>JAHIAM010003966.1:0-600000 GCA_021605205.1 Aegilops longissima | reverse complement strand
CACTAGTCCCTCCAGCTCTTCAGATGAAGGCAGCAGGAGCACTCTTAGCAACCTGCCTAAGGCTGCTACCAGGAAAAGGAAGAAGAGAACTTCAGACTCTGAAGATGAGGATTATAGAGCAGAAGAAGATGAGGCTACCTCAAAGAAAGTAGTACTCAAAAAGGAGTATGGCTCAGGAAAGCATACAAAGCCAGGCATGAAGATTAAAAGGCCTGCAGGAAGACAACCAATGTCCAAAGCCAGAATCTCAACTCAACAACCCGAGAAGCCTGATCCCAAAGAGCCACACTCAAGGAAAGAAAAGGAAGGAAAGGGTCAAGAAGACCATGGCCAGAGTTGTTCGTCAACCTTCCATGATGGAAGAGGAAGAAGAGCTTGCTGCACCAGCACCCAAGGCACCAAAGCTTATGGGTGATGTTATTAGATCGTGGGCTGCAACATCTAAGCCCAAGGAAGCACCCAAAGCTGCCCCCAAGGCCAAGTCTGCACCAAAGAGGAATACCGGAGTATTCCACCATCGAGAAGAACAAGGCCCCAGTGCCTGAGGTTGCTGAGGAGGAAGATGAAGAAGGACAAGTTCTGAGGAAGCTCAAACCCAAGATACCAGACCACAATGATGTTCATCCTGTGGCTGGAAACATGAATATCAGGAGAGATAATTGGTTGAGGCTATGGAGAGAGACAGATCCATATGCCACGAGGAGAAGGACTGCTGTGGATTACAGGTTCCACACAAAGGAGCAGCAGGACTTTTATGAGACTATCTTGCTGGATAAGAAGCCCATAGTTTGCGATATGAGATGGGTCAACTGGACCTACATGAAGGAGAATGCAGAACACTACCCTGGAGTATATGGCAGCTTCGGTGCTTGTGGAGTTGCTGATTTTGTTGGGCAGAAGCTCACCAACTGGAATGATGAACTTATCATGCAATTCTACTCCACAGCATACTTCTATCCATATGGGAGGATAGTTTGATGTCTCAAGGTACAAGGTACCACTAATCTGTTGAGGAGGGCAAAAACTGATAAATGCCCCAAAGGAAAATGATGATGACCGGATGTATATGCAAAGAAGAAAATGGGACACAATACCATGGCACATATGTACAAGGAGATCCCAGACGAAGCCCTAGAGACTTTCTCTTTTGGATCAGTCCACTTTCTGCTGTCAGGGCTGCCCACGTTCAACTGGATCTTAAGGCATACTCTTTTGCCCAAGTCAGGTGACCATAACATGATCAGAGGGCATGCAATCAATATGTTGCATTTATTTGATGTGCCTCAGAAATTCAAGGTCATGAGCCTTATAGTTGAAACCATTAAGAGGACTGCAGCAGATCAGAAGAGGAGCTGTGGTTATGCCCCACAGATTCAGGAGTTGATAAACTCGAAGATGGGCACAGGAAAGTATCTCTTGGATAAGGAACACATGGTTCTATATCCTGATTTTGAGGACAATCGAGTTGTCATGAAAGAGAATGATCCATCATCAATTCAAGCTCAAGAGAAGAAGGAGAAGGCAAGGAAGGAGAAGGCTGCCAAGATGCCAACTCAAGAGGAGGCATCTGAGTATTTCTTGAAGAACAAGCAGGAGCAGCTTGGTTACTTGATAGCATCATCTCTGAGGATTGAGAAGGGATTGGCCACCCTAACTCAAAACCAGGAGAGCTTGGAAAGAATCATGGAACAAAATTCTATGATCTAGATGTCAAAGTAATCGAGATTCATCGGTTGTGGAGCAATTGCAGGATGACATGCAGGAGAGGAAGGAAAGACTACCACTAATGTATTTGCCAGAGTGCCTAGAGCTCAGAGTTCAGATGCAAAGGCAGTGCATGACACTAGAGCAACATCATCTGCACCAGCTACAGCTCCTATAGCTCCAAAGGCAACCAGCTCCAAAGACTAACTCCTCCAGCTCCTCTACATCAACTCAAGTCTTCGCCCAAGGAGCCATCACTACACCACCACCAAGATCAAGCCCGAGAGTCGATCTAGCACTATGCATTTTCTATGAACTTTTTGGTAACTTGTTGCCAAAGGGGGAGAAAAATGTATAGATCATAGGCTTCGAGAGAGAGAGAGAGTGTTGCTTTTGTTCTCTCTTGCTTTGGTGGTTTCAAACTTGTTTGCTTTTGATTGCTTGAGATACTATGCTATTCTTGTGAGACATTGATGATCATGTGTTTGATCATAAGCTACACTTATGCATGTCTGATGATATTATCTTATCTATCCTATGTGATCATTCACTTTGCTTGGTGATGAGTGCATGTATTCAATCTTTATCATTTTGAGCGCTCCAACAAGATGTATGTGACATGGAAGAGTAACCCATGAGCCTAATTCCTTGTGCATTTGCAGTCCAAAGCAAATCTTAAACTATGCAGAAATTTAGGGGGAGCTCTTGCTTATCACATACTTCTCAAAGCGATGATGCTTTTCAATCTTATTATCATTTGTCGAAGCTTTGATCTATATGTTGTCATCAATTACCAAAAAGGGGGAGATTGAAAGTGCAACTATCCCTAGATGGTTTTGGTAATTCATAACAACATATAGCTCATTGAGCTAATACTATTCCAAGATGAATATTTCAAGAAAGCTCAATGAACGGCACGGCATGGATGATGAAAGTGGATCCCTCAAAATACTAAGGACAAAGGATTGGCTCAAGCTCAAAAGCTCAAGACTCTTCATTTTATATTTTAGTGATCCAAGATCACATTGAGTCTATAGGAAAAGCCAATACTATCAAGGAGGGATGAGGTGTTGCTTAATGAGCCTCTTGCTTCATGTGCTTAGTGATATGCTCCAAAACCCTCAGCTACTTTCTCACAATCCAGAAATGACCTAAACCTAAAGCCAAAATCGGTCACACCGATTCTTCCTACCCGGCGCCACCGATTTCAAAAGTCATAGCCACTGCCACAAACCCTAGGCAAATCGGTCCTACTAATAGGGATCTTGGTCTCACCGAGATGGGATTGTAATCTCTCTGTTTCCCTTCGTAACGTTTCGGTCTAACCGAAGTGAGCGATCGGTCCCACCGAGATTGCAATGTAAACTCTTTGTTTCCCTTTTGTAACATTTCGGTCTCACCGAAAAGAGCAAATCGGTCCCATCGAGTTTACCTGACCAACTCTCTGGAAATCTTATTACCAAAATCGGTCTCACCGAGTTTGTGTAATCGGTCTTACCGAGATTACATTATGCCCTAACCCTAACCGAATCAGTCTCACCGAGTTGCATGTCAGTCCCACCGAAAATCACTAACGGTCACTAGGTTTACTAAATCGGTCTGACCGAGTCTGTTGAATCGGTCCCACCGAGTTTGGTAAATTGTGTGTAACGGTTAGATTTTGTGTGGAGGCTATATATACCCCTCCACCTACTCTTCATTCGTGGAGAGAGCCATCAGACTGAACCTACACTTCCAACTTACCAGTTCTGAAAAATAACTACCTACTCATGTGTTGAGGCCAAGATATTCCATTCCTACCATATGAATCTTGATCTCTAGCCTTCCCTAAGTTGCTTTCCACTCAAACCCTCTTTCCACCAGATCCAAATCCTATGAGAGAGAGTTGAGTGTTGGGGAGACTATCGTTTGAAGCACAAGAGCAAGGAGTTCATCATCAACGCACCATTTGTTACTTCTTGGAGAGTGGTGTCTCCTAGATTGGCTAGGTGTCACTTGGGAGCCTCCGACAAGATTGTGGAGTTGAACCAAGGAGTTTGTAAGGGCAAGGAGATCGCCTACTTCGTGAAGATCTACCGCTAGTGAGGCAAGTCCTTCGTAGGCGAAGGCCATGGTGGGATAGACAAGGTTGCTTCTTCGTGGACCCTTCGTGGGTGGAGCCCTCCGTGGACTCGCGCAACCGTTAACCTTCGTGGGTTGAAGTCTCCATCAATGTGGAGGTACGATAGCACCACCTATCGGAACCATGCCAAAAACATCCGTGTCTCCAATTGCGTTTGAATCCTCCAAACCCTTCCCTTTACTTTCTTGCAAGGTGGATGCTTTAATTTCCGCTGCCTATATACTCTTTGCATGCTTGCTTGATTTGTGTGATGATTGCTTGACTTGTCCTAAGATAGCTAAAATCTGTCAAACTCTAAAATTGGGAAAAGGTTAAGTTTTTAATTGATCAAGTAGTCTAATCACCCTCCCCCCTCTAGACATACTTCAAGGTCCTACAGGAGCACGTGTTGTCTCCCATGGTCACCGTCTCTGGACCTATTCCAACACCCGTTGCAGGGTATTCGGGATGGATACTAGTGTGCTAGTGCCAACACCTTCTCCCTGGTACAATATTGATAGTCTTGGAGAAAACTCGCTCTTCCTTGGACCAAACTATCCAATGATGGTGAAAGGCGATCTAGCTGCTATTGACACAACGTTACTACCATTTATGAGAAGCAACTGTATCTATACCTTAGACATTGCGGAGGTTCCCTACCCTGATCTTGATATATGCCGCTTCAGCCTGGATGATCAGTCCTGCGTTGCTCTCGATATTGACAATAGCTGGCCCTTCCCAGAGCACCTTTGGTTCAAAGCAAGCGTTTTCAACGCTGAGGATTGGTTGAGTTGAAGTTCATTTCATTGCTTGTTATTTGTTGTGTGATAAAAACTTCATTATTTACTAGAATGTTTTATTGGAAATAATCTATAATCCAACATGTATCCTCGTTGTCGTTGTGTGTTGATGAATTGTTGTATGTAATGAATGGTACATTTGCAAATGCATGTCATAGACTCAATTTATGAATGGTTTTCGAGTCACTTCTTGGAGTGTGAGTACCGTAGTAGTACAGCCAGCATCCGGTTAGTATATGAAGTTGCCACATCACATAGAGCCAACCTAATATTGGAGTATACTAGCAATCCACCGGCGCGCCGCTTCAAATGGCGGACGAAGTGAGAGGTCGTGTCACCTTGTGTCCAGATCTGGGATGCCACGTGTACCAGATGAATGACTCCAAGTTCGACCACCGTGATGCTAGGTGCGAGCCAAGGAACACTGTTGGAGAGACCACCCTCGTAATTTTCCTACATTGGTCGTTTGATTCATAGGATAGAATGCTATAGGATTTTTTTCCTATGTAATCATGTTTTAATTGGTAATCTAGCATCCACTCCAACTTTTGTTTCACTTCCTTTGTTCCTACGAAGAGACTACTTGCTCTAAATGATGTGCCGCTACAAGAGCTGCCTATATTAATTAACCATGCTATAAAAAGGTGGACCAGCTTTGGCTATAGTAGTACTGTACTAGGTTAGTAGGTGACCTTGCGATTGGCTCTTCTCCTCTTCCGGAAGTCGAACAATAATGATGGTACTACAGTAGTACTTCTGGCAATCTGACACCAAATGAACTGCTGCACGTCCACCGCTAGTAAGCAAAAGTTTCTCCTCGTGCTGCGAGACACCGCGCACGCGTTGGCGAGGGAGAAGGCATAGTAAGCAAGCTTCTCATCGTTCTGTGAGTTGACGGGACACATCAAAGGTACGTATTTATTAGTACTCTCTTCAAAAAGGGCCGACCATGTCCATGGCTACCATCCCGTGCTCTGTCATTGAGTACATGCACTATTCACGTGCCATCGAGGAGAAAATATATTGCGTAGTACTAGGTGCCATCGAAGTGCACGACTCACTTACGCACTGCATATCTCCATTTTCTTGCAGGACACGCCACCTTGATGCTAGATGTCCCGCGTGTCATGGAGGCATATAGTATGAGTTTTAAAATGGATGCATATAGATGTCCTGCGTGTCGGCAAAAGGATGAACAAAGCTCATGTCTTAAACGAAAGAGTGGAAGAACATAGATTCCCAACGACCGAGAAGGAGCAACAAACCTCGCGGTGGAGCGTCTGCACTCATAATATTTTATATTATTCAGCGATATAAAATCAACCAAATCTCTCCATGTTCCTATACCATTCTACAGTACCATTCTACAGTATGAGAATAACTTTGAACGTAAGCATTGATTTACTCTATCCAATCGTCATAGTTGGAAAATCCAAACAAAACCAAGCATTGGATCAACTCTTTTAGCACTTAGATTGTTGCCGCCTGCCCACCTAGCCCACCTATATATCCGATCATGTGTGATGACCACAGGAGCTATCCACTCAGATTGTATGTTAAAAAATAAAGGTCGATAGCTAATGCGGCACCTCGGGCTAACGCGGCCAGATCACATTTTGCATGAGAAATTACACACCATGTTTCATTGACATGTGGTTCCGTTCAAACATGGCACTGAGCCGACGGCGATTCCTTTTGTACAATTTCCAAACGGACGTGTAGGCCGGGGCACCTCTTCGTATACTGTGGCAAGCTGGCAACCGTCCACCGACTCTTCGCCTTTCCCTCTCGATTTGGAACTGCTGTCGCACGCTCTTCCTCCCTCCTCCATTTGCCTTCGCCCTTCCTTCTGCCATTGTTCGATCGTCTTCTCCATGGAGGGAACAGGCCGGAAACGACCACGTTATTCTTTCCCCGATCTGAAAGATGACATGGTGGAGGAACTCATTGATCGGTGCGACGTCATCACCTCGGCTAGCATGGCAGGTTCATTCAAGACCATTCTCGACTCAACTAATAACATCATTACAAGGAACCCGAGGGTCCAGGAGCGATTTGATCTCCCCTATCTTCTTTGTCGTGACCCTGCTGACTGGCGTGGGGACGAGGGAAGCCTCGCCTTGTGCAAGTTGATGCCGCTTGATAATGATACGTATGATGTTAAGATGCAATTGCTTGAGGGCAAGGCTTGCGCAGGTGCAAATGGAGATTGGGTTGTTTATATTGGGTACAACTGCGAGTGGGAACTTGTGAATGTGTACACTCGTCACCGGGTTCCACTTCCAAAAATCTCAGACTGCCCAGAGGTTGAGCACACTGGTATTCTACGCACGTTCAAATACGATCATGGTTGTTGTCTTCTACGGAAGATAGCAATTTGTCGAGTTCTGATACGTCTCCAACGTATCTATAATTTTTTATTACTCCAAGCTATATTATCTACTATTTTGGGCAATATTGGGCTTTATTATCCACTTTTATATTATTTTTGGGACTAACCTATTAACCGGAGGCCCAGCCTGATTTGTTGCTTTTATGCCTATTTCAAAGTGTTTCGAGGAAAAGGAATATCAAACGGAGTCGAAACGGAACGAAATCAACTGGAGAAGTTATTTTTGGAAGGAAACCTACCAGATAGAATTGGACTCTACGTCAGAAGATACGGGAGCTGGCCACGAGGGTCGGAGGCGCGCCCCCCTGCCTCGTGGGGCCCCCGAAGCTCCACCGACATAACCCTTGCACCCATATATACCTACGTATTGTAAAACTTCCAGAAGAGAGATTATATCGAGAGTTCCGCCGCTGCAAGCCTCTGTAGCCACCAAAAACCAATCGGGACCCTATTCCGGCACCCTGCCGGAGGGGGGAACCCTCACTTGTGGCCATCTTCATCATCCCGGCGCTCTCCATGACGAGGAGGAAGTAGTTCACCCTCGGGCTGAGGGTATGTACCAAAGAGCTATGTGTTTGATCTCTCTCTCTCGTGTTCTTGATTTGGTACGATCTTGATGTATCGCGAGCTTTGCTATTATAGTTGGATCTTATGTTTCTTCTCCCCTCTACTCTCTTGTAATGGATTGAGTTTTCCTTTAAAGTAATCTTATCGGATTGAGTCTTTAAAGATTTGAGAACACTTGATGTATGTCTTGCCGTGCGTGATCTGTGGTGACAATGGGATATCACGTGATTCACTTGATGTATGTTTTGGTGATCAACTTGGTTCTGCCCATGAACCTATGCATAGGGGTTGGCACACGTTTTCGTGATTCTCCGGAGAAACTTTGGGGCACTCTTTGAGGTTCTATGTGTTGGTTGAATAGATGAATCTGAGATTGTGTGATGCATATCGTATAATCATACCCACGGATACTTGAGGTGACATTGGAGTATCTAGGTGACATTAGGGTTTTGGTTGATTTGTGTCTTAAGGTGTTATTCTAGTACGAACTCCAGGGCTGTTTGTGACACTTATAGGAATAGCCCAACGGATTGATTGGAAAGAATAACTTTGAGGTGGTTCCGTACCCTACCATAATCTCTTCATTTTTTCTCCACTATTAGTGACTTTGGAGTGACTCTTTGTTGCATGTTGAGGGATTGTTATATGATCTATCTATGTTATTATTGTTGAGAGAACTTGCACTAGTGAAAGTATGAACCCTAGGCCTTGTTTCCTAGCATTGCAATACCATTTACGCTCACTTTTACCGCTTGCTACCTTGCTGTTTTTATATTTTCAGATTACAAAAACCTATATCTACCATCCATATTGCACTTGTATCACCATCTCTTCGCCGAACTAGTACACCTATACAATTTACCATTGTATTGGGTGTGTTGGGGACATAAGAGACTCTTTGTTATTTGGTTGCAGGGTTGTTTGAGAGAGACCATCTTCATCCTACACCTCCCACGGATTGATAAACCTTAGGTCATCCACTTGAGGGAAATTTGCTACTGTCCTACAAACCTGTGCACTTGCAGGCCCAACAACGTCTACAAGAAGAAGGTTGTGTAGTAGACATCAAGCTCTTTTCTGGTGCCGTTGCCGGGGAGGTTAGTGCTTGAAGGTATATCTTTAGATCTTGCAATCGAATCTTTTTGTTTCTTGTTTTAGCACTAGTTTAGTTTATAAAAGAAAACTACAAAAAAATGGAATTGAGTTTGTCTCATACGCTTCATCTTTTTAATATCTTTCGTGAGTATGATGGAAAATAAAATTGTGCCAAAGTGTTAGAAGAAGCATGCATTAAATTGTTTGGCACTAAATCTTTGATTGATGAGTATGATTGCAATGTTGTTAGTATGAACTCCTTGAATATCCATAGTACTAATGATGATTGCACTAGTTATGATGAAAATGCCTCCTATAAACATGTCAATTTTTGTGGAGTGCATTGGGTTTGTAAGTACACACCAAATAGGGAAGATAGATATTGCAAGACGCATAAGTACTTAGAAACCAAATTGTTGCAAGAAGAGCTAGATGAATGTGCTGAAAATTTATTTTTTCTTAGCCATACTTGTGAACTTTGCAATGAACGTGATCATTTTAGTACCCAATGCAAATTGTTTCATGATCGTATCGTGTCCAAAAATTGTGATGACTTGATTTCCCTTGCACATCATAATGAACTTAGTTTGCTCTTGGGTTATGAAGAAATTAAACGTATAACTAAGGATATTCCAAAATTTGCCCTTGATAAAGTTCTTCATTTTGATCTAGAGAAAATTTATATGTATTGTGCGGTAAATTGTATTGAAAATCCTTATATTGCCAATTACATAAGGAAAAGAAAACAAATAGAAGATGAAGAGAATGCTAATGAAAGGGAAGAGACTTCCCAATATCCTCCTATTATTTCTTATGATGAATCAGGTAACGAGGAGGAGCCTTATATTCAACCAATCTCATTAATAAGGAGCTCCAAAAAGAAGATTGAACCCACACATGATGTGGTGAAGAAGAATAAAAGAAAAAGGAAGAGAGGTAAAAAGGTATCTCTCCCAAATAAAGTTGCTCCTATTATTGTTGTGCCTCATGAAAATGAAGATGATACACTTGATGATGATCTCGTTATGCCTATTGCTTGTTGTGACGATTATGATTGGGAAGATAATGATACTTCTTATGATCTTGAAAATCTTTTTTGCAGTTGCTTGGAAGAATATAATAATTGCTATACTATTGGTGCTATCCATACTATTGATGATGAGAGTGATTATGCTTATGATATGAAAAGGCCCAAGCTTGGGGAAGCTATGTTTAATGAGGATGACATATTTGATAATATATTTGCTGCAATTAATGTTTGTCCCAAGCTTGGGGATGCTATGTTTAATGAAGATGATAGTTTTAGCCTCTCAAGCTTTGATATGCAAAGTTGTTATGATGATAGCATGCCTTCTACTTATGATGATTATTGTGATGAAACTTATGCTATAAAAAGTAGTGATGATTATATTTATAAATCTTGTCATGATTATGATTACCCTTTTTGTGAACATTACTCTTTTAATGTGGAAACAATTTATAGTATTCAAGTCTCTTATGATACTCCCACTATTCCAAATGAGAAGAAATTTGCTTATGTGGAGAGTAATAAAAATTCTATGCTTTTAGATCATGAACAGAATGCTTTAGGTGCTGGTTATATTGTTGAATTCATTCATGATGCTACTGAAAATTATTATGATGGAGGAATATATGCTTGTAGGAATTGCAATAATATCAAGTTTCCTCTCTATGTGCTTAAAGTTTTGAAGTTATGCTTGTTTTACCTTCATATGCAAGTTGATTCTTGTTACCATAAGTTGTTTGCTCATAAAATCCCTATGAATAGGAAGTGGGTTAGACTTAAATGTGCTAGTCATATTCTTCATGATGCTCTCTTTATGTTTCAATTCTTATCTTTGATGTGAGCATCATTGAAATCATCATGCCTAGCTAGGGGTGTTAAACGATAACGCTTGTTGGGAGGCAACCCAATTTTATTTTAGTCTCTTGCTTTTTGGTTATGTTTAGTAATAAATAATCCATCTAGCTTCTGTTTATATGTGTTTTTATGTTTTAATTAGTGTTTGTGCCAAGTAGAACCTTTGGGAAGACTTGGGTGAAGTCTTTATGGTCATGCTGTAAAAAACAGAAACTTTAGCGCTCACGAGATTAGCTAGAACTTTTTACTGGAGAGTGCTATTTAGTTGATTATTTTTTAATATAATTACTAGACAAATTCCTCAGGTCCACCAATTTATTTTGGAATTTTTGGAGTTCCAGAAGTTTGCGTTAGTTACAGATTACTACAGACTGTTCTGTTTTTGACAGATTCTGTTTTTCGTGTGTTGTTTGCTTATTTTGATGACTCTATGGCTAGTAAAATAGTTTATAAACCACAGAGAAGTTGGAACACAGTAGGTTTAACACCAATATAAATAAACAATGAGTTCATTACAGTACCTTGAAGTGGTGTTTTGTTTTCTTTCGCTAACAGAGGTTACGAGTTTTCTGTTAAGTTTTGTGTTGTGAAGTTTTCAAGTTTTGGGTAAAGATTCGATGGACTATGGAATAAGGAGTGGCAAGAGCCTAATCTTGGGGATGCCCAAGGCACCCAAAGGTACTATTCAAGGATAACCAAGCGTCTAAGATTGGGGATGCCCCGGAAGGCATCCCCTCTTTCGTCTTCGTTCATCGGTAACATTACTTGGAGCTATATTTTTATTCACCACATGATATGTGTTTTGCTTGGAGCGTCATTTTATTTTCTTTTGTTTTGCTTGCTGTTTGAATAAAATATCAAGATCTTAAATTATTAAATGTTAGAGAGTCTTCACATAGTTGCGTAATTATCCGACTACTCATTGATCTTCACTTATATCTTTCGGAGTAGTTTGTCATTTGCTCTAGTGCTTCCCTTATATCTTTTAGAGCACGGTGGTGGTTTTATTTTGAAGAAATAGATGAACTCTCATGCTTCACTTATATTATTTTGAGAGTCTTAAATAGCATGGTAATTTTCTTAAATAATCTTAATATGCTAGGTATTCAAAAATAGTTAAAACTTTCTCAGGAGTGTGTTGAATACTAAGAGAAGTTTGATGCTTGATGATTGTTTTGAGATATGAAGATGGTGATATTAGAGTCATGCTAGTTGAGTAGTTGTTAATTTGAGAAATACTTGTGTTAAAGTTTGTGATTCCCGTAGCATGCACATACGATGAACCGTTATGTGATGAAGTCGGAGCATAATTTATTTATTGATTGTCTTCCTTATGAGTGGCGGTCGGGGACGAGCGATGGTATTTTCCTACCAATCTATCCCCCTAGGAGCATGCGCGTAATACTTTGCTTTGATAAATTGTAGATTTTTGCAATAAGTATATGAGTTCTTCATGACTAATGTTGAGTCCATGGATTATACGCACTTTTTCCCATCCTTCCACCATTGCTAGCCTCTCTAATATCGCGCACTTTTCGCTGGTATCATACACCCACCATATATCTTCCTCAAAACAGCCACCATACCTACCTATCATGGCATTTCCATAGCCATTCCGAGATATATTGCCATGCAACTTTCCACTGTTCCATTTATTATGGCACGCTCCATCATTGTCATATTGCTAGCATGATCATGTAGTTGACATCGTATTGGTGGCAAAGCCACCATTCATAATTCTTTCATACATGTCACTCATGAGTCACTGCACATCCCGGTACACCGCCGGAGGCATTCATATAGAGTCATATTATTGTTCTAAGTATTGAGTTGTAATTCATGAGTTGTAAGAAAATAAAAGTGTGATGATCATCATTTTTAGAGCATTGTCCCAAGTGAGGAAAAGGATGATGGAGACTATGATTCCCCCATAAGTTGGGATGAGACTCCGGATGAAAAATAAATAAATAAAGAGGCCATAAAAAAAGAGAAAAGGCCCAAATAAAAAATGAGAGAAAAAGAGAGAAGGGACAATGTTACTATCCTTTTACCACACTTGTGCTTCAAAGTAGCACCATGATCTTCATGATAGAGAGTCTCTCATTTTGTCACTTTCATATACTAGTGGGAATTTTTTCATTGTAGAACTTGTCTTGTATATTCCAATGATGGGCTTCCTCAAAATGCCCTAGGTCTTCGTGAGCAAGCGAGTTGGATGCACACCCACTTAGTTTCTTTTGTTGAGCTTTCATATACTTATAGCTCTAGTGCATCCGTTGCATGGCAATCCCTACTCACTCACATTGATATCTATTGATGGGCATCTCCATAGCCCGTTGATACGCCTAGTTGATGTGAGACTATCTTCTCCCTTTTTGTCTTCTCCACAACCACCATTCTATTCCACCTAAAGTGTTATGTCCATGGCTCACGCTCATGTATTGCGTGAAGATTGAAAAAGTTTTGAGAATGTCAAAAGTATGAAACAATTGCTTGGCTTGTCATCGGGGTTGTGCATGATTTAAATACTTTGTGTGGTGAAGATAGAGCATAGCCAGACTATATGATTTTGTAGGGATAACTTTATTTGGCCATGTTATTTTGAGAAGACATAATTGCTTTGTTAGTATGCTTGAAGTATTATTATTTTTATGTCAATATGAACTTTTTTCTTGAATCTTTCGGATCTGAATATTCATATCACAAGTAAGAATAATTACATTGAAATTATGCCAACTAGCATTCCACATCAAAAATTATCTTTTTATCATTTACCTACTCGAGGATGAGCAGGAATTAAGCTTAGATGCTTGATACGCTCCAACGTATCTATAATTTTTTATTGCTCCATGCTATATTATCTACTGTTTTGGGAAATATTGGGCTTTATTATCCACTTTTATATTATTTTGGGACTAACCTTTTAACCGGAGGCCCAGCCCAGATTTGCTGTTTTATGCCTATTTCAGTGTTTCGAGGAAAAGGAATATCAAACGCAGTCGAAACGGAACGAAATCAACTAGAGAAGTTATTTTTGGAAGGAAACCTACCGGATAGACTTGGACTCTATGTCAGAAGATACGGGAGCTGGACACGAGGGTCGGGGGCGCCCCCATCCCCCTAGGGTGCGCCCCCCTGCCTCGTGGGGCCCCCGAAGCTCCACCGACGTACCCCTTGCACCCATATATACCTACGTATTGTAAAACTTCCAGAAGAGAGATTAGATCGGGAGTTCCGCCGCCGCAAGCCTCTGTAGCCACCAAAAACCAATCGGGGCCCTGTTCCGGCACCCTGCCGGAGGGGGAACCCTCACTTGTGGCCATCTTCATCATCCCGGCGCTCTCCATGATGAGGAGGGAGTAGTTCACCCTCGGGGTTGAGGGTATGTACCAGTAGCCATGTGTTTGATCTCTCTCTCTCTCTCTCTCTCTCTCTCTCTCTCTCTCTCTCTCTCGTGTTCTTGATTTGGCACGATCTTGATGTATCGCGAGCTTTGCTATTATAGTTGGATCTTATGTTTCTTCTCCCCCTCTACTCTCTTGTAATGGATTGAGTTTTCCCTTTGAAGTAATCTTATCGGATTGAGTCTTTAAAGATTTGAGATCACTTGATGTATGTCTTGCCGTGCGTATCTGTGGTGACAATGGGATATCACGTGATTCACTTGATGTATGTTTTGGTGATCAACTTATGGTTCCGCCCATGAACCTATGCATAGGGGTTGGCTGCGCTTTCGCCGTGATTCTCCGGTAGAAACTTTGGGGCACTCTTTGAGGTTCTATGTGTTGGTTGAATAGATGAATCTGAGATTGTGTGATGCATATCGTATAATCATACCCACGGATACTTGAGGTGACATTGGAGTATCTAAGTGACATTAGGGTTTTGGTTGATTTGTGTCTTAAGGTGTTATTCTAGTACGAACTCTAGGGCTGTTTGTGACACTTATAGGAATAGCCCAACGGATTGATTGGAAAGAATAACTTTGACGTGGTTTCTTACCCCTACCATAATCTCTTCGTTTGTTCTCCACTATTAGTGACTTTGGAGTGACTCTTTGTTGCATGTTGAGGGATTGTCGGGGGTTGGGTGCGACATATGCCAAGGGATGGCTTATCATGGTGGGGGCGAGTAGAACGTCGCCGGTGCCTGGAAACGGGATGAGGCAAAGACATGCACGCTGGCGGATCTTACCCAGCTACAGGGCTCTCCGTGGAGATAACACCCCTACTGCTGCTCTGCGGGGTCTCCACATGATCACTATGGCAAAGTGGGTACAAGGTTGCTCCTTGAGCTGTTCGGGGTGAGGAAGGAGAAGGGCACGGCTAGCTGTCCTCTTCCCTCTATGTATGTCTAAAACTATCGTGGTCCCACCTTTTGCATGGGTGCCCTGGGGTTTATATAGGCCTACCCCGGGGTACAATGGTAATCCGCCGGGCGCGGGTCCCACCGCTCTGCTCTCAAAGCCGCCGTCTTCTCCGCTGACTGCTGGGGCCCGCCGACTGCTGGGCCCCGCCGACGGATCCGGTACGGAGCCGACAGGCCTTGTCCGCCACGGGCAGGTCTTGCCGGCTGCGGATTACTAGTTGCCGTGCTTCTAATGACGCGGGCTTGGTCATGGGGTCATGGCAACAGTGCCGCCGCCTGTCGAGCGATCACTGTTGCCACTCCCCGTCTTGTCTGGTTAATGGTGTGCGGGGCCCGTGGGAGGGGCTAGCCGACTCCTGGGGGCCGACTCCCAACGGGTCCGGTTTTGTGGTGCTTTTGCCGCCTTCTCGTACCTCCGCCGACAAAGCGGGTCCCGCCGCCTCGGGTCGTGACAGACAGCCGTCAGGCATTGTGGCGCCGCCCACGGGTTGATGTCGTATGGCATGGCAACAAAGGCGCGCCGGATGGAGATCTCCATTGGTACGGCGCAGATCAGGCTATGCTCGCCTTCGCGAACGGGCAGAAAGGGGCCACGCGGTGGCCTTACCCCGTCCCGTCCATTATTGCGAAGGCAGGAGGTGGTCGGAGTCGCGGGCCGACTCCCCATAGCGGGCTTCTCTGGAAGCTGCCAGTTATGGGTCGGCTTATCTCAAGTCGCCCCGACTCGCCATGAGGGGTCGGCGGCCTTGCCGCCGACTCGAAGCGGCTCTTCGCCTTGGGGTCTTGAGGCGCAGCCTGCCCGATGTCTTGAAAGGTTCGGGGCTCGGGTTAGCCTATCCGTGGCCCATTACTCCGACAAGAGTCCCCGGTCGGTGAGGCGCCGAGGGTGACATGTCGAGGAGCCTCAACAGTTTCATCCTCCCGGTGGTGGAATTGGCCTTGCTCGCCGCCTTCCTCCAGCCGACTAGCTGGAGCCGGACTGCAGAAGGCCGCCTTGCCCTTAAAGAGTTTGCAAGTCGAAGGGATCCAACCAAGATGCTCGATAAGCTTCCAGTGCAGCTGCCGCTGCCATGGACCTGCTGCGGGCGCCACGCGGCAGGTCATCTACCCACCCATGCGCGTGACAGACAGGCCGTCAAAGGGACTCGCCACTACTGCGTTTCGCACGCAACGGATCCGTGAGCGCCGTATGGACGGTTGGGGTTCCTACGTCAGAATCGCGCAGAACTTTGTGTGGTAAATCGTGGGGGGCGTGGGGTCCTGGCCGCAGTTAATCCCATGTCTGCCCCATCGGCTTCTCAGCCCATGAGCCTATAAGTAGGCGGGAGGAGGGGCGGTGAAGCACGCGCGCCCATCTTCCCTACTCCCCCCGCTTCCTCTTGCTTCTTATTCCTCTCGCCGCCGCCACCAACCACGCCACGCCGCAGCGATGAGTTTTCCTCCGCCACCGCACTCTCCTCCGCAGCGCCCGGCGCAGGGACGGCTCCGAGGTGGACGACGACCACATCGAGTTCCTTCGCAAGACGCGTCGTCTCCCCGGCAAGAACCTAGTGCGGGCCCGCGCCGCGCCGGCGAGGGAAATATCGCCGGCGCCGGAGGAGGGCGAGCGGGTCGTATTCCGCTCGCACCTCATGCGCGGCCTAGGGCTGCCGGCGAGTGGTTTCTTCCACTCCTTCTTGAGTTCCACGGGCCCACCGCACCACCTTACTCAACACGGTGGTGTTGCTAGCTGCCTTCGCCACCTTGTGCGAAGGCTTCTCGGCGCTCTCCCCACCATAGAGCTATGGGGGAGTTCTTCCAGCCTCAAGCTCGGCACGCACGTCGCCGGGCGTACAGCCCTGCGGCGGTGCCTTCATCGCGATGCGGAGATCGGTGGCCGACAACCCGCTTCCCACCATCCCGCTGATTAAGTCGGTGAAGATGTGGCAGCGGTCTTATTTTATGTGAAGAACGTCGCCCTGTATAGGCGATCGGGTCAATCTGCCGCTTTACGGCCAGCAGACCGGGCCGGAGGCTCCCACCTGGTCCCACCGGCCAGACGCCGACTTCGCTGGTGCCGCCATTGTCGCGACTCGAAAGGCCGACGCAATGGAGGGTTTGACCGGGCCGACTTGCTGGTCAGCCAGGCGCCGCCGAGTCCTCCCGCCTAAGGCTGACCTCATCTGATCTGCCAGATGAGCGGCCACCGGGACCCAAGTCGGACGTGCTCCAAGGACATGCCCCACGCGGAGGTGGCGGACACGGTGAACTACATCGTGAACTGCAATCTCACGGCAGATTGGCAGTTCGGCAAGGAACCGTACTCACGCGCCAACCCCCCGCCTGTTGTAAGTTATCTCTCTTCTTCTTCTGTTTTCTTTTTTCAACCGAATCCGACATCTGATCTTTTTTGGTTTTTTCAAGTCAGAACCCCCTCATCTAGCCTTCAGCCGGCACCACGGGACCGGCCCGTCAGTTCGTCCCCGACCGAGCGGAGAGCGATGTCGACGACCCTGACTTGGGGGCGGCGGCGATGGATGCCGACGCCGAAGGAGGAGTAGGAGGAGCAGGCGATTTCAGCCCTCGCCACCTTTGCCGACCGGGCCCGATGACGACGCCGAGGGGAAGTTGCCCCGCCGCCACCAGCCGAAGGTCGGCCAGCCGAGCGCGAAGTTCCTCCGCCGCTTGGGTGGTCAAGGCGGCGCTAAGAAGCTGGCCGGGCCGAGCTTGCTTGGCGGCCGGTCAAGAAGTTCAAGGGGCGGCGCCGTGACTAAGCGGGAAGAGGCGGTCGCAAAGGCCAACCGCTTCGCAAGGAAGTGAAAAGCCGCCATCGTCTCTCGCGTAAGTGCTTCCGACTTTTATCTTGTTTTCTTCGTGAATCTTGTCCAAATCTTTACATGCCTTCTCGCTTCGGGCTCCCTTACTTTAGAGAGGGTCGCCGCCCGCCATGGGGGTCGGCAGAGACGCCCGCCACTACTCGGTGGATTGACCCTGCCGCCGACCTTCGGAGGCGACGGAGCGGAACGCGCAGGAGAAGCGCGACGAGGAAGAAGACGCCTACCGAGAAGGCGGAGGTCGAGAAGGCAGCGCCTCCGCCTGTAAGAAGCCGGATGAGGCCGGCCGCCGCGCAAAGCGGGCGAGCCGAGGAGGCCGCGCGACCGCCAATCGGCGCGCTCGCCATCCCGCCGAGCTCGGTCGCCGCCGGAGTTCACGGGCAGACCGAGGGAGCCGGGCGGCGAGTACCCCATCATGGAGACGGAAGGCGGTGAGACTTCCATGTCGGCACGGCCGCAGCCGCCACCGCCGCCTCGCCGCCGTCGGGAGCGCAGGTAAACAGCAGCGGACTCGCGGTGCCGCCGATCAAGACGAGGCCATGGCGGTTGCTCTTCGTTGCTTCGCCACGCGCCGCCGCTTTGAGAAGGCAATTTCGCGACGCGCTTTTGAGACCGGCGCCGCCAGCTCGGGCTATCCCAGACGCCGAGGCGACGAGCACCGCGCCTGCTGGTGGTGCGAGGAGGCGCACAGCCCGCTGAACCAGCGCTTCGACGCTCAGCGGTTGCGAAGTCGAGGGCGACGCCATCCGAACTGCACCAGGCGCGCTCTGGCGCCGCGAGCAGCCGTCCGGTATGCTTTCTTCTTTTGAATTTGTTTTTCTTGTTCTTCTTCGTGGGCGCCAGCCAGCACTCCACCGGGTGTAGTCCTCGAGGTTCGGGCCGCTGCTGAGCAGCGGCTCGAACTCCATCCGCGAAGTTCCAAATATTTACCTTTGTCTAAAATACTTATCACAGAGTATCACAACCTCCGCCACCGCTTTCAACCGCAATGTTGAGGAGCTGGGCAAGCGGACTGTCGACTTGTCGGAGAGCCGAGCAAGTCCTCCTTCTTTTTCATGGGCGCACAAGCACTGCTGGCTGTAATCCCGAGATTCGGGCCGATCACGAGGAGTCGGGCCGGATCTTCCCGGCGACCTTCTTTGTTGACGACTTAACGTCCTTTTTATTTTTATTCTTCATAGGCCAACGCCACTCTTCAGCAGCAGCTGGGTGAAGCCAACACCGCCTTGCGTGCCAAGGGGGAGGAGTGCAGCAAGCTCGCCGCAGAGCGCGACCGCCTGGCTACGCACCGACGGAGCAAAGGGAGCTACTTAAGAAGGCACAGACGAGGCGGAGAAGAAAGAGACCGCTCTTCCGCCGAAGTTCGAAGCGAAGCGCCTCCCGACCGACAAGGAGGCACCGCCGACCTCCGCTTCCATGAGATCGAGGACATCGCCGACGGTGAGTTTTTTACTTTCTTTCTTTGAGCCATCGACTATAGGTCGGCCCGACTCGATTTTTGACTTGCTTTTTCGCCTTGGCGCACTTCTTCCCGCCATACGCAGCGGCCACTCGCCATCGAGGCTGATCGCGAGGCACGGAGGGCAAATGGTGTGGAGATTGCCGCCAACGCCTCGGACCCTTGATGAGCAGCTTCGGCATCGAGGCTCGCTCGCGCCGCCCATCGGATGTTGCGCCAGCTTTAACGTGTCGGCGCCAGCGATTGCTGCCTCGTGGCCATACATGCCGGTTTCACAGACTCCTCAATGAATCGCCGACTAGCCGGAGGTCGCGGCTGGCCGCCTTGAGGCTCGAGGTTCTCGCCCGGCTAGAGCGCCGGGCCTTGGAATTCATCAAGGCGTGGTATTCAGGCTGGACCTGACCGGCTGGCCGCTGCTCCGCCGAGGCCAAAGCGGAGCTGATAGCTGTGGAAGACGCTGAGCGCGGCGGCGCGATCGCCGATTACACGGACACCAGCGCCTTTCGCCCTCGAAAGAAGCTGAAGACGGCGGCGAGGCGCCGCCAAGCGGTTCGGGATGAACTCAGATATGACGAGGACTTGGCGGAGGTGATCGGCCCAGCGCCAAGGAGGAAGGCGAGGCAGAGGATGAGGTGAGACGGAGGCGCCAGAAGATGGAGCGGGCGATCAGCCTCAGCCGACCGCGGCCCAAAGAACGAGCCGCGCCTCGACCAAGCCGGGTTGCCTCCGGGACGATCAAGCCGAGATCGCCCAGTTGGCCATCCCGGCGCTCGACACCGCCTGCCTCTTCCGACCTCCAACCCGCTCTGCCGCTTCCTAGGCTGCCGCCTTGCCTTTATTTTATCTTCTTTAGTAGTCTTTGAAGAACTTGCTAATTAAGACAATTCCACCCAAGGGGTGTATTTTGAACTTCTGCTGAAGATTCGCCAAGGGCCTATGTTATGTAAATATTTATCCCAATTCTATCTTTCCTTGCTCATTGCTCCTTTGGCTTTTTCTTTTGCCGCTTTCCCTTAGTCGCCTTTGCCACCGGACAACCGTGATCATGGATCCACTGGATCAAATGCTCGGCTACTTTTGGGAAGGCAACTACTTGGCCATTTTTAGAGTCTTTTTAACAAGTTGATAGAAGGCAAGTCGACTACAAAAGAGTCGGCTTTATAAGAGAGGTCGGAAGCCGGCTTAAGCTTATGTTTATGCTTTGAGTCCTTAGCCATTTTTCATGTGGGCGCCCATTCTTCCTTACTCTTGCCCACTAAAACAGCAGCTCATGAGCCAAGCGGCTTCGACAGAGACGGCTTAGGCACCACACACTACTTGTCCGATCGCAGGAAGCATTCCATAGCGCTGAGGCGGCGAGTCCTCGGGCCGACTAGTCGAACCCGTGCCAAGCGGCGAATAAAGAGTAGCATACTCAAGGCATAATTTTATCATAGAGATAACAAAAGGGCAGTCCTCGAGCTCGCCTCGGGGCCCAAGTCTTGGTACTTTAATACAAGGTAGCGTGGTACATATCAAGATCAATCGTAAAATCTTCAAGAAGATTTGCATTCCATGGCCATTCCGCCTTTTGCCGAGTCGCCCTCTTATGCGTGCTCGGGCTTCGAAAGCGCCGATCGGGTAGTAGGAGTCGCTGCTCAAGACTTTGCCGAGCACGAAGGGGTTTTCCAAAGGCGCCGATAGCCAGTGCTAGCCGGGCTGTTCGCTGGATCAGCCGGAGCACAAGGTCGCCTCTTGGAAAGATCTTGGCCCGACCTTCTTGTTGTAGTATCGGCGCAGGCTCGCCGGTAGATGCCGGACCGGCCGAGTGCCAACAGCCGCCCTCTTCCAAGCAGATCGACACCGCCTTGACGTGCTTCTTCGCTTCCTCCTGTGTACATGGTGACTCGCGGGAGTCGAACTCTATGTCCGTTAGGGATGACGGCTTCAAAGACCGTAGACGAGGAAGAAAGGTGTGAAGCCGGTTGATTTGTTTGGAGTCGCGCACAGACTCCAGAGGACGGTCGGCAATTCATCAAGTTAACAGCCGCCAACGCCCAAAGGGTTCGACCAGCTTGAGGCTTGATGCCGACAGATGAGGCCGCTTGCTCGCTTCCACCGCCGCTTGACTACGGATGGGCGACGGACGCTAAGTCCAGCCGGATGCCCTGTGGTCGCGCAGAACGGGCCAAGGCGCTTTGGCAAAATTTGTGCCATTGTCGGTGATGATGTTGTGTGGTATGTCGCATCGAGTCGTGATGTCGGCGATGAAAGTCACCGCAGTCGGACCATTCAACTTCTTGATGGGCTTTACTTATCCACTTGGTGAACTTGTCCACCGCGACAAGTAAGTGAGTTAGGCCGCGCGCTTGATTTGAATGGTCCCACCATGTCAAGGCCCCAAACCGCAAAGGGCCAAAGCGATGGGGATAGTCTTGAGGCGGAAGCCATTGATGCGGCTTGGAGCGGAACTTCTGGCACCCTTTGCATTTTTGGACTAATTCCTTGGCCTCTTCTAGGGCAGTTGGCCAGAAGAAACCGTGTCGAAAGGCTTTGGCGACGAGTGCTCTTGAAGCCGCATGGTGGCTGCACTCGCCTTGATGGATGTCTTTGAGAATTGCTTGACCTTGCTCTGGCTCGACGCAACGCTGGTCCTGACCAGCTCTCTGTTGACTATGGTGTAGGCTGCCGCTCGGCATTGTACTTGCCGAGCCAAGATTTCATCGGTTGGTAGCTCTTTGCTCACTAGGAACTTGAGGATGGGCTGGGCCCATGAGGGTGCTGCTATTTCTTCAACTGCCAAAGATCAGCGACTTGGACGAGGGCGGCTGGGCTGGGAGGTGGCGGGCTAGAGTTCGCGGCCGCTTGCTGGATTGATGAAGTCCCCGGGCCGACTAGTGCAGTCCCCGGGCCGAGCTCTGGAGTCTTCGAACTGGTCGCCGCAGTCCACGGGCCGGGTTCTGAAGTCCCCGGCCGGCTTCGACAGCCGCGCTCTTGGAGCCATCTCGAAGAACTCTCGTGTCCCTGCTGGGGCTCTTGAGTCGGTTCCGACTTCTTCGGGGAGCCGCACAAAGATGGAGTCTGATTCGTGAAGGCTTGACAGACGGCTTGAGGAGGCGCCAAGGGCGACGCCGATGGTATTGCTTGGCGGTGGAGCCGATTCGCGCTGTGGTGTCTGCTGGTCGTTGTCATTTCTTGGTACATGAAGGAACTCGCACTTTGAAATATCCGCTGAGTTGATGTACAAGGAAACGGTAGTTTCGCCATGTTTGCATCTTTGGCGCCCCAATCGCCAGATGATCGCTGACCACTAAATCGAGTCGCCATAACACGTGATCCGCGAATGCCAAGTTCTTTGGCAAGCCGGAGCCCGTGAATGAGCGCCAGATTCGCAACGTTGTTGAGGCGGCGAAATGGATTCGCAGCGCATATTTGAGCTTGTCGCTTTGGGGGAAGTGAGAACAACGCCGCCCCAAGCCGTGCGCATCTTGAGCCATCGAAATGCATCCGCCAATGGTGGAGTCAAGGCCAAGGCAGTGTATCGGGTCTCGCCCATTCGACGAGGAAGTCGGCCAGTGCTTGCGATTTGATGGCAAAGGGGCTGGTAGTAGATGGTGTACGGAGCCAGCTCTATGGCCCATTTGGCCACTCGCTAGAAGCATCTCGGCCTCATGATCTCGCTAGTGGGACTATGCAAACCACAGTGATTGGATTGTCTTGAAAGTAAGGCTTCAACTTCTTGGCGGCAAAGTGCACGCCAGAGCACATCTTCCGTAGTGGGGTAGTTCTCGCTTGGAGGTCGACAAGATTTCGCTGTGTAATATACCGGCTCGGATGTAGCGCTTGCCTTCCTCCTTGTGTTCAACTACAATGATCAGGCCGACTACCCGGCTGGTGGCGGTAATGTACAGTGAGCATGGGCTCTTAGGAGTCGGGCCAAAAAGACAGGGGAGAAGTTAACATTTTCTTCAACTGGAGAAAAGCTTCATCCGCTTTGTGGTTCCATTCAAAAGGTGGTCTTCTTCATGAGCTGGTATAAAGGGAGGGCTTTCTACCACCGATCGATGAATCGGGTGATGGACGCCAAGCAGCCGTGAACTTTTGCACATCTAGCAATGCGGGTACCTCCAACACCTCTTCTCTTCTCTTCCGACAGCGGCGTAAGGGTTGCTCGACGGGCTTCACATCGATCGACATGTAACTTGTGCTCGGCGAATTCCGCGTACACCTGCATGTCTTTAGGGACCATGCGAAGATGTCCCGATTCTCACGGAGGAAATCGACGAGCTCGCTTTTCCTATTTGCTGTCAAGGTTTGCACCTATGACAGCAGCATTCTCTGGTGCTCCGGTCCAAGGGTATCTTCTTCGCTTTTTTGGCCGGCTTGAACGAACCTCAGCTTCCGACCTTGGGGTTGGGCGATACTGGCTGCTTGCCGCCATCGCCACAACCCGATCAAGAAGCCGCTTTCACCGCGATCACTGTGGACTCGGCTAGCCGATCGCTTAGCCGCGAAGCGGACGACTTCTCAGTAGTCGCCGGCTATGGTCGTAATCCCTTGAACTCGCATCTTCATCTTGAGGTAGGCATAGTGGGGACCACCATGAACTTGGCCAAAGCAGGTCGGCCAAGCAGCGATGGTACGGACTTTCGAGGTCCACCACTTCAAACCAACCGGCTCTCGCAGAAATGATCTTTGTCCCCAAAGAGGACGCCTATCAGATCTTGCCGATTGGTGAGCAGAAAGGCTGTGAACAATGCCATGGAACACAGTCCGCTGTTCAAGCTGTCTTTGCTTGATTCCTAACTCTCCATGGTATCCTTGTACAGATGTTGATGCTATCGCCCGCTCATCAAGACTCATGAGAAGCGAAGCGGCCCGCTTATCTGTGGGCAAAGGTGGCACCCAAGACCAGGGCGAGAGCCCGACTCGCATCACCTCCGGGTGATCAGCTCTACTCCAACCGATAGGCTTCTGACCAAAGGCATGAATTCGAGTATCCGATGCTACCGTGATTCACCTTCTTGTCGCTGCAGCCCGCTGCGCCGATCGTCACCACACCGGTGAACACCACATAGGCTCCGTGCTCTTCCGGTACTCATCTTGTATCACGCCGACTAGATCGACAGCCGGCTGCTCGGGCGGCGGTGGAGGCGGCGGCCCAGCAAAGGGGGGAGGCAGGAGGCCGCCTCCTTGGCGATCCCGGTGAGCCAAAGGCACTTCCGGTGGTGGGTTTGACGGCTTCGCCCGCTATGGAACTTGCAGGACCATCTAGAGTCTGCTCAGAAGAGAAGGCCGCAACCAGCTTGACTTGCCGCTTTCGCCGCTATCGGAGGCTGCCCTCCGCTGCCGGTCTTCGATCGTCAGAACATGCCGCCTGCCGAAGCCAGCCTGGGGCCTTGCACTTGTGATCGCTCTGTTGCCGCCGATCGGGCGCCCCCACCGGAGTTCGGGAGCCCGAGGGTCCACTTTGCCGGTCGTGACTAACTTGAATCTCCGCCTTCATGGAGGAGTCGGTCATGCGCATTTGTCTCGCTATGATCAGCAGCTCGTCGAGGGTCTCCGGCCTGCCGCAGAGGAGCTTGTGCTTGAGGAGGGTGCCTTCTCCGCACTCGGCAAAGGAAGTACTGGATAGCTTGCACTCGTGGCACGCCTGCAGGAGTTCCGGCTCGGCCCAGCGTGAGGTAGTCGTGAGTTGACTCGTTGGGGCCTTGCACGCACAAGGAAAGCCGGAGAGGTTTGGGAGGTCGCTGGTACGTGCTTGTGAAGTTGCGACGAAGGCTTCGTGAAGTCGACCCAGCTGTTGATGATGCGGGCTTCGGTTGTTCAACCATGTCCGGCCATGCCTCGGAGCATGAGTGGAATATACTTTATGGCAACACGCTTGTTGCCGCTCGCTATGTTGACGGCCGTGGAGTAGTCAACTCAGCCGCCTTCCGCTTTACGGAGCCGTGTACTTCGCGATCTCGGGGAGCGTGAACCCTTTGGGAAAGGGCTCGCTCGATGCAAGGTCCAAACAGAGCGGACCCAACTCGCTTTCTTCTTCCAGCGCCAGGATCGGTGGAGTCGGTCGATCCGTGGCGGGCGCTATTTTCTCCGACTCTCTCGGCGGTCAAGGCGGTCGCCAAGAGTCGGATGCTCGACGGTGGCGGGAGACTCGCTTTTCTTTGCGAGGAGGAGGAGGCAGATAGTCGCCCCGCCGCTCCACCGCTTTGGGAGGCCGCCTTGATCGCGCCGATGGTGATGCGAACCGACCGTGGATGACAGCCGATCTCTTGTCTTTTTCCGCGACGCTGCCGCCGGTGTCCAGACGCCGCGCTTGATCTCAGCGGGAGGCAGGTCGTTGTTTTGTCGCTATGCACCTCTGCGCGGCAGCCGGTTTATTCTCGCGCGGCAGCCGCCGAGGAGTTGCTGTACTCGCCCGCCATCAGCGGCGCTTTCACCGGTTGTTCTAGTTTCGTCCGCCGCTCGGGCGGCGCTGGATGTTCTCCGCAGCGTGGTGTACAGGTGCGATTGGCCCCAACAGGTTGGCGATGGCCACGCCAAGGCTGCTGGACCGCGCTTAGGCAGCTAGGCCCGGGCTTAGCCGGCGAGCCGCCTACACGCGATCCATCTCACGCTGGTAGGCTTCGACAAGCGCCTCATGCTTGCCGCTTCTTCGCCGACGAAGCTGAAGGCGGCGCGCCCAGCGCCTCGCGCCACCGCCTTCCGGAATAGGCGCGTTAGGTCTTGCAGAGCCGCGCCGAGTGGGTCCCGAGCCTTCGCCGAATGCTTGCCATGACCAATGACGAGCACCTTCGCGACAAGCAGCTGCCGCTCCTCCGCCGAGGGAGCGGCTCGTCAGAGATCACCACGCGAGGGGAACGCCGAGCGACGCGGTGCTCGGAGTCGACCAAAGATTGGGTCGGTGGAGCCTACGGACCCAAGTCCACGGCAGCTCGCCGGGCGACGTGGAGTTGGTCAAGGAGGCCCGCGAGGAGGCTCGGGCCGCCTGCGCTCGCTGGATGCAGGCTCGCTGAGAGGCTAACTCGCCAACAAGTTCGGGCGAGGCAGGCGGCTGCGCAGCGATCTTAGCGCTGCCGGGCGCAGACCGCCTCGGCGTGCCGGGCTGGCTGCGCCGCCAGTGAGGAAAAGGGTTCCCGCCCGCAGCAGGTCTCCTGGACGACGGTGCACCTAGCCCCACGGTGGGCGCCAAATGTCGAGGGTTGGTGCGACATATGCCAAGGGATGGCTTATCATGGTGGGGGTGAGTAGAACGTTGTCGTGTCCGAAACGGATGAGGCAAAGACCTGCATGCCGTGGATCTTACCCAGCTTGTGGCTCTCCGTGGAGATAACACCCCTATCGCTGCTCGCTGGGTCTCCGCATGATCACTATGGCAAAGTGGGTACAAGGTTGCTCCTTGAGCTGTTCGGGGTGAGGAAGGAGAAGGGCACGGCTAGCTCTCCTCTTCCCTCTATGTATGTCTAAAACTATCAGGGTCCCACCCTTTGCATGGGTGCCCCGAGGGATTTATATAGGCCTATCCCCCGGGGGTATAATGGTAATCCGGCTGGGCGCGGGTCCCAGCCGTCTGTCTCTCAGGCCGCCGACTGCTGGGGCCCGCCGACTGGTGGGCCCCGCCAACGGGTCCGGTACGGAGCCGACAGGCCTTGTCCGCCGCGGGCAGGTCTTGCCGGTTGCGGATTACTGTTGTCGTGCTTCTAATGACGCGGGCTTGGTCATGGGGTCATGGCAACAAAGCCGCCACCGTCGAAGCGATCATCGCTGCCATTCCCCGTCTTGTCCGGTTAATGGCGGCGGGGCCCGTGGAGGGCTAGCCGACTCCCAATGGGTCCGTCTTGTGGTGCACTTCACCGCCTTCGCACTTCACCGACAGTGCAGGTCCCGCCGCCTCGGTCGTGACAGAGGCCGCCGTGGGCATAGGTCGCCGCCCATCGGGCTGATGTCGTGGCCGGCATGGCAACAGGTGTCACGCCGATGGAGATCTCCGCGGTACGGCGCGATCGTGGCTATGCCTGCCCTTCGCGAACGGGCAGAAGGGGCCGCCATGGTGGCCTTACCCCCGCCCCGCCCATTATTGCGCGGGGGAGGTGGTCGAGTCACGGGCCGACTCCCCATAGCCGGCTCTCGGGAGCCGCCAGCTAGGGGTCGGCTTATCTCAAGTCGCCCCGGACTCGGCCAGAGGGGCGGGCGGCCTTGCCGCCGACTCTCGTAAAGCGGCTCTTCGCCTTGGGGTCTTGAGGGGCGAGCCTGCCCGATGTCTTGAAAGGTTCGGGGGCTCGGGTTAGCCTGCCCGTGGCCCATTACTCCGACAGGGATTGTTATATGATCTATCTATGTTATTATTGTTGAGAGAACTTGCACTAGTGAAAGTATGAACCCTAGGCCTTGTTTCCTAGCATTGCACTATCGTTTACGCTCACTTTTACCGCTTGCTACCTTGCTGTTTTTATATTTTCAGATTACAAAAACCTATATCTACCATCCATATTGCACTTGTATCACCATCTCTTCGCCGAACTAGTGCACCTATACAATTTACCATTGTATTGGGTGTGTTGGGGACACAAGAGACTCTTTTTTATTTGGTTGCAGGGTTTTTTGAAAGAGACCATCTTCATCCTACGCCTCCCACGGATTGCTAAACCTTAGGTCATCCACTTGAGGGAAATTTGCTATTGTCCTACAAACCTGTGCACTTGCAGGCCCAACAACGTCTACAAGAAGAAGGTTGTGTAGTAGACATCAAGTTCCCAACCGCTCTTGGCATTATAGGAACTATGGAGTTGTTGCTATCTTTGACAAGCTTGTTGCCGTCCTTAGTGGTTCGACTGGATGGATATTGCTCAAAAATCAGTTTCTATACACGGATGTGTACTGTGATGCAATTCAATACGAGGGTCTTGTGTTTGCTGCCACCACTTGTGGCATTGTTTTTGCATGGGATCCTCGTAGTTTCGGTACGTTTATCTTCCACCGTAATTATAATTGTTTCATCCACATGCATGCGAGTTAGCAAGTTTCCCTTTACTAATTAACCTTCTTGTGTTTCCAAGGTCCTGTGAACATTCCATCACCTATACTTGAAATTTTTTATAACCAAGGGGGAGATGACGATGGTGATGATCACACGCATGAGGACGAGGAGGGCCCATATACTCAGTGGCGCCTGGCAACTTATTTCGATGGATCACCCCTTCTTGTCTGTATACAGCCCACTGCTGATGTTACTACTAAGGAAGCAGGTGTTGTCTCCCATGGTCACACTCTCCGGACCTATTCCAACATCCGTTGCATGGTATTCGAGATGGATACTAGTGTGCTAGCGCCAACACCTTCTCCCTGGTACAGTATTGATAGTCTTGGAGAAAACTCGCTCTTCCTTGGACAAAACTATCCAATGATGGTGAAAGGCGATCCAACTGCTGTTGACACAACGTTACTACCATTTATGAGAAGCAACTGTATCTATAGCTCCGACATTGCGGTGGTTCCCTACCCTGGTCGTGATATAGTAGGCCGCTTCAGCCTAGATGATCAGTCCTACATTGGTCTCAAGATTGACAGTAGATGGCCCTTCCCAAAGAATCACTTGTGGTTCAAAGCAAGCGTTTCCAATGCTGAGGATTGGTTGAGTTGAAGTTCATTTCATTGCTTGTTATTTGTTGTGTGATGAAAACTTTAGTATTTATAATGTATCATCGTTGTCGTTGCGGGTTGATGACTTGTTGTATGTAATAAAATGATATGTCTGTGATAAACTTACTAAATTTATGAATGGCTTTCGAGTCGCTTCTCTGAGTGGGTGCTGCGACGAGGCAAAAAAATATTTTCCGAATACATAATTGTACGTGCATTGCAACAGGTTATCGGATGAGGCCAATCAACAATAGTACACTATTTGTACTAGCTTCACATGCTGCACTATCTCTACGTCTACGTACGTAATACAACAAGTTTTAAACTTGAGACCAGCCACCCACCCTCACAAAGAACACTTTTTAACCTAGCACAGACTCCAGGAAATTTGGCCACAGTGTGAGGTGGGCCATATGTTAATGTGTTCGTTGTACGTAACCAGCACCTCAAATCCTCGATACTACTACTATTACATACTACTACTTGGAGTACTAGTAGGGTGGCATGGGCCAGAACAAGAATTCACGTCCAGGAGTACGGCACACGCCACCAGAGCACGACTTCCATCTGACACCATATTTCTTGGAGTCCGTGCTATAGCTATCTCTTCAACCTCGTCGTTTCTCTAACTCAGCCATCGCGCGGCGGGCGAGGTGGGGGTTTGCCGATAGTCGGTTTCCTCCACTACAGTCCCACTTGTAAGGCCAATTCCAACGCACGACCCCAAACGGACCTCCGTTTTTCCTGGATTCTGTCCGTTTGGGTAGGGCAATGGGGTCGTGTCCGGGCCATTTCTCAGATGCGGTGGTCGTGCTCTCAACGCGCGGACGCATCCCGGCCACGTACATTTTTCTTTGCAAACACATATCTTTTTTTCATCATTGATTTTTGGTACATGGAAATACATCACCAAAATTTGACTAGAAAAGCAAGACCAAAGAAAACAAGAACCACAAGAATACATTTTAGAAGATATCCAACTTCCATAACTGCTCCTATAAGTTGAATTAGTGCCTTCTCGATGCATTCATTGTTGATCTGCGAAGGCTCGATCTTGCGTGCTTATTTCTTGTTCGAGTGTAAAGAAGTAGACGTTGCTTCCTCGCATCTAGTCTCATGTCTAGCCTCTATTCTATCAACAAGTGCACTAGTCTCATCTCTAGCCTCTATGCTAGCTAAAAGTGCTACAACATCTACTAAATTGCGCTATATCAATATATCGATGTACTCTTCTTCCCAATACCAAAACTTGCATCCATTCTACACAATAAAATTTTAAGTTAGCACAACAAGTCTAATCCGAGAGCACAACCGAAGCTAAAGTAGCACATACCCCATCGGTTGAGCACTTGATGAACACCCATCCAGGATGTTCTGGCGTTGTAGACACGCGGTGCAAGACCTTCTTTGGGTAGTCGTCGCACGTAATGAGTGGCAACGGTGCACCGACGAGCTTTTGGGCCAGCACCGAGCCCAGCCAGCCGCCATTCATGTATCTGCCAGCGGACCACCGACAGTGTAGATCCGAGCAGCTAGAGGAGGAGTCAGTACCTGCATGCGGCCTTGCGGCCTTGCCGGGGCCTTCTGGCCCGGTGCCCGGCTAGTCCATGGCGCGGCGCGGCCTCCCACAACCGGGCGAGCTCAAGCCCGACCGGTTCCGCTCCAAATCCGACCGCCGGGTGCGCAAAACACGTAGCCGTGGTTGGGTAGCTCTGGGGCGTCGAGGGAAAGGGGGTTGAGCGAGCGCGCGTCCGAGATGCACACGCTGGAGTTGGCCTAGCGGCGTGGCGGACCAACCGTGTGGGGGTGCCAAGTGGCTTCGCTCGTGTGGGGGACGGAAGCCATCCCACGCGGGCGCTAGGTCTGACAGGATGGCCTTGTTGTCAGTGTGTGACCTCTGTGGCAACCGTCCGCTCCCCACTAGCCTCTTCGTTGACATGTGGTCCCGTTCCCACATGTCAGTGAGACGACGACTAGTCCTTTTGTACAATTTCCGAACGGATGTCTATGTAGGCCGGGGCGCCTCTTCGTGTACCGTGGCATGGGCCAAAACTAGCATTCGCGTCTAGCAGTACGACACACACCACCAACACAAGTCCCATCCGACACCAATTTTCTTGGAGTCCGTGCTACAACCATCTCTTCTCCCTCCTGTTTTCTCAGCCATCGCGCGCTGGGTGGGGTGGGGGGTTGCCGATAGTCGGTTTGCTCAACTACGGTCCCACTTGTAAGTGAAAATGCAACACATCATGCATTCCCCCTTTAGCGGCGTGCCGGACCAACCGTGTGGGCAGCTGGGTGCGACGAGAACACGACAAGCTAGCTTTTCCTTTTGAACTTGTAACTTGTAAAATTTGGTTCTGCTCCATGGCGCGACCGATAGATAGAAATAGTGATTTTCCCTAGAGTAATGAGAAGTTAGGTTCTGACGCGGTTCATGCATGGAGTACGTACAAAAATTATGAAGTTGATGCATTGGTATGATAATTACTAGTAGTACCATATACTACTACATGGATTTGACGAAAAGATAAAGATACATACGGATCCATCAACGACATACTTACGCCCTAGTGCGCCGGGTCACCAATCAACGTGTGAGGAGCAGCCGCGTTGGCGGCGAGCTCAACGTGCTTCTGAACAATGTTGTCCAAGGTTGCCCTGCGGGTCAAGAAGGCCAGCGACCTATCGTCCTCCTCTGGCACGTAGTAGTCCTTGTGGACGATTTGCATGTAGACGTGGGTGATTATGTCGACGGTGTATTGCTGCACCACGCGCTGCGCGGCGAGCACGACCTCGAGGTGGACATTCTCCGGCGCGACGGTGGGCAGTCGCAGGGCCACAAGTGCGTCGAAGAGGTTGTCACCATAGAGGCCATTGAGGGTGGCGGGCGCAGAGCCTGGGTGCGTGGGCTGGAGGCGTACATCAAGGTCGTCTGCGAGCTTCTTGACAACGGTGAACTTGTCAAGGAAGCCGACGAGGACCTTGTCGAACAAGGAGACGAAGTTGTCGTCCAAGTGGCCTCTCACCCTGGCGGCCTCAAGCACGACCTGGAGACGTTCCTCGGTGTCGGGCCGTAGGCCGGCATCGTGGACCATCTGGCATAGCCGGCTGATGCTCTCACTCATCGCCTCCATGGGTCTAGCTTCTAGTCAACTGATCTTGCGATTGGAGTGATCACTCTTGCCCTTGGTTAGGGTTCGTAGGTGCGTAGGATTTCGTAGATTGGACTGGCGGGGAGCCTTTATATGAGAAGTACAGACTGCATTGAATTCACGTGCGTGTTGGCCATCTACTCCTCGGCCCTCTCATTTGCCTTTGGGCATATGACAGCGGCCAGCCACCGTTGGGCCCACGTGTCATACAACCAAAGGCAGGTGCAGTAAGTCAATGAAGATGTGTCCCCCTTCATGCCGGTGCAGTATAGTCATCTCACCGGACCTCTAGTTGGGGCCAAACGAGAGAATTTTGATGTTTACTGGTTTATTGGTCCCCTTTGCATTTTGCGCCAAGTTTTGACCTTTGATTTAACTAATAAAATGTTAATGCATGTAACAAAAAATGTTGTGTAATCCCAAAACACTTAGGCACGGTACATTAACTCCCTCCTCATTTCTTATTTCGTGACATATCAACCAATGAGAGATGTGGGCCGTGCATGCTTTCTATGACTTGAGACTACCAAACATGACATGCAGTGGTTAGTTCATTGCATGTAATCCTATTAATTAGCAAAAAGATATTAACTTCTCTCGCCAATAGGAGTAAAACAATACACCATGTATTTATTTACAGAGGGAGTAGTACATTTTTTGTGACATGCATTACTAGATATTGCTAGTCAAATACTAAATCCAGATGGACGTGGTAGTACTACTAAATCCAGACGGTGGTGCTAGTACTAGTAGTAGTACTACCAATGTACTAGTAGCATTGTACTACCCGTTGGTCAAATTATTACGTGCTGCTCCTCACAGTGAAGTGACAAGACCCTGCGCGGGAGATGACACCTGAGTATAGGCGCCATGTTCGGCATACCATAGTCAGCCTCACCGTCTACAGTCACTATCATCATGGCTGTAGAACTAGCCTGCTTACAACTAGTCGTGTTTGACATAATTTCATGTGCGTAGATGCCCGTGCATTGCAGGGAACACCAAGCTTGGGGGTGGATCGCGCCGGCAGCGGCCATCCCGCCAGATTTTTTCATGGCCTTCTAGATGTGGTTGGAAGGAGATAAGGTTGATTGTGAGAGATAAGGAGTTTTTTGTAAATAGGGAACAAGTGCGGGCATCTTTTTGCAAAACTGGAGAAGTTTGGTTTGTATGCGTCAGATCTAGATCCGACGGCTATTGGTGAAAGATGGCAGGCACAACATCATCACCAACTCAGGACCTCTTTGATTCACAGGATTTTGAAAATGCAGGAATAGGACACGACAATATTACAAGTTTCAAACTGATATTACAAATGTTAGGAGTAATGCTGCACCTACGAAGAGGGGATTACTAGGAAGTTTACGTAAGAACTTTCGTTACTTTAGGTGGATGCATCATTATCGTTCAAACTAAAATCCACTGCCCTGACAAGTCACTAATGGGCAAATAAATTTTCGAGTCTCTGGCCACTTGATGTTTCAAAAACGAATTCAGCTTCTGCGGAGACTTTGTCATTTAGGCTTAGACGCATGCGGTGATCAGCACGCCATTCATTGTTGCGCCAGAGAACGCCAAACCTCATTACCTTGAGCACACTTGCCTCCAGAACAAAGAACCTGGCCAATTTAATCCCAGATGTGCTGCCTCGGTAGTTGATCAAATCAATTTCTCTAAGATGGAGATCAAGGCATTCGATGAGATTGTTATAGTGCAGCACATTTTTCACTTTAGGGTCTTTTTTTATCTGCAAAAGAAGAGAACATATTAGAGCAGCTGGCTGTATAAGATTGCCGTGTCATCAAGAGGTACCAATATCATTCGCTCATACGATAGGGTTGGTTGGCTAGTGATATTTTCTCTCTCTCTCTCTCTCTCTCTCTCTCTCTCTCTCTCTTTCTCTTTCCTCTCATTTACCTAGGAGCACATGAAGAGCTTGGGCATTTGTTGCCTTCCACTATGTGGCTGATGCCATATTTCTCAAAAGTATGCCACATAATATGCATCGATGTCAAATCAAAAGATTTTGGCACCGCTCTCGCGATGTAAGAGAGTTGGCACCGATGTGCACACAGACCCACATGTATAAGCAAATCAATCAAACCAACGACACTAGCCTCTCACTCTCCCAAACAAGTGTTTTGTCATTGCCTCAGTCCTCTCTCTCTCCCATGCAAGTGTTTTTTCATTGCGTGAATTAATTTGGCACCGGACCAAAGTAGGTGATCCAGATTGGGGCACCAGGTGAGCAATGGAGGGGCATCAATGCCAAATGCATCACAAGTGAATTTGGCACGTGTTTTGGCCTACATAGTGGAGGGTCGTTATAGCCCACTTTTGTACTACCTCATATTTAGTGTAAAATTTTGACCATAGATTTACCTAAGAAAATGCCAATGCATGTCACCAAAAAATATACCATTTGAAATTATGTTCAAATACGAATCCAACGCTATACTTTTTAGTGACATGCATTAACATTTTGTCAGTTAAATCTATGGTCAAATTTTGATACTACAAAATAGGAAGAGTAAACCAGGACGGAGGTAGTACTTGCTCTTAGGGTAACCATAGAGTTACTAGTCTAAGTTACTTTCCACTATGACTAGCCTAGGCTACTATAGTAGTACAACAAAATAACGATGCTGGTGATCACGTCAGAAAAAATACAAAAAACATTTCTTTCGGTGCAGTGCGTAGATGCAATTTTGAACACTGCACTTGTCATCGTAATTTGGGAAAATTACGAAAAAATTGAGCTACGTTGTGATTACCGTTTACTAATAGGAAAGAAGTTTCACCTCGATGAGTAGCTTCTCCGTGCACGGAAAGCATGTAAGGAATCCAACAACTTGATCCAGATTGGGGCTGATAGATTTTATTGCCAAGATCTTCACTGTGCGCATAGACTGGGTCAAGATTGTGGGAATCATTTTCTGGAAAACGGTCGTAAATACATCAAGAAGAAATTTAAAAATGTGAATTTCAAGAAGATGGAGAAGAAGATGAGTGATGTACCTGAACGACTATGGATCCAATAAAGAGTTCAGAGAATTTGGCAGACGAGTACACCAACGCTGTCAATTCCGGCGCGTCAATGACCCAGATTTTTGTTGGCCTTCTAGATCAGATACAAGCAATCTCTCAAAGAAAGGCACATTCTCAATGACCATAACGTGGAACAGCTGGAGTGATCTCTTCCCAGTTGATGTCTTGTTGCGGGGCCAGCAAGACACAAAAATCCATCGGAGATTCGTCGAGGCGATGTGGAGGCTAATGAACCCGTGGATCTGCTCAAGACGAAGGTACTCGAGCGCAGTACAGCTGCGGAGCAGGTGCTCCATAGCCTACTTCAAGATGCCAACGTCGAAGAGGTCGAGCTGCTTGAGTTGAGGGAGAAGAAGGGCGGGCACGGCATTAATCTGGGGAAGATAGCAGGAGTTGAAGCTGGCGTGGCGCAGCATTGGCGTGAGGCAGAGCGCGGACGGCGGCAGAGAGCTACATCGTCCAGCTTCATAGCTGAGCTCCTCGAGCAGATCTAGGGCAGGGGATAAGAACCACTCGTCGAACTTGGCTTGGACCTTGCAGTTGGTACTGAACATGCGGATGTCAAGGCGTCTGGCTGGCCCAGGGTGCGATGAAAGGATCTTGGAGACTGCAGACATGCGTTTGCAATCCCCGTCGCAGAGGGAGTTGTCGACGGTGAAGTTGAGGGGGACGCGGCGTCAGAGGGGGCGCCACCGCTAGAAGAGCAGGGCGGTCCGCATGGAAGATTTGGTGGGGAGGAGGCCGATGATGATGAGCAGCATGTCGTTGGGCAGGCTGCTGATGAAGTCCAGGCTCGCCGGATGCGGTTTTGACTCGAGCCGCCTCCGCTTGTTGGCTGCCTCGCCGTCCATCTCAACCAGCGGCGACGCGGGTGTACACGTGTGCTGGTCAGTGTTGTGTGCTGGCCTGCTGGGTGTGCGCGAGTGCGTCCTTTTGTGCATGCCGCCGCCCAGTGGTGAATTGTGCACGAGTGTGTCCTTCATACGAAAGAAGTGTGTCCTCAATGCACCCTCAATTTACTAGCATGCGGGGTGCTACCCCGAGTGGTTTCAACTTTTTTTACTTCACTGTGTGTGAGATGGGCCTCAAGTTTACTTATTTTCACCCACTGCCACATGGGCCAGCACACGAAGATAGAGAACACGAGCTGACGAGGCAGCATGTGGACTGGTTGACCGGTCAACTAAACAATATACGGAGCTATACGCTGACACGGTGAGCGTATAATCCGTCGATATAGAGAGTTCGAGTGAGAGGGGAGGCCCGTGAGAGATAATCCCTCCGTTCGATAATGTAGTGCCAACATTTTTTTAAAGTCAAACTTTTGAAACTTTGACCAAGTTTATAAAGAAATTACTTATATCTACTACCAAAGATAAATGATAGTATGAAGTAAGTACATGTTGTGATGAATCTAATGATCGTTCCAGATGTAAATGTTTTTCTCCACATATACCTGGTCAAACTTTTCTGAGGTTTGACTTTTCAAAACATCCATATGCTTATGGACGTGAGAGAGTCCCTAACTAGAGAAAGAGAGTGAGAGAGAGTGTGTGTGTGAAATAGAAAGAGTGAGTGAAAAAAGTGTGTGTGCGTGTGTGAAAGAGACATGGACAACACACGATAAAAGTAGAGAAAAAGCGTGTGTGTCTTATGCAAACATATCATACATGCATCTTCGACAACGGAAGCAAGGTGAGGAGATAGTGTGTGGTTGTTGGCACCCGAGAGAAAAGACCCCTAGCACATGGCCAACAGGGGTCTAACAAGAAAGGGAGAGAGGTCGAGAGAGACGTACGGAGAAAATGTAGACATGGGGAGGAGAGAGTGTATGTTTGTGATAGAGAGATCCCCTGGAGATCGTGATGGGACTACATGGGTGGGAGATCGAGTGACAAGGTGTGTGCGCGATAGAAGATACCCCAAGAGATATCAAGATAGACATATGGATGGAAGGAGACAATGCGTGTGTTCCTGATGGCTAGTGAGAGATAATTATACTTAGGGGGGAGTGTGTACGCCTATGATGGAGTGAGGGATTATGGTACTTAGGGGGGTGCGTGTCACATAGAGAGAGAACAAGGGCGGAGAGTGTTGGATGGGTCTATATGTAGCGCGAGTGAGACATGTGTATGTGTGAACCAGGGAGATATAAAGTTTGAGAGAGATAGAGGAGCCCCAATAAGGCTGAGGGTGTGTCAGATAGCTGAGAGGGGGAAAGAGATATTCCATCCGCTCGATAATGCAGTGCATGTAAAAAAAATTAGAAGTCGAACTTTGGAAACATTGATCAGGTTTAAGCAAATGTTATTTATATCTCCAATACCAAAGATACATCATATGAAACTACATCTCATGATGAATCTAATGGTATATGTTTGCCGTTCTAGATGTAAATGTTTTTCTCCACGTACATGGTCAAACTTTGTGATGTTTGACTTTTCAATAAATCTATATGCTATGGACCGAAGAGAGTGCCTAAGTCGAGAGAGATCAAGTGCGTGTGAAGGAGAATGAGTGAGTGTGCAAAAATAGTATGTGTGTGAAAGAGAAAGGGACAACAAACGATAAATTAGAGAGAGTGTGTGTTTTTTCGTTTCTTATGCAAACATATCACACATGCATCTCCGAGATAGAAAAGCGAGGTGAGGAGATACACGAAGATAGCTAGTGCGTGATTGTTTGCAACGGAGAGAGACACCCCTATAACACATTTCCAATAGAGGTCTGGCCAACAAGGAACAAAGGTCAAGAGGGACACATGGAGAACATGGACGCATGGGGAGGGAGAGAGGGTGTGTTTGTGATAGAGAGATCCCCTCGAGATCGTGAGGGGACTTATATGGGTGGGAGATCGAGGGAGGTGCGTGCGAGATAGAAAGATGCCCCGGGAGAAATCGAGATAGACTTTGCACATGTTTGTGATGGAGACTAAGATTAGCTAGTCATATACATATAGGGGGGGACTGCATGTGCCTACATTTGAGTGAGAGACCATCATACTTGGCTAGGCATGAGATTGTGTGTGTGTGCATGTGAGATGGAGAGAGAACGAGGGAGAGAGATAAAGTTTTAGATGGGTCTATCGAGTGCGAGTGAGGTATGCATGTTTATGTGTGACCGAGGTAGATGGAGAGTTTGAGAGAGAGAGGGAAGATCTCTGAGATGACAGAGTGGTGCGTGAGAGAGTTACGGGCAACGAGCCAAGGAATTTGTGTGCGTACAATGAGTGCACCCAAGATATTTAGCTTGGACTAGAGAATCATACATAGTGTGCGAGAGAGACCTATACATGGAGTATATATGCATGCGAACTAGAAAGACCCCCCCACCCCACACACACACACACTCACACACAAAGAGAGAGAGAGAGAGAGAGAGAGAGAGAGAGAGGAAGAGGGACCAACAAGGTTTGTGTGTTGTATGCGTGCCACAGAATTGAAGATTGTCGAGAGAGAGAGAGAGAGAGAGAGAGAGAGAGAGAGAGAGAGAGAGAGAGAGAGAGAGAGAGAGAGACAGAGAGACAGAGATCAGGAGTCCGAGAGAGGGGGAGGTCATGTTTTATGCATCAAAGACTGATATAAACCATGTTTTGATATAAACTTGCATTCAAATATTTAAATTGGAGAACATGTTTTCTGCAATCCACACATGAGCGGAGATATGCGTATATCAAACAAGTTCATTAATTTGACTCTCAACATGTTCATGGAGTACTATAATATTGTACAACATGCTACTCGATTGAGGTGTTTAATTTTGGATTTAGTTCACTATTTTGACCTAGTGAACGAGCTATTTTATTGAATTGAGATATTTAATTTGGGGTTTGATTCCCGTTTTTTAGTGGGTCAACTATTTGTCATATAGTAAATCGCTAGCAACGAGCATGTAAAAACACATTACTCCCGAGCATCATCTCTCCATCTAAAAAAGAAGTGGCAAGCTAATATTTCAAAATTTGATTCGAATCGACTTGGTAAGGTAGACGTGGATGCTCATTCTCCCAAAATTTGAACGAACCGTTAAACACCCTCTGCTCGGTGGAATTCGCCCGAGCAAATAAATGGGAGACGCGAAATTAGCGGCCTATGTGGGAAACGCATCAATTGGCCCGTTGTACATCGAGGGTAGGTTTGTAACTTCATCCAAGCGCGCCTTCTCCTCGGCCGAAATGACATGTGCCGAATAATTCATAAACCATGGTCGGCAAAACACCCTCTCGTCGCCCGAAATAGCTCGCGCCCATTATTTCAAAACACACTCTCCTCACCTGAAATCGCTCACGCCCACTATATTTCAAAACACACCCTCCTCACCCGAAATCGCTCGCGACCACTATATTTCAAAACACGCCCTCCTCGCCCGAAATCGCTCGCGCCCAGTATAGTTCAAAACACACCCTCCTCGCCCGAAATCGCTCGCGCCCACTATTTGGGAGAAGCAAAATTACTCTACTATCCCCGACCCTCAGTACACAGACCCAAGCCGAGAAGCCTAAAGGCAGGGGTAGAACTATAACTCCCCCCACATTTTAGACAAATGCGTCCGTAAGACATGGTTCCCCCTCCCAATTCCCCATTCATACCTCATGGGCGCCAAATCACCTTCTCCCCGGAAACTCCCTTCTCCCGAGCCGCGAAACCTCAGCCCCTCCTCCATGGTGCCCCCCACCACACCAAATTCACAGCCGCCCTCCTCTCTAATCCCGGAGACGCTGTCATTTGCCGTCGTGCACTGGGCCGTGTGCCTCTTATTCCGTCTTCGCCGAGCTGCCTCGACGACGGTCACAGTGAACTGCATCGAGCCGACTCACCCCCGTCGTTGTTCACGGTGCCGGAGCGGCTCCAACTCTGGACCCGTCCAGAGCCCCGACGCTGCTTCCCCGTAGCCGTCGACCACCGCGACATCTCTACTTCCCTGCCGCCGGTAGCCACCACAACCGCGCCGGCCTCACCGACTAGGCAGCTGGAGCTGCCTACTTCACCGGGCCGCCAGATAGGTCGCACCCTCATCTCAAATCACTTTATTTAGGTGTCAGTTGTCTGAATTTTTATTCTGGGCCAATCGATTCCCAATGGGAAGCAGCACCCCTCGAGCAGGCGGAGCTCCTAGGCTATCGGTTGGCTGGTGTCTAACGTAAGGGTGCGGGGGCGCAAGTTCGCCGCAGAAATAGCGCTTTGATGACTATCTTAGAGTTGCGTGGGTTGAAGGTACTGCCGCCGCCAGATCTGGATGACGGCGAGTCTTTGTGGATTGGCCCGGGGGCGGCGCAACCACGGCAGTGCGGTGGGGCGGGGAGCGGGATTTTGGTCAGGGCCATGGACGACGGAGGCAGGCTGCTCTGCCGGTGGTCGCTGGCTCTTCGGGGAAGATTCCGAACAGTGTCAGCCAGGAGGCACAAGACGTCCATCAAGCCATCCGAAGTAGATCGGGCAGTACCAAAATAAAATAAAATCGTGTGACCCCAATTTAGTCTTCAGCCAACAGACGTGTGACCACTCTCGTACCTTGTTATTGATCTCTTAGGGTATTTCTTTAGATCAGAGAGATGTGTTGTTCTTAACATTATGTGTTTTCTGCATCTTCAGCCACACCGTCTTCCGACTCACCGCAGTTGTTCTTAACAGTTCCCTGCATTGAATGTGCGTGCCCGACATGGACAGCCACAACAACTGCAGGGCCATCAACAAGTCAGCACATGATGCTCACTCCTATGGATGGCGGCCAGATAGGTTGTACCCTCATCTTACTTGTGTGCAACATTTATGGCTTTGTTATTCATCTAAGCATTGAAAATAGATTATCACATTTCACTGATATCCATGTTGGTCTCTTACGGGTCTTGTTCAGGAGTTAATGTTGTTCCATAGTTCAGCTAAGAGACTTGTTCTTTAGGTAACGTTGTTCCATAGTTATCATCCATCAGCCAATGCTATCCCACAGACCCACAGGCTGGTGATTATAGTATTATACCACTTCTAGTATAACCTATGTTGTTCCTTAATACTTTTGTGTGCCATCTAGTTAATCTCGAGTACAAATGATACATATTCTGTATCTTTCATCTGTGTTCTCCCTTTAGTTTTTTAGACATGTTGCTGCTAGTTAACCCCAGTCCTACTATTTATGTTGTATCCTACAGGCACTCATTACATAAATCTAACTACTAGTTGTCTTCCATGCATGTCAGATATAATTGCACACACTGATTTATCCACAAGAACCTCACGGAGCAATGTAACGGCCAACAAACTTGACGTCAATGATACCAAATATGATGGAACATGTAAAGGCAGTTCTTCACAAGACTTGCAGAAAGATGATGAATCCTATTCACCCCATAAGGTCCTTGCTCTAACTTGGCCCTTGATATGGGTACAGCATGCATATAATGTCCTAGAGTGCATCTACTCTGTTGCAATGCCTTGTGTTTAGCCTGCTGATCATGCATGTAAATATGGCATGCCTTCCTGTTTTTCAGTACCTATTCCATTCATGATAACATGTTTTCAAATTCAAGTACTGTCATTCTACTCTATCGCAATGCCATATGCTTAGTTTGGACATCATGCTTCTCAATATCTTATGCATTGTTATTCATCAGTATGTACATTTGTCTACCATACCATGTTTTTTTACATTGAAGTGTTGTTCTAGTGGTCTCTTGCAATGCCATCTTAGTTTCCCAATCATACAGCGCATATGTTGCCTTAGTGTTTTTCTGTATGTATTCCGCTAGCATATAGTTTTACATTCAAGTGTTGTTTTTTTTACACTGTTGTCCTGTCGTATCCCTAGCTCTTACATCATACTCCCTTCATCCGGATTACATGTCGCAGAAATGGATAAAACTGGATGTATCTAGAACTGAAATACGCCTAGACCCATCCATTTATTTCCGGATGGAGGGAATACATGTCAATATGTCATGCCTTTCTATTCTTCAGTACCTATTCCATCTCTGTTGTAGTATGTTTTATAATTGAAGCACCATTCTTCTATATAAGGCATGCAAGGGGAAGACGTCTATGTTAGAACCTGAAGGGTTACAAACCAGGTCTTTGTAAAAGATCCAAACGCCAGGAGATAATAAACCAACTCCAGTTTTCATAGATACTGCTCCAGGACAGAGAAACCCAACTCCCACTGATAATAAGCAGATTCCAGTGGCCAAAGAACTAGTCCGCTCCGGTCCAGCAAAAATATGTCAACTTCATTCTAAGAAGCGTGTGCGTATCCTCGCATCATGAAATTTTATAGCATTTTGATCATATTTTCTACATGTTTCTTACCCATCTCTCTTTTAGAAAATAAGCCTAAATGATAGAAGAATTTCTGCACTGGGATCGTATTCGAGGAAACTATCTTGCGGGAATTCTCTGTGCTCCAATGCTGATGTAAGTACCTGTTGAATATCACTATATTTTTACATCAACATGTATTTTGTTAATCGGCATGAATCCAACCTTTATCTGATCTAAATTTAGTGTAGAAAAATGTATAATTAAAGGCGACAATGTTAATTTTTGTAAGGAAAACTGCCTGGTGGTTTTGCATACTGAGCTGCATGAGTTTACTATCTCATATCATGCACATTACTGAATAGTAGTGCTGCTCTGGTTGCCCATTCATTCATTCATTCATTGTGTCAATGTTGCTTTCGTATTACCTTACCTGGCTGATGATAGATGTGTCATATATATTCTGTTAATTTGGTGTAGGCTGGTGTGGTCTGGATGCCCAAACGTTCGTCGTGTCAATGTTGCTTTCCTATTATCTGACCTGGCCAATGATAGCAATGCTAGTGTGTTAATTTGGTGCAGGCTGCTGAAGATAAGAAGACGAACTCTAAAAACAGCAAGGCAGCCTCATTGTTTCTTTCCAATAAATCTAGGCCAGGTAATATGGCAATAACTCTTGATTAATCTGTTCGGTTCCCCTCCTAATTTATGTTATGATGCAGTGGTCAAGACACTCTCCACTATCAATAATACAAGCCTACCAAAACCGCCATCTGAACCTGTTCAGTTTCCTCTGTCTCGAATGCAATGGAAAAAATGTATGTTTGTGAACCAATTAATGGCTGAAGCAATGATGGAAATGGTGGAGGAATCAGAGGTGCACATTTGTGCGCAACAACAACTGATCAATGTTTTCAGAGACAGTGTAGCAAAGCAGAAAGAACTTGCCCACATGCTTATGGGCGTCATCCGCGCTAAGGTTGCAAATTGTGACGTTGTAGATCGTTAGGTGTTGTTCATTTATTTGCACTGGCATCAATCTTTGATTGCCCAGTGGATAGAATTTCCTGTAATATATGATGGATGTGCAGCGTTTTTCCTTGTATGTCGTACCTTTGCTTGATCGGTTTTGGTCCTGTGCATAATTGCTCGTTGTAATGGGCTCAAATTATCTAATTGGGCCTAAAGACATGTACGAACTTTAGTGGGCCCATTAAGTTAATGGGCCGTTACCAGGCCGAAAGTTAATGGTCGGCCCTCTTACCTCCCGGGTCGTTAACAGGCCGACATCGAAGCGGGTAACAGGTGGGCCCATTTGATTTCATGGCCGTTAACAGGCCGTTAATAAGGTCGGGCTACATATGGCCCAATCAGATTGGGGCCTTTAGCAGCCGAAAGAGACAATGGCTCGATCGACCATGAAGAGCATGGGCCGCTAAGAGGCTGAAAGTCAGGTCGTACTGTAAATGGCGCAGCTGTGTTGTGGGCCTTTAGCAGGCCAAAAGATAAACCGGGCTGGTATTGGACCATGAAGAGCATGGGCCGTTAAAAGGCCAAAACTCAGGTCCGACTACAAATGGCCCAAATCATTTATGGGTCGTCAACAGGCTGAAAGACACACCGGGCCGGGAATTGGCCCAACACTTAAATGGGTCACTAAAAGGCCAAACCTAAGGTCCGACTACAAATGGCCCAACTCATTTATGGGCCGTCAATAGGCTGAAAGACACACCGGGCCGGAAATTGGACCAACACTTAAATGGGTCGCTAAAAGGCCGAAAGATGTACATTCTGAAAATTGGCTCATCCCTTGAATGGGCCGTTAACAGGCCGAAATCACATCGGGCCGATATCGAGCCCAAATGTATAGCGGGCTGTTAACGGGCTCGAACTGACGATGGGCTGCAATGGTGTCAAATCTTTAACAGGCCCTTGACGGGCCGAATTGGCACATCTCGTATGGGCCGTGGGCTTAAATGTACCTGACACAAGTAGGCCTTATATGGGCCGGCCTGCTAATTTTTACTGGGTTGGCCTTTTTCACCGAAATGGGCCACTGTTGGGCCATGCCACGTGTCGACCTATCATAGGCGCCTCCTGTCCAAAGAATGGATGACATCTGTCCCAACGGTTAGCCAACACGTGTTTCCTCCGGCCAATGAGAATTTTACACGTGGAAAATCCTCATTGGTCCGGGCTTTTAGCGGGTTATCGGATCCAAAACTGGACCCGATAGCTTAACGACGTTCCGTTACGGTGGATGCCACGTGTCGGTCACCCTTGACGAAAGCACTTCCATGACGCGCGATTTATCGTCATGGAAGTGGACACTTCCATGATGATAATTTCGGCAATGTCATGGAACACTTCTACAACAGCACATGTATGACTATCTTGATTCTGTCATAAAATTGTCATGGATGTACATGCATGACAGAAAATGTGACCTACTGTGACAAACACGTATCATCACGAAAGTGTCTTCTTTGTAGTGTATTGTGTGTATGACCATAGAAGGTTTTATTCATGTAAACTGAATAAAAATTATTCTTTGACTTAAATGAATAACCATATTGCAATATACATGATCCAATCATATTCATGCTCAACACAAACACCAAATAACATTTATTTAGGTTCAATTTTAATCCCGAAGGTAGAGGGAGTGTGATGGTGATTGTATCAACCTAGGAATAACTTCCAACACACATCGTCACCTCGCCCTTAACTAGTATCTGTTCATTTCACAACTCTTGTTTCGAGTTACAAACCTTAGCAACTGAATCATTATTAAATACCCAGGGGCTACTATGAACACTAGTAAAGTACACATGTATATCAAATATACCTTTGTTCACTTTGCCATCCTTCTTATCCGCCAAGTATTTGGGGTAGTTCCGCTTCCAGTGACCATTCCCTTTGCAGTAGAAGCACACAGTTTCAGGCTTAGGTCTAGCTTTGGGCTTCTTCACGGGAGTGGCAACTTGCTTGCCATTCTTATTGAAGTTCCCTTTCTTTCCCTTGCCCTTTTTCTTGAAACTAGTGATCTTGTTAACCATCAACACTTGATGCTATTTCTTGATTTCTACCTTCGCCGATTTTAGCATCGCGAAGAGCTTGGGAATCATTTTCGTCATCCCTTGCATATTATAGTTCATCACGAAGTTCTAGTAACTTGGTGATAGTGACTAGAGAACTCTGTCAATCACTATCTTATCTGGAAGATTAACTCCCACTTGATTCAAGCGATTGTAGTACCCAGACATTCTGAGCACATGCTCACTAGCTGAGCTATTCTCCTCCATCAGAGGTCTCATACCTCTTAACACAGGCATGAGCCTGGAATACCAATTTCAACTCTTGTAACATCTCATATGCTCTGTGGCGTTCAAAACGTTTTTGAAGTCCCGGTTCTAAGCCGTAAAGCATGGTGCACTAAACTATCAAGTAATCATCATACCGAACTTGTCAAACGTAAATAACGTTGGCATCTGCTCCTGCAATAGGTATGTCACCTAGCGGTGCATCAAGGACATAATTCTTCTGTGCAGCAGATAATCCTCAGATCACGGACCCAGTCTGCATCATTGCTAGTATCATCTTTCAACTTAGTTTTCTCTAGGAACATATCAAAAATATAGAGGAGCTACATCACGAGCTATTGATCTACAACATAGATATGCAAAAACTATTAGGACTAAGTTCATGATAAATTTAAGTGCAATTAATCATATTACTTAAGAACTTAGATAGACATCCCTCTAGTCATCTAAATGATCACGTGATCTATATTAACTAAACCATGTCTGGTCATCACGTGAGATGGAGTAGTTTTCAATGGTGAACATCTCTATGTTGATCATATCTACTATATGATTCACGTTCGACCTTTCGGTCTCAGTGTTCCAAGGCCATATCAGCATATGCTAGGCTCATCAAGTTTAACCCAAGTATTCTACACGTGCAAAACTGGCTTGCACCCATTGTATGTGAACGTAGAGCTTATCACACCCGATCATCATGTGGTGTCTCGGCACAATGAACAGTAGCAACGGTGCATACTCAGGGAGAACACTTGTACCTTGAAATTTAGTGAGGGATCATCTTATAATGCTACTGCCGTACTAAGCAAAATAAGATGCATAAAAGATAAACATCACATGCAATCAAAATATGTGACATGATATGGCCATTATCATCTTGTGCCTTTGATCTCCATCTCCAAAGCACCGTCATGATCTCTATCGTCACCGGCTTGACACCTTGATCTTCATCATAGCGTCATTGTTGTCTTGTCAACTATTGCTTCTACGACTATCGCTACCGCTTAGTGATAAAGTAGAGCATTACATGGCGATTGCATTTCATACAATAAAGCGACAACCATAAGGCTCCTGCCAGTTGCCGACAACTTTTACAAAACATGATCATCTCATACAACAATTTATATCTCATCACGTCTTGACCATATCACATCACAACATGCCCTGCAAAAACAAGTTAGACGTCCTCTACTTTGTTGTTGCAAGTTTTACGTGGCTGCTACGGGCTTCTAGCAAGAACCGTTCTTACCTACGCATTAAAACCACAACGATTTTTCGTCAAGTGTGTTGTATTAACCTTCAACAAGGACCGGCCGTAGTCAAACTCGATTCAACTAAAGTTGGAGAAACAGACACCTGCCAGCCACCTGTGTGCAAAGCATGTCGGTAGAACCGGTCTCATGAACGTGGTAATGTAATGTTGGTCCGGCCGCTTCATCAAACAATACCGCAGAATCAAAGTAAGACGTTGGTGGTAAGCAGTATGACTATTATCGCCCACAACTCTTCGTGTTCTACTCGTGCATATCATCTACGCATAGACCTGACTCTGATACTACTGTTGGGGAACGTAGCATGCAATTTCAAAAAATTCCTACGATCACGCACGATCTATCTAGGAGATGCATAGCAACAAGAGGGAGAGTGTATCCACGCACTCGTGAGACCGAAAGCGAAGCGTTAGGTTAACGCGGTTGATGTAGTCGAACGTCTTCACGATCCAATCGATCTAGTACCGAACGTACGGCACCTCCGAGTTCAGCACACGTTCAGCTCGATGACGTCCCTCGAACTCTTGATCCAGCAGAGGGTCGAGGGAGAGTTCTGTCAGCACGACGGCATGGTGACGGTGATGGTGATGTGATCCATGCAGGGCTTCGCCTAAGCACTACGACACTATGACCGGAGGAGTAAACTGTGGAGGGGGCACTGCACACGGCTAAGAGAACAATTGATGTCTATGGGGTGCCCCCTTGCCCCGTATATAAAGGAGGGGAGGAGGAGGGCGGCCACAAGGGGGCGCGCCATGGGGAGGGGAGTCCTACTAGGACTCCAGTCCTAGTAGGATTCGCCCCCCTTTCCTTTCTACCGGAGGGGAAAAGGGGAAGGAGAGGGAGTAGGAGAAGGAAAGGGGGTGGTGCCCCCTTCCCTAGTCCAATTCGGCCTCCTCCCTTGTGGGGGGCGCACCAGCCCTTTGTGGGCTAGTTAGCCTCCCTCCTATGGCCCATATGGCCCATATCTTTCCCCGGGGTTCCGGTAACCCCTCCGGTACTCCGGTATGTAACTGATACACTCCGGAACCCTTCCGGTGTCCGAATACTACCTTCCAATATATCAATCTTTACCTCTCGACCATTTCGAGATTCCTCGTCATGTCTGTGATCTCATCCGGGACTCCGAACAATCTTCGGTCACCAAAACACATAACTCATAATACAAATCGTCATCCAACGTTAAGCGTGCGGACCCTACGGGTTCGAGAACTATGTAGACATGACCGAGACACATCTCCGGTCAATAACCAATAGCGGAACCTGGATGCTCATATTGGTTCCTACATATTTTACGAAGATCTTTATCGGTCAAACCGCAATGACAACATACATCATTCACTTTGTCATCGGTATGTTACTTGCCCGAGATTCGATTGTCGGTATCATCATACCTAGTTCAATCTCGTTACCGGCAAGTCTCGCCACATTGCTTGCAAGGCTTATAGTGATGTGCATCACCGAGAGGGCCCAGAGATACCTCTCCGATACTCGGAGTGACAAATCCTAATCTCGATTTATGCCAGCCCAACAAACACCTTCGGAGACACCTGTAGAGCATCTTTATGATCACCCAGTTACGTTGTGACGGTTGATAGCACATAAGGTGTTCCTCCGGTATTCGGGAGTTACATAATCTCATAGTCAGAGGAATATGTATAAGTCATGAAGAAAGCAATAGCAATAAAACTTAACGATCATTATGCTAAGCTAACGGATGGGTCTTGTCCATCACATCATTCTCCTAATGATGTGATCCTGTTTATCAAACGACAACACATGTCTATGGTCAGGAAACTTAACCATCTTTGATTAACGAGCTAGTTAAGTAGAGGCATACTAGGGACACTTTGTTTTGTCTATGTATTCACACATGTATCAAGTTTTCGGTTAATACAATTCTAGCATGAATAATAAACATTTATCATGATATAAGGAAATATAAATAATATCTTTATTATTGCCTCTAGGGCATATTTCTTTCATGCCAATCCCAAGAAAAGTAATGCAAACATGTGGGACAATGCCGGCCAAGCATCTCACGACAAAGTTCACGGGACTCAAGCTTCCAAAACAGACATAATTTCTATGTGGTTACGATGATGAAAACATTTTCTATCATATTGCTTTCACGCGCGACCAAAAGGTCCTGTTTTTGTGGCTACCTATGTGCGTCAAGGTAGGGCAAGCCTTTTTATGATAGTGATGGTAGGGTAAGCCTTGGAGTGTTGCTGGTGACTAAACATTTAACTCATGCCATTTTCAGAACTTCCAAATCATCTTTGGCTACGCAGAAATACATAACTGGTGTTTTTCCATAAGCAACCCAGGATATATTCTTTCGGGGACAATTTACAACCACAATATGCCGGTGATCAAGCACAGTGTAACATATGGTCATATTTGTGAAATAATTCAGCAAGCGCATTCGCCGACATGTGCAGAGGGTGCCATGTTCATGTGCAAACCAGAATATATGTAGACACCTACGATTTCTCAAAATCTACATTGTATTGTTTCTATTATTCTTATTACATACTTACGTGCGAGAATGTAGGAACACTGCACTACATTTGGTCACTGGGCAAAACAAAATAGTGTTTTTGCGGTTAATTTAGACATACTTTTACATAGCACTGAGTGGTTGGTGAAGCATGCCGTCGGCCAACATCAGTCCCCCCCGACTCGGCCCAGATCCGCTCATTCCTCTCTACAATGAATAGCCGGAACACCTGGACAATTGTTTCTGTAAAATAAATATACTCCATATGTTATTATCTAAGAGAGGGATAACTGAAAATCAAATCCACTGAACCAGGAAAAAAAACTACTAATATTCATACACCATACAGAAAAGAACACTAATACCAATAAGTTCCATAAAAAATACCAATAAGTAGCAGCATACAAAAGCCAAAATCGGAGTGCACAAAATTACCTTGTAAAGTTTATAAAAGAGAGTTGCTACAGATTAGCTAGGATGTCTCTCATCTCATTCACAGATGTCACCGTTTCGTTGGGATATATTTTGGCAATCAGTTTGAGGAAGGTTGTGTATTTATCGAGAAACTCCTTCTGCAACCAACGGATCACCAAGCAAAGATTAGCAAGATATTACTCGTAGTTAATCGTAATGAACTACTCATGATTTCCTAGCTAAACTTCACTACCAACAGTGATCAAATGCACCAGGTCATATGGAACTAACGTGTATCAATATGGAACTGGCACTGATCAACACTTTCATTATTTCAGTCAAGCAATCTATCCAAAGGAACCATGTTTCTCCTACTTTGCAAATTATGGAGGAGAGATTCCCTGATCATCTTTTAGTTTAAAATTTATGAAGATGGAATACCTTGCATTTTTCCCATAGAGAAGGTAGCAACTCTTCCGCAGTCATATTTTTCTGTAGTTTCCTATACATTGCAGTGATTGTTTTGTCCAGCTGTTATAAAATTAAAAGGAATATAAACAAAATTATATATTTGAAATGGTTTCAGATAATTAAGAGTGAAGAGAAGAAAACCAATTCTACTCTTTACATACACCAGTTAGGCTGGACTTCAGCATCTTGCGGAAATCTACCTTCGACATTCCAACTTGGAAGGCTATCTGTACAATCATGTCATAAGAGAGATCCATGGAAAAAATTATATTAGCAAAAGGATCATTGTGCACTACACCTTGAGTATGCAAACATTTCTAAGGATTATAAATATTCAGGTGAGGGAATGTATGTATATGTCTGGGAAGCAAACACATGTTAGCGACATTTTGCACATACGATATTTTAGATATAACAACTTGGTACGTGAATCTAGAAAAAAAAATGTTTCACATGGAAAGCATTAATAATTAATATTTTATGTTCCTATTTATATTTAAAAAACCATAATTAAATTTCATGTTACTATTGGCAGCGACATATAACTATTTTTGTTTTCTGGCCAGAATAGATAACTGATCAAGACATGCACAGAACAATATTAGCAATGTCGAATTAGGTCCAGAGAAAATACAGCTTGGAAATTATGATAAATAAATGATATTAAATTTCAAATTGAAGTGAAGGGCCAAATAGCACTACTTACCTCCTCAGGACTCATGTTGTACATCTGTTCCTCGATTTTCCGAGCAAATTGGAATAATTTTTCAAAGTGCTGAAAGAAACAAATATGCAAAAAGATGAAAAACCTAGGAATGCGGTAGTATAAATGCCTCAGTGTATTACATAGCCAAAGGCATTATGGGACCAAAAGAAGTTGCAAACAACTTACAATATATATGACAAGATTAATATGGCGCGAGCAAGCTTGTTCATAAGCTTCACTGGCTTGATGATAATATTTAGCTAGTGTTGGCACAACATTCGCTAAATCATATAGACTGTATGTCAGATCAAATATGACAGGTTAATCAGTTGTTGAGACCACCGGGTATTCTGGATAATCATGAGTAGATATCCAGCATCCCAATAGAAGTGTAAACTCTTGAGAAATGTTGTACGTTGAAGGCGCACCAATTAAGGGGGGAAAAAAGGAGAAGAACCTGTGCTGGAAAGCTGCATAATTCTCCAAGAGTACAATATCAGCATATTTGGGCTCCACTTGAGCAATCTTCTCCAGAGTCACAAACATAATGGTCACCTATTTCAGAAACATCAACATATTACGTAAACCAGGAACATGGTTGATAGCGTAACTGTAGCTCTGACTAGTAGAATATTGGCGTATGTTGAAAAGAAGCAACATTGATTATATCATCTAACAGAGTTTGTACATGGATAAATTTTCTTTTTGTTCGTTAAGAAATACATGCTCCGCATTGCAGTAAGGACTTACAATTTTCGTATATGCCTGATCAACTAGATCCCTGGATCCAGTGATATACTGCTCCATTCGTGCTGCAAGTTGAGAAAACCTATATAAAAGGAAACAATGAAACTACATGGATATCATAGGCTTAAGCTATGCATCATGTTGAGCAAGCCAGTTGTCCTGGATTCTACAAGTATTACGAAACAAATAACAATGTACCTGGGAATATATGGCACAACTCCAACTTGTTTTACATTACGCTCAAACTTTTCGATCTGGAAACAGGCATCATCAACGAACTGTGCTGCCCAAGAAAATTGAAACAGTAAAGAACAAAGTAGAGGCTCCAAAGTGGGAGCACAACAGATCTCTGCCTAGAGCTAGAGTCAAAGTGTCAGACCCTGCTAAACAAAATGGTTATTCTTGACTCCAAATCATCAAGCAGCACCGAAACGTATCCTGCAACCTCTGTCTTCTGACCAGCAATATAACGATCCGTTATGCCGTGCATTGGTATACAACTCAGTGGATCTAGCTTGAATGCCCAGTCAACTATAGCATAGAAGTCCTCCTGAAAGTATGGCAGGTAAAACATGTGAAGCCTGTACGCTTGAATAGCTTAAATTTCAGCTTTATGTTTCTCAATTTTTTGTAAAACCATGTCGCCAATGTTTACAAGAGAAAGACAAGAAAATCAACCTGAATACCATCGAGCATCTCCTGTAAGCATTCGTTTAGCACTCCCAAATCGGCTGAACTGTTGTTACCTGGAAAATTGTTTTAGTAAGATGATAGTTCTATATCATGCAAAAAGCAAGAACAATTTTATCATCGTGAGAACATTGTTGAACTTGAGTGTCAGTGGTTCACTAACTTGGTCTGGCACTACTCCCAGAGGATCCAGAAGTTTTCGGAGTACTATCTTCATCACTATCTGAACCATCCGATGTAGGAACTTCGAAGCACATAAAATGTGCCAAGAACAAGCTCTACATCATAGACATCCATGATGAAAAATATTACATGTGAATTCTAATAATATGACAGGATTTACTTTGAAATTTCACATAAAATGAGTAAAAATAGAGACACCTCGTCAACAAGAAGAGGAATAAAGGCAGTAATCATTTTGGAGTACGCTTCTGCAGGACTATCTGCAATACCAGCTGGCTGATTTGCACCTGCAGGACCCTCAAACGATGGTGTGCTGCTCTTTGACGCTTTTGAACTATTTCGGAGCTCATTAGAATATTCACGGGCCTACAAAAAGAATACACATGAAATGTCCATTTTCTAAATTTCCTTTTGCTGCATCTCTCGATAAGGTACCCAGAAGAAGAACTAAGATTGCACTTTGTAGTTACAGAAAAAGCTTGCTATTCTGGAGGTTAACTGCCCATAGGCTATTTGCCACGTACTGAGATATGTGAGTGGTCTGGTCACTGAGTTAGTCGATTGTTCTTTCAGCATTGTTAGCATTGCTAATGATGTTACAGAAACTTCAAGGCTCAGTATTTTTGGTAGAACATAGAGAAAGGATGCACTGCAGGCATTTGCAGGCAGTCCCGTACCCATGGACACGGATTCTCGCGGCATGTTGCACCAATTGAAGAAGTTATCAAAATGTTATTGCTGGCATACGTGCTATACGGGAAGCAGTGTCCTGCACCCTCTGGGGTGGGCTGAATATCGAACCCTCCATGCACTGATGGTCATGAGCTGATCATTTTTTTAGGATGAGTGTGTTTCTCATCGTACTCCATCCCTTTCGCTTTGTTAGGCAGGAGCAGCAAAACGCTATAACCAAGGAGGAGCACGTGTTCTAGCCCCGATTAAACCCCTGTAACCCCTCGTACTCCATCCCTTTCTGTTAATGTATGTAGCATGCATGGCTAATTGAAAATGAGTCAAGTGTTGCATGCATTAATTGGCTAAGTTAAGGTCTTGCAGACGTGGTTAAGGGCCCCAAGTGCCAAGCAGCGTGTGGCGTGCCCTGAACGAGTCTCAATGGAAAAGTCTTGATTGCTACTCCTTCCGTCCGGAAATACTTGTCCTCAAAATGAATAAAAGGGGATGTATCTAGATGTATTTTAGTTTTAGATACATCCCTTTTTGTCCATTTTGATGACAAGTATTTTCGGACAGAGGGAGTACTTGATAACACCTCTCAGAAGATCAACAATCAAATTTATTTATCAAAATGGCTAAACAGAGTTGTTATTTTTGCATGGTCATAGCAACCAAATCAACGCATCGGTGTCTTGAAATATAATCACGTAACAACTTGAGAAAGTACAGAAAGAACCTTACCTCCCGTCGAATTAGCAAGTTCAGAGAATGGCAGTAAGCTTTCCGTAAAGGAATCATACAACTTTTGTCCAGACTCTACAAAAATGTAGTATAAAGTGAGCATGAAGTAAACTAATTATTCCCTATTTGCAGAAGGATTATAATATCACACCAAGATAACATGCAAGTAACCTTGATGAACTGTAGAAGCCGAGCATAAGTCCTGCATTTGTACCTCATGTCAGCATGGTCAGGCCTCTGCAGTTGCCCTTTCTGCAAATGTCTATAAAATTTTCATACAAGTCCTCTTTTGATCCAAAATTTAAACTCATTGCAATTATTGGATGTGGTTTTACCTGAGTGAAGTTGTCTTTATCATTTAGCATAGAATCAATCAAACTTGGAAAGTAATTCCTTAAAAATTCTGATGCTCTCCGAACGAATGTGCACTTCAGAAGTACAAATTCTGCACGTTTTTCTCTAACCTGTATGAATTTCAACAGAAAATGCACATTGGCTGAGAAATATTATTTTTGGTAATCTTTGAAACTGGAGACGTTGCAGCTTGTCAATTATGTATAACTCATAAACCTTGGATCGGTAAACCCTCAGGTACTTTTCATGTTGATAGAATGTACAATCGCTACTGGAGATTCATGGCAAAGTTAACTAAGAAAAGGGCAGCCCGGTGCACATAGCTCCCGCTTGTGCAGGATCCGGGGAAGGGTCCAACCACTTTGGGTCTATAGTACGCAGCCTTTCCCTACATTTCTGCAAGAGGCTGTTTCTCTACATTCATGGCAAAGTTAACTAACAAGTTAAAAAAGGTATTTGACTTGTAAAGGAACTGAATACCAGACTCAACAGGCCTAGTTTCCGAACACTGTATCTGCTCTGATAAGGAAAAAGAATATAAGCGCACAGCTTTTGAAGCGATTCTAAAATGTTCGCGTGGTTTTCTTTGCAGTAAATATCATTTCAGGAACCTTCCATTTCAAAGAGGTCAGTTTGTTTGCTGTAAGTTTCTCCTAGCCTCTGCCAGATGTATTTACATGTACAAAGTAAGCCTTCCATGTATTTCATGTGCTCCAGATCAGTGGGAGGTTACCAGACAGTGGACTTAGTGGCGGAGCCAGGAAAGCTTAGACCCTGTTCGGAGACCCGCCACTCCACCACTCCGCTCCCGGAGCTGGAGACAAAAGGCACGGAGTTGGGAAAGAGATGCTCCAGCTCCTCGTATTTTTAGGAGCTGGAGTGACTCCCAACAGGACCTTAATCAGGGAGGCCAACTTATGTTAAATCATGTTGGGGAGGGCCAAAGCCAACAAAATTAGCAGCAGGTAATCACTCATGTAGTGGCAAAATCTGCATGTTGACCTGGGCAGGGGTCCCTGCTGGCACCCCCCTGCCTCCGCCACTGCTTATTTGACAATTTTCGGTTTAATCTAAATAATAATGAAATATAACTATAAAGGAAAAACCTGACAAGATAATCATCAAGACAGAAAATTATGACACAAGGAAAAGAGAAAACATACAGCACGCAGTTTTGCATAGCATGGATCCAGATTGGACCCTTCTAGGTTCTTTATAGCACTGGTTAACCATTCACAGGCTTCTATATTCTTGACCATATTTCCCTCGTCGAATGAGCCTCCAGTCAATGACACCTCATACTACAACATGATTAATCACATGAATATTGTAATCACCAAACTGTAGATGGATATAGTGCAAGAGTAACAAGCTTATTCAGTGCCCACCTCAGGTGGAATCTGCAAGAGTACAAGCAATCTGTCTAGCTCCTCACCTAATGCCACATTACTTACAGATTGCATTTCCAACCTGTTATTACGCCATTCTATCTGGAAAATCAAACAAAGGAATTCGTGAAGCTTATACTCAAGGTGATGAAAGAAATATTCAAATCATTCTTCACTTCAACTTGTTGAAGTGTGTATGTGGATTGCCTAGCCCTTTCCATCAGTTCGAATTTTTGGTTGCGTTGGCTAGTGCATGAAGCTTAACACAACTCACTCTCAAACAACAATTGGATATTATAATCCGGTCTAATTATCTTCAGTAGCTTTGCTGCTAAATATGACTTATATATGAAAAGAAAACTACATTATTTGTTTTTCAAGAGTAAATATCAAGGAACCACAACTATTGGGTTGAAGGTTTTACAGCCCACTCAACTTGCTCGGTTCAGCTCAGTTAACAAGGAATCTGACCCATGGAGCCTACCGGCTACCTGTCAGTGCATACGTGGGGAGAAGAGTGAGCTGATTCTGCCTTGTCACGCGCTGAGTCAGACAAGGTTGAACAGCTGGGTCAGCAAGGACCTGGTCCGGTAGTCGGTGGTGGCCACCCAGTGCAGGCGTGCAGCACAGCAATGACAAGCCCGACACCGTATTCAGCAAAGTTGATGAAGAAGACCACGGCAACAACCCACAAGCTCGAGTGCTAGAAGCACCCTCGCCTCTGCCGCAGCCGCTGCCTCAGCAAGTGCAGGAGCCAATTACAGGAAAAGTGGTTGCGCCAGGAACAACAGTGGCCTCTCATCGGTGGGTGGTGAGCATGTCCTCCATTGGGAGCGATGAACATGACCTGGTGATACGTCAGAATCATGTTGTCCTTCACCAGCACCATTGACGGCTTGTTGGGCCCGTCCTCGAATAACTCCAACCCCGCGCCGGTGAGCCCGTCCTTCCGAGAGCCTTCTTTTCACCATGTTGCACTGGATGGTGGGCCCCGCAGATCAGATTCCCTGTTAAATGAGCTGAACCGGGCATTTCGGGTGGGTTTTATCTGTTAGCCCCAATAGTTTTGGTTTTCTGAAACATTCGTCCCAATGATTGTGGTTCCTTAAAATTTACCTTTTTAAGGAAAAAAAGTAACTCTATCATATAGGAGGTACTAACGATTAAAATTCATGATACTATAGGTCAGTATGATAAACAAAGCTGTGAACTGCAAATCTGTGAATATAATTAAATTTTCTTTTAGCTTATGGTAATCCTGAAATTAAATTGACTACTAGAGCTAGAGATACGAAAAATTACAGATTGTATATCCTCCCTCATATGCCTGAGCTTGATATTGAAAATGCCAAGCCACTCATCCATATCTTCAACACATATAGTTGCTACTTCTAAGCCCTGCAATACCTGTATAACCCAAACTAGAAGTTGTAAGGCATCAAATTTCTCTGATTCGTAATGTGTGTAACAATGCATAAAAAAACAGTTTAGGACTAAGACTTACAAATGTGGCTTCTAACAATAATCATATGGAAATGATTGGTAAAATAAATAAAATAGTTAATCCTTGGATGTAAAAAAAAAATCTATTCTCCTGAAAGAAGTTTAAACCTGAGGGTGAAAACAGTATGAGCACTTGTTATGTTTCCCAGGTTAATTTTCTGAGCACACTTATCTGGCGATATATGTAATGCTACAATAGGCAATTACTGTATGCATCATTGCCATGTCAAGTAACCTGCTGTGAACAATCTTTTGAAGCAAATCGGGATGAGCTTTATCTACTAATGAGATGATGGAAAAATAGCATGACTACTTTTAGGAGGCGTGTATACGGCTAACTAATTTGGTCCTCCAAGGAAGGCTAAGCTGAAAGTAGATATGAAATTAAAAATAACTAACATTTTGGTAGGAACCTCATGATAATGGCAGACATGGCAAATGTGCAAGTTCATATCAATATGAGATTAAACTAGCCAAAACTCACATGCTGAATTGACGTTGCATGCTGCATAAAAGAACAGCAATGCTCCAATTGGCATGCAGATGATGAGAGTGCATTTACAGAATAGCGAAAACTGCTCACATACCTCTTCTACAACAGATTCTGTTTCCATAAGGGCATACACATTTGCAGATTCCAGAGCTACAAGTTCACGCTTCATCCTTTCTGAAAACGCCTCTGCTTCGCCAATGGCCATGACATAGCTGCGCCGATAAAATGTTGGCGTCAGTATCATAGTTTTCATGCAAACATAGAAGTCTGTTGTGCGCTGTAGATGTCCAAGCATGGCGCTACCAGTTCGGCAACTTACGTGCCAAGGAGAGCCTCAATGTCCTCTTCCTCTGCTTGCGAAACCAGGTCATTTTCTATGGCAACTTGCGAGTCAGGCTCTAGCACAGTTGAGTCAAAGAGGCCATCTCCCGAGGCCGCCTGCGCGACCTTTGTTGTAGTGTTCTCCTGCATTGCAGTTTAATATTGTAACTCGTGTTATACAATATCATACAGGAAGCTCCAAGTCTGAAACGTTAGGTACTCGATAGAGTTGAACGGGCAAAACAGTCATGGTACCGGTAAATATGCAAGACTGTATTGATCTACTTGCCCTGAACATGAGGACCATGGATGATGTGTCTTAGGTAACTTCAAACATATGTGCAGTCTAAAGCCGGCTAGACTAGTCCAACACTTGATTATTCATGATAAAACATAGTATAATTTATTTTCAAAATTCAAAATGCCGCACTGGAAAAGTTGTGTGAAAAAGAAACACTGGAAAAAGGTCAACGGGCTTCGACCGGGTGAATATGACCTCCTTATGACTCCCAAAGCCTGCAAGCTGCATCATACAATGCAGGATGCGACTCACTCGGTCGTTCCATTGCTTTCACCTCCTGGGCATTTCGTCGAACAGCTTGAAGGCAGTGGCAACAGGGAAGGCGAGAGGCTCCCATGGCTCACACAGCCTTGGTTGGCGGCGGCTAGGGGAAGCCCAGCAGGCCAGCACACGACGAGCGGGACTCCGCTCTGTTCTGGCGTCGTTGCCATGGCCGCGTTGGATAGCGAAAATGAGCTCGACTGCGAGCGGGAGCTTGGATGCGTGAGCCTGCTCTGCTCTTTGGCGTGTTTAGGACTTGTTTGGACTCCAGGTCTTGGACACGGAACTGAACAAGCTTTTCTACATCCCAACACAAAATGTAGCAAAGCAGCAAATGCTCTCTCTCTATATATATAGGAAATCAAGTCATCAGCAAAACTTAGCACGGCGAACTGAATTTATTGTCATCCCGCAAAAAAAAAACTGAATTTATTATCACCAGCTTCAGTGGTTAAGTTTATTTCTGGTAGAACCAGGGATCCTACCAGACCTGCTCCGTAGGTTGTAGCGGAAGGACGGAGCGGAGCGAGGCGATGAGCGGGCGCGCCGGCGGCTGGGCGCCGTCGCGTAGGAGGAAGATGGCGGCGGCGGCTAGGGTTCTGGGCGGTTAGGGTTTCCGGCTCCTCTGGGAGCCGGGCAATAGAGATAATAATATTCTTATTGCTTGATTCCAAAAAGAATCTTACAGCCTATATTTATAACCTAGATAACTTGCAGAAGAATTAACCTAAGATAACTTGTGGGCTAAGATTGCCCAATGGGCCTAGCTAAACCGGCCATAACACTTCTCCCCGCCTGCACAAACAGCTCGTCCTCGAGCTGTAAGGTGAGGAAGCGCTATGAACTCCCAGAGGCGATCAACCAGCGTCAAACACCTTCTCGACAGTTTGGGCGGCCAGGTCGGCGGCGACGGCGTCCTCCGAATGTAGTCCGCAACCTCCGAGTAGAAGAGTCGCGGCGTGCATGGCCGGCGTGTAGGGCTAAATCACAGTTGAAGCACAACCCTTGGCGGCGACGCTCGAGTAGCTCAGCTGAGGTGAGTCGGCAGAACGGGTGCGCCGCGGTCGCGGCGAGGGGTGCTGCAGAAGCCTGCGCAGGCCGACCCTACGCGGAATCCGACCCGGGTAGGAACCCAGCGGTCCGGGACGGTGATTCCTGCTGGATGGCCACCGCGCGGCGCTCGAACGCGCGGGCGTAGTACATGGCCGACTAGAGATCCTGGGGTCCCCGAAGCTCCACATCCACGCGGATGTGATCCGGAAGTCCACCGACAAAGAGATCAGCCCGCTGCTGCGCCGTCACACCCGACGCATGGCATGCCAGGGCCTGGAAATGGTCGGCGTAGTCCCGCACCGTGGAGGTGAAGGGAAGGCGGCCGAGCTCCGCTAGGCGGCTCCCATGAACCGGAGGCCCAAAGCGAAGGAGGCAGAGCTCGCGGAAGCGCTCCCAAGGGGGCATGGCGCCTCGCCCCGCCGAGGGCGTAATACCAGTGTCTGCCACGCCGGAGGTGGTACGAGGCGAGCAGTGCGCTCCGATGCAAGGTGCGTTACTGCGAAAGAACTGGTCGCCTTGGTTGAGCCGCTTGAGGGGTCCTCCGTGCCGTCATAGGTGGCGAAATCGATCTTGGCGAACCGCGGCGGTGTCGGTCGGGCGCCGTGTCGAGCCGGCTCGAGGTGCGGAGCAGCGAGGCGGTGGCGCTGGTCGAGTACTCGGGTAGGGACCGGCGGAACGGATGGCCCACCGAATCGTGGGAACGGAGTCGGCTGTTCGGGGCCGTGGTGTAGACCGGCGATGGCGAAGACCCACCGCCTGCCCGGAAGTGGCGACGGGAGGGCGGAAACCGGACTGATGGATCGGGAGGCGGTCGGCGAGGGTACCCTCGGTGGCGGGCGGCGCCGGTGGGTGCAGCGGCAGCAGCTGGGCTGGACGGGGCAGCGGCTGCCGGGATGGCAACGGCTGCAGGTGCCAAAGGGGCGCCGTCGATGGTGGTGGCGGCAGATGCCACAGGCCCGCAGCGGCTGGTGGTGGCCCGCTGGAGTTCCCCGTCTGGAACGGCAACAGTGGGGGCCCGCCACCTGCGGGTGCGCCCGGAAACAGCCACGGCGCAGGGTGGCCGTAGGTGGCGATCGGCACAGCCGGCGGGAGGCCGTACGCTCCTGCCATGTACTGGTGGTACTGGTGCATGTGGAGCCCTTGGACGGCCATCACGAGTTGTTGCAGCGTGCTGGTCATCTGTTCCGGCGTGAAGACGGCGGCTGGCGGCGGCGCGGAAGTGATGGGGACCGGCGGTGGTGAGGAGCCCGTGGTGGTGACCGGGCCCGATAGCGTGGGGGCCCCGGCGGTGGTCATCGGGGCGGACGTCATACATGATCGGACCCAAGTCTCCGGATACCAAATTGATAGAACCAGGGATCCTACAGGACCTGCTCCGTAGGTTGTAGCGGAAGGACGGAGCGGAGCGAGGCGATGAGCGGGCGCGCCGACGGCTGGGCGCCGTCGCGTAGGAGGAAGATGGCGGCGGCAGCTAGGGTTCTGGGCGGTTAGGGTTTCCGGCTCCTCTGGGAGCCGGGCAATAGAGATAATAATACTCCCTCCGTTCCTTGATATAAGGTGTATAGATTTTTGAGAAAAAGTCCAAAATATAAGGTGTATCGCATTGCACCACTCGTTTGGATAATTTTTTAAGGGATTTGATTACATTTCCTTATATTAGGTAATCTCCTCTATTTTCTCATGTCAAATAGTCAGGAGTAATATCGCTCAAAACTTGTGAAATTTTCCCTCCACTTGCGTTCTTTAATTTTCGTGCCAAAAACTATATACCCTATATTTAGGAACTGAGGGAGTACTCTAATTGCTTGATTCTAAAAAGAGTCTTACAGCCTATATTTATAACCTAGATAACTTGCAGAAGAATTAACCTAAGATAACTTACATAAGAATTAACCTAAGATAACTTGTGGGCTAAGGTTGACCAATGGGCCTAGCTAAACCGGCCATAACAATTTCTCTTACTGAAATTACTGTACAGTTCAATATATTCTTTTGTGTTATTAGGCCATCATATAGAAGCTCAACAAAAATGTGGTGAATTGGTTCTACATGCTAGTGGAGTTGGAGTCCACGGTGAGAAATTGATCGTCTGCACGCATACCTTGGCCCAGATAGCCATCTCGACGATGTCCATGCCAACCACTTTGGGGATGCCACCCAGCAGCTCTTTGCACAGGTTGAGAACGCTCATCAGCAGACGGTTCCTGCAAGACGTAGACACGAATGAATGGATGGAAAACTAGATAGAATGGTGAACATATACACGAACGAACTGGGCGACGCGTCACCTGTCGTCCTTGTTGCGCATCGTCCACTGAGGAGGCGAGACACTCTGGCTCCTCAGGTTATCAAACCCCTGCATACACACAATTTTCGAGTGAATAATAGAGGCCTGTTTTGCCGGTGACGGGCAGATAGATAGATACAGGTAGGGAGTAAGTAATTAATTGCGAGGAATGACGATGGTACGTACCAAGATGAAGGTGCATCCGCTGGGATCATTGGAGGCGACCTCCACCTTGTGGAGATGCTTGATCTTGTACACCTTCGCTGGCTGATGAGTGATGATCGATCGACGAGGACGGGGGTAATTAATGTCAGAAATCGATCTGACATTTCCGCAGCTCGGTAAATCGAACCAATTGATTAGGTTGTCGTGAGAGGTCACCTCGAGGATTCCGCCATTGGAGTACTTGAGGACTCGCAGGAACGCCTTGGTCTTCTGCCCTTTCGGCTTGGCTGCCACGGAGGAATCAAACAAGATGCATATGATTGTCTGAGATGGAGATGGAAGAGAGATGGATGGGTGGGCGGATGGAGGTGCTGACTGGTGACGGCGAGGACGCGGGGCTTGGCCATGTTGCTGTGGCGGGTGGCGAGCTTGCCGGCCTTCCCGGCCCAGGTGCCGCCGCTGGTGCGGCCCTTGGCCACGCGCATGCACATCACCACCTTCTCGGCGGCCTTCTCCTTGCTCAGGATGCCCGCCTCGCACGCGCGCTTCAGCTCCATGTCGTCCGCGCTCGACCGCGCCATGGCCGACGACGGGGAGGATCGATCGCCCTCTCTCTATTTCTCTCTCTGTCGCCGCCGGCGCCGGATTAATTCTTGCTTGAGCGCTCACCGTGAGGTGAATGGGATCGGATAGGAGGGTCGGTGCGGAATGGTGCTGGCGGTGATCGATGGCTCGATCCGTTCTCGTAACTGACCGACGGCAAATCGCTGCATGGACGGGGGCTCATGATGCCGCCTTTCCCGTTTCCTTCTCTTCTGTTTCTCTATTTCGGGCTCTCGCCATTTTTTCAGGAGACACAATGAGAGATCTTGTTACCGATCATGCAGATATATAGAATATTTTCAGATAATGTTTTTTCTTGGGTAATGCTATTCGGTTGACCTTCGCTGCGAGGGATAGCAATTACGAATGTTTTTTATGACAGTTTATATTGCCGCAAGGATGACAATTTTAGTTTTAAAGCACGGTAATTCAGAGGAAAAACAGAACTGAAGCGGAGCTGCCATGCTCACCAACTAAAATTGTCATCCCCGACCAGCACAAATTGCCATCAAAATCGTTCGCAAATGTCATCCTCCCCCATGAACGTTTATGAGGGTTTTTTTGGGGCCAAAATAGATAATGCATTCAGAAGGAAAAAATAGAGTACTAATATCATGTTGTGTTTTTTTCTATTTGAATATGGAGGAAAGAAATATTAACACCGTTGTGTTTTTTTATTTGAGTTTTGAAGGGAAAGCCTCAGGGCACTTTATTTAAACTTTGACAAAGTTACATCAAGCAACACATGCCATAATAAGGAGCCGGGAGCTTCATCTACCCAAAACACAACAAGTCTTTGTATCAAAAAAGTGTCCAGCTAGAAAATGTGCCAATCCATTTGCATCCTTCTAGAATGAAATCCCCGGAATTCCATGAGATAGACGAAAGCAAATGGCTGCCATGGTTGCTGAGTACGGGCTCCAAACTTCAGTAATGCAGTTGTACACTTCAACAAGTTTCAAGCATGTTATGACCGGCCAGGTCTATGGCCGCCGTAGGCCCACTGGGCAGGCTTAGGCCCAAGTTATCTTAGGTTTATTTTCAGATTATGGTTATATATACAAGTTGTAAGACTATTTTGAGAATTAAGCAATAAGACTATTCTATTGCCCGGCTCCTAGAGGAGCCAGAACCCTAAACCCTAGCCGCCTCCCTCTTGCGCCGCTTGACCAAGGGCGGCGCCTCGCCGCCGCCAAGCCCGCGCTCAGCCCTCGCCCAGCTCCCTCCTTTCCCTACAGCCTACGCCCTAGGCAGGGCAGAACCCTAGCTCCTAACACCTTGGTATCATCCAGCTCAGGTTCGACTATGTCGTCACCACCACCATCGTCGTCGCTGCCTCTGGCCACCACCACCGCCGCCGCTTCATCACCGCTCGCCACGGGGCCACTGGCCCTCCATTCGGCGCCGCTGGGCCTCCTCCCCGGCGCATCCGCCGGCCTGCCGCCGGCCCCCGCCACCGAACCGCCGCCGTCTACATCAACTCTGTCGGCCAACTACACCCCGGAGGCCATGGCAGGGGTCCTCAACGATTTGGTGCTCGCGGTCCAGGGCATCCGGATCTTCCTCGCCAGCCCGTAGGGGCCGCCAACGCCGCCCCAGCCACCCGCGCCCTCCGGCCCACCGGCGCTCCGTGGTACTCGGTGCCCGCCGCCCTCGCCGGCGGCTACCCGCACCAACAATCAACCGCCCAAAGACCTGCTTAGCCACACTGGCAGCTTCAATGCCGCAAGCATCGGCATGCTTCGCCCCAGCCTGGCTGGCCCCACTGCCTGCCCCAAGAGTCGCGGCATCGGCAGCGGCCGCCCGGCCCGTGGCGGCCTGGCCCGCCCGGGCTCGGCGTCGTCGCACGGCTCCCACGCCACCGCCGCTTAGCACCAGCCCGAATCAGGGCCCTACCGGGGCTCCGATCCAAAGACGCGTGCGATTTCCCTCGTCGCCCTCTCGATTCCAGCTTGGCTCACCGCACGTCCTCACCGCCGGTCTACACGGAGGTCGGCGACCGTCGGTACCCATGCTTGCAAAGACGGCGCGCCGTCCTCGGCTCTCCGCATCGATTTAACCGGTGGCCACTAGCGCGTCGACCCCGACACCACCGCGCTTCGCCCGGATCGACTTCGCCACATATGATGGCTCGGAGGACCCCCTTAACTGGTTAAACCAGTGTGACCAGTTCTTCCGGGGCCAGCGCACACCGGCGTCCGAGCGCACTTGGCTCGCGTCCTACCACCTTCGGGGTGCCGCCCAGACATGGTACTACGCTCTCGGCAGGATGAGGCGGCATGCCCCACGGATCGTTTTCGCGAGCTCTGTCTCGCCGCCGGACCACCACGGCGCTGCGGCCGCTTGTCCGAGCTGGGCCGCCTACCCTTCACCTCCACGGTCCAGGATTTCGCCGACCGCTTCCAGGCTCTAGTGTGTCACGCTCCGGGGGTGACGGCACTACAGCGAGTGGAGCTCTTCGTCGAGCCTTCCCGGCCACATCCGCGTGGACGTCGAGATGAAGGGCCCCCAGGATCTACAGACGGCCATGTACTACGCTCGGGCTTTCGAGCGGCGCGCCAGCCTTGACACGGCCAGCGGCACCTCGGGGAGCCGCGTGCCTCCACGACCATCGCCAGCCGTGCCCGCTTCTTCAGCCATCTCACCGACGACCACACCGGCCGCGACGCGGCCCTTCCGGCGCCTTTCGCAGGCCGAGCAGCTCGAGCGCCGCCGCCTGGGGCTGTGCTTTAACTGTGATGCACCCTATGCCCCGGGCCATGCCTGCCCGCGCCTCTTCTACTTGGAGACCGCCGACGAGACGAGGACGTTGTCACCGAGGAGGTGTTGGAAATATGCCCTAGAGGCAATAATAAATTAGTTATTAGTATATTTCCTTGTTCATGATAATCGTTTATTATCCATGCTATAATTGTATTGAAAGGAAACTCAGATACATGTGTGGGTACATAGACAACACCATGTCCCTAGTAAGCCTCTAGTTGACTAGCTCGTTGATCAACAGATAGTCATGGTTTCTGACTATGGACATTGGATGTCATTGATAACGGGATCACATCATTAGGAAAATGATGTGATGGACAAGACCCAATCCTAAGCATAGCACAAGATCGTGTAGTTCGTTTTGCTAGAGCTTTTCCAATGTCAAGTATCTCTTCCTTAGACCATGAGATCGTGTAACTCCGGATACCGTAGGAGTCCTTTGGGTGTACCAAACGTCCACAACGTATCGGGTGACTATAAAGGTGCATTACGGTATCTCCAAAAGTGTCTGTTGGGTTGACACGGATCGAGACTTGGATTTGTCACTTCGTATGACGGAGAGGTATCATTGGGCCCACTCGGTAGTGCATCATCATAATGAGCTCAAAGTGACCAAGTGTTTGGTCACGGGATCATGCATTACGGTACGAGTAAAGTGACTTGCCGGCAACGAGATTGAATGAGGTATTGGGATACCTACGATCGAATCTCGGGCAAGTAAAATACCGATTGACAAAGGGAATAGTATACGGGGTTGATTGAATCCTCGACATCGTGGTTCATCCGATGATATCATCGAGGAGCATGTGGGAGCCAACATGGGTATCCAGATCCCGCTGTTGGTTATTGCCCGAGAGCCGTCTCGGTCATGTCTGCATGTCTCCCGAACCCGTAGGGTCTACACACTTAAGGTTCGGTGACGCTAGGGTTGTATGAATATGAGTATGCAGCAAACCGAATGTTGTTCGGAGTCCCGGATGATATCCCAGACGTCACAGGAGTTCCGGAATGGTCCGGAGGTAAAGATTTATATATAGGAAGTCTTATTTTGGTCACGGAAAAGTTTCAGCGTTATCGGTATTGTACCGGAGTGCCGAAGGGGTCCGGGGTCCACCGGGGTCCACCTGCCCGGGGGCCACATGGGCTGTAGGGGTGCGCCTTGGCCTATATGGGCCAAGGGCACCAGCCCCAAGAGGCCCATGCGCCAAGATATAAGAAAAGGGAGAGTCCTAAAGGGGAAGGCACCTCAGAGGTGCCTTGGGAGGATGGACTCCTCCCCCCTCTTGGCCGCACCCTTCCTTGGAGGAAGGGCAAGGCTGCGCCCTCCCCTCTCTTGCACCTATATAAAGGGAGGGAGGAGGGTGGCCGCACGGATAAGCCCCGGTGCCTCCTCCTCCTGCAACACCTCCTCCTCCTCCGTAGTTGCTTAGCGAAGCCTGCCGAGTTCTCGCTGCATCCACCACCACACCGTCGTGCTGCTGGATCATCATCAACCTCTCCTTCCCCCTTGCTGGATCAAGAAGGAGGAGACGTCATCCGCTCCGTACGTGTGTTGAACGCGGAGGTGCTGTCCGTTCAGCACTAGGTCATCGGTGATCTGAATCACGGCGAGTACGACTCCATCATCCCGTTCCATTGAACGCTTCCGCCTGCGATCTACAAGTGGTATGTAGATGCAATCACTCTCCCATGACTCGTTGCTAGATGAACTCATAGATGGATCTTGGTGAAACCGTGAGAAAAAATTTAATTTTCTCGCAACGTTCCCCAACAAAGGGCATCATGAGCTAGGTCTATGCGTAGTTCTCTATTGCACGAGTAGAACACAATTTGTTGTGGGCGTAGATGTTGTCAATTTTCTTGCCGCTACTAGTCTTATCTTGCTTCAGCGGCATTGTGGGATGAAGCGGCCGGACCGACCTTACGTGCGCTTACGTGAGACCGGTTCCACCGGTGACATGCACTAGTTGCATAAGGTGGCTAGCGGTGTCTGTCTCTCCCACTTTAGTTGGAGCGGATTCGATGAAAAGGGTCCTTATGAAGGGTAAATAGAAGTTGACAAATCACGTTGTGGCTTTCACGTAGGTAAGAAAACGTTCTTTCTAGAACCCTATTGCAGCCACGTAAAACTTGCAACAACAATTAGAGGACGTCTAACTTGTTTTTGCAGCAAGTGTTTTGTGATATGATATGGCCAAAGTTGTGATGAATGATGAATGATATATGTGATGTATGAGATCATGTTCTTGTAATAGGAATCACGACTTGCATGTCGATGAGTATGACAACCGGCAGGAGCCATAGGAGTTGTCTTTATTTTTTGTATGACCTGCGTGTCATTGAAGAACGCCATGTAAATTACTTTACTTTATTGCTAAACGCATTAGCCATATAAGTAGAAGTAGTCGTTGGCGTGACAACTTCATGAAGACACGATGATGGAGATCATGATGATGGAGATCATGGTGTCATGCCGGTGACAGGATGATCATGGAGCCCCGAAGATGGAGATCAAAGGAGCTATATGATATTGGCCATATCATGTCACTACTATATATAATTGCATGTGATGTTTATTATGTTTATGCATCTTGTTTACTTAGAACTACGGTAGTAAATAAGATGATCCCTCATAACAATTTCAAGAAAGTGTTCTCCCTAACTGTGCACCGTTGCTAAAGTTCGTCGTTTCGAAGCACCACGTGATGATCGGGTGTGATAGATCCTTACGTTCAAATACAACGGGTGTAAGCCAGATTTACACATGCGAAACACTTAGGTTGACTTGACGAGCCTAGCATGTACAGACATGGCCTCGGAACACAAGAGACCGAAATGTCGAGCATGAGTCGTATAGTAGATACGATCAACATGAAGATGTTCACCGATGATGACTAGTCCGTCTCACGTGATGATCGGACACGGCCTAGTTGACTCGGATCATGTAATCACTTAGATGACTAGAGGGATGTCTATCTGAGTGAGAGTTCATTAGATGAACTTAATTATCCTGAACATAGTCAAAAGCCCTTTGCAAATTATGTCGTAAGCTCGCGCTTTAGTTCCACTGTTTAGATATGTTCCTAGAGAAAATATAGTTGAAAGTTGACATGGCGATTATGCGGATGTAAGAAAGCTTATGTCCTTAATGCACCGCTCAATGTGCTGAACCCCAAACGCGTCGTGCGTGGATGTTGCAAACATCGGACATACACGCTTTGATAACTACGTGATAGTTCGGTTAAGCGGTATAGAGTTGAGGCACCAAAGGCGTTTTTGAAACGTCGCGAACATATGAGATGTTTCGAGGGCTAAAATTGGGATTTCAGGCTCGTGCCCACGTCAAGAGGTATAAGACCTCCGACGATTTTCTTAGCCTGCAAACTAAGGGAGAAAAGCTCAATCGTTGAGCTTGTGCTCAGATTGTTTGAGTGCAACAATCACTTAAATCGAGTGGGAGTTGATCTTCCAGGTGAGATAGTGATGTTTCTCCAAAGTCATTGCCACCAAGTTGCTAGAGCTTCGTGATGAACTATAACATATCAGGGATAGATATGATGATCCTTGAGGTATTCGCGATGTTTGACACCGCGAATGTAGAAATCAAGAAGGAGCATCAATTGTTGATGGTTAATGAAACCACTAGTTTCAAGAAGGGCAAGGGCAAGAAGGGTACTTCAAACGGCAAATCGATTCTTGCTCGGTGAAGAAACCCAAGGTTGAACCCAAACCGAGACTAAGTGCTTCGTGATGAGAGGAACGGACACTGAAGCAGAACCACCCTAGATACTTGGTAGATAAGAAGGCAGGCAAGGTCGATAGAAGTATATTGGATATACATTACGTTAATGTGTACTTTGCTAGTACTCCTAGTAGCACCAGGGTATTAGATACCGGTTTGGTTGCTAAGTGTTAGTAACTTGAAATAAAAGCTACGGAATAAACGGAGACTAGCTAAAGGTGAGCTGACGATATGTGTTGGAAGTGTTTCCAAGGTTGATGTGATCAAGCATCACACGCTCCCTCTACCATCGAGATTTGGTGTTTGCGTTGAGCATAGACATGATTGGATTATGTCTATCGCAGTACGGTTATTCATTTAAGGAGAATAATGGTTACTCTGTTTATTTGAATAATACCTTCAATGGTCTTGCACCTAAAATGAATGGTTTATTGAAATCTCGATCGTAGTGATACACATCTTCATGCCAAAAGATATAAGATAGTAATGATAGTACCACTTACTTATGGCACTGCCATGTAAGTCATATTGGTGTGAAACGCATGAAGAAGCTCCATGTTGATGGATCTTTGGACTCACTCGTTTTTGAAAAGTTTGAGACATGCGAACCATGTCTATTGGTGTATACGCATGAAGAAACTCCATGCAGATGGATCGTTTGGACTCACTTGATTTTGAATCACTTGAGATATGCAAATCATACCACATGGGCAAGATGACCAAAAGCCTTGTTTTTCAGTTAGATGGAACAAGATAGCAACTTGTTGGAAGTAACACATTTTGATGTGTGCAGTCCAATGAGTCTTTGAGGCATCAAATGAATATCGTTATGTTCTTACTTCACAAATGATTTGAGTAGATGTTGAGTATATTTACTTGATGAAACACAAGTCTGAATTATTGGATGGTTCAAGTAATTTCAGAGTGAAGTTGAAGATCATCGTGACAAAAGGATAAAATGTCTATGATATGATCATAGAGATGAGTATCTGAGTTCTGAGCTTTGGCACACAATTAAGACATTGTGGAAATTGTTTCACAATTAATACCGCCTGGAACACCATAGTGTGATGGTGTGTCCGAACATCATAGTTGCACCCTATTGGATATGGTGCGTACCATGATGTCTCTTATCGAATTACCACTATCGTTCATGGGTTAGGCATTAGAGACAACCACACTCACTTTAATAGGGCACCACGTAATTCCGTTGAGATGACACCGTTTGAACTATGGTTTGGAGAAACCTAAGTTGTCATTTCTTAAAAGTTTGGGGCTGCGACGCTTATGTGAAAAAGTTTCATCGTGATAAGCTCGAACCCAAACGGATAAATACATCTTCATAGGATACCCAAAATGGTTGGGTATACCTCCTATCTCAGATCCGGAAGCAAAAGTAATTGTTTCTAGAAACGGGTCCTTTCTCGAGGAAAAGTTTCTCTCGAAAGAATTGAGTGGGAGGATGGTGAAGACTTGATGAGGTTATTGAACCGTCACTTCAACTAGTGTGTAGCAGGGCACGTGAAGTTGTTCCGTGGCACCTACACCAATTGAAGTAGAAGCTTATGATAGTGATCATGAAGTTTCGGATCAAGTCACTAACGTACCTCGTAGGGTGACAAGGATGCGTACTACTTCAGAGTGGTACACAATCCTATCTTAGAGGTCATGTTGCTAGACAACAATGAACCTACGAGCTATGGAGAAGCGATGGTGGGCCCGGATTCCGACGAATGGCTCGAGGCCATAAAATCCGAGAACGGATCCATGACTTTGGAAGAAATACTTGATGGTCGTAAGGCCATTGGGTACGGATGGATTTTGAAAGGAAGACAGACAATGATGGTAAGAATTACCATTAAGAAAGCTCGACTTGTCGTTAAGATGTTTTCCGACAAGTTCAAGGAGTTGACTACGGTGAGGCTTTCTCACTCGTAGCGATGCTAAGAGTCTGTTGAAATGGATTAGCGATTCTCGTGCATAATTTATGAAATCTTGCGATAGAATGTCAAAACATTGTTTCCTTGACAGTTTTCTTGAGGAAAGGTTGTATGTGATACAACCGAAGGTTTTGACAATCTGAAGAATGCTAACAAATATGCAAAACTCCAAAGAATCCTTCTAAGGACCGGAGTAAGCATCTCGGAGTTGGAATGTGTGCTTTGATGAGATGATCAAAATTTTTGGGTTTATACAAAGTTTATGAGAAACTTGTATTTCCAAAGAAGTGAGTGGGAGCACTATAGAATTTCGATGAGTATATGTCGTTGACATATTGATGATCGTAAATGATGTAGAATTTTCGTAAAGCATATAGGGTTATTTGAAAAGTGTTTTTCAAGTGAAAACCTGGATTAAACTACTTGAACATTGAGCATCAAGATCTATGAGGATAGATCAAAACCGCTCAATGGTACTTTCAAATGAGCATATACCTTGACATGATCTTGAAGGTGTTCAAGATGGATCACCAAAGAAGGAGTTCTTGCACGAGATGTAAGGTATGAAGTTAAGACTTAAAGCTCGACCACGGCAGAAAAGAGAGAAAGCGACGAAGGTCGTCCCTATGCCTTAGACGTAGGCTCTACAAGTATGCTATCTTGTGTACCGCACCGAAGTGTGCCTTGCCATGAGTCGACTCAAGGGGTACAAGAATGATCCAGAATGGATCATTGGACAATGATCAAAATTGTCCTTGGAGTAAATAAGGACATGTTTCTCGATTATGGAGGTGATAAAGAGTTCGGCGTAAAGGGTTACGTCGGTGCAAGCTTTAAGACCTATCCGAGTGACTCTGAGTAGCAAACCGGATACGTATAGTGGAGCAACCATTTGGAATAGCTCCAAGTGGAGCGTGGAAGCAGCATTTACAATATGACCTAGAAATTTGCAAAGCACACATAGATCTGAAAGGTTCAGACCCGTTGACTAAAACCTCTCTCACAAGCAAAACATGATCGAACCTCAGAACTCATTGAGTCTTAATCACATGATGATGTGAACTAGTTTACAGACACTAGTAAACTCTTTGGATGTTGGTCACATGGCGATGTGACCTATCAGTGTTAATCACATGACGATGTGGACTAGATTATTGACTCTAGTGCAAGTGGGAGACTGTTGGAAATATACCCTAGAGGCAATAATAAATTAGTTATTAGTATATTTCCTTGTTCATGATAATCGTTTATTATCCATGCTATAATTGTATTGAAAGGAAACTCAGATACATGTGTGGGTACATAGACAACACCATGTCCCTAGTAAGCCTCTAGTTGACTAGCTCGTTGATCAACAGATAGTCATGGTTTCCTGACTATGGACATTGTATGTCATTGATAACGGGATCACATCATTAGGAGAATGCTGTGATGGACAAGACCCAATCCTAAGCATAGCACAAGATCGTGTAGTTCGTTTTGCTAGAGCTTTTCCAATGTCAAGTATCTCTTCCTTAGACCATGAGATCGTGTAACTCCCGGATACCGTAGGAGTGCTTTGGGTGTACCAAACGTCACAACGTGAATCGGGTGACTATAAAGGTGCATTACAGGTATCTCCGTAAGTGTCTGCATTGGGTTGACAAGGATAGAGATCGATTTGTCACTCCGTATGACGGAGAGGTATCACTGGGCCCACTCGGTAGTGCATCATCATAATGAGCTCAAAGTGACCAAGTGTTTGGTCACGGTATCATGCATTATCAGACGAGTAAAGTGACTTGCGGCAACGAGATTGAACGAGGTATTGGGATACCGACGATCGAATCTCGGGCAAGTAAAATACCGATTGACAAAGGGAATAGTATACGGGGTTGATTGAATCCTCGACATCGTGGTTCATCCGATGATATCATCGAGGAGCATGTGGGAGCCAACATGGATATCCAGATCCCGCTGTTGGTTATTGCCTGAGAGCCGTCTCGGTCATGTCTGCATGTCTCCCGAACCCGTAGGGTCTACACACTTAAGGTTCGGTGACGCTAGGGTTGTATGAATATGAGTATGCAGCAAATAGAATGTTTTTCGGAGTCCCGAATGAGATCCCGGACGTCACGAGGAGTTCCGGAATGGTCCTGAGGTAAAGATTTATATATAGGAAGTCTTATTTTGGTCGCGGAAAAGTTTCGCGCTTATCGGTATTGTACCGAGAGTGCCGAAGGGGTCCGGGGTCCACCAGGGGTCCACCTGCCCGAGGGACACATGGGCTGTAGGGGTGCGCCTTGGCCTATATGGGCCAAGGGCACCAGCCCCAAGAGGCCCATGCGCCAAGATATAAGAAAAGGGAGAGTCCTAAGGGGAAGGCACCTCAGGGTGCCTTGGGAGGATGGACTCCTCCCCCTCTTAGCTGCACCCCTTCCTTGGAGGAAGGGGCAAGGCTGCGCCTCCCCTCTCTTGCACCTATATAAAGGGAGGGAGGGAGGGGTGGCCGCACGGATAAGCCCCGTGCCTCCTCCTCCTCCGCAACACCTCCTCCTCCTCCCGTAGTTGCTTAGCGAAGCCTGCCGGAGTTCTGCTGCATCCACCACCACGCCGTCGTGCTGCTGGATCATCATCAACCTCTCCTTCCCCTTGCTGGATCAAGAAGGAGGAGACGCCATCCGCTCGTGACGTGTGTTGAACGCGGAGGTGTTGTCCGCTCAGCACTAGGTCATCGGTGATCTGAATCACGGCGAGTACGACTCCATCATCCCGCTCCATTGAACGCTTCCGCCTGCGCTCTACAAGTGGTATGTAGATGCAATCACTCTCCCATGACTCGTTGCTAGATGAACTCATAGATGGATCTTGGTGAAACCGTAGAAAATTTTTTAATTTTCTGCAACGTTCCCCAACAGGAGGGACTAGGCGACCCAGCCGCCGCCGAGGTCGCGCCGGCACCCGCGCCCGCGCCGGCTACGGCCCTTGTCGTCTCCCTTCACGCGTTGGCCGGCATCCGCAATGAGCGGAATATGCTTATCCCGGTCACGATCCACGGCGAGACTCTGGTGGCTCTTTTGGATACGGGTTCTACACATAACTTCCTCCCGGAGTCTACTATGCGGCGACTGGCACTAGAGCCCGAGGGCGGGGAGCAGCTGCGGGTCACTGTCGCTAATGGTGACCGCCTCCGCTGCCATGGGCTTGCTTGGGACGTTCCCATTACTATCGGTGACGAGCACTTCACCATCACTTGTGCTGGCATCGATTTGGGCTGTTTCGACTTCATCCTTGGCGTCTACTTTTTGCGGACACTCGGTCCCATCCTTTGGGACTTCGATGCCCTGACGATGACCTTCTGGCGCATGGGCCGCCGTATCCGGTGGGAGGGTGTTGGAGGCACCCCGGCGTCACCCCCACTCCAGCTAGCCGCGGCTACCACGGAGGCCGAGCATCCGCTGCTGGATCACCTCCTGCAGCAGCACGATGATCTTTTTGAGGAACCCCGGGGCCTTCCGCCGGCCCGGGTCTACAACCACCGTATTCATCTCCTGCCGGGCTCGGCTCCGGTGGCAGTACGGCCCTATCGGTACCCTCAGTTCCAGAAGGACGAGTTGGAGTGGCAGTGCACGCTCATGTTACCGCGGGCATTATCCGGATATCGACATCACCCTTTACGGCACCGGCCCTCCTTGTTCGCAAGTCGGACGACACTTGGCGCTTCTACATCGACTACCGTGCCCTTAATGCTCTCACACTCAAGGATAAGTTTCCTATTCCGGTGGTTGATGAACTCCTGGATGAGCTACATGGGGCGCGCTTCTTCACCAAGCTGGACCTCCGGTCGGGGTATCATCAGGTGCACATGCATCCCGACGACATCGCCAAGACGGCGTTCCGGACTCATCACGGCCACTTCGAGTTCTTGGTGATGCCCTTTGGCCTCTCCAACGCCCCGGCGACATTCCAGGCCTTGATGAATGATGTCCTCCGGCCCTACTTACGTCGGTTTGTGCTCGTTTTCTTTGATGACATTCTTATCTACAGCGCTCTTGGCGAGCACCTCCAAAGATGTGGCCATCGTCTTCAACGAGCTTGGCGATCATCTTCATCTTAAGCGCTCGAAGTGCTCGTTGGGACACCTTCGTCGCTTAACTCGGCCATGTCATCTCGGCCGAGGGTGTGGCCATGGACGCCGACAAGGTGGCGGCCGTCGCCGCTGGCCGATCCCGCAGTCTCCGCGGGCTCTTCGCGGGTTTCTTGGCCTTGCGGGGTACTACCGGAAGTTCATCCGGGAATTTGGGCTCATCGCGGCCCCACTCACGCGCCTCCTCCGTTGCGACACCTTCTCTTGGGATGAGGAGGCCACGTCCGCATTCGAGGCCCTCAAGGGGGCCCTTACGACGGGACCCGTACTACAGATGCCGGATTTCGACCTCCCCTTCACCGTCGACTGCGACGCCTCCGGTGCGGGGTTTGGTGCGGTCCTGCATCAGGGCGATGGACCCCTCGCCTTTTTCACCCGTCCCTTTGCTGCACGCCATCTTAAGTTGGCGGCATATGAGCGTGAGCTCATTGGGTTGGTGCAGGCAGTACGCCACTAGCGGCCCTATCTTTGGGGTCGCTCCTTCCGGATCCGCACGGACCATGTGACGCCCGGGTAATTACGCTACAGTAATCCCCGCTAATGATGCCACGTCACCTCGATTCTTGGGATAAACTCGCTTAGTTCAAACCTGTTCAATTCAAATTCAAAATCAAGCAAACAATAAAAGTTTTCAAATATTAAAACTAAAATGTTCGGAGTGGGCCAGATAATGCATAGGTAATTATGGTGGTGAAACCACACTTTTATAAAATGTTTAAATATTCTAAATTGTTTTAAACAGTGGCAAAGACAATTAGTTGAATGCCTTTTTCTAATAAATGAAATATTAAACTAATTTATTTTGTTGCCCAAACTTATGTGGCAGTAGCTAATTGCTAACACTAAATTAGGGACTATTTTTATAGTTTATAAAAATAAGATAAAAGAGGAACTAAATTAAAACAGAAAACAGAAAAGGAATTATAAAAATAAAACAAGCAGAAAGGGAATAAGAGGAGAAGCCCCCCCCCCCCACTGGGCCACCCGGCCAGCTGGTGACCTACCAGCCGGCCACACGCCCACCGCCGAACCACCCAGCCTTATCACGAGGAGAGGGAAACCCTAACCCACCCCATCGCACCCACTCACCCCCCACTCGCTCCTCCGCCTCCTCCCTCTCCCCGATCTCGATCTGGATCGGGATGTAACCTCTCCCCCCGTCCCCTCGGACCCGACATCGCCCGGCCCGCCGTCGTGCCGCCACGCCGCCCGGAGCCGCCCAGCGCCGCTGCTCGCCGCTTCTCGCCTCTTCTCCACCGCCGTCCCGTCCGCCTCGGCCGCCACCACCGCCACCACGCCGCTGCAGAGGATCTCGTCGCTGGCGCCCACCGTTGCTACCTCGCCGTCCACATCCCCGCCACCTTCCTCTTCGTCGGCGCGCCCCGACCCCCACCTCGAGCACCACCGCCCCGTTCCTACACATCCGGTGAGGCCAACCCCGCCTCTCTTTCCCTCCTTGCCTTTCTCTGCCGTCTCTGCTGCTAGCGCAGCCACCGCCGCGGGCTCGCCATGACCAGCCTGACCCGCCGCCTGCTGACCACGCAGCGTGCGCCCATAGCCAGCGCCTGCCGCGCCTCTCGTCGCCCGTTGCCGTGGTCCTGCTACCTCCACCGCTTTGCTCACGCCATCGCCACTCCACCGTACTCGCCGCACTGCCGTCGCCCCGCTCCATTGCATCCCTCCGCAGCGCACCCTCCTCCGCCCGGCGGTGCTCGAGCAGCGCCCTCGTCGTGGCCTCGTCCTCGGCCGGCGCCCCACAGGGGGTGGGCAAGCGCCCAAACGGGCTGGAATCGGCGCTAGCACTCCGCCCATGATGGCCTCTAGGCCATCGACTAGGGGCCCCGCCTGCAACTAAAATTAAAAAGAAAAAAAAAGAGGATTAAAAATAAACTAATAAATAAATAAATGATTTAATAAAATTAATTATTAATTAATTAATTATCTAATGAATTAATTAAGTTAATTAACCCTGTTTAATTAGTCTAATTAACTGGTTAGTTTGAATAAACAGTAATTAAGTTAATTAAACCCTAATTAGACTAAACAATCAATGATGAATGGGACCCACACGTCAGTTGACCAGTCAACACCTCTGTTGACTGCTGACGTCATGCTGACGTCATGATGATGTCAACATACACTATTCTGGATAATATTGAATTTAAATAATTAATTAAACTCCATAAATTAATAAAACTCTTTAGAAAATCATAGAAAATAAACCGTAGCTCGGATGAAAAGTTTTATACATGAAAGTTACTCGAACGATTTAGACGAATCCGGATCGCAATCCGTTCGTCGCCACACACCCCTAACCTATCGAACCTGCAAACTTTCCTCTCCGGTCCTCTCGTCTCGACAGGCGTCCGGAACAGGAAAACTTTCCTGATGTTTCCCCTTCGCCAAGATCGCCGAAGGCCATGTTAGAACACCTCTAGCACCGCTATTGTTATGTTATGCTTTGATTGATCTGTTATTTATTATGTTCCCCTCCGTTACTTTTTTCCCAGAGACCCCGAGACCGCTGCCGGTACCCCCCCTGTGATCGACGACGGAGTCGACGACCCCTCTCTCTTGCCAGTGCAACCAGGCAAGCCCTCCCCCTTGATCACAAGATATCGCCTACTCTTCTCCATACTGCTTGCATTAGAGTAGTGTAGCATGTTACTTGCTTTCGATACTCCTATCTTTCTTTGCATAGCCTTTGTCCTTGTTACTTCATTGTTACCTTACCGCAATCCTATATGCTTAGTATAGGTTGCTAGTACTTTCATTTGTGGCCCTACATCCTTGTCCGTCTGCTCCGTGCTATACTATCGGGCCGTGATCACTCGGGAGGTGATCACGGGTATATACTATATACTTTACACTATTACATTACCTCGTGGTATGTTTGGAGATGGGGCTGAAAGGACAGTGGCTCCATCCAGTAGAGGTGGGCCTGGGTTCCCACGGCCCCATCGTTACTTTGTGGCGAGGCGACAGGGCAGGTTGAGACTACCTGGTGAGAGGTGGGCCTGGCCTGCTCGGCGTTCGCGGTTACTTGACACGCTTAACGAGGTCTTGGTATTTGATCTGAGTTGGCTACGAGCTTATACGCACTAACCATCTATGCGGGAGTAGTTATGGGTATCCCTGCGTCGTATCACCGGCATTCTTGAGACGTCACGACGGACGGGCCTTGCCGGATTGGACCGAACGCTGATGGGCTAGGTCTGCTTTCCGGCACAGACGAACGCGTCTTGGTGTGCTCGAGGCGATGGGCCCTGCACCCTGTGGCGCTTAGGTTTAGACCGCGTGTTGGCCTCTCACAGTGCCTAGGTGGGGCTGCGGCGTGTTGATCTTCCGCGGCGGGCATGACCCAGAAAGTGTGTCCGCCAAATGGGATCAAGCGTCTTTGGGTAAGATGGTGCACCCTGCAGGAAGTTAATCTATTCGGATAGCCGTGATCTTGATAACAGGGCGACTTGGAGTTGTACCTTGAGCTTATGACAACTAGAACCGGATACTTGATAAAACACACCCTTCCAAGTGCCAGATACAATCGGTGGTCGCTCTCGCTCAGGGATATGAGCAGGGGATTACCGGGTAGGATTATTGCTATGTGATGTTACATTGGAGGATTTCTACTTGTCCTCTCCTACTTGTTGTAAGGCAGGTGTCCAGAAGCGTAGTCTTCGTTAAGACTAGCTATCCCCCTCTTATTCTGGCATTCTGCAGTTCAGTCCATCGATATGGCCTTTACACATATATCCATGCATATGTAGTGTAGCTCCTTGCTTGCAGTACTTTGGATGAGTACTCACGGTTGCCTTGTTCCCCTTTTCCCCTATCTCTACTCGATTGCTGCAACTAGACGATGGAGCCGGGAGCGACGCGCCACGCCGATGGCGACTACTACTGCAGGCGCCTACTACTACGTGCAGCCCACGACGCGACCGGGAGTAGCTAGGAGGATCCTGCGGGAGGCCTGCTCCTCTTCGATATGTATCCCGCTTTGTGCTAGCCATCTTATGGCAACTTGTTTAACTTATGTCCGTACTCAGATATTGTTGCTTCCGCGACTTCGCCTATGATCGAGCACTTGTATTCGAGCCCTCGAGGCCCCCGGCTTGTATTATGATGCTTGTAAGACTTATTTTATTTGTAGAGTTCTGTTGTGATATCTTCCGTGAGTCCACGATCTTGATCGTATACATTTGCGTGCATGATTAGTGTACGATTAAATCGGGCGTCTGAAGTTGGTATCGAGCCGATTGCTGTAGGAATCCCCTTCCAACTCCTTGGCGAAGTCGAGTCTAGACATTGTAAAACTTTTACTAACATGGCTGTGTGTCTTATGGGCACACGCCGCCATTGGGTGGTATTAGGATTTTTACTCCTCGATCTTTACTCGGGATTCTCAACTCTCTTCTATTCGGGTTAAACGATTTTGCTAAAAACAAAACTAACTTTAGGTTCTCGAAAGTACTTTCTCCCGGAGAGCCCCTCACTTCAGATGATCGTCTGCTAATCAGAAGATTCCGAAGATACTCTCTGATGTTCTCTCGAGACTTTGTGCTCATCACTTTTGCTATTCCTGACCACCGATAAACCCGTATGGATAACTACTTACACTTGCCATTCATACGATCATCCCCCATTGATCTGGTTATTACAGGATACCCCGAAGTTTTCTCTATTGTTCCGAGAATACTTTGTGCCTACTGCCTAGCAGTTCTTTGCTACATGAATACCCCTTCAAATAAACGCTCGCACTTGTCGAGTATCCGCTCAACCCCAGTTGTTCATGTGTTCCGCAAAAGTCTTCAAATTACTATTCGGTCTTCCGAAAATCCTCTGGAGCCTTTGGCTCTTGAAATTCTTGCTTGCTTGCATTATGGTTAATCCCATAAGTCTCGTAGTCATATTGACATTCCTTGTCATTGTCATTTTGGGTCTGTTGACTCAATATGTTTGCGAATACCCGCAATCATCATCGATCCTTATAAATTACCTTTCTGGCTGAGCTGCCATTCTTTTAACTGGAATTGGTTCTCGACCAATCCAATTGTCATTGATTGTACCCTAAGGCTGTTCAACTTATCCATCCCTAATCAGAGCATTGCTACTGATCCCTTGATTTGGGATTCGTAATTCATATGCATTTGACAATTGAGTTAGACAGTTGTTTCTATAAATTGATCTCCTTGCATTCTTCTTCCTCTAGCTGAGTACGGATGCTCACGTCAGATCCCTTGTGGACCACCAGATCCTTTGTTGGATTTTATCTGACAACGCCCTTCATATTCAATAACCTTGTGAGCCTTTCCTCTGATACATAATGCCTTTGGTAAATTGTATCCTCTGCTTTCTCAACCATGCTCTGCCTTCGAGCTTGAGTTAATTATTTCTAAAGATTCTGGTATATGATTCCAAGAAGCCCCTATGGGTAGAACATATGCCTTCACTAAACCGTGTGAACCCGAAAGTTTTCACGAATCATACTCTTCTGGTGCTTCGCCAGATAAAACTTTCAACACTGCAACTTCATCGAACGTGAGAAGTGAATGAAAGGTTATGCATTGGAGAAGTGGGAGTCGACCTTGAACTTGTGTTCATGCCCATGGACACGATGTAGATCTTATCATTAAAGCTTCTCTTAAATTAATTATTCCTTTGGTATAAGATCATCTTATATCAGGGATCTGGCCTTTTGCAATCGTGGTTCCGACCATGTTCTCTTTTAAATACCATTTCTCGTGCAAGTTTTAGCACTTGTCTTCTCTAGAGCAATAACCCCCGTCCAACCTCTACTTTGATATGTCATCGAGTATTACCCCTGGTATCTCGAGATTATCATGGAACTGCATAACCTCTTAGGAGTTCTCCATCAAGTGCTACCTTCCCACTGTTTCCAATTTTTCACGGGCTCTGAGTTATTAAACACTCAAAGACACCGATAAATGAACCGAGTCCGCACTACGGTTCAACAAATCTTCAGTAAGCTTCTATAAGTACGAGTTTGTACCCGATCACGCCATCCCTAGCCTGTTTGGCTATATCATTGTGGTGATGATTTTAACTGTGCTAACCGGTCCTTCTTCTCGGAGCACAATTTTCGACGATGAACTAACCTTACGTCGATCCTCATCGTCATATCATTACTCCTAGAACAACAAGCTTGGTTTCGAGTTTGTGTCGCACTTTGGTTCCAATACCCTTTCACTTCATCATTACTTTGAATTGATGTCGTCGCCGATCGATTACATCTTCATGAAGACTCTCGACAATTGTGTCGTGATCTTCATCAACCTTATGAGCTCTTCCAAGAATTCAATTGAATTCATGATGGGTAATACCATCCTTCTCATCGACCACTTTATTGCCTTCCGTTCAACACAACTTGTTCGTGTTTTGTGTAAACCTTGAGATCCTCGCTACCCAAAGCAGCTTGATCTTCCCTACCTCGGAAGTATTACTATCTCCTTTTGTCAAGGATGTGGTGAGCATTTCACCACCTCTTAAGAATTCTTGATATCATAATACTTCTTGCCATCTTCGTTCATTCCTTGGCCCCGTGATTGTTTTCAACCTAATACCGACAATTGAGCTATGACGTGTGAATTCAAAACTTCTAGCAAGCCCTTGCTTTGAAGTGAAATTCTTAGACTATTGATTATTGAATCACCATTCCGACGTTGGTCGCATAACCCAGCCCATATTTCGGTGCACCTTTCAACCAATGTTTAATTGTGTATGTTTTCCTCGAGCATACAACATTATACCATTTGAGTGACAAATGTCATCTTCTTGTTCACATTATCATGGAAATCCATCCGCTTGGAATTCTCGATGATTTGTCATTGAGCCCATCAGCGACCTTCTCATCCCTCCTTGGTTTAAGGATGAACTATTGCTTCAAGAACCCGCTCCGTAGTTCGCTTCTGAGAATTTTGAAATGTCATTTCGCCTATTTGTGTTGCACCTTTTCTTCTCGGACATCCCGAGTCCGAGGTATCATGACACCAATCAGATCTGAATCTCGGTCAGATATGATGGTTGGGACAACTTCCAAGAGTTATGATGTTGATCCTTTGATGACCCGGTACATGATGTCATGCCTAGCACTTCCGGCTGGAGGACCTATCATTATAGATTCCTTTTCAGCAGGGTTATCCTTTCATCCATGAGGGAATTGTAATACTATTTCTACAAGTTATTCCTGATGGATCCTTCGTGATTCCTAAGTCTGATCTTCACCTGAAGACCATGTCATTGCTATCTCGAAGCATGTCTGTGATACTCTGATTTTCAACAAGAACATTCGAAGCCCAATGCTAAATGTTTCTTGCTCAAGGTAATGTCATAAAAATTCTCTCCCCTACCTAAAGAGTTTTCTACATTATATCCTGTCAGGGATATCATGCTCTGCTTACCCTTGGGAAGGATATACCCCCGAAGTATGTGTTTAAACACATTTTTCCTTTCCATTGTTCTGTTTAACCTAATGATCACCTTTTCCTTTCCATGGGTCTGTTTGACCCTTCTTGTGATCTATATAATCTAAGCAGTGATAATCCCCTTAGGTAAGCACCTCGTTGTACCACTGTAAGTAAGACCCTATTACTATTGTTGATGACATTCAGTAACCACCGATGGACGAGAACCTTGTTTATTGGTCCGCCTCGTTCAACGAAAGGGAAAATGGTTCTCTTCGTCCCTCGCCTTTGGTACCTATGTTGTTGCCGACATGACCTCGGACTCTCCTCGACATGCCTTGCTTACATGATCGTGCAAGATGTCACCAACCTTTCTACTTTTAAACACGCAGGGCCCATAACCCACAGTTCCACAGATCGAAACCCGACTCTCCTGTACACCCCTGCTCCCAAAGTTATTCCTCCGCGTGGACTCAGATAATTCACGGGCCACCGTCATAGTGATCTATTCTCGCATCGATCGATACTTACTCTCGCTACTCTGAACCCCTTCTCACCCGCTTGAGCCTATTATGGTACCTTCAGACCTTACTCTCGAGGTATTTCAAATGTTCAACTCGAGAGCTAATCTTATACTAATTCATGGGTTAGCCCCAGATTGTTTCCCTTAAAAGCATTATGTCGTAGTGAGCTGCCCCTTACTTTTCGTAAGTACGATAGAGTTCCCGAAGAAATGATGACAAGTTTATCATGATGCATCGGAATAAAGGATTGAAGACATCAACGGAAGGAACTAACTTCTTCGAGAAGATCCGTTAGAATATCGTAACCAGAACTTTCCCCTTACTCCCCTCTTAAATCTCGGGACGAGATTTCTTGTAGTGGAGGAGAATTGTGACGCCTGGGGTAATTACGCTACAAGAATCCCGCTAATGATGCCACGCCACCTCGTTTCTCGTGGATAAACTCGCTAGTTCAAACCTGTTCAATTCAAATTCAAAATCAAGCAAACAATAAAAGTTTTCAAATATTAAAACTAAAATGTTTGGAGGGGCGAGATAATGCATAGGTAATTATGGTGGTGAAACCACACTTTTATAAAATGTTTAAATATTCTAAATTGTTTTAAATAAAGGGCAAAGACAATTAGTTGAATGCCTTTTTCTAATAAATGAAATATTAAACTAATTTATTTTGTTGCCCAAACTTATGTGGCAGTAGCTAATTGCTAACACTAAATTAGGGACTATTTTTATAGTTTATAAAAATAAGATAAAAGAGGAACTAAATTAAAATGTAAAATGCAGAAAGGAATTATAAAAATAAAACAAGCAGAAAGGGAATAAGAGGAGAAGCCCCCCCCCCCACTGGGCCACCCGGGCCAGCCAGTGGCCTACCAGGCCGGCCCACCGGCCCAGCCGGCCGAACCACCCAGCCTTATCCTGAGGAGAGGGGAAACCCTAACCCACCCCATCGTACCCACTCACCCCCCACTCGCTCCCCACGCCCCTCCTCCCCTCTCCCCCGATCCCGATCTGGATCGGGGATGTAACCTCCCCCGACCCCGTCCCCCCCTCGGACCCCGACATCGCCCGGCCCCGCCGTCGTGCCGCCACGCCGCCGGAGCCACCTCGACGCCGTCGCCGCCGCTTCTCGCTTCTTCTCCACCGCCGTCCCGTCCGCCTCGCCACCACCACCGCCACCACGCCGCCGCCGAGGATCTCGTCGCTGGCGCCCCCACCGTCGCTACTCGCTGGCGTCTCATCCCGCTGCTGCTTCCTCTTCGTCGGCGCCCCGACCCCCACCTCGAGCACCACCGCCTGTTCTCTACACACCGGTGAGGCCAACCCCGCCTCTCTTTCCTCCTTGCCTTTCTCGCCGTCTCTGCTGCTAGCGCAGCACCGCCGCCGCGGGCTCGCCACGACCAGCGTGACCCGGCGAACCTGGCGACCACGCGCAGGCGCCCGGCATAGATAGCTCCGCCTTCGCCACATCTTCGCCCGCCGCTGTTGTGGTCCTCGCTACCTCCACCGCCTGCTCACGCCATCGCCACTCCACCGTGCTCGCCCCCCTGCACCGTCCGCCGTCCCGCTCCGACTGCATCCTGCCTCGCAGCACACCCTCCTCCGCCCGGCGGTGCTCGAGCAGCGCCCTCGCCATGGCCTCGCCTCGGCTGGCGTCAAGGGGCTGGGCAAGCGCCCAAACGGTGGGAATCGGCCTAGCTTCTTTCTGCCCAAGAATGGCCTCTAGGCCATCGACTAGGGCCCGCCTGAACTAAAATTAAAAAAGAAAAAAAAGAGGATTAAAAATAAACTAATAAATAAATAAATGATTTAATAAAATTAATTATTAATTAATTAATTATCTAATGAATTAATTAAGTTAATTAACCCTGTTTAATTAGTCTAATTAACTGGTTAGTTTGAATAAACAGTAATTAAGTTAATTAAACCCTAATTAGACTAAACAATCAATGACGAATGGGACCCACACGTCAGTTGACCAGTCAACACCTCTGTTGACTGCTGACGTCATGATGATGTCAGCATACACTATTCTGGATAATATTGAATTTAAATAATTAATTAAACTCCAGAAATTAATAAAACTCTTTAGAAAATCATAGAAAATAAACCGTAGCTCAGATGAAAAAGTTTTATACATGAAAGTTACTCAGAACGACGAGACGAATCCGGATACGCAGTACGTTCGTCCGCCACACACCCCTAACCTATCGAACCTGCAAACTTTCCTCTCCGTCCCTCCGTCTCGACAGACGTCTCTAACAGGAAAACTTTCCGGATGTTTCCCCTTCGCCAAGATCGCCGAAGGCCATGTTAGAACACCTCTAGCACCGCTATTGTTATGTTATGCTTTGATTGCTCTGTTATTTATTATGTTCCCCCCGTTTTTTTCCGGTAGACCCGAGACCGCTACTCGGTACTTCCCCATCGATCGGCGGCCAATCGACGACCCCTCTCTCTTGCCGGGCAACCAGCAAGCCCTCCCTTGATCACCAGATATCGCCTACTCTTCTCCATACCGCTTGCATTAGAGTAGTGTAGCATGTTATTGCTTTCAGATACTCCTATACTGCTGCATAGCCTGTCCTTGTTACTTCTGTTGTTACCTTACCGCAATCCTATATGCTTAGTATAGGTTGCTAGTACTTTCATTTGTGGCCCTACATCCTTGTCCGTCTGCCCGTGCTATACTATCGGGCCGTGATCACTCGGGAGGTGATCACGGTATATACTATATACTTTACACTATTACATTACCGTGTGGTACTGTTCGGAGATGGGGCTGAAAGGACAGTGGCTCCATCCCGTAGAGGTGGGCCCAGGGTTCCCGACGGCCCCGATCGTTACTTTGTGGCGGAGCGACAGGCAAGTTGAGACTACCTGGTGAGAGGTGGGCCTGGCCTGTTCGGCGTTCATGCGGTTACTTGACACGCTTAACGAGGTCTTGGTATTTGATCTGAGTTGGCTACGAGCTTATACGCACTAACCATCTACGCGGGAGTAGTTATGGGTATCCCGCGTCGTGGTATCACCGGCATACTTGAGACGTCGGCGACGAGCGCCTTGCGAGATTGGACCGGAACGCTGATGGGCTAGGTCTGCTTCCGGCCGCATCACGCAACGTGCGGTGTGTGCTCGGGGTGATGGGCCTGCACCCTGCGGCGCTTAGGTTTAGACCGGCGTGTTGGCCTCTCTGTTGTGCCTAGGTGGGGCTGCGACGTGTTGATCTTCCGCGGCCGGGCATGACCCAGAAAGTGTGTCCGCCAAATGGGATCAAGCGTCTTTGGTAAGATGGTGCACCCTGCAGGAAGTTAATCTATTCGGATAGCCGTGATCTTGATAATGGACGACTTGGAGTTGTACCTTGAGCTTATGACAACTAGAACCGGATACTTGATAAAACACACCTTCCAAGTGCCGATACAACTGGTGGTCGCTCTCGCTCAGGGATATGAGCAGGGGATTACCGGGTAGGATTATTGCTATGTGATGTTACATTGGAGGATTTCTACTTGTCCTCTCCTACCTGTTGTAAGGCAGGTGTCCATAAGCGTAGTCTTCGTTAAGACTAGCTATCCCCTCTTATTCTCGGCATTCTGCAGCTCAGTCCATCGATATGGCCTTTACACATATATCCATGCATATGTAGTGTAGCTCCTTGCTTGCAGTACTTTGGATGAGTACTCACGGTTGCCTTGTTCCCCTTTTCCCCTATCTCTACTCGATTGCTGCAACAGACGATGGAGCCGGAGCGAGCGCCACCGCCGATGGCGACTACTACTCAGGCGCCTACTACTACGCAGCAGCCCACGACGACGCGACTGTGAGTAGCTAGGAGGATCCCGTGCAGGAGGCCCGCTCCTCTTCGATCTGTATCCCAGCTTTGTGCTAGCCATCTTATGGCAACTTGTTTAACTTATGTCGATACTCAGATATTGTTGCTTCCACGACTTCGCCTATGATCGAGCACTTGTATTCGAGCCCTCGAGGCCCCCGGCTTGTATTATGATGCTTGTAAGACTTATTTTATTTGTAGAGTTGTGTTGTGATATCTTCCCGTGAGTCCCTGATCTTGATCGTACACATTTGCGTGCATGATTAGTGTACGATTAAATCGGGGGCGTCACAGACCACTACAGCCTCAAGTTCATGCTGGATCAGAGGCTCTCGACGGTCCCTCGGCACCAGTGGATCAGTAAACTCTTTGGCTTTGATTTCACCGTCGAGTACCGGCCGGGTCGCCTTAACACCGTCCCCGACGCCCTGTCCCAGCGTGACGCCGATGTGGACGACGGAGCGGTAGAGGGGACAACCTTCTACATCATCACTGGGCCCTCGTTCGCCCTCTACGCGGACATCCGCCGCGCGACCGCGGCCGACGCCCTCCTCTTGCAGCAGCAGTTGGCGGCGGGCGAGCTGGAGGAGCCGTGGCGACTTGCCGACGGCCTGCTTCTCCATGGGCGCCGCATCTTCGTCCCGGCGCACGACGATCTTCGTCAGCAGGTGCTGCGTCTCGCTCACGCGGCATGCCATGAGGGAGTGCAGAAGACGCTCCATCGTCTCCGCGCCGACTTCTACATTCCAGGTGATCGTGCCCTGGTCCGTGATTGGGTACGGTCTTGTGTGACGTGCCAGCGCAACAAAACGGAGACGCTGCGACCCGCTAGCATGCTTCAGCCTTTGGAGGTTCCATCTCAGGTTTGGGCCGACATCTCCATGGATTTCATTGAGGGCCTTCCCAAAGTGGGCAGCAAATCCGTCATTCTCACAGTGGTCGACCACTTCTCCAAGTATGCTCATTTCATCGCCCTTGGCCACCCATATTCAGCGGCATCTGTCTCCCGGGCCTTCTTCGATGGCATTGTCCGTCTCCACGGGTTTCCTTCTTCGATCCTCAGTGATCGGGATCCTGTGTTCACGGGCCATGTATGGCGCGACCTTTTCGGTGGCGGGCGTGAAGCTCCGCCGAGCATCTGCTTTCCACCCTCGACGGACGGCGATGCCGAGATAGTTAACAAGGTGATTGCCATGTATTTGCGTTGTGTTACAGGTGATCGCCCTCGCGCATGGGTAGACTGGCTCTCGTGGGTGGAGTACTGCTACAACACCTCTTTTCACTCCGCCCTTCGTGCTACGCCCTTTGAGGTGGTTTATGGTCGGCCGCCTCCGCCGATCCTGCCGGTGGATGCGGCCTCGGCACGGACCGAGGCGGACGGGGCTCTTCTGAGGAGCTGTGATGAGATGCACGCGGAGGTCCAGCAACGACTTCTCTAGGCCCAGCAGTTGGCCAAACGATACTATGATGGCCACCATCGCGAGGCAGAGTTCGCGGTGGGAGATTGGGTCTGGCTGCGTCTACTTCACCGCTCTACGCAGTCGTTGGAACCAAGCGCACGGAAGAAGCTCGGTCCTTGTTATGCCGGTCCCTTTGCTATCCTGGAACGCATTGGGAAAGTGGCGTACCGTCTTCAGCTTCCGGCCGGCGCGCGCATTCATGATGTCTTCCATGTCGGGCTGCTCAAACCATTCCGCGGTGATCCACCCGCGGCACCGCCGGCCCTTCCGCCGGCCTCGGACGGACGTCTCCTTCCTGCACCGGAGAAGGCGCCAAGGCCCAGCTGCGCCGAGGCTCCCTGCACGTGTTGATTCGGTGGGCTGGACTACCAGAGGAGGATGCTACTTGGGAGCAGCGAGGAGTTCCACCAGCACTACCCGACTTTCAGCTCGAGGACGAGTTGTTTGCATGCAGAGGAGGAGAGATGTTATGATCGGCTGTGTCTATGGTCGCCGAGGCTCCACCGGGCGTGCTTAGGCCCAAGTTATCTTAGGTTTATTTTCAGATTATGGTTATATATACAAGTTGTAAGACTATTTTGAGAATTAAGCAATAAGACTATTCTATTGCCCGCTCCCGAGGAGCCGGAACCCTAAACCCTAGCCGCCTCCTCTTGCGCCGCCGCCGCCCAGCCATAAGGATTCGCCTCCGCCGCCAAGGCCTCCAATCTCGCCCAGCTCCTCCTTTCCCTACAGCCTCACGCCTAGGCAGGGCAGAACCCTAGCTCCTAACAAAGCATCAAATTCAATCGTTACCTTGCTGCAGCCAACTTCAGTGAGCAATTTTAGACCTCGCGGCAATGCCAAAGCTTCAGCAGATTGTGCGTTGAGGACACGATCGATTTAGACGGAAGAGAGAAAGTATTATCATGTTGCGTTATTTCTTTTTTTGAAACGAAAGGGGTCGCCCCCCTGCCCCAACTTTTTATTGAAAAAGCAAAGGCAACCAACACACAGAGTTCACAACTCTCGGCTCTAGCCATAAGTAGCCACAGCAGAATTATTACAGACTCACACAACAAAGCAGTCTAAATATCCAACATAACTACGAAATGGCCCCTATAGGAACTACAAGCGCAGAGGCACTGAACTCCCTACAGGTGCATCAACATGCCAGGCAATTCTAAGCAACTCCCCTCGATGATGGTCGCGCAGCTTCAAGCATTGGAGGAGTAGCACAACTTGGGAATCCACGCATAGGATCTTCCATTGGTATATATGTCTCCCCACCATCTCCAGAACACATTTGATGCTTCTCCATCTTCGCCCCTGGAACACAATTTCATTTCGAAACAACCATAAGCTCCATAAGGTAGCAGCAGAAATCAAATTTACAGCATCAAATCTTTTTTTTCTTCCAAAAAGGAAGCAATGATTCAAACGAATCAGACACAGGCATCTTGGTACATTCAGCTATCACCAGCCAAACTTGTCGAGCCACCACACAATCAAAAAAAAGATGTTGGAGGCTTTCAGGTTCACAACAGAAGACGCAAGTCAGGTCTTCCACATGCTGGCATTTAGCCAGCTTGTCCCTAGTCAGACTCTTATTGTTCACAATCAACCACAGAAAAACATGGATATTAGGGGGAACTTTGATTTTCCAAATATAACCCCTCCAAATAGAGACCATTCCTCCCCAATTAATCATCTTATACATAGATTTAACAGAGTATATCCCTTTACTATCCAAGGACCAAACAGGCTTATCAGCCATGTTGTTAAAGGAACACTTTTAATCATATTGAGTAGTTCATTCCAGGAGGATAAGATATCTGTTGGGGAACGTTGCAGAAAATTAAATTTTTTCCTACGGTTTCACCAAGATCCATCTATGAGTTCATCTAGCAACGAGTCATGGGAGAGTGATTGCATCTACATACCACTTGTAGATCGCGTGCGGAAGCGTTCAATGGAACGGGGATGATGGAGTCGTACTCGTCGTGATTCAGATCACCGATGACCTAGTGCTGAACGGACAGCACGTCCGCGTTCAACACACGTACGGAGCGGATGACGCCTCCTCCTTCTTGATCCAGCAAGGGGAAGGAGAGGTTGATGATGATCCAGCAACGACGACGGCGTGGTGGTGGATGCAGCAGAACTCCCAGCAGGCTTCGCTAAGCAACTACGGGAGGAGGAGGAGGTGTTACAGGGAGGAGGGAGGCGCCAGGGCTTATGGGTGCGGCCACCCCTCCCTCCCCTCCCTTTATATAGGTGCAAGAGAGGGGAGGGCGCAGCCTTGCCCCTTCCTCCAAGGAAGGGTGCGGCCAAGAAGGGGAGGAGTCCATCCTCCCAAGGCACCCTGAGGTGCCTTCCCCTTTAGGACTCTCCCTTTTTCTTATATCTTGGAGCATGGGCCTCTTGGGGCTGGTGCCCTTGGCCCATATAGGCCAAGGCGCACCCCTACAGCCCATGTGGCCCCCGGCAGGTGGACCCCGGTGGACCCCGGACCCTTTCGGCACTCCGGTACAATACCGATAACGCTTGCGAAACTTTTCCGGCGACCAAAATAAGACTTCCTATATATAAATCTTTACCTCCGGACCATTCCGAACTCCTCGTGACGTCCGGGATCTCATCCGGACTCAACAACATTCGTTTTGCTGCATACTCATATTCATACAACCCTAGCGTCACCGAACCTTAAGTGTGTAGACCCTACGGGTTCGGGAGACATGCAGACATGACCGAGACGGCTCTCGGGCAATAACCAACAGCGGGATTTGGATACCCTGTTGGCTCCCACATGCTCCTCGATGATATCATCGGATGAACCATGATGTCGAGGATTCAATCAACCCGTATACTATTCCCTTTGTCAATCGGTATTTTACTTGCCCGAGATTCGATCGTCGGTATCCCAATACCTCGCTCAATCTCGTTGCGGCAAGTCACTTTACTCGCATCAGTAATGCATGATCCCGTGACCAAACACTTGGTCACTTTGAACTCATTATGATGATGCACTACCGAGTGGGCCCAAGATACCTCTCCGTCATACGGAGTGACAAATCCAGCCTCGATCCGTGTCAACCCAATGCAGACACTTTTGGAGATACCTGTAATGCACCTTTATAGTCACCCGCTTATGTTGTGACGTTTGGTACACCCAAAGCACTCCTACGGTATCCGGAGTTACACGATCTCATGGTCTAAGGAAGAGATACTTGACATTGGAAAAGCTCTAGCAAAACGAACTACACGATCTTGTGCTATGCTTAGGATTGTCTTGTCCATCACATCATTCTCCTAATGATGTGATCCCGTATCAATGACATCCAATGTCCATAGTCAGAAACCATGACTATCTGTTGATCAACGAGCTAGTCAACTAGAGGCTCACTAGGGACATATTGTGGTCTATGTATTCACATGTGTATTACGATTTCCGGATAATACAATTATAGCATGAATAAAAGACAATTATAATGAACAAGGAAATATAATAATAATACTTCTATTATTGCCTCTAGGGCATATTTCCAACAGTCTCCCACTTGCACTAGAGTCAATAATCTAGTTACATTGTGATGAATCGAACACCCATAGAGTTCTGGTGTTGATCATGTTTTGCTCATGAAGAGGTTTAGTCAACGGATCTGCGACATTCAAATCCGTATGCACTTTGCAAATTTCTATGTCCCCATCTTGAACATTTTCATGAATGGAGTTGAAGCGACGCTTGATGTGCTCGGTCTTCTTGTGAAACCTGGCTCCTTGGCAAGTGCAATAGCTCCAAGTGTTGTCACAGAAGAGTTTGATCGGTTCCGACGCATTGGGTATGACTCCTAGGTCGGTGATGAACTCCTTCACCCAAATTGCTTCACGTCTGCCTCCGAGGCTGCCATGTACTCCGCTTCACATGTAGATCCCGCCACGATGCTCGCTTGCAGCTGCACCACCATCGCTCCACCATTTAACATATACACGATCCGGTTTGTGACTTTGAGTCATCGGATCGTGTCGAAGCTAGCATCGACGTAACCCTTTACTGACGAGCTCTTCGTCACCTCCATAAACGAGAAACATGTCCTTTGTCCTTTTCAGGTACTTCAGGATATTCTTGACCGATGTCCAGTGTTCCTTGTCGGGATTACTTTGGTACCTTCCTACCAAACTTACGGCAAGGTTTACATCAAGTCTGGTACACATCATGGCATACATAATAGATCCTATGGCTGAGGCATAGGGGATGACACTCATCTCTTCTTTATCTTTTGCCGTGGTCGGGCATTGAGCCGAGCTCAATTTCACACCTTGCAAAACAGGCAAGAACCCTTTCTTGGACTGATCCATTTTGAACTTCTTCAAAATCTTATCAAGGTATGTCCTTTGTGAAAGACCTATGAGGCGTCTCGATCTATCCCTATAGATTTTGATGCCTAATATGTAAGCAGCTTCTCCAAGGTCCTTCATTGAAAAACTCTTCTTCAAGTAGGCCTTAATGTTGTCCAAAAGTTCTATATCATTTCCCATCAAAAGTATGTCATCTACATATAATATGAGAAATGCTACAGAGCTCCCACTCACTTTCTTGTAAACCAGGCTTCTCCATAAGTCTCAAGATAAACCCAAACGCTTTGATCATCTCATCAAAGCGAATGTTCCAACTCCGAGATGCTTGCACCAGCCCATAAATGGATCGCTGGAGCTTGCATACCTTGTTAGCATTCTTAGGATTGACAAAACCTTCCGGCTGCATCATATACAGCTCTTCCTTAAGATAACCGTTAAGGAATGCCGTTTTGACGTCCATCTGCCATATCTCATAATCATAGTATGCGGCAATTGCTAACATGATTCGGACGGACTTAAGCTTCGCTACGGGAGAGAAAGTCTCATCGTAGTCAATCCCTTGAACTTGTCGATAACCCTTAGCGACAAGTCGAGCTTTATAGATGGTAACATTACCATCCGCGTCCATCTTCTTCTTAAAGATCCATTTCTTTTCTATCGCTCGCCGATCATCCGGCAAGTCTGTCAAAGTCCATACTTTGTTTTCATACATGGATCCTATCTCGGATTGCATGGCTTCAAGCCATTTGTTGGAATCTGGGCCCGCCATCGCTTCTTCATAGTTCAAGGTTCACCGTTGTCTAACAACATGATTTCCGTGACAGGGTTGCCGTACCACTCAGTGCGGAACGTGTCCTAGTGGACCTCACGAAGTTCAAGAGCAACTTGATCCAAGTACCTTGATCATCATCATTAATTTCCTCTCCGCCGGTGTAGGCACCACAGAACATTTTCCGAGCTGCACTACTTTCCGGTTCAAGAGGTAGTACTTCATCGAGTTCTACTTTCCTCCCACTTACTCCTTTCGAGAGAAACTCTTTTCCGTAAAGGATCCGTTCTTGGCAACAAAGATCTTGCCTTCGGATCTAAGGTAGAAGGTATACCCAATGGTTTCCTTAGGGTATCCTATGAAGACGCATTTTCCAACTTGGGTTCGAGCTTTTCAGTTGAAGTTTCTTGACATAAGCATCGCATCCCCAAACTTTTAGAAACGATACTTAGGTTTCTTCCCAAACCATAATCCATACGGTGTCGCCTCAACGGATTTAGACGGTGCCCTATTTAAAGTGAATGTAGCTGTCTCTAGAGCGATCCCCAAAATGATAGCGGTAAATCAGAAGAGACATCATAGATCGCACCATATCCAATAGAGTGCGATTACGACGTTCGGACACACCGTTCTGTTGAGGTGTTCCAGCGGCGTGAGTTATGAAACGAGTCCACATTTCCTTAAGTGTGTACCAAATTCGTGACTTAAATATTCTCCTCCACGATCCGATCGCAAGAATTTTATCTTTCGGTCACGTTGATTCTCTACTTCATTCTGAAATTCCTTGAACTTTTCAAAGGTCTCAGACTTGTGTTTCATCAAGTAGACATACCCATATCTACTCAAGTCATCGGTGAGAGTGAGAACATAACGATATCCTCCATGAGCCTCAACACTCATTGGACCGCATACATCGGTATGTATGATTTCCAATAAGTTGGTTGCTCGCTCCATTGTTCCGAGAACGGAGTCTTGGTCATCTTGCCCATGAGGCATGGTTCGCATGTGTCAAATGATTCATAATCGAGAGACTCTAAAAGTCCATCAGCATGGAGCTTCTTCATGCGCTTGACACCAATGTGACCAAGGCGGCGAGTGCCACAAGTATGTGGGACTATCGTTATCAACTTTACATCTTTTGGTATTCACACTATGAACATGTGTAACATTACGCTCGAGATTCATTAAGAATAAACCATTGACCATCGGAGCATGACCATAAAACATTTCTCTCATATAAATAGAACAACCATTATTCTCGGTTTAAATGAGTAGCCATCTCAGATTAAACGAGATCCTGATACAATGTTCATGCTCAAACTTGGTACTAAATAACAATTATTGAGGTTTAAAACTAATCCCGTAGGTAAATGTAGAGGTAGCGTGCCGACGGCGATTTTCATCGACCTTGGAACCATTCCCGACGCACATCGTCACCTCGTCCTTCGCCAGTCTCCATTTATTCCGCAGCTCCTGCTGTGAGTTACATATATGAGCAACGGCACCGATATCAAATACCCAGGAGTTACTAGAGTACTGGTAAGGTACACATCAATACATGTATATCAAATATACCTTTAGTGTTGCCGGCCTTCTTGTCTGCTAAGTATTTGGGGCAGTTCCGCTTCAAAGACCCTTCCTTTGCAATAAAAGCACTCACCTTAGGCTTGGGTCCATTCTTTGACTTCTTCCGGCAAATCGGCTTACGGGCGCGGCAACATCCTTGCCGTCCTTCTTGAAGTTCTTCTTTCCTTGCCCTTCTTGAACTTAGTGGTTTTATTGACCATCAACACTTGATGCTCCTTCTTGATTTCTACCTCTGCGACTTCAAAGATTGAAAATACTTCAGAATAGTTTTCACCATCCCCTGATATTGTAGTTCATCACAAAGCTCTTGTAGCTTGGTGGGGCGATCAAGGATTCTGTCAATGACCGCCTCGTCCGGGAGGTTAATGTCCAATGGGACAAAGGTTGTGCAACCCAGACATTTTGAGTATGTGCTCACCGATGTAACTATTTTCCTCCATCTTACAACTGTAGAACTTGTTGGAGACTTCATATCTCTCGACCGGGCATGAGCTTGGAAAACTAGTTTCAGCTCCTCGAACATCTCATATGCTCCGTGTCGCTCAAAACGCTTTTGGAGCCCGGTTATAAGTCGAAGCATGCCGCACCGAACGAGGGAGTAATCATCAACACGAGACTGCCAAGCGTTCATAACGCCTTGGTTCTCGGATGGGTGCTTCACCTAGCGGTGCTTCTAGGACATATTGTTTCTGGCAGCTATGAGGATAATCCTCGTGTTCCGCACCCATCCGAATAGTTGCTGCCATCATCTTTCAACTTGGTTTTCTCTAGGAACGCGTTGAAGTTCATGGTGACATGAGCGTTGGCCATTTGATCTACAAGACATTTTGCAAAGATTTTAGACTATTGTTCATGATAATTAAGTTCATCTAATCAAATTATTTAATGAACTCCCACTCAGATTTGACATCCCTCTAGTCATCTAAGTGTTACATGATCCGAGTCGACTAGGCCGTGTCCGATCATCACGTGAGACGGACTAGTCATCGTCGGTGAACATCTCCATGTTGATCGTATCTTCCATACGACTCATGTTCGACCTTTCGGTCTCTTGTGTTCGAGGCCATGTCTGTACATGCTAGGCTCGCTGTTAACCCTAAGTGTTTTGCATGTGTAAAACTGTCTTACACCGTTGTATGTGAACGTAAGGATCTATCACACCCGATCATCACGTGGTGCTTGAAACGATTTAACTTTAGCAACGGTGCACGCTAGGGGAACAATTTCTTGAAATTATTATAAGGGATCATCTTATTTACTACCGCCGTTCTAAGTAAACAAGATGCATAAAACATAATAAACATCACATGCAATTATATAAAGTAGTGACATGATATGGCCAATATCATATAGCTCCTTTGATCTTCATCTTCGGGCTCCATGATCATCTTGTCACCGCATGATACCATGATCTCCATCATCATGATCTCCATCATCGTGTCTCCATGAAGTTGCTCGCCAACTATTACTTCTACTACTATGGCTAACACGCTTAGCAATAAAGTAAAGTAATTTACATGGCGTTGAATCAATGACACGCGGGTCATACAATAATTAAGACAACTCCTATGGCTCTGCCGTTGTCATACTCATCGACATGCAAGTCATGATTCCTATTACAAGAACATGATCACATACATCACAATATATCATTCATCATTCATCACAACTTCTGGCCATATCACATCACATGACAATTGCTGCAAAAACAAGTTAGACGTCCTCTAATTGTTGTTGCATCTTTTACGTGGCTGCAATTGGGTTCTAGCAAGAACGTTTTCTTACCTACGAATAACCACAACGTGATTTTGTCAACTTCTATTTACCCTTCATAAGGACCCTTTTCATCTAATCCACTCCAACTAAAGTAGGAGAGACAGACACCCGCTAGCCACCTTATACAACTAGTGCATGTCAGTCGGTGGAACCTGTCTCACGTAAGCGTACGTGTAAGGTCGGTCCGGGCCGCTTCATCCCACAATGCCGCTGAAGCAAGATAAGACTAGTAGCGGCAAGAAAATTGACAACATCTACGCCCACAACAAATTGTGTTCTACTCGTGCAATAGAGAACTACGCATAGACCTAGCTCATGATGCCATTTGTTGGGAACGCTTGCGTAAAATTAAAAATTTTCTACGGTTTCACCAAGATCCATCTATGAGTTCATCTAGCAACGAGTCATGGGAGAGTGATTGCATCTACATACCACTTGTAGATCGCGTGCGGAAGCGTTCAATGGAACGGGGATGATCGAGTCGTACTCGCCGTGATTCAGATCACCGATGACCTAGTGCTGAACGGACAGCACCTCCGCGCTCAACACACGTGCGGAGCGGATGACGCCTCCTCCTTCTTGATCCAGCAAGGGGAAGGAGAGGTTGATGATGATCCAGCAGCACGACGGCGTGGTGGTGGATGCAGCAGAACTCCCAGCAGGCTTCGCTAAGCAACTACGGGAGGAGGAGGAGGTGTTGCAGGAGGAGGGAGGCGCCGGGCTTATCCGCGCGCCACCCCTCCCTCCCTCCCTTTATATAGGTGCAAGAGAGGGGGGAGGGCGCAGCCTAGCCCCTTCCTCCAAGGAAGGGGTGCAGCCAAGAAGGGGGGAGGAGTCCATCCTCCCCAAGGCACCTCGGAGGTGCCTTCCCCCTTTAGGACTCTCCCCTTTTTCTTATATCTTGGAGCATGGGCCTCTTGGGGCTGGTGCCCTTGGCCCATATAGGCCAAGGCGCACCCCCTACAGCCCATGTGGCCCCCCGGGGCAGGTGGACCCCCCCGGTGGACCCCTGACCCCTTCGGCACTCCCAGTACAATACCGATAACGCGCAAACTTTTCCTACACCAAAATAAGACTTCATATATAAAATCTTTACCTCCGACCATTCCGAACTCCTCGTGACGTCCGGATCTCATCCGGACTCAACAACATTCGGTTTGCTGCATACTCATATTCTACAACCCTAGCGCCACCGAACCTTAAGTGTAGACCCTACGGGTTCGGAGACATGCGACATGACCGAGACGGCTCTCGGCAATAACCAACAGCGGATCTGGATACCCATGTTGGCTCCCACATGCTCCTCGATGATATCATCGGATGAACCATGATGTCGAGGATTCAATCAACCCCAGATACTATTCCCTTTGTCAATCGGTATTTTACTTGCTCGAGATTCGATCGTCGGTATCCCAATACCTCGCTCAATCTCGTTTGCAAGTCACTTTACTCGCATCAGTAATGCATGATCCCGTGACCAAACACTTGGTCACTTTGAGCTCATTATGATGATGCACTACCGAGTGGGCCCAGTGATACCTCTCCGTCATACGGAGTGACAAATCCCGCCTCGATCCGTGTCAACCCAATGACATTTTGGAGATACCTGTAATGCACCTTTATAGTCACCCGCTTACGCTGTGACGCTTGGTACACCCAAAGCACTCCTACGGTATCCGGAGTTACACGATCTCATGGTCTAAGGAAGAGGTACTTGACATTGGAAAAGCTCTAGCAAAACGAACTACACGATCTTGTGCTATGCTTAGGATTGTCTTGTCCATCACATCATTCTCCTAATGATGTGATCCCGTTATCAATGACATCCAGTGTCCATAGTCAGGAAACCATGACTATCTGTTGATCAACGAGCTAGTCAACTAGAGGCTCACTAGGGACATATTGTGGTCTATGTATTCACACGTGTATTACGATTTCCGGATAATACAATTATAGCATGAATAAAAGACAATTATCATGAACAAGGAAATATAATAATAATACTTTTATTATTGCCTCTAGGGCATATTTCCAACAATATCTTCATTAACACACCTTCTAAAGGTCAGCTGTAGATTCTCCCCATCCCACACCTGAGCCACAGAGGCATCTTGTTGGTTACAGATCACGAAAAGATCCCAAAAGCTAGTTTTGAGTGAACAATCACCCACCCAGGTATCATGCCAAAAAGAGATACTTCTCCCATTCCCAGGAACCCATCTATAAAAAGTTTTGGCAGCAGAGCAAGCCCAAGTGAAGCTCTTCTAGAATGGAGAGCCTACCCCAGCCTTAGCCCAAAGAATGTTTGGTCTATCCACATTATACTTGTACTCTAGCAATTTCTTCCAGTCACTATCCCTATCATCAAAAAACGTTTACTCCAGGCAGCAAGCAGGGACATATTGAATTCCCTAAGATTAGGGACCCCCAATCCACCCCACTCTTTCCTTTGGGAGACCAATCCCCACTTGGCAAGGTGGTACTTATGATTGTCTTCAACATTACCCCAGAAAAAATGAGCCATTTGAGAAGTAATAGCATCAATAGCCCACTTAGGAAATTTCATAATGGACATTAGGTAAGTAGGAATACTTGCAATGCAGGTAGTAAGTAAAATCAACTTGCCCCTATAAGACAGATGTCTTCCCAACCACCCAAAAAATTTCCTAATAATTCTATCAATAATGGGTTGAATATCTTCTCTTCTAAGTTTCTTGAAATGAAGAGGAACCCCAAGGTATTTAAAGGGGAAATTCCCAATCTGACAACAAAAAATTTGGGCAAATTCCTTAGCATTCTCCTCACTAAGATTGATGGTACGCAAATCACTTTTGGGAAATTGATACAAAGACCAGAAAGTTTTTCAAAGCAAGCCAGTATCCACTTCAAGTGTCTGGCATGGTCAGCCGAAGCATCCAAAAGCAGCAGTGTATCCCCAGCATACTGTAAACTGACCACACCACCAGGCACAACATGAGGCAAAAGCCCTTTGATCAAGTTATTACTAGTGGCTTTCTTAAGCATTTTAGAAAAAACATCAGCAACTAGGTTAAAAAGAAGAGGAGAAGAAGGATCACCTTGCTTCAGCCCCTTCCCCCCCACAAAATGAGGACCAATGGTGTCATTGATTTTCACAGCAAAAGTACCTTGATAAAGACAGCTACAAACCCACCCTATCCACTTCTCACCAAAACCTCTAGACCTCAACATTTCCACAAGGAAATCCCAATTAACTCTATCATAGGCTTTCTCATAGTCTAACTTCAGCACCAAGCCACTAGATCCAGATCTATGGATCTCATGAATCACTTCATGAGCCATAACCACACTTTCAAGAATAAATCTTCCTTTAATAAAGGCAGTCTGATTTTGAGAGATGATTCTGTCACAAATAGGAGAAGCCCTAGTATTCATAGCCTTTGAAAAAATCTTAACAGAACAGTTCCCAAGGCTAATAGGCCTAAAATTCTTCATATCTTTAGCATCATTCACTTTAGGGAGTGAATACACTGCTGTTTACATATGAAAAGAGTGATGGATGATTTCTCGCATGATAGAGGTGAAGAATTAATTGCCTTACAGCGGCCCAATTGCCATAATAACCGCTTGTTTGGTGATTTCAGCCGAAAATGCCGCTCTAGCAGAGTTATCATCCTACTGTCAATTTTATTATGAAGGCCGCTACAAATCGAGCCGTGAGCATCCATATCCGGAGGGGAAATATCTAGTACTCCCACCCCTAGGGTGCTCCCGGTGCTCCAAACTCGGTAGCACATTTTAAAATTTTCAAAAAATTCAGAAAAAAAAACAATCTAGCACATTGACGCAACATCAAATGTATGTTGTTAAAAAATTCAAATCAAAATTCGAAACATTGCTCGAGATACAAAAATGACTAATTGGATGGTAATGGGCCTAAAGCCCAGCTTAAGTTGCGTACTGTTTACTGTCGAATTTGTCATTTATGTTTCTCAAGCCACGTTTCGAATTTTGATTTCAAATTTTTTTGACAACATACTTTGATGTTGCGTCAATGTGCTGAATTTTTCTCAGAATTTTTCAAACATTTAAAAATGTGCTACAGAGTTTTTGAGCACCGGGAGCACCCTAGGGGTGCGAGTACCAGATATTTCCCCCATATCTGGAGGCCGTGGGACGTTGATTTGGAGTGCACTCCATCTCCATCACAGGAGGGAAATTTCGCCTCCCTCCACATCCTCTCACATGGCCCATTTTCTCTCCCTACTAATGGCGTAGACGCCCATGGCACTGGGGAGCGGGCCAATTGATGTTGGCCGCCATGTACGCAATTGCTTATGCCCTTTGCGGCCATTTTTTCCACCACCTGCCGCTATAAAAAATTTCACGGTCATGTGTTGGCATAGAGCTCCACTTCCTTTCACTTTCATCCTGTCGTTTCTCCTTCGTCCGTGCTGAGCTCCGCTCTTGGAGGAGGAAGAAATGCTTGACGAGGAGGAGGCCACACAGAAGGATCCCCTGCTACCCTCCTCGCTCTGTGGAGGATTGGTATCCCAAAACGCAGGTGTTGGTTTGTGATAACCAGCATGGCTATGTGAAGAACTTGTACTCGTCCGAGAGGTCTACCTCAATTCATGTTTTTAAATTTGTGAACATTTTTGAATTCACGAATTTTTCAAATTCATTTTTTAAATTTATGATCATTTTTTAATTTGGGATCTCATATCCGTGAACATTTATCAAATTTGCAAAAAAATGTTTTCAAATTTACAAACAATTTTTGAATTTGTGAATATTTGTAAATTCCATGAACATCTTTTCAAATTTACGAAGATGTTCAAATTCATGTATTGAATTCACAAACAATTTTTACTTTGCGAACATTTTTTTATATCGCAAACATTTTATGAATTTGTGAACATTTTGCTCGATCTCATTAACATTTTTAAAATTCACTGTTTATTTCAATTCTTGAACAGTTTTTGAATTTGTTAACATTCTTTAAGTTTGCGAACATTTTTTTCCAAACTCGTGGACATTTTCAAAATTGCAATTTTTTGAATCTGCAAACATGTTTTGGATTCACTAAACCTTTTAAATTTAAATTGAAGAAACCGAAATTAAAATATAAAAGTGAAACACCAAAATATGAAAGAAAAAACTGAAAGAAAGAAAAAAGGAAGAAAAAAGAAGAGCGTGAAGCGCTTCTGTCGGTGGCTCGCGGACACGCGTGGAACACCGCGTGCTGGGCTTGGCCCGGTTAACCGGCGAGACGGGCGACCACCGCTGCATACGGATCGCTATAATTCCTCCACCTCCCGATCCCCTCACCCTTGTCTATAAATACTGCCCCAACCCTAACCTTCTCCACTTTCTCTACCCCTCGCCGCCGCCGCCTCTTCGGATCGTCGCTGCCGGAGACCAGAGAGCGCAGTGCCCGAGCAAACCCTAGCCTCCCACGATGGTGCTGCAGAACGACATCGACCTGCTGAACCCGCCGGCGGAGCTCGAGAAGCTCAAGCACAAGAAGAAGCGCCTCGTCCAGTCCCCCAACTCCTTCTTCATGGTAAAATATCCCCCTCCCCTTAGAATCTTCTCCCCGTGCGTGCATCTTCTCCTTTTCGGCACCATTCTCAGCGGTGTTCGTACAGCGCGTAGTTGAGACGTATGTAGAAAACATGTCACCTTTTGGTTGCCTGAATTCTTCCATCTGATTTGGAAGAATTCTGCTTTGCTGGGCTGTTGGTGTCGCTGGGTATGGTGCCTGTTACCACGGGCTCGTGGTAGATTACGCGGCTGATCGTGACTGCCTGTGATTTAATCTTGAAGCATGCGTTAGTTCTGTCAAAGATTTATATACTCTTGCATATATGTCAACCTGTGTTGCCACATGTTCTAGGTGTCCGAAAATCTCTATGCTAGAACAAACGCCTGAGTGAACACTATAGAAAGTGCTGTTGTGATCTGAGCTGTTTCTGTGGATCATAGAATTGTATATTCCCGGTGTAACTTAGTGCCCCGTTCCTTTTATCACATAACCGCAATGTGCATTCCTTATGCTTAAGTTTGGCGTTTTCGTTTTTCTGTTTGGATTATGGTGGTTCTAATTGTCATGTGTTAACTGTTGCAGGACGTCAAGTGCCAGGGCTGCTTCAACATGTAATTTTTCTTCACCTTTTGTCCTCTTTGCAACTGCATAGTTCAGTAGGTTCATTTGCTACTGATTAGCCTTAGATGATCATTTGATAACATGGTACTGTCATGCTTTAAAAAACGTTCTTGCTATTTTTTGCAAATAAACTGTTAATATGAGTGGCCATAGATTATTCTACTGCTTTGTGTGCTGTTCCTCAGTACTGCTTTCTGTGACATCGTATGCTTTATATTTTGAATAAAAAGAATGGAAGCTGCACTGTTCAAACATGATTCTATGTTTGTTTTTGTTCTGCATTGTATACTTCACTTTGTTACTTACACCTAGTTGCATGTACCAGCCTTGTAAAATGCTAGTTCAAGCATAATCCTTGTAAATCACTACGTTCCTAGTGCTGTAATTGTTCCACAATTGTAACTTGAATCATCAGTCTACCGTGCCATTTTACAATTATTTTAAGTACTTTGCTATGCATTACATTTGATCATCACATATCAATCATTTATCATCTCATTAAGACCATCGAGTCTACTTGCCATGATTTACTTTGTTTTGATATTTGTAGATCACAACTTTCAACATGTGCTTGGTTACACCTGTGATATTTATTTATTTATGATTTATTGCTGAACTACTCTTCTCTGTGATTGCAGCACTACTGTGTTCAGCCACTCACAGACCGTTGTGGTGTGCCCAGGCTGCCAAACAGTGCTCTGCCAGCCAACGGGTGGTAAGGCCAGGCTCACCGAGGGTTGCTCCTTCCGCCGCAAGGGCGACTAAACCGAAGGCTATCTTAAAAAGCAAGCCGTTGTTGAACTCGTTAGTTATTCAAGGGTGTTGGTCTGAAAATTTTGCAAATGTTGGCAAATTGAATCCATCTTTGGTAATTTGGTATCTAGCTCGAGCAATATTACTATGGCACTGCACTATGTTCCGTTTGGGCTGTGAGATCAGACTAGTAGTTCCTGCCAGGTAATATGGTTGTCTGTTGAATTGTTGTTCCTTCTGATGTTGCTTGCCCTCTATGGTATGACTCTTGAATCGTTTGTTGCTTGTATTTTCTTTTTGTGTTTGTTGCCCACTTGTCTCCCCTGAACTGTGCCTGTGTGTCATGAATGGTAGCGCTTGGCTCCTTGTCTACGACATATGGTAGCGGGGCGCGCTCCTGATCCGGAAAGGCTTCTGAATGTTATTCACGAATGCAGATTACTCTTAAGACCTTTTAGAGATTCCAATATGGAGCACTATCTCTGTCCTAGTTTATTGGTCCCCTTAATATTTTGGGCCAAACTTAAACGATAGATTTAACTAAAAAATAATAATAATGCATATCACCAAAAATTATATCATTGGATTCGTAGTTAAACATAGTTTCCAATGAGATTATTTTGGATACATTCATTAATATTTTGTCAGTTAAATCTAATGTTAAAAATTAGCAAAAAATGCGAAGGGGGCCAATAAACCAGGACAGAGGTAGTACATACGAAGCAAAATGAGTGAATCTACGAATACGTACAAAAGGTCTTATATTTCGAAATGGAGGAAGTACATTATAGTTGCCCCAAACCAACCCAATGATGTTGAGCAAAAGGGCAAAACCACCCCCACTCGCCAGTAACCAGCTCAATAACGTGCAAAACATGTTGGCTACTGGCCGTGTAAAGATACCCAAAGGAGTAAATATTACTACTACTTCAATCCACAACTCAGGGTAGCTTATACCCAAAGGAGTAGCAACTACGGTATAGCAACTCTGGAACGGGTACCTTAAATAACTTAAGCACAATCAACTTTTTCGTCAAATCAACAACTTTTGATCTAATGCTACCATGGGCCAAGACTCAAATCCTCAACTCTTGATCTATTCTTTCAGAAACGACCGCCACTGCATCGTGTGTGCTTGAAGCAGCATAAGAGGATCCAACATAGGCGCCAGCAGTGGTTTGAGCGTCCTGATCAGGCCGTTGGCTTGACGCCTTCTCTGCTAGTTCACGTGCAATCTAAACACAAATCAAAATGAAATTGTAAAAGCATTCCAATCTTTTTTATAATAAAACAGTAGTTCTGGATGTCATGTAAAAAGAGCAACCTTCAGCTCCTCAGGAATAGTCCATTGAGATTTATTCGTCACTCTGTTGTGGTAGTACCTGGAATAGTGGAATAGTGAGACTTTGGAATAAGGAAAATCCATGATTCCGACCAAATAAGAAAACACCAGTGGCGAAATAAATTCAGTACGAACTTACTTCCGTCCTTCATCCGTAGTATACTCATTCCAAGCAGTAGTCGCATCAGCCCTCTGTTATATCACCGAAGGTATGCAATAAAAGCCGTAACAGCTCATTAATATAAACAGAAGAACAAAATTAAACACTGAAGTGAAATTGAACTGCCGTCTTGAGGAATAAAAACAAAGAATCATCGACAATAATTGCAAGATATTTACGATATAGAAATAGAACAAAGGTAAGTAAAATGGGAAGAAAGCAATTGTACGGATCAGTGCTGTATTGCTAATGTGTTGATGAAAGAGAGCATAATCATGAGGTCATGTGATCCATTGTGCCCATCAACTTTTTAACTTTAGATATCAGTCATGTGAAAAATGTAAGCAGTGCATATAACACGGGCACACATTGTAGAAGTTGCCACTGCTGCTAATGCAGATAAATAGTCACCTTACACAAGCAAAGTTCTGAAGTTCCTTTTTTCCAAGTAAACCGAAAGTAGCAATATCACAGGTGCGTTGTACAAGACAAACAATCATGGAAATCTACAGGTTGATAAAATAATAACAATATGCTGAAAATAGAAAATGAAACTATAGTCAAGACTTCATGAGAACAAAGACAACAGTAGGAAAGCCAACAAATAAGAACACATCACAACTGACCTCCAAAGGTGTCATCAACTCGGCAGGTTTGTACCAACTTGATTGCTTTGTCCTCCTATTGTAATAGTACCTAGGTAAATAATGATATCAAGCAAAGCCAATAAGTAAGATATACCAAAGCATGTAACATTGAATCATGCTGCCATACATCACAAGGGAAGTCATTAGTTAAAAAGTAATTCAAAGACAACTTACTTTTTCCCTTCATGTGAAAAGTGCTCTTGCCAATCCAAAGGGCTAGGGTCAGATGAGCTAACCTGCAAGTTTGCAGACTGAGTTTATGCATGGGAAAAGCCTTTTCGATTTTATGTAGTAGACAAAAAATGGAATGAAGTGGCAAACGTCTTAATTATATGTTGCAGACAAAAATCAAGTGATGCAAATGAACCCAAGGTCATGCTACTTACTGAGGGCAACCAAGCAGACACGGTGTGATGCTGAGTTGAACCCAGGGGGTGAACTAGAACAGGAACCCACATTTGTTGATACTGAAATGTAGAATTAATAACTTGTCAGCAAAGAAAAACATTCTAGATATATACTACTGCGAGGGAGAAGCCTTCCATATGCATACATTGAAGTAAAACAGTGAAATACATACAGTATAAAACGGAGGCTGCATAGGGGCACCCATGTTTGGCATATATCCACCAGGTAGCACAGCTCGTGGTGCAGGTAGAACAAGACCAGAGTGAGGCATATGGTGCCCAAGTTGCGGAAAATGTGGCATCTGCTCTGACATCCCCATGTTAGCTTCTGGCATGTCCTGATCAACAAGTTGAAGCGGTTGCCGCAGAGGTTGCATTGTATGAACTGAACAAGTTGAAGAATCTGTTGTCGAGGACCAACCGGGCTAAACTGAAAACAGAGCACAAAATAGCAATTAAGCACCTTTTTTTTTAAAACAGCAATTAAGCACATAACATAAGGAGATATATAAGTCCGAACTCAACTATTCAAACTAACACAAAAATGCTGAATAAAAAAAAGATATATCCTCAAATAATGCCACAATGGGCAACCATATAGAAACAGTGGTTCGCCATGCATGTGCCTCTATCTCTCTGGAGCAGAACGATGCATTGCCAACTCTGCTCAGGCTGAGCCGCACGACCATCTAAGCAAACCATGCCCACTCAGTAAAACAAAGCAAACAACATTCCTATAGTCGTGCAAAACCAATTCCTGCTAACTCTGTTATCACCGCCACTTCTATCACCAAAATATCTATATATCTATGTTGCACAAGCAGACCCGTCGATTAAAACAGGTATGTGGTTCTTCACGCTTCAGTTTTACTAGTGATAGGAAAAAGGTTACTTGGAGACACTCACCAAAAAATCAATGACCCACAATTTCCTTTATGGCTACAGCACATACACATGTCTCCAAGTGCAAACAATGACTGTTACTTATTAATTCACCACAAAAAAAAGTAATAATCAATTGGATCTTTAGGCATGTTATCGGATCTAACCATCTGCCAATGCAGTTCACTAATCCTTCCCCAACCCCACCTGGTGTGGGAGCTTCTAGCACTGGGTCTGCCCAATGCAGCTCACTGATTGATTAGCGGCCAGGGAACAAAGCATTAGTAATGATTAGTTTTGCCCTGCTATCATAATTACTCATAAAAACATTCCTTTTTCTGCAAATACATGTGAGAATCGGTTCTCCTGGCGAATAGATTGGCTGGGAGCCAGGTGAGCAACTAGACCAAAGCTACCGAAATTCTGTTGCCCATAAACCGACCAGATTACTCAATGCAGCACATCTAACCACCCCCTGACGCGATTGTTGCAAAGCGCCCCTGTACAGTGCTGCAATCAGCTGGACCGAAACTACCGAACTACCATATCCCCGCACGGATGAATTGCAAATTGAGGAGGCCCAAAAACTAACCAAACAGCAGCGGCAGCACTTCGATCGGCGTCGGAGGCCCTCGCCTGCGGCGGTGGACCGGGATCCACACGGTGGTCCGACGAACTCCGGTGGCAAAGCCGCAGCGGTGCTGTGGTGGCTTAGGGTGGTGCGTCTAGGGCTTGGCGAAAGAGGAGAGAGAGAGAGCTGGGCCGCGTGGATTCGACACGTATCTGCAGTTTTGCGGGGCCGCTGCTATGTGGCAATTCCTCCTATTCGCCGCTCATTGCGGCAAAAATTGTCTGACATGCCGCACTGAGAGCTAGCGAGAGACGGACTGAACTGGCCCGGCCCATTTTAGTTTTTTTTCAACGCAGTACAAAGACAGATGCTCACATACCGCTCAAGAGAACATACCCTCACCAAATTGTTGGATACATATTGTCAGGCATCAGACCAAAGGATCAACTATGTAAAGCAGCATCGAAATTTATTTCAATAGGGTTTTGTTAAAATAAATTTCGATGCTGCTTTTTATGTTGGAGAGGGAAGAGGTGCTTGGGGCTGTGTGACGCGTTCGGAACAAAGGGAGTTCATTGCGGCATGTGCAGGAAAGCTGGACTACCTTGTCTCATCCTTCCAGGCTGAAGCTACGGCGTGCGACAAGGCCATTGAAGTCGCGGGTGAGATGGGGCTTCATCAAGTGATTTTTGAATCCGACTCTTTACAACTGGTTAGTGCTATCAATTATGGAGACTATGATCTTTCGTCCATTGGTGTTCTATTGCGGGAAGCAAGGAGCATGTGCTACGCATCCTTGGATGCTTTTGAATTTAATTTCTACAAATGTTCTTGTAACACTGTAGCTCATAGTTTTGCTGCTTTTGGTTATCGTACTGGTGTGTTGTGCACCCGGTGGAAGGAACAAGTTCCAGATTTTGTAGAGACCTGGTGGCTAGCGATTCTGCTGTGTAAGTTTAAGGTTTGGAATGGGTATTCTAGTTAAAAAAAAACTATGTAAAGTCATCTATTTATTTCAGCAAGGGTTGTCTAGAGAATGTGAGACAAGAAATAAAAGGCATTCTAAATCTTGAAACTCTAAACGAGAAATACTTAAGGATGCCTTCTGAATTCTGATAATGGCCCTTCAAAGAATGGAGACTTTAAATACCTTAAAGATAGGCTATGGAGCAAAATGCAGGGATGGATTAAAATGACATGTCCAATGCAGGGAAGGAAGTCTTGGTTAAATCAGTGGCATAAACAATACTAGTATTATCTATGTCTTGTTTCAAATTACCTAGAGGTCTTTGTGAACATATGAAAATCTGGTGGGGCAGCAAGGATGATTATAGAAAACCGAGCTGGATCTCTTGGGAGTCAATGACACAACCATAAGCTATGGAGGGGTTGGGGTTCAAGGACTATCTTGGCGTATTCTTCAACACCCAGAATCAATTGGGGGCAAGGATCCTTAAGTCAGTATACTTCCCAGACTCATCTATCTTGACTGCGACCTTGAGTTCTCACCCAGGCCAGATTTGGTGATCGCCAATCCGGCCGTCCCAGATCACCTCTATGCAATGGTAAAAAAAATGGCATGACAAAAGACGGTCAAGTAGGCGATCACAGATGGTTGGTGGTAGGACATCTCCCCTGACATGAGCGCCCACGCTCTACTCGAATTCATATCCCTGGTGGACATGACCCAAAACCTAGTATTGCTGGAAGGCATGGAGGATAACATCACTTGGGCTTGGGAAAACACGGGCGAATTCTCCGCCCGATCGGCTTACAAGGCGTGCTTTGCGCGCAGAGTGGAAGCCAACGACGCCATCCAAATATGGCGGTCTCGGGCGCTGGCAAGATGCAAATTTTTTACTTGGTTAGCGACGAGGAACCGATGTTGGACAATCGATAGACTGCAGCGTCAACAGTTGTCGCACCCACCGGCATGCCCCTTATGTGATCAAGCTCCAGAGACTATCGACCATCTATTACTGGGATGTGTGCTAGCAAGGCAAGTGTGGAAAAGTATAGATACTCTCCAATGTATCTATAATTTTTTATTGTTCCATGCCATAGCATCCATCTTGGATGTTTTATATGCATTAATATGCTAATTTATATCATTTTTTGGGACTAACCTATTAACCTAGTGCCCAATGCCAGTTGTTGTTTTTCCCTTGTTTTTGTCTTTTACAGAAAATCAATACCAAATGGAGTCCAAACGGAATGAAACTTTTTGAGGATTTTTCTTGGACCAGAAGACAACCACGGAGCTTCGGGAGGAGGCCAAAAGACCCATGAGGGGGCCACAAGCCCTAGGGGCGCGCCCCCTAGGCTTGTGCCCCCCCTTTGGCTCTCATAACCCTAATCTCTGCTCTATAAATAACCAAATATTCCCCTTACGTCAGAGGGCACACCAAAAATACTTTTCCACCGCCGCAAGCTTCTGTTCTCGTGAGATCCCATCTTGGGGCCTTTTCCGGCACTGTGACGCCCGGATAATTAAGCTACAGCGATCCCACGCTAATGGTGCCACGTCACCACGATTACTGCTGCTAATCTATCGTTAGGACAAAACCGGTCCAAAATTCAAATTTCAAATTAATGATAACAATAAAAGTTTTCAAAAATTAAAACAAAAATGTTTGGATTGTACTAAATATTACAAAGGTAATTATGGTGCAACAAACCCATTTTTATAAAATGCCTAAGTAATTTAAAATGATTTAAAACAGAAAAGTAAAATAAATAAAAGTATAAAAACAAAACAAAAGAAAAGGGACCCCCACTAATGGGCCAACTGCCCAATGACAACAAAGCAGCCCATCGCCCACCGCCAACCCACCCCACTCCCTTATCCCTCACACCCGCTAACCCTAACCCCCGTCATTTCCCCACTTCTCCCCTCTCGATCCAACTGGATCGAGGAGACCCCACTCCTCGTCCCTCTCGCCCCCGATCTGAACTGGGCTCACCACGACAAGACTCGCCTCCCGCCGCCGCCGGTGCCGCCCGCCCCCGTCGCCGACCAGCGCCACTCGTCGGACGCCTCCCGCTCCTTCCTCACCGGATTGCATCGGGAATCGACCCCATCGCGCTGGCTCCACCTCGCGGAGCCTCCCGCCGCCACCACGCCGTCTCCATCGCCGCACTCGACGTCGCCTCGAGCCGCCGACCTCCCGCCACGCCACCTCCCGACCCCGGAGGCCGCCGCTCGCCGCCCCACCGTCGCTACCTCGCCGGCGCCTCATCCCCGCCGGCCTTCTTCCTCTTCGTCGGCGTCCCCATCAACCCCCACGAGCCCCGCTACCCCGTCCCTGCTCCTCGCTAGAGCCTCGCCTCCTTCCCTTCAGACGCCCGAAGTTCCGGACGACGCAAGCCCCACCTCGCCATCGCCGCTGGCTCTGGCCTCCTCGTCGATGCCCCGGCGACGCCCGCTGCTGCTCGCAGCCATGGCCATGTCCGCACGCCCGCCTCCTTTGTGCCGCCAAGGCCATCACGACCAGGGCTGCTGCCCTCGCCGTCCGCCCGCTCGCCCTCCTCGCCTGCCGCCTCGCCTCCACCACGCGGTGGGCGACCTCGCCTGCCTCGCTGCGCTCCGGCCGGCCAAGGCCTCTTGGCACAGGCGCTCGCGTGCCGTCCCGTTGCAGTGCTACTCGGCGCCCGCCGTGGTCGGTGCCCCAGGTAGCGTGGGCGTGTGCCCAAATGGGCTAGCGCCCAGCGCCCGCATGCCCGTGAACCCCCTGCGCCCGTTACCACTAGCGTCACCACCCGCTAAGACCCCCCTTATGACAATGACAGATGGGGCCCGCCCTTAGAACAAAAAAAAATAAAAATAAATAAATAGATAATAATAATTAAATTAATTAATTAATCACAATTAGATTAACCTAATTAACTGTTAGTTAATTAATCAAACAATGACAGTGGGGCCCACCCCCCCTAATTAGTTATGATTAGTTTAATTAATCATTAATTAAAATGTGTCACCGACGGTGGGACGACTGTCAGGTTGACCAATCAACCCTGTTGATCGCTGATGTCGATGACATCATGCCGATGTCATTAAATCATTTTTGAATTAATTAAATAATTAATTAAATTCCAGAAATTAATAAAATCTTTAGAAAATCATATCTTTTAATCCGTAACTCGGATTAAAATATTTTCAACATGAAAGTTGCTCAGAACGACGAGACGAACCCGGATACGCAGCCCGTTCATCCGCAACACACCCCTAACATATCAAACTCGCAGCTTTCCCCCTTCGGTTCCACTGTCCGAAAATGCGAAACACCGGGAATACTTTCCCGGATGTTTTCCCCCTTCACCGGTATCACCTCATACCGCGTTAGGGCACGCCTAGCATCACATATTGTTTTGTCATGCATCGTTATGCATCTGTTTGCATGGTATTCATTGTTTCTTCCCCCTCTTCTCTCCGGTAGACTACGAGACCGACGCTGCTGCTACCCAGTTCGACTACGGAGTTGACAACCCCTCTCTCTTGCCAGAGCAACCAGGCAAGCCCCCCCCCTTGATCACCAGATATCGCCTATTCTACTCTATACTGCTTGCATTAGAGTAGTGTAGCATGTTACTGCTTTCTGTTATACCTATCCTGATGCATAGCCTGTCCTTGCTACTACTGTTGTTACCTTTACCTGCAATCCTACATGCTTAGTATAGGATGCTAGTATTCCATCTGTGGCCTTACATTTTTGTCCGTCTGCTGTGCTATACTATCGGGCCGTGATCACTCGGGAGGTGATCACAGGTATATACTATATACTTTATACATGATACATGTGGTGACTAAAGTCGGGTCGGCTTGTGGAGCACCAGCGAGTGGATCTTTGTGGCGGAGCGACATGGCAGGTTGAGACCGCCTAGGAGAGAGGTGGGCCTGGCCCTTTTCGGCGTTCGCGGATACGTAACACGCTTAACGAGATCTTGGTATTTGATATGAGTCTGGCCATTTGGTCTATACGCACTAACCAGCTACGCGGGAACAGTTATGGGCACTCGACGTCGTGGTATCACCAAGCATTTCGTGACGCCGGCGATCGAGCGCGCGCCGGATTGGACCGAACGCCACTAGGCTAGGTCTGCTTCCGCCACAGACGCAACATGCAGTGTGCTAAGGGCGATGGGCCCGCACTTCGTGCGCTTAGGTTTAGACCGCGTCTTGGCCTCTCTCACAGCCTAGGTGGGGCTGCGACGTGTTGATCTTCCGCGGCGGGCATGACCCGTAAAAGTGTGTCCGACCAAATGGGATCAAGCGTGTTGGGTTATGTGGTGCACCCTGCAGGAAGTTAATCTATTCGAATAGCCGTGATCTTCGATAATGTGACGACTTGGAGTTGTACCTTGACCTTATGACAACTAGAACTGGATACTTAATAAAACACACCCTTCCAAGTGCCGATATAACCCGTGATCGCTCTCTATCGTGGCAATGAGGAGGGATCGCCTGGTAGGATTATGCTATGCGATGCTACTTGGAGGACTTCAGACTACTCTACGCTACATGTTTGCAAGACGGAGGCTGCCAAGCGTAGTCTTCACGTGATTAGCTATGCCCTCTTATTCGGCATTCTGCAGCTTCACCACCGATATGGCCCTTTACACATATATCCATGCATATGTAGTGTAGTTCCTTGTTTGCGTAGTACTTTGGATGAGTACTCACGGTTGCCTTGTTCCCCTTTTCCCCTTTCTTTACCCGATTGCTGCAACTGCACGATGGAGCCTGTGAGCGACGCCACCGTCCGACGGCGACTCCTACTACACCGGAGGTGCCTACTACTACGCAGCCCACCGACGATTTACCACTGTGAGTAGTTTAGGAGGATCCTGCAGGAGGCCCGCGCCTCTTCGATCTGATCTCGGTTTGTGCTAGCCTTCTTAAGGCAAACTTGTTTAACTTATGTCCGTATCAGATATTGTTGCTTCCGCTGACTCGTCTATGATCGAGCACTTGTATTCGAGCCCTCGAGGCCCCTGGCTTGTATTATGAAGCTTGTATGACTTATTTATGTTTTAGAGTTGTGTTGTGATATCTTTCCGTGAGTCCCTGATCTTGGTCGTACACATTTGCATGCATGATTAGTGTATGATTGAATCGGGGCGTCACAAGTTGGTATCAGAGCCGACTGCATGTAGGAATCCCCCTTCCACACTCCTTGGCCGAAGTCGAGTCTATACATTACAAAACTTTTACTAACATGGCTGTGTGCCTTATGGGCCCACGTCGCCATTGGATGGTATTAGGATCTTTTACTCCTCGACCTTTACTCTGGGACTCTGATCTCTCCTCTATTCGGGTTAAATGAATTTTACTAAATCTAACATTAGGGTCTCGTTATCACTTTCACCCGGAGAGCCCCTTATTATCGATCGATCGCCCGCGCACCGTAAGACCTCAAGATACTCTCCGCGTTAACTCGATAACTTGTGTTCATCGATTTGCAATTCCCCTTCCACCGTAAACCCTTATGGATAACTACTTGCGCTTGTTATTCTTACCGCTATCCCCAGCTTGGTCTTGTTATTACAAGATACCTGAAAAATTCGCCGTGGTTTCGATAATCCTTTGAGCTTATCGCCTTGCTGTTCTTTGTCACCGAATACCCCTACGGTTAATTCTCGCACTTATCGAGTATCCGCCATCCCCGCTTGTTCATGTGTTACACAAAAGTCTTCAAATACCATTCGATATTCTCAAAATCCTCAAAGAACCTATTGCTTTGGAATTTCTTGTTTGCTTTCATTATGATTAATCCCATAAGTATAGTAATCATATTGGCATCCTTTGTCACCATCATTTTTGAGTCCGTTGATTCAATACGCCAGAATGTTCACAATCATCACGAGTCCTAGGATTATCTTTCCGGCTCGGGCGCCATTTTGAACATGAGCTGGTTCTCACCAAACTATCTGCCATCGATTGTGCCTCCGTATATTCAATTGATCCATCCTTGATCGTAACGCCTCGCTTCGATCCTTTGTTTTGGAAATCATAATTCCTTTGCAATTAAGCTTTGAACTATTCAGATGATTCCATAACCTGTTGCATTTGCATTCCTTCCTCTTATGGTTGAGTATCGATACTCACATCAGATCCTTTGTGGGCCATCATGTCCTGTGTTGGATTGTTATCCGACAGTGTCCTTCACATTTGATCACTTTGTGAGTTCTTCCCCGATACATAATGCCTTCGTTGTTGTATCCTCTGCTGGCCAACCATGCTCGCTTTGGCTTGTGTTATTTACTCTTGAAACTTGTGGTATATGTTTCTAAGAAGCCCCTATGGGTTGAACATATGCCTTCTCTAAACCGTGTGAACCCGAAAGTTTTCACGAGTCTTACTCTTCTGGTGCTTCGCTAGATAAAATTTCAACACTGCAACTTCATCGAACGTGAGAAGTGAATGAAAGGTTATGCATTGGAGAAGTGGGAGTCGACCTTGAACTTGTGTTCATGCCCATGGACACGATGTAGATCTTATCATTAAAGCTTCTCTTAAATTAATTATTCCTTTGGTATAAGTTCATCTTATATCCGGGATCCGCCTTTTGCAATCGTGGTTCCGACCATGTTCTCTTTTAAATACCATTTCTCGTGCAAGTTTAAGCACTTGTCTTCAGAGAGCAATACCCCAGTCCAACTTCTACTTTGATCTGTCATCGAGTATTACCCCCCCTGGTATCTCGAGATTATCATGGAACTGCATAACTTCTTATGAGTTCTTCATCAAGTGCTGTTGGAAATATGCCCTAGAGGCAATAATAAATTAGTTATTATTATATTTCCCTGTTCATGATAATCGTTTATTATCCATGCTATAATTGTATTGATAGGAAACTCAGATACATGTGTGGGTACATAGACAACACCATGTCCCTAGTAAGCCTCTAGTTGACTAGCTCGTTGATCAATAGATGGTTACAGCTTTCTGACCATGGACATTGGATGTCGTTGATAACGGATCACATCATTAGCGTAATGATGTGATGGACAAGACCCAATCCTAAGCCTAGCACAAAGATCGTAGTTCGTATGCTAAAGCTTTTCAAATGTCAAGTATCTTTTCCTTAGACCATGAGATTGTGCAACTCCGGATACCGTAGGAATGCTTTGGGTGTACCAAACGTCACAACGTAATCGGGTGACTATAAAGGTGCACTACAGGTATCTCCGAAAGTGTCTGCTGGGTTGACACGAATCGAGATCGGATTTGTCACTCCGTGTGACGGAGAGGTATCTCTGGGCCCACTCGGTAGGACATCATCATAATGTGCACAATGTGACCAAGGGGTTGATCACGGATGATGTGTTACGGAACGAGTAAAGAGACTTGCGGTAACGAGATTGAACAAGGTATCGGATACCGACGATCGAATCTCGGGCAAGTACAATACCGCTAGACAAAGGGAATTGAATACGGATTGATTGAATCCTCGACATTGTGGTTCATCCGATGAGATCATCGTGGAACATGTGGGAGCCAACATGGGTATCCAGATCCGCTGTTGGTTATTGACCGGAGAACGCCTCGGTCATGTCTCAGATGGTTCCCGAACCCGTAGGGTCTACACACTTAAGGTTCGATGACGCTAGGGTTATAAAGGAAGTTTGTATGTGGTTACCGAATGTTGTTCGAGTCCGGATGAGATCCCGGACGTCACGAGGAGTTCCGGAATGGTCCGGAGGTAAAGATTTATATATGGAAAGTTGTTGTTCGGGTTCAAAAAGTTCGGGTTTTTCAGATTGTACCGGAAGCTTCGAGAAGGTTCCGGAGGATTCGGAGGGGTCCGGAGGTCCGAAATTGTTCCACCACGTCCAATACAGTAGCATGGGCTGTAGGGCGCCCTAGCCTTAATGGGCCAGGGCACCAGCCCCCAAGGCCCATGCGCATGGGAAGGGGAAACCCTAAAGGGAGGCCTCCACTTGACTTGGGAGGCACTCCTCCCCTTGGCCGCCCCTAGATGGGATCTAGGGCTGGCCGCACCCCTGGGGTGGAAACCCTAAAGGGGTGCAGCCCCTTCCCCTATATATACTTGAGGTTTTGGGGCTGCTGACACATGAGAACTTCTCCTCTTGGTGCAGCCCTACCTCTCCTCCTCCTCCCTCCCGTGGTGCTTGGCGGCCCCTGCTGGATTGCCACGCCTCCACCACCACCACGCCTGCTTGTGCTGCTGCTGGATGGAGTCTTCCTCAACCTCTCCTCTCTCCTTGCTGGATCAAGGCGTGAGACGCCACCGGCTGTACGTGTGTTGAACGCGGAGGTGCCGTCTGCTCGCACTAGGATCTCCGGTGATTTGGATCACGACGAGTACGACTCCTTCAACCCCGTTCTCATGAACGCTTCCGCTTAGCGATCTACAAGGGTATGTAGATGCACTCTCCTTCCCTCGCTGCTAGTTTCTCCATAGATAGATCTTGGTGACACGAGGAAAATTTTGAATTTCTGCTCGCTCCCCAACAAAGGGCATCATGAGCTAGGTCTATTATGTAGATTCTTTGCACGAGTAGAACACAAAGTAGTTGTGGGCGTTGATATTGTTCAATATGCTTACCGTTACTAGTCCAATCTTGTTTCTACGGTATTGTGGGATGAAGCGGCCGGACCGACCTTACACGCATTTCCACGTGAGACAGGTTCCACCGATCGACATGCACTTGGTGCATAAGGTGGCTAGCGGGTGCCGCCTCCCACTTTACTCGAACAGATTCGATGAAAAGGGTCCTTATGAAGGGTAAATAGCAATTGGCATATCACGTTGTGGTTTTATGAGGTAAGAAACGTTTTGCTAGAAACCCATAGCAGCCACGTAAAACATGCAACAACAATTAGAGGACGTCTAACTTGTTTTTGCAGGGTATGCTATGTGATGTGATATGGCCAAGAAGAATGTGATGAATGATATGTGATGTATGAGATTGATCATGTTCTTGTAATAGGATTCACGACTTGCATGTCGATGAGTATGACAACCGGCAGGAGCCATAGGAGTTGTCTTTATTATTGTATGACCTGCGTGTCATTAAACAACGCCATGTAATTACTTTACTTTATTGCTAACTGGTAGCCATAGTAGTAGAAGTAATAAGTTGGCGAGACAACTTCATGGAGACACGATGATGGAGATCATGATGATGGAGATCATGGTGTCATGCCGGTGACGACGATGATCATGGAGCCCCGAAGATGGAGATCAATGGAGCTACATGATATTGGCCATATCATGTCACTACTATATAATTGCATGTGATGTTTATTATGTTTATGCATCTTGTTTACTTAAACGACGGTAGTAAATAAGATGATCCTTACAACAATTTCAAGAAGTGTTCTCCCTAACTGCGTGCACCGCTGCCAAAAGTTCGTCGCTTCTAAGCACCACGTGATGATCGGGTGTGATGGATTCTTACGTTCACATACAACGGTGTTGACGAGCCTAGCATGTATGCACATGGCCTCGAACACACGCAATACACTTAGGGTTAACTTGACGAGCCTAGCATGTACAGATGGCCTCGGAACACGAGACCGAAGGTCGAGCATGAGTCGATAGTAGATACGATCAACATGAAGATGTTCACCGATGATGACTAGTCCGTCTCACGTGATGATCGGACACGCCTAGTTGACTCGGATCATGTAATCACTTAGATGACCGAGGATGTCTATCTGAGTGGGAGTTCATAAGATGAACTTAATTATCTTGAACATAGTCAAAAGACCTTTTGCAAATTATGTCGCAAGCTCGCGCTTTAGTTCCACTGCTTAGATATGTTCCTAGAGAAAATATAGTTGAAAGTTGAAAGTAGCGATTATGCGGACAGAGAAAGCTTATATCCTTAATGCACCGCTCAATGTGCTGAACCCCAAACGCCGCTTTGTGGATGTTGCGAACATCGGACATACACGCTTTGATAACTACGTGATAGTTCGCTTAAACGGTTTAGAGTTGAGGCACGAAAGACGTTTTGAAATGTCGCGAACATATGAGATGTTTCGAGGGCTGAAATTAGGATTTCAGGCTCGTGTCCACGCCAAGAGGTATGAGACCTCCGACGATTTTCTTAGCCTACAAACTAAGGGAGAAAAGCTCAATCGTTGAGCTTGTGCTCGATTGTCTGAGTACAACAATCACTTGAATCGAGTGGAGTTGATCTTCCGATGAGATAGTGATGTTTCTCCAAAGTCATTGCCACCAAGCTGCTAGAGCTTCGTGATGAACTATAACATATCAAGGATAGAGATGATGATCCTTGAGGTATTCGCATTGTTTGACATCGCGAAAGTAAAAATCAAGAAGGAGCATCAATTGTTGATGGTTGGTGAAAACACTAATTTCAAGAAGGGCAAGGGCAAGAAGGGACACTTCATGAAACGGCAAATCAGTTGCTGCTCCAAAGAAGAAACCCAAGGTTGAACCCAAACCCGAGACTAAGTGCTTCGCAATAAGGGAACAGCCACCGGAGCAGCATTACCCTAGATACTTGGTAGATAAGAAGGCTGGCAAGGTCGATAGAAGTATATTGATATACATTATGTTAATGTGTACTTTACTAGTACTCCTAGTAGCACCAGGGTATTAAGATACCGGTTCGGTTGCTAAGTGTTAGTAACTCAAATAAAAGAGCTACGGAATAAACGGAGACTAGCTAAAGGTGAGTCGACGATATGTGTTGAAGTGTTTCCAAGTTTGATGTGATCAAACATCGCGCGCTCCCTCTACCATCAAGATTAGAATTAAACCTGAATAATTGTCATTTGGTGTTTGCGCTGAGCATAGACATGATTGGATTATGTCTGCCGTAATACGGTTATTCATTTAAGGAGAATAATGGTTACTCTGTTAATTTGAATAAAACCTTCAATGGTCTAGCACCTAAAAGGAATGGTTTATTGAATCTCGATCGTAGTGATACACATTTTCATGCCAAAAGATATAAGATAGTAATGATAGTACCACGCACTTGTGGCACCGCCATGTAAGTCATATTGGTATAAAAGCATGAAGAAGCTCCATGTTGATGGATCTTTGGACTCACTCGCTTTTGAAAAGTTTGAGACATGCAAACCATGTCTATTGGTGTATATGCATGAAGAAACTCCATGCAGATGGATCGCTTGGACTCACTTGATTTTGAATCACTTGAGATATGCAAATCAAACCACATGGGCAAGATGACCAAAAGCCTCGGTTTCAAAGAAGATGGAACAAGGTAGCAACCTATTGGAAGTAACACATTTTGATGTGTGCAGTCCAATGAGTGCCGAGGCATGCAAAGGAATATCGTTATGTTCTTACTTCACGATGATTCGAGTAGATGTTGAGTATATTTACTTGATGAAACACAAGTCTGAATTATTGAATGGTTCAAGTAATTTCAGAGTGAAGTTGAAGATCATCGTGACAAGAGGATATGATCATAGAGATGAATATCTGAGTTACGAGTTTTGGCACACAATTAAGACATTGTGCAAATTGTTTCACAATTAATACCGCTGAACACCATAGTGTGATGGTGTGTCCGAACATCATAGTTGCACTCTATTGGATATGGTGCGTACCATGATATCTCTTATCGAATTACCACTATCGCTCATGGGTTAGGCATTAGAGACAACCGCACTCACTTTAATGGGGCACCACGTAATTCCGTTGAGACGACACCGTTTGGAGAAACCTGAGTTGTCGTTTCTTAAAAGTTTGGGGCTGCGACGCTTATGTGGAAAAGTTTCAGGTTGATAAGCTCGAACCCAAAGCGGACAAAATGCATCTTCATAGGACACCCAAAACAGTTGGGTATACCTCCTAATTCAGATCCGGAAGCAATAGGGATTGTTTCTTGAATCAGGTCCTTTCTCGAGGAAAAGTTCGTCTCGAAAAGTTGAGTGGGAGGATGGTGGAGACTTGATGAGGTTATTGAACCATCACTTCAACTAGTGTGTAGCAGGGCACGGAAGTTGTTCCGTGGAACCTACACCAATTGAAGTAGAAGCTTATGATAGTGATCATGAAGTTTGGATCAAGTCACCGATGTACCTCGTGGGGTGACAAGGATGCGTATTACTTGAGTGGTACGCAATCCTGTCTTGAAGGTCATGTTGCTAGACAACAATGAACCTACGAGCTATGGAGAAGCAATGGTGGGCCCAAATTCACAAATGGTTAGAAGCCATGAAATCCGAGATAGGATCCATGTATCGTAACAAAGCATGGACTTTGGTGGACTTGCCCGATGATTGGCGAGCCATTGAGATAAATGGATCTTTAAGAAAAGATGGACAAGGACGGTAATGTCACCGTCTATGAAGCTAGACTTGTGGCGAAGAGTTTTCACAAGTTCAAGGAGTTGACTACGATGAGATTTTCTCATCCGTAGCGATGCTTAAAGTCCGTCGGAATCATGTTAGCACAAGCTGCATTTATGAAATCTGCGATGGATGTCAAAACGAGTTCCCTTACCGGTTTTAGTAAGGAAAGGTTGTATGTGATACAATCGAAAAGTTTTGTCAATCCTAAGGATGCTAAAAGGTATGCTAGCTCCAGCAATCCTTCTAAGGACCGGAGTAAGCATCTCGAGTTGGAATATGCACTTTGATAGGATGATCAAAGATTTTGGGTTTATACAAAGTTTATGAGAAACTTGTATTTCCAAAGAAGTGAGTGGGAGCACTATAGAATTTCTGATGAGTATATGTTGTTGACATATTGATGATCAGAAATGATGTAGAATTTCTGGAAAGCATATAGGGTTATTTGAAAGATGTTTTTCAATAGAAAACCTGGATTAAGCTACTTGAACATTGAGCATCGAGATCTATAAGGATAGATCAAAATGCTTAATAATACTTTCAAATGAGCACATACCTTGACATGATCTTGAAGGTGTTCAAGATGGATCACCAAAGAAGGAGTTCTTGCCCGAGATGTAAGGTATGAAGTTAAGAGTTAAAGCTCGACCACGGCGGAAAAGAGAGAAAGGACGAAGGTCGCCCCTATGCTTCGTATATAGGCTCTACAAGATGCTATGCTATGTACCGCACCGAAGTGTGCCTTGCCATGAGTCACAAGGGGTACAAGAATGATCCAGAATGGATCATTGGACAGCGGTCTATAATTGTCTTTGGAGTAAATAAGGACATGTTTCTCGATTATGGAGGTAATAAAGAGTTCGCGTAAGGGGTTACGCCGATGCAAGCTTTAACACCTATCCGAAAGTGACTCGAGTAGCAAACCGGATACGATAGTCGAGCAACCATTTGGAATAGATCCAAGTGAAGCGTGGAAGCAGCGCATAATATGACCTAGAAATTTGCAAAGCACACACGGATCTGAGAGGTTCGCACCCGCTGACTAAAACCTCTCTCACAAGCAAAACATGATCAAACCTGAGAACTCATTGAGTCTTAATCACATGATGATATGAACTAGTTTACAGACACTAGTAAACTCTTTGGATGTTGGTCACATGGCGATGTGACCTATCAGCGTTAATCACATGACGATGTGAACTAGATTATTGACTCTAGTGCAAGTGGGAGACTGTTGGAAATATGCCCTAGAGGCAATAATAAATTAGTTATTATTATATTTCCTGTTCATGATAATCGCTTATTATCCATGCTATAATTGTATTGATAGGAAACTCAGATACATGTGTGGGTACATAGACAACACCATGTCCCTAGTAAGCCTCTAGTTGACTAGCTCGTTGATCAATAGATGGTTACAGCTTCCGACCATGGACATTGGATGTCGTTGATAACGGGATCACATCATTAGCAGAATGATGTGATGGACAAGACCCAATCCTAAGCCTAGCACAAAGATCGTAGTTCGTATGCTAAAGCTTTTCAAATGTCAAGTATCTTTTCCTTAGACCATGAGATTGTGCAACTCCCGGATACCGTAGGAATGCTTTGGGTGTACCAAATGTCACAACGTAACTGGGTGACTATAAAGGTGCACTACAGGTATCTCCGAAAGTGTCTGCTGGGTTGACACGAATCGAGATCGGATTTGTCACTCCGTGACGGAGAGGTATCTCTGGGCCCACTCGGTAGGACATCATCATAATGTGCACAATGTGACCAAGGGGTTGATCACGGATGATGTGTTACGGAACGAGTAAAGAGACTTGCCGTAACGAGATTGAACAAGGTATCGGGATACCGACGATCGAATCTCGGGCAAGTACAATACCGCTAGACAAAGGGAATTGAATACGGATTGATTGAATCCTCGACATTGTGGTTCATCCGATGAGATCATCGTGGAACATGTGGGAGCCAACATGGGTATCCAGATCCCGCTGTTGGTTATTGACCGGAGAACGCCTCGGTCATGTTCAGATGGTTCCCGAACCCGTAGGGTCTACACACTTAAGGTTCGATGACGCTAGGGTTATAAAGGAAGTTTGTATGTGGTTACCGAATGTTGTTCGGAGTCCCAGATGAGATCCCGGACGTCACGAGGAGTTCCGGAATGGTCCGGAGGTAAAGATTTATATATGGAAAGTTGTTGTTCGGGTTCAAAAAGTTCGGGTTTTTTCAGTATTGTACCGGAAGCTTCTGAAGGTTCCGGAGGATTCCGGAGGGGTCCGGAGGTCCGGAAATTGTTCCACCACGTCCAATACAGTAGCATGGGCTGTAGGGGGGCGCCCTAGCCTTAATGGGCCAGGGGCACCAGCCCCCCCAAGGCCCATGCGCATGGGAAGGGGAAAACCCTAAAGGGGGAGGCCTCCACTTGACTTGGGAGGCACTCCTCCCCCCTTGGCCGCCCCCCCTAGATGGGATCTAGGGCTGGCCGCACCCCTTGGGGTGGGAAACCCTAAAGGGGGTGCAGCGCCCTTCCCCCCTATATATACTTGAGGTTTTGGGGCTGCCAGACACATGAGAACTTCTCCTCTTGGTGCAGCCCTACCTCTCCTCCTCCTCCTCTCCCGTGGTGCTTGGCGAAGCCCTGCTGGATTGCCACGCCTCCACCACCACCACGCCTGCTGTGCTGCTGCTGGATGGAGTCTTCTCAACCTCTCCTCTCTCCTTGCTGGATCAAGGCGTGGGACGCCACCGGCTGTACGTGTGTTGAACGCGGAGGTGCCGTCCGCTCGCACTAGGATCTCCGTGATTTGGATCACGACAGTACGACTCCTTCAACCCCGTTCTCATGAACGCTTCCGCTTAGCGATCTACAAGGGTATGTAGATGCACTCTCCTTCCCTCGTTGCTAGTTTCTCCATAGATAGATCTTGGTGACACGTAGGAAACTTTTGAATTTCTGCTACGTTCCCCAACAAGTGCTACATTCCCACTGATTCCAATTTTTCACGGGCTCTGAGTTATTAAACACTCAAAGACACCAATAACTGAACCGAGTCCGCACTACGGTTCAACAACTCTTCGGTAAGCTTCTATAAGTACGAGTTTGTACCCGATCACATCATTCCTAGCCTGATCGGCTATATCATTATCATGCTAACTTTTAACTGTGCTACCGGGTCCTTCTTCTCGGAGCACAAATTTCGACGGTGAGCTAATCTTACAATCGATCTTCCTCGTCATACCGTTTGACCTTGTACAACAAGCTTGATTTCGAGTTTGTGTCGTACCCGTGGTTCCAATGACTTTTGGCTTCATCATTTCCGTTGACTTGATGTCATCGCCGACCAGTTACATCTTCTCAAAACCTCTCGATAAATGTGGCGTGATTATCGTCAACATTTTAACTTCTTCTGAGACGTACATTGAATTCCTGATGAGGAATTCCATGCTTGCCCCCTCGATGATTTATGTTAACATCGACAACATTATTGATTTCCATCCCAACACAAAACTTGTTCTTAGTTTTGCGTTGTACCTTGAGTTCCTTGCTATCCAACTTATGTTATGATCTACCGCGGAGTATTACCATCTTTTATGTCAAGAATGTTTTGAGATTTGTTCCACCTCTTGAGAGTTCTTGGTATAGTGATACTTCTCACCATCACCATTCTTTCATGGTCCTCGTGTTGATTCCAACCGGGGTACCAACAAGTGAACGGTGCTGTTTGGATCCTGCACTTCTAGCAACCCTATTGCTTTGAAGTTAATGGTCGGCCGTTCATTCTTAGTCTATTGATTATTGAATCACCATTCCGACATTGGTCGTGCAACCCAACCCATATTTCGGGCGCACCTTTCAACCAATGTTTAATTGTGTAGGTCTTCCTCGAGCTTACTTCCTTATATCATTTGATCTGACAAATGTTATCTCCTTATCCACATAATTGTGGAGATCCATCTTTTGGATACCTCGATTAGTTATCACTGAGTCCATCAGTCACCTCCTCATCCTCTTCTTGATTTAATGATGAACTCTTGTTTCGAACTCGCCCATAGTTCATTTCCGAGAATCTTCGATGTCTTCTCGCCAATTTGTGTCGCACCTTTTCTCCTCGAGGCCATGAGTTTGAGGTATCCTGACACCAATCAGATCTGAATCTCGGTCAGATATGATGGTTGGAACATATTTCCAAGAGTTATAACAATGGTTTTATGTGACCCGGTAAGGTGATGTCGTGCCTAGCACACCTGGCCGGAGGCCCTATTGTTATGGTTTCCTTTTCAGTCAGGCTATCCTTTCTTCCATGAGGAAATTGTAAGACTTATTCTATAAGTTCTTCCTGATGGACCCTTTTTGTTTCCAAAGTCTGAACTTTGCTTGAAGACCATGCAATGCTATCTCGAAGCATGTTTGTGGTACTCCGATTTTCAACAAGGACATTTGAAGCCAATGCTAAATGTTTCCTGCTAAATTATCCAAACACCGCTGTATGGGTAATGTCATGAAATTTCTCTCCCCTACCTAAAGAGTTTTCTACATTATATCATGTCATGGATATCATGCTCTGCTTGTCCTTGGGAAGGATATACCCTTGAAATATGTGTTTAAACACATTTTCCTTTCCATTGTTCTGTTTAATCTGATAATCTTATTTTCCTTTCCATTGGTTGGTTTAACCTTTCTTGAGGTCTATATAATCTAAGCAGTATTATTCTCCTGCTTATGTAAGCACCTCGTGGTACAACTCTGCCAGTAAGACCCTATTACTATTGTTGGTGACATTTCGGTAACCACCGATGGACGAGAACTTTGCCTATTGGTCTGCCTCGATGCAACGAGCAGGAAAATGGTTCTCTTCGTCCCTCGCCCTTGGTACCAACGTTGTTGCCGACATAACTGGCATGGTACTCTCTGACATGCCTTGCTATCATGACCGTGCAAGATGTCACTGCTCCTATTAAAAAAAACCACATGGTGGGCCCATAACCCACAGCCCACAGATCGAAACCTGACTGTCCCTGTACACCCCTATTCCCAAAGTTATTCCTCGCGGGGCCTCAGATGTAATTCACGGGCCACCGCCCTAGTGATCTATTCTGCTATCGACGCAATACTTAATCTCGCTACTCTAAACCCCTTTCTCACTCGTTCAAAGCTTCGAGCAACTATCTATCCGCTTGAGCCTCTTATGGTACTTTCGCACCTTACTCTCGAGGTATTTCATATGTTCAACTCGAGAGATAATCTTATACTCATTCATGGGTTAACCCTGGATTGTTTCCCTCAAAAGCATTATGTCGTAGTGAGCTGCCCCTTATCCTTTCGTAAGTACGATGGAGTTCCCGAAGAAATGATGACAAGTTTATCATGATGCATTGGAATAAAGAATTGAAGACATCAACGAAAGGGATTAACTTCTTCAAGAAGATCCGTTAGAATATCATAACCAGAACTTTCCCCCTTACTCCCATCTTAAATCTCGGGATGAGATTTCTTGTAGTGGAGGAGAATTGTGACGCCCGGATAATTAAGCTACAGTGATCCCACGCTAATGGTGCCACGTCACCACGATTACTGCTGTTAATCTATCGTTAGGACAAAACCGGTCCAAAATTCAAATTTCAAATTAATGATAACAATAAAAGTTTTCAAAAATTAAAACAAAAATGTTTGGATTGTACTAAATATTACAAAGGTAATTATGGTGCAACAAACCCATTTTTATAAAATGCCTAAGTAATTTAAAATGATTTAAAACAGAAAAGTAAAATAAATAAAAAGTATAAAAAAACAAAACAAAAGAAAAGGGCCCCCAATGGGCCAACTGCCCACTGACACCAAAGCCAGCCCACTCGCCCAGCCGGCCGACCCACCCCACTCCCTTATCCCCTCACACCCGCTAACCCTAACCCCCCGTCGCCCCACTTCCCCCCCTCTCGATCCAATCTGGATCGAGGAGACCCCACCCTCGTCCTCTAGCCCCGATCTGGATCGGGCTCACCTCGACCGCACTCGCCTCCGCCGCCGCCGTCCAGTGCCGTCCCGGCCCCGTCGCCGACCCGCGCCACTCGTCGGAGGCCTCCCCGCTCCTCCCTCAGCCCCTGGATTGCATCGGGGATCGACCCCATCGCGCCTGGCTCCACCTCGCCGGAGCCCTGCCGCCCGCCACGCCGTCTCCATCGCCTGCACCTTGACGTCGCCTCGGAGCTGCCGACCTCCCCGCCTCGTCACCTTCCCGACCCCGGAGGCTGCCGCTCGCCGCCCCACCGTCGCTACCTCGCCGACGCCTCATCCCCGCCGGCCTTCTTCCTTTTCGCAGCATCCCCATCAACCCCCACGAGCCCCGCTGCCCGTCCCTGCTCCTCGATGTGAGCCTCGCCTCCCTTCCCCGACGCCTGAAGTTCCGGACGACGCAAGCCCCACTCGCCCTCTCGCCGCCTGTGCTCTGGCCTCCTCGTCAGACGCCCGGCGACGCCCGCTGCGTTACTGCGGCGCGGCCATGTCCGCGCTACGCCTCCCTTGTGCCGGCCGCGCTCACGCGACCAGGGCCGTCCTCCCTCGCCGTCCGCCCGCTTCGCCCTCACCCTCCTGCCTCGGCTCCACCACGCGCGGGCGACCCCGCCTGTCTCGTCTGCTCGCCGGCCGGCCGCCGCCTTAGCCTCAAGGCGCGCTACGCGTGCCGTCCCTCCCGTTGCGGTTGCCAAGGCTCCGCCGTGGTCGGCGCCCCCAGTAGCGTGGGCGTGCCCCAACGCAGGCTAGCGCCAGCCACGACGCCTGCATTCTCAAAGACACAGAACCCGCATCACCCTATGGCCCTATGACACATGGGCCCCGCCCAGATAACGTTTTAATAAAAAAAGAATTAAAATAAATAAAAATAAATAGATAATAATAATTAAATTAATTAATTAATGAATTATTTAATTAATTAATCACAATTAGATTAACCTAATTAATTGTTAGTTAATGAATCAAACAATGACAATGGGCCCACCCCTAATTAATTATGATTAGTTTAATTAATCATTAGTTAAAATGTGTCACCGACGGTGGGGCGATTGGTCAGTTGACCATCAACCCTGTTGATCGCTGATGTCAAGATGACATCATGCTGATGTCATTAAATCATTTTCGAATTAATTAAATAATTAATTAAATTCCGTAAATTAATAAAATCTTTGAAAATCATATCTTTTAATCCGTAATCGGATTAAAATATTTTCAACATGAAAGTTGCTCGAACGACGAGACGAACCCGGATCGCAGCCCGCTCATCCGCCACACACCCCTAACATATCAAACTCGCAACTTTCCCCTTCGGTTCCATCGTCTGTAACGCGAAACACCGGGAATACTTTCCCGGATGTTTTCCCCCTTCACCGGTATCACCTCATACCGCGTTAGGGCACGCCTAGCATCACATATTGTTTTGTCATGCATCGTTATGCATCTGTTTGCATGGTATTCATTGTTTCTTCCCCCTCTTCTCTCCGGTAGACTACGAGACCAACGCTGCTGCTGCCCAGTTCGACTACGGAGTTGACGATCCCTCTCTCTTGCCAGAGCAACCAGGCAAGCCCCCCCCCTGATCACCAGATATCGCCTATTCTACTCTATACTGCTTGCATTAGAGTAGTGTAGCATGTTACTGCTTTCTGTTATACCTATCCTGATGCATAGCCTGTCCACTGTTGTTACCTTTACCTGCAATCCTACATGTTTAGTATAGGATGCTAGTATTCCATCTGTGGCCCTACATTCTTGTCCGTCTGCTGTGCTATACTATCGGGCCGTGATCACTTGGGAGGTGATCACGGGTATATACTATATACTTTATACATGATACATGTGGTGACTAAAGTCGGGTCGGCTTGTGGAGCACCCGCGAGTGGATCTTTGTGGCGGGCGGCAGGCAGGTTGAGACCGCTTAGGAGAGGTGGGCTGGCCTGTTCGGCGTTCATGGATACGTAACACGCTTAACGAGATCTTGGTATTTGATATGAGTCCGCCATTTGGTCTATACGCACTAACCAGCTACGCGGAACAATTATGGGCACTGACGTCGTGGTATCACCAAGCATTTCGTGACGTCACGATCGAAGCGCGCGACGCCGGATTGGACCGAACGCCACTAGGCTAGGTCTGCTTCCGCCACAGACGCAACGTGCAGGTGTGCTAAGGGCGATGGGCCTGCACTTCGTGGCGCTTAGGTTTAGACCGCGTCGGGCCTCTCGGTGTGCGAGGGTGGGGCTGCGATGTGTTGATCTTCCACGGCAGGCATGACCCGTAAAAGTGTGTCCGCCAAATGGGATCAAGCGTGTTTGGTTATGTGGTGCACCCTGCAGGGAAGTTAATCTATTCAATAGCCGTGATCTTGATAACAGGACGACTTGGAGTTGTACCTTGACCTTATGACAACTAGAACCGGATACTTAATAAAACACACCCTTCCAAGTGCGGATATAACCCGGTGATCGCTTCTCTATCGTGGCAATGAGGAGGGATCGCGGGTAGGATTATGCTATGCGATGCTACTTGGAGGACTTCAGACTACTCTCGCTACATGTCAGCAAGACGGAGGCTGCCGTAAGCGTAGTCTTCGACTGTGATTAGCTATCCCCTCTTATTCTCGGCATTCTGCAGCTCACCCCATCGATATGGCCCTTTACACATATATCCATGCATATGTAGTGTAGCTCCTTGTTTGCGAGTACTTTGGATGAGTACTCACGGTTGCCTTGTTCCCCCTTTTCCCCCTTTCTTTACCCGATTGCTGCAACCAGACGATGGAGCCCAGGAGCCAGACATCACCGTCGACGATGACTCCTACTACACCGGAGGTGCCTACTACTACGTGCAGCCTGGCGACGACGACCGTGAGTAGTTTAGGAGGATCCTGGCAGGAGGTCTCGCGCTTCTTCGATCTGTATCTCAGTTTGTGCTAGCCTTCTTAAGGCAAACTTGTTTAACTTATGTCTCAGACTCAAATATTGTTGCTTCCGCTGACTCGCCTATGATCGAGCACTTGTATTCGAGCCCTCGAGGCCCCTGGCTTGTATTATGATGCTTGTATGACTTATTTATGTTTTAGAGTTGTGTTGTGATATCTTCCCGTGACTCCCTGATCTTGGTCGTACACATTTGCGTGCATGATTAGTGTACGATTGAATTGGGGCGTCACAGGAACTCTGCCGGGGGGGGGGGGGATTCGATCATGGAGGGCCTCTACACCAACCTTGTTGCCCTTCCGATGATGTGTGAGTAGTTTACCATAGACCTACGGGTCCATGGCTAGTAGCTAGATGTCTTCTTCTCTCTCTTTGATCTTCAATACAATGTTATCCTCGATGTTCTTGGAGATCTACTCGATGTAATCTTCTTTTGCGGTGCGTTTGTTGAGATCTGATGAATTGTGGATTTTAGATCAGATTATCTATGAATATTATTTGAGTCTTCTCTGAACTCTTTTATGCATGATTAAGATAGCTTTGTATTTCTCTCTGATCTATCGATTTGATCTGGCCAACTAGATTGGTTTTTCTTGCAATGGGAGAGATGCTTTGTGATGGATTCAATCTTACGGTGTCCTCACCCAGTGAAAGTAGGGGTAGCGAGGCACGTATTTGTATTGTTGCCATTAAGGATAAAAAGATGGGGGCTTTACCATATTTATTGTATCTATCCCTCTACATCATGTCATCTTGCTTAAGGCGTTACTCCGTTCTTGTTAACTTAATACACTAGATGCATGCTGGATAGCGATCAATGTGTGGAGTAATAGTAGTAGATGCAGGCAGGAGTCGGTCTACTTGTCACAGACGTGATGCCTATATTCATCATCATTTCCTTAGATATCGTCATAACTATGTGCTTTTCTATCAATTGCTCAACAGTAATTTGTTTACCCACCGTATGCTTTCTTCAAGAGAGAAGCCTATAGTAAAACCTATGGCCCCGGGTCTATTTCCTATTATATTATTTTCAGATCTATAAAACCAAAAACCCAAAAATACATTGCTGCAATTTATTTATATTTACTTTATTTTACACTTTTACTTATCTTCTATACCTATCTCTATCAGATCTCACTCTTGCTAGTGACCATGAAGGGATTGAGAACCCCTTTTTCGCGTTGTGTGCAAGTGTTTGTTAGTTTGTGCAGGTGCATCTATTGGGGACTTGCTTGTGCCTCCTACTAGATTGATACCTTGGTTCTTAACTGAGGGAAATACTTTTCTCTATTTTGTTGCATCACCCTTTCCTCTTCAAGGGAAAAATCAACGCAATCTCAAGAAGTAGCAAGTATCACCGACACTTGGGGTAAGCCTGCTTGGATGCCAATTTATAGTTCAATGGTGGACAACTCTGAACCCACAAAAACAACCAAGGAAGGAGACGTGGACAGTGATTACTCTCATGGCATGGATGTTGTGGAAACATAGAAACGACATCGTATTCAATGGAGCCTCTCCATCTACAGAGGTTGTGCTTAGGAGGATTGAGTTAGAGGGATAAGATTGGAGGGTGGTGCTACTTGTGAGTTGCATTGGGATTTCCTCGAAGAGGAGAGGATGATGTAGTACAGTAGAGATAAGTATTACCCTCAGTTAAGAACCAAGGTTATCAATCTAGTAGGAGAACCACACGAAACCTCGTGAACAACACCTACACACAAAAGAGCAAATACTTCCACCCAACACGATCAAGAGGGTTGCAATCCCCTCGGTGGTTAATTGCAAGGATCAAATCTGATAATGATAGATGGATAATATAAAACACAACATAAAAGAACGGTAAATAAAATGCACCAAGGTATTTTTGGATATTAATATATGATAAAAGTAGACCCGGGGGCCATAGTTTTCACTAGAGGCTTCTCTCTCGAACAAAAAGTATACGGTGGGTCAACAAATTACTGTTGGGCAACTAATAGAAAATCACGTAGTTATGACGATATTCAATGCAATGATCATGTATATAGGCATCACATCCAAGACAAGTATACCGACTCCTGCCTGCATCTACTACTATTACTCCACCCATCGACTGCTATCTAGCATGCATCTAGAGTATTAAGTTTATGAAAAATGGAGTAACGCCTTAAGCAATATGACATGATGTATACAAAGTAAATCCAATCAATATGAATAAACCCCATCGTTTTTCCCTTAATGGCAACAATACAAATACGTGTCAGGTGCCCTTCTATCACTAGGTTTGAGCACCGCAAGATTGAACCCATTACAAAGCACCTCTCTCATTGCAAGCTAAATCAATCTAGTTGGCCAAACTAAACGGATAATTCAGAGAGAAATACAAAGTATAACAATCATGCATATAAGAATTCAGAAAATACTCAAATATTTCTCATGAATAATCTCATCATAAACTCACAATTCATCGGATCTCAACCAACACACCGCAAAACAAGATTACATCAAATAGATCTCTACGAACATCGAGGAGAACATTGTACTAAAGATCAAAGAGAGAGAACAAACCATCTAGCTACTAGCTATGGACCCGTAGGTCTATGGTAACCTACTCACACATCATCGGAAGGGCAGCAAGGTTGATGTAGGAGCCCTCCGTGATCGATTCCCCCTCCAGCAGAGTACCGGAAAATGCCTCCGGATGGGATCACGGAAGAACGGAAACTTGCGATGGCGGAAAAAGTATTTTGGGTGGCTCTCTGTCGGTTTCCTGACTTTAGAGAATTTATAGAGCCGTAATTAGGCCAGACGGAGCCCTGAGGGACCCACAAGGTACTAGGGCGTGCCCTAGTGATGGAAATATGTCCTAGAGGCAATAATAAAATGGTTATTAATATATTTACTAAATCATGATAAAGGTTTATTATTCATGCTAGAATTGTATTGACCGGAAACTTAAATACATGTGTGGATACATAAACAAATACCGTGTCCCTAGTGAGCCTCTACTAGTAGCTCGTTGATCAAAGATGGTTAAGGTTTCCTAACCATACACATGAGTTGTCATTTGATAATAGGATCACATCATTAGGAGAATGATGTGATGGACAAGACCCATCCGTTAGCTTAGCGTATTGATCGTTCAGTTTATTGCTATTGCTTTCTCATGTCAAATATATATTCCTTTGACTATGAGATTATGCAACTCCCGGATACCAGAGGAATACCTTGTGTGCTATCAAACATCACAATGTAACTGAGTGATCATAAAGATGCTCTACAGGTATCTCCGAAGGTGTTTGTTGAGTTGGCATAGATCGAGATTAGGATTTGTCACTCCGAGTATCGGAGAGGTATCTCTGGGCCCTCTCGGTAATACACATCATAAGAATCCTTGCAAGCAAATGACTAATGAGCTAGTTACGAGATGATGTATTATAGAACGAGTAAAGAGACTGCCGATAACGAGATTTAACTAGGTATAGAGATACCGACGATCGAATCTCGGGCAAGTAACATACAGATGGACAAAGGGAATTACGTATGTTGTCATAAGGTTCGACCGATAAAGATCTTCGTAGAATATGTAGGAGCCAATATGGGAATCCAGGTTCCGCTATTGGTTATTGACCGGAGATGTGTCTCGGTCATGCCTATATAGTTCTCGAACCCGTAGGCTCCACACGCTTAACGTTCGTTGATGATATAGTGTTATATGAGTTATATGATTTGGTGACTGAATGTTGTTCGGAGTCCCGGTTGAGATCATGTACATGACGAGGATTCTCTAAATGGTCGAGAGGTAAAGATTGATATATAGGACGATGGTATTCAGACACCGGAAGAGTTTCGGGATGCACCGGGTAGTCATCGGGCCACCGGAAGGGGTTTCGGACACCCCCCGATAGGTATATGGGCTTAATGGGCCAAGGAGGGGACAGACCAGCCCACAAGGGGCTGGTGCGCCCCTTTCCCTGGCCGACCAGCCCTAGGGAAGGAAAGGGGGGGAGGGCTAGCCCCTCCTGCCATCTCCTTCTCATGAGAGAAAGGAAAGGGGGGGGGGGGCGCCTCCCTTCCCTGCCTTTTCCCCGCACCTAAACATGGCGGGGGGCGCCACTTGGGAGGAGAACCCAAGTAGGATTCAGCCTACTTGGGGCGCCTGATGTCGCTTGAAGCTACGTCGGTATTTCCCCAAAGAGGAAGGTATGATGCAGCACAGCGGCGGTAGGTTTTTCCCTCAGATATGAAACCAAGGTTATCGAACCAGTAGGAGAACCAAGCAACACAACGTAAATAGCCCCTGCACACAAATAATAACACCTCGCAACCCAACGTGTTAAAGGGGTTGTCAATCCCTTGCGGGTAACGGCACCAGAAACGGTGCGTGGATGGGAGAAAGTTGTAATAGATTGAATAAATAGATCGCAAATAAAATAAAGTGCAGCAAAATATTTTTTGTATTTTTGGTTTAATATATCTGAATAAAAAGTGCAAATAAAATAGATCGCAAAGCAAATATATGAGAAAGAAGACCCGGGGGCCGTAGGTTTCACTAGTGGCTTCTCTCGAGAAAGATAGCAAACGGTGGGTAAACAAATTACTGTTGGGAAATTGATAGAACCTCAATAATTATAACGATATCCAGGCAATGATCATTACATAGGCATCACGTCCAAGATTAGTAGACCGACTCCTGCCTGCATCTACTACTATTACTCCACACATCGACCGCTATCCAGCATGCATCTAGTGTATTAAGTTCATGGAAAAACAGAGTAATGCAATAAGAATGATGACATGATGTAGACAAGATCTATCTATGTAGAGATAGACCCCATCATTTTATCCTGAGTAGCAGCGATACATACGTGTCGTTTCCCTTTCTGTCACTGGGATCAAGCACCGTAAGATCGAACCCACTACTGGGCACCTCTTCCCATTGCAAGATAAATAGATTAAGTTGGCCAATCAAACCCCAAATATCGGAGAAGAAATACGAGGCTATAAGAGATCATGCATATAAGAGATCAAAGAAACTCAAATAACTTCCATGGATATAAAAAGATATGACTGATCATAAACTCAAAGTTCATCAGATCCCAACAAACACACCGCAAAAAGAGTTACATCATATGGATCTCCAAGAGACAATTGTATTGAGAATTCAGCACGAGAGAGAAAGCCGTCTAGCTACTAACTACGGACCGGAGAGGCACCAATGGAGGTGGTGAACCCCATCCGAGATGGTGTCTAGATTGGATCTGGTGGTTCTGTACTCTGCGATGGCTGGATGAATATTTCGTCGACTCCCCTAGGGTTCTGGGATTTTTGGGGTATTTATAGAGCAAAGAGGCGTTCCGGGGGGCACCCGAGGTGGGCACAACCCACCAGGGCGCGCCTGGGCCTCCTGGCGCGCCCTGGTGGGTTTTCCCCTCCTCAGGACTCCCCCCAGGTGCAACCAGGGCCCGTTGTGTTCCTTATGGCCCATAAAACATCATCGTGGAGTTTCGTGGCATTTGGACTCCATCTGATATTGATTTCCTGTGATGGAAAAAACATGGAAAAAACAGCAACTGACACTTGGCACTATGTCAATAGGTTAGTACCAAAAAATGATATAAAATGACTATAAAATGATTATAAAACATCCAAGATTGATAATAAAACAACATGGAACAATAAAAAATTATAGATACGTTAGAGACGTATCAGCATCCCCAAGCTTAACTCCTGCTCGTCCTCGAGTAGGTAAGTGATAAAAACAGAATTTTTGATGTGGAGTGCTGTTTATCATGTCATATCATATTCTTTTCTTTATAGCATGGACATTTGGACTTTTCTGTGATTCAAAGCAATAGTCTAGTTTTGACATAATAATTTAAATACTCAAGCATATCAACAAGCAATCATGTCTTTCATAATATCGATGCTAAAATAAGTTATCCCTAGCCCGCCATGCTCAAATATTGATCCATTCATGAAACACACTCGAATATTAGCTACACCCAACATTTAAGTACGATCGTATTGCCTCTTAGTTGATGATTTTGTGAGAGAAGATGGAGACTCAAAATAAAAATTGCATAAAGTAAAAGAAAGGCCCTTCGCAGAGGGAGGTAGGGATTTGTAGAGGTGCCAGAGCTCAAAGCGAAAAAATTAGAGATAAAAACATTTTAGGAGGTGTATCCATCCCACCAATGAAAATGACTTAGAGTTCCGAACACTTTCCATGCTAGATATGCCATAGGCGGTTCCCAAACAGAAAATAAAGTTTATTCCTTTTTCCACCATACTTTCACTTTCCATGGCTAGCCGTATCCACGGGTGCCTTCCATACCAACACTTTCCAAGAAATTTATTATTTGACAACATAAAATAAATTCATTTTTGCATTTCGGGAATGGGCATCCCTAAAACCTTTGCCTTACTCTCGTGCAATGACAAGTGAATAAACACTCATCGTGAGAGTAACACATCCAACATGGAAAATATTAGCCACCCGTCACCGCTCCACGAGCGAAACGAACACACAAAAGAGAAGTTTATTTTGAAAATTAGAGATGGCACATGCAAATTTGCTTAGAACGGCAAAAGAATACCACATATAGGTAGATATAGTGGACTCATGTGGCAAAACTAGTTTAAAGGATTTTGGATGCACAAGTAGAGGTCATACTGGGTGCAAAATGAAGGCTAGCAAAAGATTGAGAAGCTACCAAGCAAGAAACGAATAATCTTATAAGCAAGCATTAAGCATAATTAACACCGAATAACGCACCATAAGTAGGATATAATTTCATTTCATGACTATTGACTTTCGTACTTGCATAGGGAATCACAAACCTTAACACCAATATTGTTACTAAAGCATAATTACTCATCAACACCACTCACATATCACATCATCATATCTCAAAACTATTACTAAGAATCAAGTTTATTTTGTCCAATGATATTCATGAATTTTTTTTACTTATCCTTCTTGGATATCTATCACTTTGGGACTAATTTTCGTGTGTTGCTTTTCATAAGCTCAAACAAATATAAGTGAAGATCATGGGCACAATTTTTTTTATTTCTCTCAAAATAATTTAAGTGAAGCAAGAGAGAATTTCTTCAAAAATTTACTAACTCTCAAATAAATCTAAGTGAAGCAAGAGAGCATTTCTTCAAAAATACTAAGAACACCATGCTCAAAAAGATATAAGTGAAGTACTAGAGCAAGTCCTAGCTCATAAAAGATTTAAGTGAAGCACATAGAGCAATTCTAACAAGTCATGAAATAATTTTGGCTCTCTCAAATAGGTGTGTCCAGCAAGGATTGATGACTTAAAACACAAAATAAAACAAGCAAAGACTCATATCGTACAAGATGCTCCAAGCAAAACACATATCATGTGACGAATAAAAATATAGTTTCGAGTAAAATACCGATAGTCGTTGGAAGAAAGCAGAGATGCCACTTGGGGGCATCCCCAAGCTTAGTTGGTTGCTCATTCTTGGATAATAGCTTGGGATGCCGGGGCATCCCCAAGCTTAGGATCTTCTATCCTTCTTTCATCCATCGTAAGATAACCCAAAACTTGAAAACTTCAATCACACAAAACTCAACAAAACCTTCGTGAGATCCGTTAGTATAAGAAAGCAGACCACTACTATAAGTACTGTATCAAACCAATTATTATTTTGTTTTTGTATTATATCTACTGTATTCCAACTTTTCTGTGGCAAAAACTCATCAAAGAAAACCATAGAGCCATCAAAATAAGCACACAACACAAAGAAAACAAAATCTGTCAAAACAGAACAGTCTGTAGTAATCTGACTTTTGCGAATATTTCTGTAACTCAAAAAATTCTGAAACAAATAGGACGACCTGGGTAATTTGTATATTAATCTTTAGCAAAAATAATCAGGGAAAAATCTCTTTCGGATAAAAATGAGAATTGTTTTTGTGAGCACAAAGTTTCTGTCTTTTTCAGCAAGATCAAACAACTATCACTCAAGAAGATCCTATAGGCTTTACTTGGCACAAACACTAAAAAAACACAATCATACCAGTAGCATAATTGTGCAAACACACAAAAACAGAAAGCAAAAAGCAAAAATAAAATTTATTCATTGGGTTGCCTCCCACCAAGCGCTATTGTTTTACGCCCTTAGCTAGGCATAAAGCAAGGATCTAAGTTTTGTCTTCCGAAGTTTTGGCAACTTTTGTAAGGGTTTTCTCAAACCTGGGAGGCTCTTTACGCTTCCCTAAATTCTCCAGAAAATAAACCATCTTAAGATCCAAAATATCCAATCGCTTGTTGCAAAGAGTAATCAAAGTATTCATGCGATTGATACTACCATTGAGGTGCTTGAGGGGTTCATTATATTTCTGTATTTCAACCATATGTTTATGCAAATCACCAAGTTTATCCAACATTTGAACTCCCTCAGGGGTAAAGGAAAACCCCTTCTTTTGAGGAGGAATTCCCAAAATTCCTTCCAAAATTTCATAGGCAGCGTTTGCATCAAGTTCAATAAAATTTCCTTTAGCGGCAAAATCCAGAAGTTGTTATGATGCAAAGCTCATCCTATGTAAAAATTACGAAGCAGAACCTTAGCATCCCCCTTTAGATTGGAAACACGATATGATTCCATAAGCCTATACCAGGCATCTTTCAAATTTTCTCCTTGTCTTTGTTTGAAGTAAAGAACTTCAAAATCTGGTGACGAAGGAGGAGTAGGGACGCTAGCCACCAAGACTGATAAGCAAGAGAACAGTAAACGGAGAAAGAGAGGCGGATAAAATGGCCAATTTTTGTGAAGTGGGGGAGAGGAAAACGAGAGGCAAATGACAAATAATGTAAATTGTGAGGAGATGAGATTTGTGATTAGGAACCTGGTATATGTTGAAGATCCTCCCCGACAACGGCGCCAGAAATTCATTTTGATGTCGCTTGAAGCTACGTCGGTATTTCCCCAAAGAGGAAGGGATGATGCAGCACATCGGCGGTAGGTATTTCCCTCAGATATGAAACCAAGGTTATCGAAACAGTGGGAGAACCAAGAAACACAACGTAAACAGCCCTGCACACAAATAACAACACCTTGCAACCCGACGTGTTAAAGGGGTTGTCAATCCCTTTCGGGTAACGGCGCCAGAAACGGTGCGTGGACGGGAGAAAGTTGTAATAGATTGAATAAATAGATAGCAAATAAAATAAAGTGCAACAAAGTATTTTTGTATTTTTGGTTTAATATATCTGAATAAAACGTGCAAATAAAATAGATCACAAAGCAAATATATGAGAAAGAAGACCCGGGGCCGTAGGTTTCACTAGTGGCTTCTCTCGAGAAAAATAGCAAACGGTGGGTAAACAAATTACTGTTGGGAAATTGATAGAACCTCAAATAATTATGACGATATCCAGGGAATGATCATTACATAGGCATCACATCCAAGATTAGTAGACCGACTCCTGCCTGCATCTATTACTATTTCTGCACACATTGACCGCTATCCAGCATGCATCTTGTCATGGAATTAACACGTCAGATGTCCTTAGTGTCAGGACTTAGTCGCGAGGCCAACGCATCTATGTGGTAGCTTGAGAGGGGTTGAGCGGAATCGAGAGACGCAACACAAGACAGGGATTTAGACAGCTTCAGCCCCCGGAAACATCATCCGTAAAAACCCTACATGCTGTTTGAGGCTAGGTCTCATTATCATCACGAGGAGTCGCCAGAACCGCTCTCCTCTTTGTGTCTAGCCCTAAGATTGTTTCTTCTTGCTTGTAGTCTGTCCCTCTTTGGGGAGCCCTGCCCCTCCTTATATATGTTGAAGGGGCGGGTTACATGTGGAGTCCTATTAGGATTAGGACTAGTCTATCTCTAATACAAACCGGATACACGTCCAGGTCTTAACTGCTTGTAAGACAAATATTCCTTATGCCTTTCCTCTTAAACCGCCCACAATAGTTGAACCGGCCTTCATGAACCGCCAGACGGGTCACCGGTCTTGTCGCTCCTCGACCCGTCCGCGGGTCACCAAAGTGAGTTACAACGTCTGGCGGGTTGTTTGGTAAATTGCCGTGTCCGGGCGGGTCACCGATGAATATCGCCAAGTGCCGCCGGACCTCAAATAAACCGCCAAGTCCGCCGGGTTAACTTCCGTCTGTTTACACCATGGGTATATCCCGACATTAGCCCCCAAGTTTAACTTGGATTTATCCATGGTAAACTTATGCTGCAAAATAAACACCAGAACAAATTTGGCAGGTTTGTGCTCCGGGTTAAGAATTCTTGTAGACCGGCACCTGATCATCCTTAAGTCCTTTGTCATTTCCTCCTTCTAGAAAATCCAGGTCAATAACCAGCTTCATACTCAAATTGCTGATGTTGGCTTCTTATAGAAAAAATATTATGAAGACTAATCCACTTGAGTCGGCTTCCAAAGCGCCGGTTTAAGAAATATTGGTCTTGAAATACTCATCTGATATTCAACCGGTTTGAAGATGCGAACTTGCCGGTTTATCATTGCCAAAGACTGCCGGATTATAAAACTTGATAATTTGAGTCATGATTGTTGCGACACGGTTCATGATTGTTGCCAACGCCGGTTCATGATTATTAATGACGCCGGGTTGCAGCCACGTGGTCATAATGATTGGTGACGCCGGTCAACCTAATTTGCTCAATCGAGAATTTGAAAATATTTCTTCGATAATAATATAATACCTGTAGCCCCCAAGTCTTTGAGCAGAACAAAGTGGTGGCTTAAGACTTTGCTTCAATATAAATACTGCCACTTTCAAAGAAATCCATGTTGTTCATCCCAAAGACTAGTAAAACTGAATACTCCATACTATGTAGCCCCCAAGTGTCGGGTTGTCATGCTTGCAAAGAACACGGGACTTGTAATTGTCTTATACTCATAAAAACTTCAACCAGTGTAGCCCCCAAGGGCCGGGTCATTATGCAATAATGAGCAGGGACTTTGTAGGTATAATCATGTATATTTGAGCAATGATGTAGCCCCCAAGGGCCGCTCAAGAAGATAATATTGAGCTGGGACTTAATATATACTTCAATGAAAATAACATCATATGATGTAACCCTCATCATGGGACTTGAATCCACGCCCACAAGGTTAAGAGCCTTGTGCTTTACCAACCGAGCAAAGGACCCTTCAATATAATGAATAAAAAGCTTTGTACCTTCAACTGTTGGCAGGGAGCAATTGGTAGCCCCAAGGGCCGACTCATTATAATATGATGAGTCGGGTCTTCAATAATATGAGCAAAAATTACTTTGCATTAGCCCCCAAGTGTCATGGTGCATGCTTGCAGCTACATGAGACTTGCATATTTGATATAATCTCAACTTAAAAATGTAGCCCCAAGTGTCGGGTCGTAAGCTGCAATGCGACTCGGGACTATTCCTCCATTGTAGAATAAATCATACCCATTGATGAAATAATAGCCATTCTTGCTGAAGCGACTTTGAAAACCTCAATCATAATATTGGTTATTGATAACCATAATAAAAATCTAGCCATGTTGGCTTATTCAAGATAATATAATCTGGTATGAAAAACCTTATTCATTCAATATCATAATGAAAATTCAGCCAAGTTTGGCTATTTGAATAATATAACCCAATGATTTATAAGCGCATGATTCCAATGGCGCAATCCAAATATATACTAGCAACTTATAGTCCAAAGCCAGGCCGGGTTAACAAACACCGGATAATTTCTCATCATATACTGGCGACTTATCGTCTTAAAGCCAGGCCGGTTTAATAAACACCGGATAATTTATCATCATGCTTTATTCAACCTGTCTCTGCATACAACAAGTTTAAAGTGTCCTGGCGGTTTACCGCCGGACGGGTCATAATGCCCAATATATAACCCAGGTTTATAACCAAGGCTGCACTTAAGAATAATCAATGAAATATATCATACATGTGACATTGAATCACATCATTGGTTTACCAATTTTTTGTAGTAAGGGTGATAACCCCAATCTTGAGTAATGATAACTCCTTTCATACTGTGTCGGTTTATTATAAAACCGTACCGGGTTGTGATAAACACTGGTTTAACCATATATATATCATGCGACTCGTAGTCAAACCAGACCGGGCGGATAGTCTCCGGATTATGATTTGATCATGTATTGACAACTTGTAATTGAAAGTCAAGCGGGTTAATGAACACCAGTTTACTCCATAATAAGATGGTAACATAAAATCAAATCAAGCGATAGTCTCCGGATTAGGATTTGACCGTGTTCCGCCAATTTGTAATTGACAGTTTGAACCGGATTAACAATGTCGGTTTAAAAACGCAACAGAAGTAAAAGTTCTTTAGCAAAAAAGAACAGAATTCAAGTAAAGGCAAAATAAAACTATTGCAAATGAGGCTTTACTGAGCCGATCAGATGGTGTTACCATGGTCGGACACGACCAAGCTCCCAATAAGGTGTAGCCATGGTTCAAGTCAGCCAGGTCCCCAACTAAAACCGTGGCATTATGCCGATCAAGTGGCGTGGCAATGGTTTGGGTTCGACCAAGCCCCCAAGTGACTCTATGGCCTTAGGCCGATCAAGAGGCGTGATGGTTCAGACTTGACCATGTCCCTGTGTGATCTGGTGGCTTTCGCCTATCAAAAGGTGTTGCATTGGTTCGGACACGGCCAAGCCCCCAAGTGATGTTGTGGCACTAGGCCGATCAAGAGGCGTGGCTATGGTTCGGATACGACCAAGCCCCCAAGTGATGATGTGGTATTGAGCCGATCAAGAGGTGTGACTATGGTTCAGACATGACCAAGCCCCCAAGTGATCAATAATATGATAAGCCAATAAGGGATGATACCCATGTTTGAACCGCGCATCATGGCAGCAGGTCCTTTTTTGGCACCCTTTAACTTTTTGCAAGAGATAAATCCTTCTTGAACCGGGATTTTGAACCGGATATTGAGAGCTTCAAAGCTTTGTGGGAGACATCTTTCCCTTGAACCGGATTGTAAACCGGAATCTTCATTTTCAGCCGGAAATTTTCTGATGGTCTTTCAACTCGAACTCGCGAGAAGTTAATTCCTTTTTGAACCGGACATTTTTAAACCGGATTTGAGCGCTTGAGAGCTTTGTAGGAGAATATATTTCCCTTGAACCGGATTGTAAACCGGATACTTGAGAGCTTCAGTGAGACCGACTTCCTTGAGCCGGATTTTAAACCGAATCCTTTCGATGATCCGGAACTTCTTCATTGATCCGGATTTTGTAACTGTCATATACTTACTAAGCCGGAAATTTTCGACGGCCTTCAAATAACAGAGCCTCCGGGACGGGTTATCTTTCCTCCATCGCCCAGGGTTCTTAAATTTGCTGAAACGGCAAGATTTGCTTAGTCATGTCATCAGAGCCCCGAGTCTCAAGGTGACTCGAGGAGTTGGCTTGAAACTCTCCATATTTGACCGTGATATAAACCGCATAACTTGTATATCATTGGTGTTGATAACATGATGTGAATCCACCGAAGGTTGTGATGACTATGGCGGGTTATAAATGATCCCGTATGAGCCGTGTCAGCAACTCGGCCAATGGTTCCTTCCAACTGGCATTTGAAGTTAACCAAACGGTAGTGGCGGTGACTTGTGCGCCTGCCCATTGAGCCATCCAGTGTAGACGGCGGTTGATAGTATATGATAATTTGCCTTCATTTTGAAAGAAAACCGGGCTACCCAAGCTGTGACTTGCTCATGCAGACAGGTGCGGCCTGGTATGTTGATGTAGACCAGGCCGCAATAAATGGACGGTAGAAACGTCCACAGTATTAGAGGTGGCTTGGACAGATGAACCGGCCACGGTGTTGTAAACCGGTTCGGACGGGCGAGTTAATCACGGGTGCGGTCCCGGCAAGCTGATGTAAACCGGGCCACAGGGACGGCGATTTGCTCACGTTCATTCAATGGGTGGTATGACACGGACGAAACGCCAGTGCAGAACGTTGCTAGCGCGTGCTCCGTGCCCGTAATATAACGCCTCATTTGTAATGAACAGTTGTCCTGCGTCAAAAAATATCACATGCCAAAGTAATTGTTCACACAAAAATTAATATGTGCTATGAAAACAAACCGGACGGACATCACCTCATGTTTTTTTTTGTTCGAACGGATGATCCGTTCATTGCGACAAAGGCGATTTAGACTGGTCGGCAACTCAATATGGTCCCGGCGGTTCAAGCGGAAAACCTCCGGGTTATTTTCCAGGTCTTTAATCACCCAGCACGGGCGGTGCAGATGTATACGTCGCCTCCGACGCCGGCGCACGACGACCGGATCATACCTTGGCCATGAGTCAATTGACCTGTGTATAGCATAGCATACCGTGAAAAAAGCTTTGGATGATACTTAATTATACCAGTAAAAGTTTAGAAAAATAGCACCTGATTTGTCCGTATGGCAGATGATCCATATGTAATATCCGTCAATAAACTAACAATAGTATAGCCCATCGGTGTATATATAATACTCTAATGATCGATGGTTTGCGATGTTGTCTGTAGCTCCTTTTCTTTAACACGGTTCCTAGCTTTAGGAGCGGTTTAACGCTAATGGGAGCGGCCTTGTAGAAGAGGCAGGCAAGTCGGCAGCGTGGCGGTGAACCGCCATGGTGAGGTCAGCAGGTGTAGTCGGCGGCGGTCGCGTCTGCGACTTCTCGGCACAGCCGCAGCTTGAGAGCCGGTGAGGACGCCGCAAAAGCGCAGAACGACAATGAAACGCGCCAGCCCGTGACTTCGCGACTTGGAGCAGAGGGCGGCTTCAGTTGGCGCTGGTCGTGTTAAGCGGCGGTCTCACGTAAGGTGAGGTAGCAGCGGTAGCACATCGCTTGATCTTGCCTCTTAAAGCATCAGCCAATTTTGATCAAGAATGGCATCAATTCCTTTTAACTATGAGATAGGGCTTTGACTCCTTTCAAAATGACATTCTTCTCGATTTCAACTTCAAGATTGCCTTGAATGTTTTTGACTAAAACAACGCCATGTTGCCTTTAGCTCTTACAGCGTGATCAGTATATGGTTGATCTGAAATACAGACTAGTGTAACCTGATGAAACTGAATTCTCACAAGTGAAATCACGCCTATCTTGTTCTCTGTCCAAGCCCTGTATGGGTTATATGCGCCAATGGACCGGAATGTAGAGGTGACGCGAGGTCGGGCTCGCAGGCGACTTGGCGCGCCAGGCATCCGGAACGAAAACGAGTAGAGGCGTCTCGGAAGCGCTAGCGACAGAGGCGGAGGACAAAACAGTGACTCGGACCCGGCAGAAGCATCGGCTCGAGGGCAGGTGCGTGCAGCGGCTCACGGTGAAGGTGAACCCGGCCCGGCGCGGGCGGTTTGTGGCGGCGGCTGCCGCAGCAGAGTAGGTCGGAGGCGCGGCCGTCGCTTTAGAGGTAGTAGTGGGCGGCGACTCAAAACAGGCCATGGCCGTGAAGGCGATGGGCGCCAAGGCAAAGGTGGGGAGACGCCAGCGTGGGAGGCTGGCAAGGCGGGGCACCGGGCCAGTCCACGGCCAGAGGCGGCAGAGGCGCTCGCGAGCCATGGCCGAGTCCTCCTCTGAATTGTGGAGGTTTGACCAATCCTGTTCCGGTCCTTCTCCAGGTCGTAGCTACTCCTCCCCTTTTTTTAACATGTCGCTTCCTGTTTCTTGATGCGTGGAGCAACCGCAGCTTTTCCTCATGTGTACACGTCGCCGTCCGTATGAATCGGCAGGTTTTGATGGATTGGTATTGCTGCTTCCGATTAGACCACAAGTCGTAGTCGTATGTACGGATATGATCTCCAGTGAAAAAACTCCTTCGCCTCAGGAACGTGCTCCAAAAACTGATCCATCCAAAAAATGGTCTGGCTTCGGATCGTCGGATCGCAAGCACATGCTGTGCCGCGCCATGTAATCCTAACCTCTGATGTCGATTTTTTCAAACCGGCTCTTCTTCACCAGAAAAATTGCGAGCTTCTCGATCCCTGAAAGAAATCCCTTCAAGTACTCATCACCACCGTGCGCCAGCCCCACGGTGGACGCCAACTGTCGTGGAATTAACACGTCAGATGTCCTTAGTGTCAGGACTTAGTCGCGAGGCTAACGCATCTATGTGGTAGCTTGAGAGGGGTTGAGCGGAATCGAGAGACGCAACACAAGACAGGGATTTAGACAGCTTCAGGGCCGGAAACATCATCCGTAAAAACCCTACATGCTGTTTGAGGCTAGGTCTCATTATCATCACGAGGAGTCGCCAGTAAACCGCTCTCCTCTTTGTGTCTAGCCCTAAGATTGTTTCTTCTTGCTTGTAGTCTGTCCCTCTTTGGAGCCCTGCCCCTCCTTATATATGTTGAAGGGCGGGTTACATGTGGAGTCCTATTAGGATTAGGACTAGTCTATCTCTAATACAAACCGGATACAAGTCCAGGTCTTAACTCCTTGTAAGACAAATATTCCTTATGCCTTTCCTCTTAAACCGGCCCACAATAGTTGAACCGCCTTCATGAACCGCCAGACGGGTCACGGGTCTTGTCGCTCCTCGACCCATCCGCCGGTCACCAAAGTGAGTTACAACGTCTGGCGGGTTGTCGTAAATTGCCGTGTCTGGCGGGTCACCAGATGAATATCGCCAAGTGCCAGCGGGACCTCAAATAAACCGCCAAGTCCGGCCGGGTTAACTTCCGGCCGGTTTACACCGCGGGGTATATCCCTGACACATCTAGTGTCTTAAGTTCATGGAAAAACGGAGAAATGCAATAAGAATGATGACATGATGTAGACAAGATCTATCTATGTAGAGATAGACCCCATCATTTTATCCTTAGTAGCAACGATACATACGTGTCGTTTCCCTTTCTGTCACTGGGAATAAGCACCGTAAGATCGAACCCACTACCCGGCACCTCTTCCCATTGCAAGATAAAAACACTACTAGGGAAAACCTTATACATAGAACTTTAGCAGTAGCGCTTGTTAAAAAAGCACGCTAGTGCTAACTAGCAGTAGCGCGTTGGCAAAACCGCGCTACAGATACATATGTAGCAGTAGCGCGTCTAACGTTAAAAGCGCTACTACTAAAATTCCCACTGCTAAGCCGATAGACTACACATAGTAGTAGCGATCTTATAGAAATAGCGCTACCGCTACTAGTTTTGTAGCAGCGCGTTTACGTAGAAAGGCGCTACTGCTAACGAAAACAAAATTAAATGGGAAGCAAATAGAAAAGTAAATGAAAATGAAAGAAATAGAAAAAGGAGAAAGGAAAAAATTTAAAGAAAAATAAATGAAAAAGGAAAAAAAAGAAAGGCATAGTAGTAGCGCATGTTCTGAAACGCGCTATAGCTAACTTAGCAGTAGCGCACTTCGTAATCACGCGATATAGCTAAGTTAGCTATAGCTAATGTAGTAGTAGAGCCTTTCGTGGAATGCGCTACTTCTACTTTTGACTTAACCATGCGGTTCTTTCTTCCCCACGACCACTTCCCCCAAATCCAACTCCTCCACTGTCGCCACCGTTGTCGCCCTGCATCACCGTCGGCCACGCGGGCGCTCTCCCGTCGCTCTTTGCACGCCCTCGACGCCGCCCCGACCCCGACCTCGACGCCGCCCCTGACCCCGACCTCAACGCCGCCCCGACCCGACCTCGACCTCGCGCCCTTCGCCGCGCCCGAGCCCCGACCCGACCTCGGCGCCGCCCTCGCCGGCGCCCGAGCCCCGACCCGACCTCGGCGCCGCCTGCCCCTCCCTCGCCGCCGGCACCCGAGGTGAGCACGCCTCCTCCTCCCCCTCCCCTACCTCTGCCTAGCTAAAGTTTCTAGGGTTCTTCAAATTTTAGATTGCATCAAAATAGTTAGGGTTCATCAAATTAGATGGTAATTAGGGCAATAGTTCCTAGGTACTAATTAGTTAGTAAGAACTAGGGCAGTAGTGTTTAATAGAATTAGTAAGAAAATTAATAGAACTAGTTGAACTAGTTTTTTAGTAAGAACTAGTTGAATTAATAGAACAAGTGTATTTTTAGTAAGAAAATTAATATAACTAGTTGAACTGGTTTATTTTTAGTAAGAACTAGTTTATTTTTTATAGTAAGCTTATTTTTAGTAAGAACTAGTTGAATTAATAGAACTAGTTGAACATGTCACATTTGTTGTTATTCTTTAGTTAAAGCAATTATTCCCGCATCGACGTCGACGATGCCTATCCCGCATCCTCGTCGTCGACTCGGCGGAGGACACCTGCTTGACCAGATGGGCCATGTCCGGGACTGGGCTCCGCCAGGCTGGTACCGGGAGCCGCTACCTACCGGGGGGCGCAACTTGGTGAGGAGCCAGCCCGTCGTTGACCCGAACCTTCTTTGGTGGCAGTCGCATGGGCCAGTGATGGTGCAGAGGCTTGAGGACCCCGCGGAGGTGGTACGTCACCGTGTCAGTGAGGAGGACGCGCATGTCCGTCGCTACTTGGTTGCGTTAGAATACAGGTTCTCCAATACCTGGCAGGTTCTCCAGGGATCTCACTAGAGCTATGATCCTGTGATGGTTCCTTCTCTTTGGGTGTCCACCGCCCGCGCCGATACCCGTCGTTCGCTAGGGTTTTAGTTGTATTAGTGATGTTATATGTATGATACTATTTGGGATGTATTAGTGATAATATTCGACGATGTACGGACGCAAGAGATGATTTACTTTTTCTTACTGAATGCATGCTAATTTGAATACTTATTTATTTTATGATTTGGTGTTGCTTATTGAATGCTCAAATTGGAGAAGTACTCCTATTTTGAATGCTCAAATTGGACCCCACTATGCAAGGCATATGCATTTGATTAGTTGATAGCTTATAGGGTTTTTGTTTCTGCAGAAATCTAGGAGCCCCTCCATCATCCCCGCCGTCGTCCCCGTCACCAACCCCCTCCGACCTCGAGGTGAGACCAGCCAAATCTCCATGTCAATATGAGTCCTATAAGATATGATGTAGATAAAAACATGTATATCTTGTGTTGCTCAAATAGGATATGTGGTTGCCCAAGTGGCCGGTCATGTTTGCAGGTTACACCTCCGAGTGGCCTATGTTTTGCCGGAGTGTTGATTAATTTCCGTTCCAGCAAATTTCAAGCGCTTGATATGTCCTTTTTTAGCAATGGTCATGCCAGAATTTTCCGTGAATTTTGGCATGACTTGTGCTAGAATATGTAGGAAATATCGAGTGGCCTGGATTTTCTAGAAAGATAATTAAACAATATTTTGGGTTGACTTTAAGTCTGTCGAGGCTCCACCATATATGAGAGGACGAAGAATCCCGACTGTTGTCGTGTGGGTCGTTTCTCCTTCTTCTCCTTGTGCTAGACCTTTGTTATGCACTAGGGGAAGGACGAGTAACGACCATCACCGACGGTCGCAAATGTCAGAGAGGAATCAGTGAGGGAGAGTCTCCACCATATATGAGAGGACGAAGAATCCTGACTGTTGTCGTGGGGGTCGCTTCTCCTTCGTTCCTGTGTGCTAGACATTTTGTTGTAATGCACTCGGGGACGAAAGGAGGAGCGATCATCTCCAACGGTCGAATGTATACACCACGTGAGCTGAGAGTTTTCAAGAAAAGACTCGGCAGACCGATAGTCAACCCGTGATGAATAATAATGATCTAATTTAGTTTGTGTAGTACATATATTTAATTGTACAAGTTTAATCTTTGAATTATGAATATAGGAAATGTCGTACTCGGACGACGAAAGTCTCCCGTGGGAGTGCGACTAGTGCAACGACGACCGAGATCTGTGCGACAGGCCTTACCTGGACGAAGATTAGCGCTTCAGCATTAAGCTCCAGGAGACCTTCGATGTTGAAACGGTACGCAACGACGACAAGTATTTTTTGTAATTAAGCACGACTTCAACTATTTCAACGTGTAATTTTCTTCTTTTACAATTCAACTAGCTTATCCCATGCCATGCAAGACACTATGTCTTGGAGAGGATGGGTTTTGGAGACCATGAAAGTTTCGAAACAAAGAAAATTCACCTAAGGACCCATCATGGTATGGATTTTGAAGTAAATCTGTACAATTCTCAGAGCGTAACCCATTTTGGTTGCACAAATTGGGAAGCACTTTGCAAGATGTATGGTTTTTATGAGGATATGCTTGTCATCATGGATCTTGGTGATCCTGGCATCAAGCAAGACAATATGGACATTAGGGTCCTTGTTGATACGCTTCCAATTCTACCGCAATGTGAGTTTCTCAGACATAGTTATTAACTAATTTATATTGTTTATTTCAAAATAGTTGTCAGCTTATTTCCATTGACAGCTTATTTTCATTCTTCAAACAATGTGCGGAAGATGGTAGACATAACCTACTACACCGATGGCTCCGAATTAACTTATCAGGAGAAAAATCATCTGATCGCATTTTGTACTAAACTTGAGAATTACAATACCTATTATCAAACTCCTCCACATTATGGTCAATACGTGCCACTAGTGCACGTGTTGAACCACAGTAACATCCATGGAGATACCATGGTAAGATTTTTTACTATTATGACATCCATGCATCATTTGCATACTTCTAAAACTGAACTACATTGCTAACTACGAAGTTATTACTATGTTTTTCAATAGAAAATCCTGAAGGATTGTGTGCCTCATCTGATGTATCAGAAAGGTCGCCTTGATGTTTTGAACATACAGCCAGGTCATCCTACGAATCTCACCTGTCCATATCGGATTTCTAAAACCGGTGAACACATGGTAATAAAAGAATGGAAAAAATGGACAGTCATAAGGAGGTTCTTGGAAGCAACATTGTGCGAAAGGGAAGAATTAGAGATAGGATAATCTCCATTCTCCATAATGGAGAGTCAGGGGCTATCTCGTTTTATGCTATTTTACCTAAGAGAATATAATAGGTCCTAAGAGAATGTAGTAGGTCCTATGAGGTACAATGTTTATTATGCTTACAATGTGTTAGAGTTGATGATGAGGAGTAGTTGTGATTATGACTAGTGACCAACTTGCTATGTGATGTCTCATTGATGAAAACGATGATCATGAGGAGGTGTTATATGACAATGATGTATTATGATGATAAGTTGTTAATGATATGATGATGATGATATTTATTATATCATTGGGTGAAAGGACCGCGGATTAGTTTCAAGTGGATGTCCATCCACTTGAAACTAGTCCACGGTTCTTTCACCTAGTGATGTAATAACTCATTATGATGTAAAAACAATCTCTAAATTGCTGCTGTATGAAAACTTGTATAAAGGTGTATAATACAACATGAAATAAAAAAGAAGTAAAATACGGAATAATAGTAGTAGCGCGGGCTGGGAGAAGCGCTACTAGTAATTACCAGTAGCGCTCTTAGGAGAAAGCGCTACTACTAAGTCGATATAGCAGTAGCGTGGGTTAAAGTGTGGGTTAACCCACGCTACTGCTAACCTTTAGCTGTAACGCCGTACCAGTAGCGCTCATGCCCGCGCTACTGATAGGCCTAAAACACGCGCTACAGCTAGGCTTTACCCTAGTAGTGATATATCAAGTTGGCCAAACAAAACCCAAATATTGGAGAAGAAATACGAGGCTATAAGAGATCATGCATATAAGAGATCAAAGAAACACAAATAACTTTCATCAATATAAAAAGATATGACTGATCATAAACTCAAAGTTCATCAGATCCCAACAAACACACCGCGAAAAGAGTTACATCATATGGATCTCCAAGAGACCATTGTATTGAGAATTCAGCGAGAGAGAGAAAGCCATCTAGCTACTAACTATGGACCCGAAGGTCTACAAAGAACTACTCACGCATCATCTGAGAGGCACCAATGGAGGTGGTGAACCCCATCCGAGATGGTGTCTAGATTGGATCTGGTGGTTCTGGACTCTGCGGCGGCTGGATGAATATTTCATCGACTCCCCTAGGGTTCTGGGATTTTTGGGGTATTAAAAGAGCTTCGCCTAAGCACTACGTGAATATGACCGGAGGCATAAACTGTGGAAGGGGGCGCCGCACACGGCTAACAATCGTTGTTGTGTGTTCTAGCGGTGCTCCCCCTCATATATATAGGTTGGAGGGGAGGAGAGGCAGCCAAGGGGGCGCCCCAAGTAGGAGCAATCCTACTTGGGCGCCTCCCAATTCGGCCTCCCCCCTTCCATATTCATCTAGAGGGGGGAGGAAGGAGGAGGGAGGAGAGAAGGAATGGGGAGGCCGAATTGCTCCCCTTCCTTTCTCTCTTCCCCTCTTTCCTCCCCCTTATTTTGGCCTACATGGGGCGCACCAGCCCCCTATGGGCTGGTCTGTCCCCTTCTTGGCCCATTAGGCCCATGTAGTTGCCGGGGGGATGACCGGAACCCCTTCCGGTGATCCGATATGTACCCGGTACCCTCGGAACACTTCCGATGTCCGAATATCATTGTCCAATATATGAATCTTTACCTCTCGACCATTTAAAGACTCCTCGTCATGTTTGTGATCTCATCTGGGACTTTGAACAACATTCGGGAACCAATCACATAACTCATATAATACAAAATTGTCATCGAACGTTAAGCGTGCGGACCCTACGGGTTCGAGAACTATGTAGACATGACTGAGACACCTCTTCGGTCAGTAACCAACAGCGGAACCTGGATGCTCATATTGGTTCCCACATATTCTACGAAGATCTTTATCGGTCGTACGGTAATGACAACATACGCTATTCCCTTTGTCATCGGTATGTTACTTGCCCGAGATTCGATCGTCGGTATCTTCATACCTAGTTCAATCTCGTTACCGGCAAGTATATTTAGTCGTTCCGTAATACATCATCCCACAACTAACTCATTAGACACATTGCTTGCAAGGCTTATCATGAGGTGTATTACCCAGAGGGCCAAGAGATACCTCTCCTATACTCGGAGTGAAAAATCCTAATCTCGATCTATGCCAACCCAACAAACACCTTCAGAGATACATGTAGAGCATCTTTATAAGCACCCAGTTATGTTCTGAGGTTTGATAGCACACAAGGTATTCCTCCGGTATCCGGGAGTTGCATAATCTCGTAGTCAAAGGAATATGTATATGACATGAAGAAAGCAATAGCAATAAAACTGAATGATCAATATGCTAAGCTAATGGATGGGTCTTGCCCATCACATCAGTCTCCTAATGATGTGATCCCGTTCATCAAATGACAACACATGTCTATGGTTAGAAAACTTAACCATCTTTGATTAACGAGCTAGTCTAGTAGAGGCTTACTAGGGACACTGTGTTTTGTCTGTGTCTCCACACATGTCTCAAGTTTCCGGTTAATACAATTTTAGCATGAATAATAAACATTTATCATGATATAAGGAAATATAAAATAACAACTTTATTATTTCCTCTAGGGCATATTCCTTCACTATTGACCCAGTGCCTAGTGCCAGTTGCTGTTTTTGCTTGTTTTTTACATCGCAGGAAATCAATATCAAACAGAGTCCAAACACCTAGAAACTTTTTGTGGATTTTTATGGACCAGAACACTTCCAATGGGCCAGAGCAGAACACAGGGGTGCCAGAGGGGCACAACCCACTGGCGTGCCTGGAGCCAGCGCGCCAGTGGGTTGTGCCCACCTCGGTGGCCCCCCGTACCCCCTCTTCGCCCTATAAATAATCAAATATTCCAAAAACCCTTGCGGGTATCGTATTGATTCACTTGATATAAGTTTGGCACTCAACTTGCGGATTCCCGAGGTGACATTGGGGTAATCTATGCATAGGGGTTCATGCACATTCTTGTCTTTGTTTCTCCGGTAGAAATCTTGGGGCACTCTTTGAGGTTCTTTATGTTGGATCGAGTATTATCTGAATTTGCTTTGGTGTTATTTTAGTACAAACTGTAGGATAGATCGAATAGAAAGAATAGCTTTGTTTTATTTTAGTACGACCTCTTGAATAGATCAAACGAAAAGAATAGCTTTGAGGTGGTTTCGTACCCTACAAAAAATTTCTTCGTATGATCTCCACTAGATAAGAACTTTGGAGTGATTCTCTGGTTCACGTTGAGGGATGGTTATGTGATCCAATTATATTAGCATTGTTGAGAGATTGCACTAGCGAAAGTACGGACCCTAGGCCTTGTTTTCAAGCATTGCAATACCGTTTGTGCTCACTTTTATAACTTGCTACCTTGTTGTTTTTATTTATTTAGATTATAAAAATATATTTCTACCATCCATATTACACTTTTATCACCATATCTTCGCCGAACTAGTGTACCTATACAATTTGACATTGTATTGGTGTGTTGGGGACACAAGAGATTTCTTGTATTTGATTGCAGGGTTGTTTGAGAGAGACCATCTTCATCCTACGCCTTGATACGTCTCCAACGTATATACGATTTATGAAGTATTCATGCAGTTATTTTATCATTCTTGGATGTTTTGCAATCATTTATAGCAACTTTATATCATATTTTGGGACTAACCTATTGATCCAGTGCCAGTTGCTGTTTTTTGCTCGTTTTTTACATCACAGGAAATCAATACCAAACGGAGTCCAAATGCAATGAAACTTCACGGAGATTTTTTATGGACCAGGAGACCAACAGTGGGCCAAAGAAGCACCTGGGGGATGCCCCGAGGGGGGCACAACCCACCAAGGTGCGCCAGGCCCCCTTGGCGCGTCCAGGTGGGTTGTGCCCACCTCGGTGGCCCCCCGCACCCCCTCTTTGCACTATAAATTCCCAAATATTGCAAAACCCTTCGGGGTTAACCTAGATAAGAAGTTTCGCTGCCGCAAGGCTCTGTAGCGACCGAAAACCAATCTAGACCCCGTTCTGGCACCCTGCCAGAGGGGGGAATCATCTCCCGTGGCCTTCTTCATCATCCCGGCGGCCACCACGATGAGGAGGGAGTAGTCCACCCTCGAGGTTGAGGGTTTCTACCAGTAGCTATGTGTTTAATCTCTCTCTCTCTCTCTCTCTCTCTCGTGATCTATATCATGGGCTTTGTTAATACAGATGGATCATATGATGTTTCTCCCCTCTATACTCTTGTTGTGATGAATTGAATCTTTACCCTTTGAAATTTTGTCTTGTTGGATTGAATATTCAGATATGAGAACACATGATGTATGTCTTGTGGTATGAATACTTGAGGTGACAATGGGGTATCGTATTGATTCAATTGATATTTGTTTTCGCACTCAACTCGCGGATCCCCGAGGTGACATTGGGGTAATCTATGCAGAGGGGTTGATGCACGTTTTTATTATCTTTTCTCCGATAGAAACTTTGGGGTCTCTCTGTAGTTCTTTGTGTGGATTGAGTATTATGAATATGAATTTGCTTTGGTGTTATTTTAGTATGAACTCTTGATTAGATCGATTGGAAAGAATAGCTTGCGTTATTTTAGTACGAACACTAGGATAGATCGATCGGAAAGAATAGCTTCGAGGTGGTTTCATACCCTACAAACAATTTCTATCTTTTGTTCTCCGCTAATATGAACTCGGGAGTGATTCTTTATTGCACTTTGAGGGATAATCATATGATCCAACTAAGTTAGCACTGTTGGAGATTGCACTAGCGAAAGCACGGACCCTAGGCCTTGTTTCTAAGCATTGCAATACCGTTTTTGTACCCGTTTACTATTTGCTACCTTGCTGTTTTTATTTATTCAGATTATAAAAATATATTTCTACCATCAATATTACACTTCTATCACCATCTCTTCGCCAAACTAGTGCACCTATACAATTTGTCATTGTATTGGGTGTGTTGGGGACACAAGAGATTTCTTGTATTTGGTTGCAGGGTTGTTCGAGAGAGACCATCTTCATCCTACACCTCCCACGGATTGATAAACCTTAGGTCATCCACTTGAGGGAAAATTGCTAATATCCTACAAAACTCTACGCTTGGAGGCCCAACACGAGGCTACAAGAATAAAGTTGCGTAGTAGACATCAAGCTCTTTTCTGGCGCCGTTGTTGGGGAGGTGAGTGCTTGAAGGTATAGCTTTAGATCTTGCAATCGAATCTTTTAGTTTCTTGTTTTATCACTAGTTTGGTTTTATAAAAGAAAACTACATAAAAAATGGAATTGAGGTTGCATCATATTATTGAGCATCTTTATAATATCTTTCTTGAAAATGATGGTTCGGAAAATTGTGCTCAATTGTTAGAAAAAGAAGTCAATAAAATGCTTGGCACAAAATATTTGAATGATGAACATGATTGCAATGTTGTTAGTGTGAATTCTTTGAATATCCAAAATGCTAATGATGATTGCAAATGTCATGACAAAAATGTTTCTTATAGGCATGTCACTTTTTGCGGAGTGAATTGGGAGTGCAATTGCACACCAAAAAAGGAAGATAGATTTTGTAAGAAGCATAAATATTTAGAAACGAAAAAGTTGCAAGAGAAGTGTCGGTGTACTAGAGTAGGGGTACCCTAGTACCCCGAACTCGTGCACGGACAGTTGCAGCCCCACGGCAGGGCTGGCTTGATAGCCACCAAGGTCCTCAGCGGCTCCCTTAGAGCCATTCAAGAACAAAGAAGCCAAGACCCCGGCAAGAGGAGCTTGCCGGGAAGGCCACTCAAGGCGCAAAGGAAACAAGGCCCCGACAAGAGGAGCTTGCCGGGAAGGCTTAGCGGGCGCTGAACCCCGAAGCGACAAGGTTCCCTTGTGACAAGGCGCTTGCCGGGCGGGCGACCTCTTCATCTCCGCTCCAGCTCACCCACCAACGTGTCACCACGGGCTCTCCCAAGTCTGCGTGTCGGCGGACCGTGCAGCCAGCGGGGAGTAGCGACAGACGGCGCGACAAGCCACCATCGTGGCGGACGGAGGCGCACTTAACGGTCCTGTTACATCTGTTAAGGCGATCGAGACGGGTATTGATGACCCTTGTCCCTTGCCGTCGAGTTAGGTATAGATTATCAGTACACTGCATAAAGCGGTGTACCAACCTAAGTTTTTACCATTGTAACCCTGTCTTGCCACATGTGGTAACCCCTTGTGCCTATAAAAGGAGGTCCAAGGGCAGCGTAGAGGGGTTCGGTTCGGCTGGTTCTCTAGGCCAGCTCCCGCTTAGTTCATCACACTCAGGCTAGGTCTTGTAGCCAGCATTTCTCCCTAGCAAGAACACAAAAGAATCCACAGAGCAGCAGTAGGAGTATTATCTCTCCGGAGAGCTCCGAAGCTGGGTAAACCCCCTCGTGTGCATCGCCTCGATCCGCTCTTTGCGCAATCTCCGTCCCCCTCCGAACCACAAGGGACCCTCCCAGGTCCCATAGGTGATCGTGGGGCACGAACGATCAGCTCTCCCCCGACATCTTTGGCGCGCCAGGTAGGGGGCGTCGAGGCTGTGTGAACCCGATCCGGCGGTCGCACGAACAACTTCATCGACATCTTCGTCGACATGGCGCCGAAGAAGAAGCCTTCGGCAGCAGCTGAGCCGTCCGCGTCGAACCCACCACCACCGGAGCCGTCAGGTGGTGGGGGAAACGCTGGCGGAGGGACCGGCGTCGTCGAGAGAGCCCACGATGTCGCCAGGTCCAAGGACAACGCGCCGCGGGCGTCGGCGTCCGAATCTGCACCGCGTCCGTCACAGGAGGCGGGACAGACTGCGTCATGATACCCGCGGCACCATACGATCTTTGGATCAAGGCCAAGCTGGAGGATCCCAAGGCGCTCGAGACCCGCATGCACCCCAAAGATGCGATGCGAGTGGGGTATGCGGTCGCTGAGGCGGGATGCTGCTCCTCCTAACTTGGTTAGGAGTCCGAGCACATCCCCCTCTTCGCTCCGTACGCCGTTGCCGCCAACCACACCAGCGGAAGCCTTGGCGAGAGCTCAGTTACTACTAGATTACCCTCCGACGGCTGACAAGGTCGACGAATGGAGGGCCACAATTCAAAGTCTCATCGGCTTTGCCAACGGCGACGTCCCGCGGCAACCGAGTGCTTCGCAGCCGCGACGGGGCGACAAGGCACGAGCCGATGGCGACGAGACTTGTGGGGGTGCACCCACCGTACACTCCCCTTCCCGAAGGCCAAGATCGCCGACTCGCCGGATCCAACTCGACAGCGACTCCACGGCGTCGTCGGATCCGCGAGCTCGTCGCGACCAACGCCAAGTTCTTCGGGAACGATAAGAAGAGGACGCTCGAACCCGTATCGAGCGCCGAAGAGAAGCGCGCCGTCAATCTGACCAACGCGCCGGGCCCGCTGTCGATATGCACGTGCCAGGGGAACCAGGCGACTTGCCGTACGCGGTGGGTTGCCCTGCGTTCACTCGTGAGCTGCGGCAAGTCCGGTGGCCCGACAAGAAAAAATTCAAACCAGACGTGCCGGAGAAGTACGACGGCAGGACACACCCATCGGAGTTCCTCAGCATCTACACCATCGCGGTGCAAGCTGCAGGGGGACGAGACGACAAGATCCTCGCCAATTACTTCCCCTTGGTGCTCAAGCCGAACGTCAGATCTTGGCTCATGCACTTGCCGGATGGCTCTATTTCATCTTGGGCAGATTTGTGCCACCAGTTTGTTGGCGCCTTCACAGTGACCACAAGCCTCATGGCCGGAGAGTGATCTCCACCTGCTTGCCCAGAAGGAGGGGGAATCTCTGCAAATTCATCCAGAGATTCAGCCGAGTGCACTACAACATCCCGCACATCCACCCCGCTGCGGTGATTAGTGCATTCCATCGAATGTACGAAATCGCCGATGAGGGAGGAGATGGCGATGTGCAAAGTGAAAGACGTCGTGAGCTCTACGCCTGGCCGACAAGTGTGCGCGAAGAAGGAAGAAGACTCCGGAGAGAGTGTGGGAGCAGAGTCGGCGGTGAGGAGGGGACCGCCCGGCAAGGAATAACCGGCGGAACAACAGAGGAAGAAAAACCAAGAAGTACTAGTTGTCGAGCAGTCCGGCAAGGATGGTGCCGCCAACCAAGCCAAGGCCGGTGGCTCGGCAAGGAGGTTGCCGTTGACGCCGACCGCCAAGCTGTGGCGGCCGACAAGCCCGGCAGCTCAACAAGCAAGATCTTGTAAAATCCACCGCACCAAGGGCCACGATCTCCAGAGCTGCAAGAAAGTCGAGCAGCTTGTTGAGCTACAGAAAGCTGAATACGAGCGACGAGACAAGGAGAAAGCCCAAGAAGGTGCAGGTGCGGCAAGTAAGAAGAGACCCGGCCGGGGAGGACGCCGCGGCAAGGCCAAGCAGCGGCAAGGAGACAGACCTCCCCGTGGCCGCGACAAGGAAGAAGATGAAGATGAAGATGACGAGGACGATGAGGACGATGAGACTGATGAGCAGGAGTTTCAAAAGGCAACAGAGGTCCTTTGCGTTGACGGTGGTGCGTCTCTGCATACCTCGCACCGCCAACTCAAGCAATGGATGCGTGAGGTCAATGCAGCAGAACCATCCATAGAGTCACGCAAACCTCTGAAGTGGTCCAGCACGCCCATCATTTTTGACATTGAGGATCACCCTGATCGCATCATCGCGGTCGGGTGTTTGCCGATGTTGGTCTCACCAACCATCCGCAACCTCAAGGTCACAAAGATGCTGGTTGACGGCGGGCCGCCTGAATTTGATCTCCTCCGCAGTGCTCCGTAAACTTCAAATCCTCGACAACGAGCTCAAGAAACTGGTACTTTCCAAGGAATCAACCCAGAAGGAGCAAGCCCAAAGGGAAGATCACGTTGCGGTAACATTCGGCAGCGAGCTCAACTTCAGAATCGAGAGGGTCACGCTTGACGTCGCCGATTTCCCATTGCCCTACAATGGCATACTTGGCGTCCGGCACTCGCCAAGTTCATGGCCGCCTCTCATTACGCTTACAACCTACTCAAGATGCCCGGCCCGATAAGCGTCATTTCTGTCCATGGCGACAAGAAAGATGCACTTATCTGCGCCGACAAGATTTACCGGGATGCAGCAGCTGCGACAGATAACAAACCACTTACCGCTGAAGCTCCCGGGGGGAAGAAGACCACTAGGTCCGGCAAGAGCTTTGTTGCCCACTCCGGCAAGCGCACCTCCTCGGAGTGCTGCGCTACCGTCGAGGACGCACCATCGAGCTCCACCGGCAAGTGCAACAAGATGATGGCAGCTCCGCCAAAGACCAAGAAGGTGCCCGCCAAGGAGGACGGCACTGGTGGTACCTTCACCATCAGTGCCACGCTTGATCCTAAATAGGAAGGCGAGCTCGTTGCTTTCCTGCGGGCGAATGTCGATGTGTTTGCATGGCAACCATCTGACATCCCCGGCGTTCCCAGGAAAGTAATTGAGCACCACCTAGCTGTCTGTCCTCACGCACGGCCCGTCAAGCAAAGAGTTAGGAAACAAGCAGTGGAGCGCCAAGAGTTCATAGCAGAAGAAATCAAGAAATTGGAGGCAGCAGGGCTTGTCAGAGGAGTCCTCCACCCCACATGGTTGGCCAATCCGGTAGTGGTACGCAAGGCTAATGGGAAATGGAGACTTTGTATTGACTTCACAGATGTTAATAAAGCTTGTCCCAAGGACCCATTTCCCTTGCCGCGTATCGACCAGATTGTTGACTCCACGGCTGGATGCGATCTGCTTTCATTTCTTGATGCATATTCAGGATATCATCAGATCTTCATGGCAAAAGAGGATGAAGAGAAAACCGCATTCATCACACCATGTGGCACGTACCGCTTTATACGGATGCCTTCGGTTTGAAGAATGCGGTTCAACCTTTGCAAGGGTAGTCCATGATGCCTTTGGACCACGAGATACGAAATGTAGAAGCCTACATGGATGATATAGTGGTCAAGAGCAAGGACGAGCAACTCGGTTCAAGATTTGAATGAGACGTTTGCAAACCTGCGCAAGATCAACCTCAAGCTCAACCCCGAGAAGTGCGTGTTTGGAGTCCCTTCCGCAAGCTTCTCGGTTCTTTGTATCTCAGCGGGAATTGAAGCCAATCCCGACAAGATCAAGGCCATTGAGCAGATCGAAGCACCAAAGCGCGTCAAGGATGTCGAGGCTTGCGGTTGCGTGGCTGCTCTCGAGTTCATCTCCAAGTCTCTCGGCGCCTACCTGCCATTTTTCAAGATTTTGAAAAAGGCAGGTCCAATGAAATGGACTCCCGAAGCGGAGGCTGCGCTGCAGGACTTGAAGAGATACCTGACCTCCGCTCCAATACTTGTCGCACCTAAACCACAAGAGAAGTTGCTGCTGTATATAGCGGCAACCAATCAAGTGGTTAGTGCTGCGTTAGTAGCGGAGAGGGAGGCAGATGATGAGCCGGCAACCGAGACAGGCGCATCCAGCGACAAGCAAGGGGCTTCGCCGTCAAGCTCTGGTCCCGACAAGTACGGATCAGCGCAGGGTTGCGACAAGATACGAAAAAAGATGGTGCAACGCCCAGTCTACTTTGTCAGCTCCCTTCTACAGGGGGCTAGATCAAGGTACTCTGGTGTGCAGAAGCTACTTTTCGGCCTCCTCATGGCCTCGAGAAAGCTGCGCCACTACTTCCAAGCACATGAGATAACAGTTGTCACTCGCTTTCCGCTAAAGAGGATTTTGCAAAATCCAGAAGCAACAGGCAGGATTGTTGAGTGGGCGCTGGAACTGTCAAGCTTTGGTCTCAAGTTCGAAAGCACTTCAACTATCCAGAGCAGGGCATTGGCAGAATTCATAGCAGAGTGGACGCCAACGCAGGATGAAGAGATTCCAGAAACGAGCATCCCCGTCAAGGAGGCAAATAAAGAATGGCTGATGTACTTTGACGGTGCCTTCTCGCTGCAAGGCGCCGGTGCCGGCGTGCTGCTTATCGCACCCACCGGGGAACACCTCAAATACATAGTCCAAATGCACTTTCCCAAGGAACAAGCAACAAATAATACTGCAGAGTATGAAGGCTTGCTTGCCGGTCTCAGGATTGCGGTGGACCTTGGGATTAAGAAGCTCATTGTCAGGGGAGACTCACAACTTGTCGTCCGCCAAGTAAATAAAGATTACCAGAGTCCGTTGATGGAAGCGTACGTCGATGAAGTGAGGAAGCTGGAAGAGCACTTTGAAGGCCTGCAAATGGAACACGTTCCAAGAGCACAGAATGATATAGCTGATGGCCTCTCCAAATGTGCTGCACTTAAGTTACCTGTGGAACCAGGGATTTTTGTGCTCAAGCTGACTCAGCCAACCGTGACACCATCAACAGGACATAGCAAGAAGAGAAAATTGGTTTCCAGCGACTACTTTCCGGCAGAGCTCTCTGAAGCCGCCGCCAAGAAGGTCCCTAAAACCGATGCCAACATCACTGAGGAGCAGTCTGCTCCGACAAACCATGCAGTTTGTATCGTTGAAGCAAACGCTCCCGACAAGTTTAGCTCCGGCAAGCTTGACGGGGATCGTCGAGCTCCGGCGAACCCGCAGGTCCTTGCCGTAGAAGCTGATGGTCCCGCAGTGACAGATGAGCCTTTAGTCCTTGTCGTTGAGCCATAGGCTCCAACATGGGCACATCAGATCGTCCATTTCCTTCAGACAGGAGAACTTCCCGAAGAGCAAGAAGAAGCGGAAAAAGTAGCCCGGCAGTCTAGTATGTACCAGTTTGTTGACAACATCCTGTACAGAAGAAGACTCAACGGAGTGAAATTGAAGTGCATTTGCCGGGAAGATGGACAGAAGCTGTTGGCGGAGATACACAGAGGCATATGTGGTCACCACATTGGCGCAAGAGCACTTGCCGGCAAAGCTTTCCGGCAAGGTTTCTTCGGCCGAAGCCCTCCAGATGCAACGCACAAGTAACCAAGTGTGAAGCGTGCGGCCCATTCAAGACAGATACACCAGCCAGCTCAAGCTCTCCAGTCGATCCCTTTATCCTGGCCCTTCTCGGCCTAGGGGCTCGACATCCTCGGCCCCTTCCCCCGAGCTGTCGGGGGCTTTGAATACTTGTACGTCGCAATCGACAAGTTCACAAAGTGGCCAGAAGTGGAACCAGTGAGGAAGGTGACATCACAGTTAGCCGTCAAGTTCTTCAGGTCAATTGTTTGCCGTTTTGGGATTCCTAACCGGATCATCACCGACAACGGCACACAGTTCACGAGTCGCACCTTCATGCAGTATGCCCAAGATCTTGGCGCCAAGATCTGCTTTGCTTCCGTTGCTCATCCGAGAAGCAACGGTCAAGCGAAGAGGGCAAACGCTGAAGTGCTGCGAGACTCAAGACCGAACTTTCGACGGGCTGCACAAGTGCGGAAGAAACTGGATCGAGGAGCTGCCGGTGGTCCTTTGGTCGATCAGACGACTCCAAATCGAGCCACCGGCGGACACCCTTTGCTCTAGTCTACGGAGCGAGGCAGTTCTCCCACGGAACTCGATACGGGTCACCTCGAGTGCTCGCTTATGATGAGCTTGAGCAAGAGCAGCTGCGACAAGATGATGCGCTGCTCCTCGAGGAAGATCGTCTTCAGCTCTGTCACGAGCTGCTCGTTACAGCAAGCTTTGCGTCGCTACCATAGCCGCAGTTAATGCCGAAGCTTCGAGGAAGGCGACCTTGTTCTTGGCGCGTTCAATCCGCCAAGAATTCCAACAAGTTGGCGCCGAAGTGGAAGGCCCTTATCGGGTAAAACGAGTCACTAGGCCCGGCGCTGTCCGCTTTGAGACCAAGACGGCTTTCCGTGAGCAATTCCTGGAACATAGAGCATCTTCGCAAGTTTTACCCATGAGGCGCGGTTGCCGGAACCCGTTCCGGCAACCACCCTTTTGTACAAGTCTTGCCGCTGTTGCATGTAATCCTTTGTACAAAGCCGGGCGCAGACCCCGTGCATCAGTAAAGCCTATGGTCGCGCACATTTTTGTTAATACATGCCTTCATAATCAAATATGCATGTGTTTACTAACATCTTGTGCAGCACTCGCACCCGGTAAGCGATAACGAGCCATTAGGATCCACAACTTTCTTTTTCTCTTCTTTCTTCTCAAACAAGAAGAAGGTTCATCCACCCACAAGTTAACCGGGGGGAGAGGAGGAGATCGTGGTGTGGGCCGACAAGCGTCGCTCGAGGAACTGTTGCCTTGCCGGAAGACGGACAACAGAAAAGCTAAGTTGCTAAGTTTAAGCAGCCAGTTTAAATTTTTAAGTTATCTTCCTCGAATGATAGTACTTTGTATGGAAAACCTGTGCGCGGAGGAACCAAGTCGTGACTGGTCGCGCCCTTACTTTGTTTCGAGTCCGCTCAACAACTTAAGTGAGCTGCGGCTAGTCCCGTGACGAGGTTGCTTGTCGGTAGCGACCCCGCCAAAGAAGCTGCTGAAGTTCCGCTTTCGGCGCCATGGCAAGGGTGCTGCACCGCAAGTTTCCACGAAGCGTGGGGTGAAAACATACAAGGAAGGAATCGAGTAAAGGAAATAACATTGCATTCGATTGCCTGAGATAGTATATATTGCAAAAATAACCTATCATGGCACTAGCTAAACTGTTCCCAGAACTGAAATAACAGCGAAGAGAAGAAAGGAGCGCCGGCATCCAAGCCCCGGCAAGCTAGAGTTGCCAGGGGCTGCGGTAAGCCAGAGTTGCCGGGGGCTGCGGCAAGCCAGAGTTGCCGGAGGCTGCGGCAAGCCGGAGTTGCCGGGGTCTGCGGCAAACCAGAGTTGCCGGGGGCTGCAGTATCAGATAAGCTTTTCGCCCTTCCTCAAACATACCTCTTTCATTAGAAACATTCTACTCGGATACAGTCCGTGGAGAGTAAAAACATGAAAGAGAGGATTACAAGTTCTTAAATGCAGATAAGGCCCGAAGGCTTACAAATTAAAAAGATAAGATGCCCGTAATCCCTTTTCTGTCCCTATCTTCAGGAGGTAGGTTAAGGAGACGGGAAGGGCAAAAGGAGCGCCTACGTGAGCTACAGGTGCCAGAAGGCACCAAGGGAACATGCCGGGGGCTCTCCGAAGGCTTGACGGGGACGGCGGCGCCGGAAGCAGGGCTCGAAGACGGGGCGGCAGGACGTCAGCACGCTGTGGAGGGCACTACGCCCTCGTACTCCGACTTGACGGCCTTGTCGCCATCCCTCTTCCCCTTCCGCAGCCTCCCTACGCTAGCCGCCCAAGGAGATGACCCCGGGGAGTTCAAGGAGCCGGCGACACGGATGATGGGGTCGTCGGTGACGCGCGGAGCGGCGCCCGGCAACTAGTTGGGCCCGCTACCCTCGTCGTCGCTGTCGCTCTCCTCCTCGCCACTCTCGCTCGAGGAGGAATCGTCGCTGTCGGAGGACTTATCCACGCAGCACCTTGCCCGAGTGCCAAAATTCCCGAAGACCTTGACGGAGAGGAGGTCATCCTCCATTAACTTAAAATGGAGGGTAAACCCGCCAGCAGGTTGTGGATGCGGCGAACGTCTTCCACCCACGATCAAGATACATCACATTAGGGGCTGGGAATACAACGCGGACTCGCGTGCCGCTGATCCCACAGCCCCTCATGTGCAACCTCAGCGTCTCGGGCGGATCCGACTCCATCGCCATCGCGAACGGAGCTGGAAGCCGGAGACGACGACGAGGCGCCCGGCGCAGCTTGACGAAGAACTCGCAAGGGTCGTCCCCCGTATGGACCGCCGCGGGGAAGGGAACCGCCGGCGGGGGCGGAGACGGCACGCCACCCCGCCCGCCTCTTCCCCGAGTGCCTCGAGCTCGTCCACGACCTCGCCCCCGGAGGGGAACCGCCAACGGAGGCGGAGACGGCGCACCGCCTCGTCCGCCTCTCCCCCGGGCTCCTCGACCTCGTCCACGACCTCGCCCCCTCCCTCTTCCCCTTGCGGCCGGCTCTGCCACCCCGGGCGTGGGATTGGGAGGGGTGCGCTGTCTAGCTGCGACCCTCGCCGCCACCGATGGAGAACCAAGGTTCCTTTTCTCCATGGCGAATGGGAGAAAGAGGAGCAGAAGCTGAAGAAAGGATGGGATGGGAGAGTGCGGGCTTCTGCGCTCCCCTTCCACCCTTCTTAAAAGAAGCAAGGTGGGGGCTCGGCCGCCCCGCTCGGCGAATCAAGGCACAGGAAGAGCAGGGGATCAGGACAGACCTGCTGCCTATGCTCGCAACAGCCAAGTTTCCCACTTCCACCGCCCGTGACCCCGAGTGCATGGGAACCACGTGGCGGAGATGCAGAACTGAGGCGACAGATGAGGCGACCTCGCATGCCGCCCACTTCCCCCACGACACCACAGTTAACGCGTGTCGTTACAGAGAAACGCGGTGGGCGCGTGCCGTTCGTGGGAGACGTGGTGGGTCCAAGGCGAATAACGGCGTAATCAAGACCACGCGCCTGTGCACTTTTTGGGCCTGCCCAACAGAGCTTAGCGCCGTGTGGCCCAGCCGGGGCTCCTATCGGTGTACTAGAGTAGGGGTACCCTAGTACCCCGAACTCGTGCTGCAGACGATTCTGGCGCCCACGGCAGGGCTGGCTTGATAGCCACCAAGGTCCTCAGCGGCTCCCTTAGAGCCATTCAAGAACAAAGCAGCCAAGACCCCGGCAAGAGGAGCTTGCCGGGAAGGCCACTCAAGGCGCAAAGGAAACAAGGCCCCGGCAAGAGGAGCTTGCCGGGAAGGCTTGGCGGGCGCTGAACCCCCGAGCGCGACAAGGTTCCCGCCGCGGCAAGGCGCTTGCCGGGGCGGGCGACCTCTCTTCATCTCCGCTCCAGCTCACCCACCAACGTGTCACCATGGGGCTCTCCCAAGTACGCGTGTCGGCGTACCGTGCAGCCAGCGGGGAGTAGCGATAGACGGCGCTGACAAGCCACCATCGTGGCGGACGGAGGCGCACTTAACGGTCCCTGTTACACTGTTCGGGCGACTGAGACGGGTATTGATGACCCTTGTCCCTTGCCGTCAGAGTTAGGTATAGATTACTGTACACTGTACAAAGCGGTGTACCAACCTAAGTTTTTACCATTGTAACCCTGTCTGCTTGCCACATGTGGTAACCCCTTGTGCCTATAAAAGGAGGTCCAAGGGCAACGTAGAGGGGGTTCGGTTCGGCTGGTTCTCTAGGCCAGCTCCCGCTTAGTTCATCACACTCAGGCTAGGTCTTGTAGCCAGCATTGCTCCCTAGAAAGAACACAAAAGAATCCACAGAGCAGCAGTAGGAGTATTATCTCTCCGGAGAGCTCCGAAGCTGGGTAAGTGTGCATCGCCTCGATCCGCTCTTTGCGCAATCTCCGTCCCCCTCCGAACCACAAGGGACCCTCCCAGGTCCCATAGGTGCTCGTGGGGCACGAACGATCAGCTCTCCCCCGACAAGAAGCTAGATGATTGTGCTAAAAGATTTAATTTTGTTGCCATCCTTGTGAACTTTGCAATGAACGTGGTCATTTAAATCTCCAATGCAACATATAACTAAGGGTATTCCAAAATGTAATCTCGAGGGATTTCTTGATTTTAATCTAGAGGAAATTTATATGTTTTGTGCGGTAAATTGCAATGATAACACTTACTCCCTCCGTCCTTTAAAGTGTGTACTTTCAATTTTGTTGGAGGGTCAAACTATCTCAAAGTTTGACTGAGTTTGTGCAAAAATATATCAATGTTTGTGAAACCAAATTGTTATATGATGATAATATATGTTATCATGAATCTAAATCTACTAATTTGATGACATAAATGCTGGTGTACTATTGTATAAATACGGTCAAATATAAAAAAGTTTGACTTTCCAACAAAGTTGGAAGTACACTTTTTAAAGGACAGAGGGAGTATATTGCCAATTATCTAAAGTCAAGAAAACAAATAGAATATGAAGAGATTACTAATGAAAATGAAAATATTTCGAAAATTCGAAATGGCTCGTACTACCTTATGATGGTACTATCTAAGCCGTTGGTCCTCCTCTGGATCGCTGCGTGCAGCTGTATTTAGCGTGGTATTGCAGCGTGAATCATTTATCAAACAGTGCCCCTATCACCTGTCCACTATCCATTAGTGCGGTGGCTCACTTTAGTCCACTACGGTCTCGACCGTCATCCATTTCTCATGGAATGCAGCCCTGTAGCACCTGGTCTGCTTGGCCGTCTCGTGACCCCTCCAACTTCTATTCAAACCATCACCCGCCACACCACAGGCATCCTGTTCAGGTTCAAATTTTGAAAGTTCAAACTTACTGACTCTCCCACCCCATGCATGCCAACCGTGTGGCACTGGCTGCCCCACTACCTGCTTATGCATTTCAAAATCTGTATTTACCACAACAGATGTACTAACAGATTTAGTTATCTTATCATCATGATAATAGTTCATTAACGTGCACATCACACCCACAACATGTGCATTCTACAACCACTTTTGGTCCTAATTGTTAGTACAACAGTATGCCCTAAACAAATTTTCCCGCTGGCCTGTCGCAGGTGTTCTTCCGATGAGCAGTGACACCACACTTGCTGCAGTTTTGCTTCTTTCCTCTGAACTTTGGGAACGTCTCCTCTCTGCGGGCAAGTTGTTCGTTTGTGGCCTTGAATTTTGCAGATGCTACATAATCTACTTTTACTCATTCCTTTGTAAGGTTCCTGGCCTCTTGCGTTTGTCGGCCTCCCTGCACTTTCCTTCTTCGACGGCGCTCCCAGGCCAACCAAAGGATTGCTATGCCCCGGCAGCACGACATACTCATCCTCGCCAGCCTTGGTTTCTTTTTCATCGACATTGCCTTGCTTCTTGCCGCTGACACGATCCTCCTGTCCCATCCCATTCCTCGCCTAGTCGAAAGGAGCCATCACCTTCATAGCTTTATTGAAGAGTCCCATCAGTGTTAAGCTTACACACTGGCGTCTCCCAACCAGATCAACTGAAAATGAAGCCAACCACGAAAGAGTTAACCAACATCCAGAAACTGCCTTGAAGAAACAAAGTTTTGTGCGAGTCTGGCATGCACGAACCTGAAGTATATGACAACACACCATGCCTATGTGCTCAAACAGCCCGCGTTCGCACTCAAACTCTCAACCACTACCGGCCATTTTTACTAGGAAAACCACCTTGCTCCACTTCTCATGCCTCTACCATTTCTTTCTCAATGAAGCTGCACTTATGATTTTAGTTTTCTTCTCTTCATAACTCTCATCTGATTAACGATCAGACTGCAACTGCATGTACTGCCTAACAAACTTATGCATCGGAGAGCCGGATGGCAGATAGTTCTTCAGCATATGGTTCACACTCTAACTCCTCTGGGTACTTGTCATCTTCGCACAGAAAATTCCCTTGAAATATGACTTCGCCCACTTCTCCCTTATCTCGAAAATCTGCGTCATGTACGAGTGTGTCTTCAGGTCGTACTTCTCTAGTAGCTGAGACCACGCTTCCTCGATCTCGTCCACTGTGAGCATATGGTTTATGACTTTATGAAACTCCTGTCTAAATTCATTTTCTATTGCCGTGTAGAACCCCCAAACTTTCTTTAGCCTTCAAGATGTGCCACTTAAATCACCGGTGGATTGTATCTGGCAGTGTGCTCTTTATCGCCTGTTTTTCTTGTCTAAATTCATTTCAGTTCTGCATCCTTACCGAGCAACCACAAACTATCTCCTGCATTTGTCTTCCGCTTGCCTGGATTCAGTCGGCTTTTGCCATTCGTTATACCGAAATCATGTTCCCACGAGTATAGATTGTAGAAGTCGTACGCTTCTGTCAACGTGTCAAATGTGGTGCCTAACTCTGGCTTGACAAATTCTTCACTGTCTCGCTCCGCAAAGCCCCTTATATATTTTTTGAGGGCCCCCATCCTTCCCAGGCAGGGTGTTCTTTCTGTAGGAATAGTGTCCGCACGAACTCTGCGTGAAAAACAACACACCCACAAAAAACAAACACAAAACATCAAGCGAAATTAGTTCTTGATTGTTATCAGAATTTCCCCCACCCCACCATCCTCACCCCATAGACGCCCATGCGGAAATAATGATTGCAAGCATTACCTGCGAAAAACTAGAAAAATATCATTGGCGGACCTACCTGTCGATGACGAACATATGTGACAGAAACAAAGCTAGACAACAAACATCCCTCCCTCCCAAAAACCGCCCACTCTTGCCTGCTGGTTATGCCTCATGTGTAACGATACAGTAGCACTAATTCAAAATCTTTTCTAATCTCTGTGGTAGCGGGGATCCTAAACAAACCACATGCACTAGACAAACAAAGCAATCCCGTACTGTCTAATACAGAAGCAATTCATGGGGCGCACCACTCAATTGGATCAACCCCTTCCCCCCTACATTTTTTATGGGATGAATCTTCTAGCTGACTGGCTCTGGTGGTAATAGACACAGAGAGCACCACTGAATTTTTGGTTATTTTACACAACATCAAACATTACCAGAACAGAACAGCAGGTTGAAAACGCACTACGGGTTAAAACATTCAGAAGAATTTGCTCCCTTGTACCTCTTAATCCAGTCCGGTGACCGTGGAGCCGGCTTGACAGCCGACTCCCCCGACTCCGCTGGGCCATTCTCCATGCTCACATCGCCGTCGTACTCCACACCGTTGGTGTGCGCAGCCACGGATGAATCCCGCAGCACATCTCCTCCACTGCTCCCAACCGCGCTCCATTCATCTCGACAGTGATCTGCCAGGCGCCTGGAAGATCAGCAGCCTGCGCACACGACGAAAAAAGACACGGCGCACCGCCGGGGGGAGTTAAGGACCATGGATGAGCTCGCTCGGCCAACACAGAATACAGATGCATGGGGGAGGGGCGAGGGCGGCGGGGGACAGCCTACACACCGGATCCACAGGGAAATCATCGATCCCTCAGGCCCCCATTGCCCCGCCGGCGCCGGCGCCGATGCCGAACCGAAATCCTCTCAGTCGCCGCCGCACCGCTACACGTTAAATTCGAAAATTCAGGGGGAGGGGATTTGAGGGTAGGAGACTGACTACGTGGAAAAAATTCTGGACTATAGTCCAGATATACCTGGAAACAAGGACCAGCGGTCCAGGTATAGTCACGGGCGTTACTGCATGCTGGCCAGGGCACTGTCAGGCATACGGCCGCGTGTCCGCGTATAGCCTGCCCCACGACCCACGCTGTACGCACCCGCAAATACTCTATTTTCCACGCCTCGCATATAGCCACATTCAATGCCACACAACTACCCGATATGTCCATCCAATGGTCCACATAATATAACTATATGATAGTATGAGCCATATCGCTGCTCTTAAAATGTTTCCCAATACCTTCCTAGTGTTAATTTTGATGAATCAGGTAACGAGGAGGAGCTTCCTATCCAACCAATCTCATTAATAAGAAGCTTGAAAAGATTAATTAAACCCACACATGATGTGGTGAAGAAGAAGAAAAGAAGAAAGAATAGAGGTAAAAGGTATCTCTCCCAAATAATGTTGCTCCTATTATTGTTTTGCCTCATGAAAATGAATCAAAAATAATTGTGAAAGATGATGCACTTGATGATGATTTTGTTATGCCTATTGCTTGTTGTGATGATTACGATTGGGAAGATAATGATACTTCTTATAATATTGGAAATATTTTTGGCACAAACTTGGGAAATTATGATGATAACAATTGTTATACCGTTGGTGCTATTCATACTATTAATGATGAGAGTGATTATCCTTATGATATGCCAACCCACAAGCTTGGGGATGCTATGCTTGATGAGAATTACATGTTTGAGAATTTATTTGCTGCAATTAATGTTTGTTCCAAGCTTGGGGATGATATGTTTAGTGAAGATGATCTTTTTAGTCCCCCTACTTTGAATGATCAAATTTTCTATGATGGTTGCTTGCCTCCTATCTATGATGAGAATGATGATACTTATGCCATAAAAAGTAGTGATAATTATTGTCATAATTTTGAATATCCTTTTACTGAACATTACTCTTTTAATGTGAGAACAATTTATAGTATTCGAGTTTCCTATGATACTCCCACTATTATGAATGAGAATAAAATTGCTTATGTGGAGAGTAATAAATTTTCTATGCTTGTGGATCATGAAAAAGAATGCTTTATGTAATAGTTATATTGATGAATCTATTCATGATGCTACTGAAAATTATTATGAGAGAGGAACTTATGACTCATGATGCTCTCTTTATGTTTCAAATCTTATCTTTTATGCGAGCATCATTGAAATTATCTTGCCTAGCTAAAAGGCATTAAAGAAAAGCGCTTATTGGGAGACAACCCAACACTTTTACCTACTGTTTTTGTGTGTTCACATGATTATGCTACTGTAGTAATCATGTTTTATAGCTTTTGTTTCAATAAAGTGCCAAGTAAAACCTTTGGGATCATGTTGGGTGATAGTTGATTTGACCCTGCTGAAAAACAGAAACTTTTGCGCTCACGAAAATAAGTCTCATTTTTAACAAAAGAGTGCTTTTGAGTTGATTCTTTTTGCAGAAGTTTAATATACAAATTTCTCACGTGGTCTAAATTTTTCATAATTTTTGGAGTAGCAGAAGTATTGTTTGAGTATGGATTACTACAGACTGTTTTGATTTTGACAGATTATGTTTTCAATGCATAGTTTGCTTGTTTTCTAGTTTCTATGGCTTATATTGCTCAATATAAATTGTGTAAATGATATGCTATAGTAGGAATTGTGTTGAAACAATTATTAATATTGTCTTTGACAGTACCAAAGTGAAATGGTTTGCTCTTTATCATACTAACCTATCTCACGAAGTTCCATGAAGTTTTGTGTGATTGAAGTTTTCAAGTTTTGGGTGAGATATCGATATGAGGAGAATAAGGAGTGACAAGACCCTAAGCTTGGGGATGCCCAAGGCACCCCAAGTTAATATCCAAGGAAGATCCAAGCAGCTAAGCTTGGGGATGCCCCGGAAAGCATCCCCTCTTTTCATCTCCAACATTATCGGTAACCTCACTTGGAGCTATATTTTCATTCATCACATGATACGAGTTTTGCTTGGAGCGTCAATTTATTTTGTTAAGAATTTGCTTGATGTTATTCAGAATAATTTTTTGTATCTTTTATTTCAATAAAAGTGACATTGATAGCCTTTGCTATGCCTATCTAGCAAGTATACATGTTGCTGTTTGAAAACAGAAAGTTTATCGATGTTGCAAAAATTCCCTAGAATAGTTAGAATGTGATAAAATGTTGAAACTTTTTGTAAAATAAGCTCCGATAAATTTTCTACATTGTGGTAGAATTTCATAATGTTTGGAGTTGAATAAGCATTGATACTCCTGCGTTATTTACAGACTGTACTGTTTTGGCAGATTGCTGTTATGTTTGCATATGCTTGCTTGTTTAATGAATCTATTTGAGGATAGGAGTGTTAAATATGCAGAGGAATTTAGTATGCAATGTTGAATAATAATTTTAGCAATTTTCTACAGTAGAGAATGATAAAGTTTTTGCATTGGTTTATACTAACTTATCTCATGAGTTCTTGTTGAGTTTTGTGTGGATGAAGTTTTTAAGATTTAGGGAAACCGTGATATAAAAGGAATTAAGGAGACAAAAAAGCACAAGGTTGGGGATGCCCAAGGCATCCCAAGATAATATTTCAAGAAGTCTCAAGCATCTAATCTTGGGGATGCCCCGGTAGGCATCCCACCTTTCTTCACCAACAATTATCGGGTTAGTATCGGTTGAGCCTAAGTTTTTACTTCTTCACATGATGTGTGCTATCCTTAGAATGTCATTTTATTTTGTTTTGCTTGCTGTTTTAATAAAGTACTTAGATCTGAAAGTTTTTAAATAAAATAGAGTCCTTAAATAGTTGCCAGGGAGGCTAGGTAAGCAGCACGCACATCCCGTCAACGAAGCTCTTTTCTATGGAATTGTTCTAGTGCTTCACTTATATATTTTTGAGCACGGGGTGCTTTGGTATTTTTGAAGAAATTCTCTCTTGCTTCACTTAAATTTATTTTATAGAAAGAAATATTATGCTCATGATCTTCACTTCTATCTTTTTGGAGTAGTTTGTCATTTACTCTTGTGCTTCATTTATATCCTATGAGTAAATTTTTGAATGAATTGAATATCATGAAGTTGAAATTATGTCATGCCGAGTAGTAGCTTCACGTTGGGTTTAGGAAGTGAAATCTTTTGAATCTTGACAATCACAATATTGGTCATACAAGCAATTCATGAATGATTAGTTGAAGGAAGAGAACTTTCACATGCAAATACACTATCTTGGAAATCTTTTGTGATTGTGAGCCCCCATCAAAATATTATATGCCAAAATTGTTGACATTGGACAAGGAAGAAAACGTAATAATTTAGGTTTGTTCATATTCACATAGAAGTTATATTGTCATAGATCATTCAACATGTGGTGCTTGCCCCCCATCTTTTCTAGCCAAAAATTCCGCACCAAGTAGAGATACTACTTGTGCATCCAAACACCCTTAAACCCAAATCTTATTTTTCAAGAGTCCACCATACCTACCTAAGGATTGAGCAAGATCCTTCACGTAAGTTGTCATCGGTGAAATAAGGCAATAAAAATTGCTTCTAAAAGTGTTAGATCATTTAGTGTAAGAGAAAATTGAGCGTTGTACGAACTTATGATGGCAAAGCAATAAAAGCGACAGACTGCATAATAAAGGTTGCTATCATAAGGGGAAATATAACGTGACATTCTTTTGCACTAAGGGGTTGAGCATACAAACAAATAAGCGCATGGCAACCTCTGCTTCCCTCTGCGAAGGGCCTATCTTTTAATTTTCAGTATTTACTTTTACGCAAAGAGTCAAAGTTTTTCTCTCCATTCCTTTTTATTTTTCTCCTTTGGCAATCATCATGTGGCGAGGAAAGATCTAGGCACATATGTCCAGTTGAATATGGGTAGCATAAGTTATTATTGTTGACATCACCCTGAGGTGAATACGTTGGGAGGCATAAGCCCCTATCTTTCTATGTGTCCGGTTGAAACATTTTGCTCATGTGTATTTGGTGAGTGTTAGCAATCATAGAAGACTATATGATGGTTGAGTATGTAGAGCTATTACTTAGACTCCGTTGAATAAGTTGAATTGCAATTGCTTGGTGACTAAGAACATAGGTTGTTGGGTTTCAAGAGAATTCATTGTTTGAACCTTAACATGTGAACTGGTTGACATTATATCATGAGAAGTTTTATGAGAAACAAATGCTGTTATGATGCTAGAAAAAGTGATTGAAATTATGCACCTTGCTAGCATTCACACTTCATAAATTATTTCTTTTATCATTTACCTACTCGAGGACGAGTAGGAATTAAGCTTGGGGATGCTGATACGTCTCCAACATATCTATAATTTATGAAGTATTCATGCTATTATTTTATCATTCTTGGATGTTTTGCAATCGTTTTATAGAAACTTTATATCATTTTTTGGGACTAACCTATTGACCCAGTGCCTAGTGCCAGTTGATGTTTTTTACATCGCAGGAAATCAATACCAAACGGAGTCCAAATGCAAAGAAACTTCACGAAGATTTTTTATGGAACAGAAGACCAATAGTGGACCAAAGAAGCACCTGGGGGGTGCCCCGAGGGGGGCACAACCCACCAGGGCGCCAGGGCCCCCTGGCGCACCCAGGTGGGTTGTACCCACCTCGGTGGCCTCCCGCACCCCCTCTTTGCACTATAAATTCCCAAATATTCCAAAACCCTTCGGGGTTAACCTAGATCAGAAGTTCCGCCGCCGCAAGTCTCTGTAGCCATCGAAAACCAATCTAGACCCTATTCCGGCACCCTGCCGGAGGGGGGAATCATCTCTGGTGGCCATCTTCATCATCCCAGCGGCCACCATGATGAGGAGAGAGTAGTCCACCCTTGGGGCTGAGGGTTTGTACCAGTAGCTATGTGTTTAGTCTCTCTCTCTCGTGATCTATATCATGGGCTTTGTTAATATAGATGGATCATATGATGTTCTCCCCTCTATACTCTTGTTGTGGTGAATTGAATCTTTACCCTTTGAAGTTTTGTCTTGTTGGATTGGATATTCAGATATGAGAACACATGATGTATGTCTTGCGGTATGAATACTTGAGGTGACAATGGGGTATCATAAGGATTCACTTGATATATGTTTGGGAACTCAACTCGTGGATTCCCGAGGTGACATTGGGGTAATCTATGCATAGGGGTTGATGCACATTTTTGTTATCTTTTCTCCGATAGAAACTTTGGGATCTGTCTGTAGTTCTTTGTGTGGATTTAGTATTATGAATATGAATTTTCTTTGGTGTTACTTTAGTATGAACTCCTGATTAGATCGATCGGAAAGAATAGCTTGCGTTATTTTAGTACGAACTGTAGGATAGATCGATAGGAAAGAATAGCCTCGAGGTTGTTTCAGACCCTACAAACAATTTCTATCTTTTGTTCTCCGCTAATAGGAACTCGAGAGTGATTCTTTATTGCACTTTGAGGGATAATCATATGATCCAACTATGTTAGCACTGTTGAGAGATTGCACTAGCGAAAGTACGGACCCTAGGCCTTGTTTCTAAGCATTGCAATACTGTTTTTGTGCCCGTTTACTATTTGCTACCTTGCTGTTTTGATTTATTCAGATTATAAAAATATTTTTCTACCATCAATATTACACTTTTATCACCATCTCTTCGCCGAACTAGTCTATACAATTTTGCCATTGTATTGGGTGTGTTGGGGACACAAGAGATTTCTTGTATTTGGTTGCAAGGTTGTTTGAGAGAGACCATCTTCATCCTACACCTCTGACAGATTGATAAACCTTAGGTCATCCTCTTGAGGTAAAATTGCTACTGTCCTACAAAACTCTGCGCTTGGAGGCCCAACACGAGTCTAAAAGAATAAAGTTGCATAGTAGACATCACGCCTCCCACGGATTGATAAACCTTAGGTCATCCACTTGAGGGAAAATTGCTACTGTCCTACAAAACTCTGCGCTTGGAGGCCCGACACGAGTGTACAAGAATAAAGTTGTGTAGTAGACATCAAGCTCTTTCCTGGCGCCATTGCCGGGGAGGTGAGTGCTTAATTGAAGGTATATCTTTAGATCTTGCAATTGAATATTTTAGTTTCTTGTTTTATCACTAGTTTGGTTTGTAAAGGAAAACTATAAAGAAAATGGAATTGAGGTTGCATCATATTGTTCATCTTTATTATGTCTTTCGTGAAAATGATGGAAAGAAAAATTGTGCTCAATTTATAGAAAAAGAATTCTAAAAAAATTGACAAAAAATCTTTGAATGGTGAACATGAATGCAATTTTGTTAGTATGAATCCTTTGAATATCCATGATGCTAATGATATGCAAAGCCATAAGCTTAGGGATGCTATATTTGATGAAGATGATATTTTTAGTCCCCCAAGTTTTGATGAGAAAATTTACTATGATGATTGCATGCCTCGTATTTATGATGATTATATTGATGAAAATGGATTTGGAGAGGTCATGACTTCATTTAATGATTAATCCTCTATGTTGGAAGAGGTTTTAATTGATTATGAGAACAAAGTTGCTATCTATGATGATTATGGTGATGACATGTATGCTATAAATAATAATGATAACTACGAAACTTGTCATCATGATTTTAATTTTCACTCTCATGATAGTTATTTTGTTGAGTTTGCTCCCACTACTATTGATGAGAAGAAATTTGCTTATGTGGAGAGTAATAAGTTTTCTATGCTTTTGTGTCATGAAAGGAATGCTTTATGTGATGGTTATATTGTTTAATTTCTTCACGATGCTACTAAAAATTATTATGAGACAGGAACATATGCTTTTGCATATTGCAAAAATATCAAGTTTCCCCTCTATGTGTTGAAAATCTTGAAGTTATGCTTGTTTTGCCTTCCTATGCTAGTTGATTCTTGTTCCCATAAATTGTTTGCTCACAAAATCCCTATGCATAGGAAGTGGGTTAGACTTAAATGTGCTAGTCATATGCTTCATGATGCTCTCTTTGTGTTTCAATTCTTATCATCATGCCTAGCTTAAAAGGCATTAAAGAAAAGTGCTTGTTGGGAGACAACCCAAAATTTATCCCTACTGTTTTTGCATGTTCGCATGAATAAGCTACCATAGTAATCATGTTTTATTATTTTTGTTTCAATAAAGTGCCAAGTAAGACCTTTGGGGTGGTCTATGGTGATAGTTGATTTGATCTTGCTGAAAAACAAAAACTTTTGCGCTCAGGAAAATAATTCTCATTTTTAACAGAAGCGTGATAAAATACTTCTTATTTTTGCATAAGATTAATAGACAAATTTCCCAGGTTGTCCTAATTTTTCAGAATTTTTGGAGTAGCAGAAGTGTGGTTGGAGTACAAATTACTACACATTGTTCTTTTTTGACAGATGTTGTTTTCAATGCATAGTTTGCTTCTTTTCTAGTTTCTATGGCTTATATTGCTCAATATAAATTGTGGAAATGATATTCTACAGTGGGCATTGTGTGGAGACAATTATGAATCTTGTCTTTGACAGTACCAAAGTGAAATGGTTTGCTCTTTATCATACTAACCTATCTCACGAAGTTCCGTTAAGTTTTGTGTGATTGAAGTTTTCAAGTTTTGGGTGAGATGTCGATATGAGGAGAATAAGGAGTGACAAGAACCTAAGCTTGGGGATGCCCAAGGCACCCCAAGGTAATATTCAAGGAAGATCCAAGCAACTAAGCTTGGGGATGCCCCGGAAGGCATCCCCTCTTTCGTCTCCAACATTATCGGTAACCTCACTTGGAGCTACATTTTTATTAGTCACATGATATGTGTTTTACATGGAGCGTCATTTTATTTTGTTAGGATTTGCTTGCTTTTATTTAGAATAATTTTTTTGCATCTTCCATTTCAATAAAATGTCAAGTGTAGCCTTTGCCATGCTTATGTTGCAAGTCTACATGTTGTTGTTTCAAAACAGAAAGTTTATCGTTGTTGTAAAAATTCCCGAGAAAAGTCAGAATGTGATAAAATGTTGAAACTTTTTGCACAATAAGCTCTGATAAATTTTGTACAGTGTGGTAAATTTTCATAATTTTTGGAGTTAAGTAAGTATTGATACTCTTGCATTCTTTACAGATTGTACTGTTTTGGCAGATTGCTGTTAGGTTTGCATTGTTTGCATGTGTTTGCTTGTTTAATGATTCTATTTGAGGTAGGACTACTAAATATGCAGAGGCATTTAGTATGAAATGTTGAATAATAATTTTAGCGATTTGCTACAGTAGAGAATGATAAGGTTTTTGCATTGGTTTATACTAACTTATCTCACGAGTTCTTGTTGAGTTTTGTGTAGATGAAGTTTTTAAGATTTAGGGAAACCGTGATATTAAAGGAATTAAGGATACAGAAAAGCTCAAGCTTGGGGGTGGCCAAGGCACCCCAAGATAATATTTCAAGAAGTCTCAAGTATCTAAGCTTGGGTATGCCTTGGTAGGCATCCCACATTTCTTCTTCAACAACTATCGGTTAGTATCGGTTGAGCCTAAGTTTTTGCTTCTTCACATGATGTGTGATATTCTTGGAATGTCATTTTGTTTTGTTTTTATTGATGTTTTAATAAAATACTTAGATCTGAATTTTTTAAAATAAGAGAGAGTCCTCAATTAGCTACCCCTTTACATAACTATTCGCTTGATCTTCACCTATATCTTTTTGGAGTGGTTTGTCATTTACTCTTGTGCCTCACTTATATCCTATGAGTAAATTGTTGAATAAATTGAATATCATGAAGTTGAAATTATATATTCATATCATGCCTAGTGGTAGCTTCACATTGGGTTTAGAAAGTGAAATCTTTTGAAGCTTGACAATCACAATATTGGTCATACAAGCAATTCATGAATGATTAGTATAAGGAAGAGAACTTTCACATGCAAATACACTATCTTGGAAATCTTTTGTGATTGTGATCCCCCATCTAAATGTTATATGCCAAAATTGTTGACGTTGGACAAGAAAGACAACGTAATGATTTATGTTTGTTCATATTCACATAGAATTTATATTGTCATAGATCCTTCAATGTGTGGTGCTTGCCCCTCATCTTTGCTAGGCAAAAATTCCGCACCAAGTAGAGATACTACTTGTGCATCCAAAAACCCTTCAAGTAAGGATCGAGTAAGATCCTTATTTAAAAAAACCCAAATCTTATTTTCAAGAGTCCACCATACCTACCTAAGGATTAAGTAAGATCCTTCAAGTAAGTTGTCATCGGTGCAATAAGGCAATAAAAGTTGCTTCTAAAAGTGTTAGATCATTTAGTGTAAGATAAATTGAGCGTTGTACGAACTTGTGATGGCAAAGAATAAAAGTGACAGACTGCATAATAAAGGTTGCTATCATAAGGGGCAATATAACGTGATGTTCTTTTGCACTAAGGGGTTGAGCATACAAACAAAAAGCGCATGGCAACCTCTGCTTCCCTCTGCGAAGGGCCTACCTTTTAATTTTATGTATTTACTTTCATGCAAGAATCAAAGTTTTTCTCTCTATTCCTTTTTATTTTTCTCTTTTGGCAAGCATCATGTGGTGAGGAAAGATCTAGTCACATATATCCAGTTGGATATGGGTAGCATGAGCTATTAATTTTGACATCACCCTTGAGGTGAATACGTTGGGAGGCGAAATTATAAGCCCCTATCTTTCTATGTGTCCGGTTGAAACGTTTTGATCATGTGTATGTGGTGAGTGTTAGCAATCATAGAAGACTATATGATGGCTGAGTATGTGGAGCCCTTACTTAGACTCTGCTGAATAAGTTGAATTGCAACTGCTTGGTGACTGAAAACAAAGGTTGTTGAGTTTCAAGAGAATTCATTGTTTGAACCTTAACATGTGAATTGGTTGCTACTTTAACATGAGAAGTTTTATAAGAGAGAATTGATGTTATGATGCTAGGAAAAGTGATTGAAATTATCATTGATCAAACTTCTGCACTTTGCTAGCATTCACACTTCATAAATTATTTCTTTTATCATTTACCTACTCGAGGACGAGTAGGAATTAAGCTTGGGGATGCCGACACGTCTCCAATGTATCTATAATTATGAAGTATTCATGTTGTTATACTATCATTCTTGGATGTTTTACAATCATTTTATAGCAACTTTATATCATGTTTTGGGACTAACCTATTGACCCAGTGCCTAGTGCTAGTTGCTGTTTTTTGCTTGGTTTTTACATCACAGTAAATCAATATCAAAGGGAGTCCAAACACCGCGAAACTTTTTGTGGATATTTTATGGACCATAACACTTCCAAATGGCCAGAGTAGCACCTGGGGGGTGCCCCGAGGGGGGCACAACCCACCAGGGCGCGCCTGGGAGCCCAGGCGTGCCCAAGTGGGTTGTGCCCACCTTAGTGGCCTCCCGTACCCCCTCTTCGCCCTATAAATAGCCAAATATTCCAAAAACCCTTGGAGGTAACCCTAGATCAGAAGTTCCGCCACAGCAAGGCTCTGTAGCCACGAGAAACAAATCTAGACCTCGTTCCCGCACTCCGCCGGAGGGGGGAATCATCATCGGTGGCCATCTTCATCATCCCGGCGGCCACCATGATGAGGAGGTAGTAGCCGACCCTCGAGCCTGAGGGTTTGTACCAGTAGCTATGTGTTTAATATCTCTCTCTTTCTCTCTCTCGTGTTCTTGAGATGTCACGATCTTGATGTATCGTGGGCTTTGTTAATATAGTTGGATCATATGGTGTTTTCCCCTCTCTATCTTGTTGTGATGAATTGAGTTTTCCCTTGGAGATTTCGTTGTTATCAGATTGAATACTTTTATGGATTTGAGGACACTTGATATATGTCTTGCATATGAATACTCGTGGTGACAATGGGGTATCGTATTAATTCACTTGATATATGTTTTGGCACTCAACTCGCGGATTCCTGAGGTGACATTGGGGTAATCTATGCATAGGGGTTGATGCATGTTCTTGTCTTTGTTTCTCCGGTAGAAATCTTGGGGCACTCTTTGAGGTTCTTTATGTTGGATTGAGTATTATCTGAATTTGCTTTGGTGTTATTTTAGTACGAACTCTAGGATAGATCGAACGGAAAGAATAGCTTTGTGTTATTTTAGTACGAACTCTTGAATAGATCAGATGGAAAGAATAGCTTTGAGGTGGTTTCGTACCCTACAAACAATTTCTTCGTATGATCTCTGCTAGATAAGAACTTTGGAGTCATTCTTCGTTGCACGCTGAGGGATGGTTATGTGATCCAGCATTGTTGAGAGATTGCACTAGCGAAAGTACGGGCCCTAGGCCTTGTTTTCAAGCATTGCAATACCATTTGTGCTCACTTTTATCACTTGCTACCTTGCTATTTTTATTTATTCAGATTATAAAAATATATTTCTACCATCCATATTACACTTTTATCACCATCTCTTCGCCGAACTAGTGCACCTATACAATTTGCCATTGTATTGGGTGTGTTGGGGACACAAGAGATTTCTTGTATTTGATTGCATGGTTGTTTGAGAGAGACCATCTTCATTCCACGCCTCCCATGGATTGATAAACCTTAGGTCATGCACTTGAGGGAAAATTTCTACTGTCCTACAAAACTCTGCGCTTGGAGGCCCAACACGAGTCTACAAGAATAAAGTTGTGTAGTAGACGTCATTCATATCCGATCTAGGTGTAATACCCAGTGCATCGGGTCCAATGAAAATCTTTTGTGATAACACTGGAGCAATTACCTTAGCGAAGGAATCCAGGTTTCACAAGAGAACCAAACACATCAAGAGACGCTTCAACTCCATTCGTGAAAAGGTCAAGGATGGAGACATAGAAGTTTGCAAAATACATACGGATCTGAATGTAGCAGACCCATTGACTAAGCCTCTTCTGCAAGCAAAACATGATCAGCACCAAGAATCCATGGGTGTTATATTCATTACAATGTAATCTAGATTAATGACTCTAGTGCAAGTTGGAGACTGAAGGAAATATGCCATAGAGGCAATAATAAAGCTGTTATTTTATATTTCCTTATTCATGATTAAGGTTTATTATTCACGCTAGAATTCTATTGATCGGAAATTTAAATATATGTGTGAATAGATAAACAAATACCGTGTCCCTAATAAGCCTCTACTAGACTAGCTCGTTGACCAAAGATGGTTAAGGTTTCCTGACCATAGACATGTGTTGTCATTTGATAACGGGATCACATTATTAGGAGAATGATGTGATGGACAAGACCCACCCGTTAGCTTAGCATATTGATAGTTCAGTTTATTGCTATTGCTTTCTTAATGTCAAATACATATTCCTTTGACTATGAGATTATGCAACTCTCGGATACCGGAGGAATACCTTGTGTGCTATCAAACTTCACAACGTAACTGGGTGATCATAAAGGTGCTCTACATGTATCTCCGAAGGTGTTTATTAAGTTGGCATAGATTGATATTAGGATTTGTCACTCCGAGTATCGGAGAGGTATCTCTGGGCCCTCTCGGTAGTACACATCATAAGAAGCCTTGCAAGCAAAGTGACTAATGAGTTAGTTTCAAGATGATGTATTACAGAACGAGTAAAGAGACTTTCCGGTAACGAGATTGAACTAGGTATGAAGATACTGACGATCGAATCTTGGGCAAGTAACATACCGATGGACAAAGGGAATTACGCATGTTGTCATAAGGTTCGACCGTTTAAGATCTTCGTAGAATATGTAGGAGCCAATATGGGCATCCATGTTCCGCTATTAGTTATTGACCAGAGAGGTATCTCGGTCAAGTCTACATAGTTCTCGAGCCCGTAGGATCCGCACGCTTAACGTTCGTTGACGATATAGTGTTATATGAGTTATATGATTTGGTGACCGAATGTTGTTCGGAGTCCCGTATGAGATCACTGTAACATCCCAAATTTTCAATTTGGAATGTTATACATAGGTCATCATAAGCATATCATATTTTATTTGCATTTTGGTTTTGATCCTGGAAATTCTAAGCAACTTAAGGACCCACGGAGAGAGTTGGGGATTTCACTTATTTTCATATTTGATTTTTCTCAAATATTAAAAAAAGGATCATTTTGATTTTAATTATTTTTCTCTCTGAAAATATTTCCAATATAAAAATAAAAGAGAGGAGATAATATGACTTCTCCAAAATAAAAGAAATATTGGAGGAAAAATGTTAAAATCAAATAAATATTTTATTGGAGTTTATTTGAATTTTTATTCAGAGTTATTTTAATTAAATTAGGAAAAAAACTGCATTTTTAAAAATTGCATTAGGTCCGGGAAAATTGTTCACTTTGTCCCAAATTTTATTAGAGGACCGTGAAAATTTATTTCGGAATTTTTGGACACCATTTGATATTTCTTTTTATTTATTTACTCTACCCGTTTTAAAAAAACGCGCAAACCGACTTTGGGTCGTGCTCGAGCCGGACAGGTCCCGCCCAGGCCCCTTTATTAGCGCCCGAGGCCGCCACCCCTTGACCTTGCCATTTCCCCCCAGCTGCCGAAACCCTAGCCCAGCCCGCCGCTTTCATGCCAGGAGCCCGCCGCGGAGTTCGCCGTCATTGCTTTTTTTTCGGTTTAGCTATAAACCGTTCGGTTTTTTAACCCTAGATCCATTTCGGGTTTTTTATTAGATCGGTTTTCTTCGGTTTAGGTTATTTTATGAACGTTCGTTCGTTAGTTTGTTTTAACAAACGAATTCGTTCGTTAGTGTGTGTTAGCGGACGTTCGTCCGATAGATTTTTCTTTTTCTGTTTAATTTTTTGCCAGGGACCTATCTGCGATTATTTTTATTGCAGATTAGCCCCTGATCTTCAAACCCTCGCATCTTTTTAACCATTCGTCCAAATCCAGTCAAACCAACGCCAAAATCTTCATCTCGAGCCCCTATTTCTGGTTAAGCAACTTGAACATGGTTTGGACAATTTAAAATTTGGTTTCAATAGATTTGAATTCGAAGTTCTTTTGACCGTAGTTTGAGTTTCGTAGCTCCAATTTAGTTGATTCTTTTTGCAAATCGAAGCTCTTCAGTTGAACTTTCAGATTGGATCTTCTTATTTGATTTTTACCCTTGCATCTATGCTTGAGTGCTTATGTATGCTATTGTTTGTTTGCGATATAATTTCTGGAGTGCGAAGCGTGCTACTACGAGTCTCTAGGGTTTGCAGATCGTCAGCAAGGCAAGTAACACATTGATCATACCCCTTTAATACCCAGTTTTTATGAATTAGTTACAATCCTCAAACACTTCATGATTAGGATGTGATTAACCTGTGGGTATTGGGAAGTAGATGATGAGGTAGAACCTATTGCCCTTCTATTATGAAACCTTGGGAGTTACTTCTACGTTATGCTTAGGTTGCTATGCTATGCTCGTAGACGTGGTTTGGTTTGAGTGATCCATGATAGATGTGAGATGGTTAATTAATGGTTAACTTAAGGTGGCTACTTAAATACACATCTGGGTGGATTGGTTGCAGGTACCTGGGGATATACCAGTGTTGTCTTTTGGTTCGCCACCCAGGCTCAAAGGGATCATAAGATTATTCATGCTAGAAACTTATGTGTGCAGCCACAAGCTATAATGGGCTCTAGCATAGTTGAGTATGTTGCATGACCTCTTTCAGTCGTAGGCTAGCAGATGTAGGGGATGTAGGTTGGTACTGTCTACCCAGAGTAAAGAGTTAATATTTCTAAAAGACTGTGTCTTGGTCATCCGTTTCTCAAACACCATGTAGTGCGAGAAAACCAATGGAGGAGATCGAGTCTTGTGGGGAAATGTGTGCAAACCTCTGCAGAGTGTACAAACTAATCATGGTTAGCCGTGTCCCTAGTTATGGACATCTTGAGTATCTGGTTCTTGGATTATCATGTTGATCTCATCACTCTAAATTAATTTGCTGGGTTGATAATTACTGTTTAATTTGGATTGAGATGGGGTTACCATTCTCAATGTTTGAACTACCATGATAGTTAAACAAAAATATATTCCTTTGTTGTAGGGAAAAATTGGCTTTTTCTCAAAAGTATTATAGCCATAGAGCCTCCACCAGCCATATATGCATGTAGTGATAGTTTTTACCTGTTCATTTCTCTACTGTGTTATATTGCCAGCATATTCCATGTGCTGACCCATTTCGGGCTGCAACATATCATGTTGCAGACTTTTCAGACGAAGAGTAAGGTGCGTTAGGTTGTTGTCGTGCACTCAGCTATGCCGATGGAGTTGATGGACTCACTTTATCTTCCAAGCCTTCCACTGTTATCGTAGTTAGATGGCCTTAAGCCATATTATTGTAATAAGTTCTCTTTTGAGACACTCGATGTAATAAGTGTGTGATTGCACTCTGTTATAAATCCTTCAAGTACTATGTGTGTCAGCATTGCCGATCCAGGGATGATACTTATACACAGAGATTTGACCGTTTGAGGTCGGATCGCTACAAGATGGTATCAAAGCACACACTGATTGTAGGACATGACCACTAAGATAAGCCATAGGTCACTCTTCTCTACTCATTTCTGACTCCTCTCCATTTTCCACACTATAGGATGGCAGACCCAAGGAACAAGTTTGCCCAACCGGATGAAGGCACACACCTTTTGGGAGACACTTGAAGGAAGTTACTAGGTACCTGAACATCGGAATACAAAGTTTCACCGGGACCTACACCGCCAATTTACCAGAAGAGGAGCGTTGGATGATTCGAGTTCAAGTTCCAGGAAGGACATTCAAGCCAGTTACTGAGCCCATAGAGTTTTCCTTTGATGCACCAATCTGGAGCCTAGGTAAGAGCAAGGCAACCCACATCGCCATGGGATGCATCGGCGAAGTTTATCACAAGGATCTTAAGGACACCATCTACCAGATATGTGGGCGCCAAGATGAGCAATGGGAGATGATCAACACCAGGAGGGACAGGTCCATTGCAGTTTTCATCCAGGAGTTAAACCAGCACATTCGTCGCCAGGAGAACCAAATGTGCGCAAGCATGTTAGATCTGAAGAAGGTGATGACCAGGAACATGGAGCTAGAAGAGGAACTCAAGTCTACACGCGACGGATATGAGGAGGAAATTGCAATACTAGTGGAGAAGAATGACGACCTAACAAGGAAGCTAGGAGTATTCATGGGAGACCCCATGCTAGGAGGAGATGACGACCATCCCGAGGACTACATCATCATCAACGACACCGACTCCGACCCCGACAGTAGTGATGATGATTATGAAAATGAAGCTGGAGCGGATTTCATGGAGTCTTCCACCAATCAAAATTTCTAGTCGACCACCATATTATTAGTAGCATTTCCCCCATGTATATAGTAGTAGTCCGAGCACTGTAATGATAGTTAGATCGATTGCATGCCCTTGTTTGAATTGATTGGTGTGATATGAATGTGTTTGTCTCATGTGCATATGGGTATTGTTTTCTCACTAGACCTCATTCTATTCTAATATCTCCCCTCTAAACCCATCAGATGCCTCCGAGATGTGACCCCGGATTTGCCTTCCCACCAGAGCTCACTCAATTGATCCAACAGCAGAATACCTTGATGCGGCTACTAGTCCAGAACCAAGGAAACAACAACAACAACAACAACAACAACAACAACAACAACAACAACAACAACAACAACAACAACAACAACAACAACAACAACAACAACAACAACAACAACAACAACAACAACAACAACAACAACAACAACACCGCCACCACCTCCTGTTGACAACTTAGCTCGTTTCTTGAGGTTGCAGCCGCCAGTGTTCTCCAGTAGCACCGAGCCAATAGTTGCTGATGACTGGCTACGCAAGATTGGAAGGGAGTTGACCACCGCAGGTTGCACAGATGCTGACAAGGTGCATTTTTTCGCACATCAATTGGATGGACCCGCAGCCTCATGGTGGTAGAATTACACAGCCACTTTCCCCATTGCCAATGTCACTTGGGAGCAGTTTCAGCAAGCTTTCCGCACCGCACATGTCTCAACTGGAGCTATGAGCATGAAGAAGCGTGAGTTTCGCAACTTACGCCAGGGAAACTGTACTGTGGGGCAGTACGTGGATGAGTTCAGTAAGTTAGCTCGTTATGCCCCGGATGATGTGGCCACAGACGCCACGAAGCAGGAGAAGTTTATGGAAGGGCTGAATGATGAGCTGAGTATGCAGTTGATGGTAGCAACATTTGCTACCTATCAGGACTTGGTAGATAGGGCTCTTATGATTGAAGGGAAGAAGCAGCAGATTGAGAGCCGCAAAAGGAAGTATGGACAAGGGAAGTACAATTCAGGAGCTCAGCGGAAACCTCGTTTTACCCCGAACTCGGGAGGATATGCCCATAACCATGGAGGCCATACCCACAATGGAGGATTTCGCATAACCACAGTGGCCCCAAGAATGGAAATGGGAATGGAGCAGGTAGCAATCAGAACCGCTCTAACCTAGCCACACCCGCCAAGAAGGATCAGAGTCACATTACTTGTTTCAAGTGCGGGAAGACTAGACACTATGCCAATGAGTGCCCTGAAGCAAAGAATGGTAATGGCAATGGAAGCTCTGGGAAGAAGCCCAACCCTTTCAACAGGGGACAAGTGAACCACGTGAACGTGGGGGAGGTTGAAGAGCAGCCACATGCAGTTGTCGGTAAGTTTTTGGTTAAGTCATTTACCGCTCTCGTTCTTTTCGATACTGGTGCATCTCATTCATACATATCAAGGGGATTTGTGGACAAGTTTAAGCTACCCACCTTAGCCCTTAGGACACCCATGTTAGTAAGCTCACCAGGTGCAGAGTATATGGCCAGCCGATGGTGCGATCGGTTACCCTTAACCATTGGTAGCCATGTTTTCCACTCAGACCTAATAATTCTGGAGTCACAAGGATTGGATGTGATACTAGTCATGGATTGGCTATCGAAGTATGGACCCACGGAGAGAGTTGGGGATTTCACTTATTTTCATATTTGAATTTTCTCAAATATTGAAAAAAGGATCATTTTGATTTTAATTATTTTTCTCTCCGACAATATTTCAAATATAAAAGTAAAGAGAGGAGATAATATGACTTCTCCAAAATAAAAGAAATATTGGAGGAAAAATGTTAAAATCAAATAAATATTTTATTGGAGTTTATTTGGATTTTTATTCAGAGTTATTTTAATTAAATTAGGAAAAAACTGCATTTTAAAAAATTGCATTAGGTCCGGGATTTTTTTTCACTTTGTCCTAAATTTTATTAGAGGACCGTGAAAATTTATTTCGGAATTTTTGGACACCGCTTGATATTTCTTTTTATTTATTTACTCTGCCCATTTTTTAAAAAAGAAAACGCGCGAACCGACTTTGGGCCGTGCCCGAGCCGGACACGTCCCGCCCAGGCCCCTTTATAAGCGCCTGAGGACGCCGCCCCAGCCCAGCCGCCAGCCCACCCCGCGCCACCCGAAACCCTAGCCGCGCCGCCATCGCGATCGGCGCCACCGCCCTTCAGCGCCGCCGAGCCCGCCGCCGAAGTTCGCCGTCGCCGCCGGTTTTTTTCGGTTTAGGTATAAACCGTTTGGTTTTTTAAACCCTAGATCCGTTTTAGTATTTTTATTAGATCGGTTTTCTTCGGTTTAGGTTATTTTACGAACGTTCTCGTTAATTTGTTTTACCGAAGAAATTCGTTCGTTAGTCTCTATTAGCGGACGTTCGTCCGATAGATTTTTCTTTTTCTGTTTTATTTTTCGCCACGGACCTATCTGCGTTATTTTTATCGCAGATTAGCCCCTGATCTTCAAACCCTCGCAACTTTTTAACCGTTCGTCCAAATCCAGTGAAACCAATGCCAAAATCTTCGTCTCGAGTCCCTCTTTCTGGTTAAGCAACTTGAACATGGTTTTGACAATTTAAAATTTGGTTTCTAGCAGATTTGAATTCGAAGTTCTTTTGACCGTAGTTTGAGTTTCGTAGCTCCAATTTAGTTTATTCTTTTTGCAAATCGAAGCTCTTCAGTTGAACTTTTAGATTGGATGACGAGGTAGAACCTATTGCCCTTTTATTATCAAACCTTGGGAGTTACTTCTACGTTATGCTTAGGTTGCTATGCTATGCTCGTAGACGTGGGTTGGTTTGAGTGATCCATGACAGATGTGAGATTGTTTATTAATGGTTAACTTAAGGTGGCTACTTAAATACACATCTGGGTGGATTGGTTGCAGGCACTGGGGATATACCAGTGTTGCCTTTTGGTTCGCCACCTAGGCTCAAAGGGATCATAAGACTATTCATGCTAGAAACTTCCGTGTGCCGCCACAAGCTATTATGGGCTCTAACATAGTTGAGTATGTTGCATGACCTCTTTCAGTGGTAGGCTAGCAGATGTAGGGGATGTAGGTTGGTACTGTCTACCCAGAGTAAAGAGTTAATGTTTCTGAAAGACTGTGTCTCGGTCATCCCTTTCTCAAACACCATGTAGTGTGATACCTCTCCAACGTATCTATAATTTTTGATTGTTCCATGCTATTATATATTCTGTTTTGGATGTTTAATGGGCTTTAATATACACATTTATATTATCTTTGGGACTAACCTATTAACCGGAGGCCCAGCCCAAATTGCTGTTTTTTTGCCTATTTCAGTGTTTCGAAGGAAAAGGATATCAAACGGAGTCCAAATGGAATGAAACCTTCGGGAACGTGATTTTCGGAACAAACGTGATCCAGAGGACTTGGAGTGGATGTCAAGCAATTAACGAGGAGGCCACGAGGCAGGGGGAGCGCCTACCCCCCGGGTGCGCCCTCCACCATCGTGGGCCCCTCGTAGCTCTTCTGACCGACCTCCTTCGCCTATATATACTCATATACACTGGAAACATCATATACGGGGCCAAAACCCTATTTCCACCGCCGCAACCTTCTGTACCCGTGAGATCCCATCTTGGGGCCTTTTCCGGCGCTCCGCCGGAGGGGGCATTGATCACGGAGGGCTTCTACATCAACACCATAGCCTCTCGGATGATGTGTGAGTAGTTTACCTCAGACCTTCGGGTCCATAGTTATTAGCTAGATGGCTTCTTCTCTCTCTTTGGATCTCAATACAAAGTTCTCCTTGCTACCTCTTGAGCACTGCGTTGGTTTTCCCTTGAAGAGGAAAGGGTGATGCAGTAAAGTAGCGTAAGTATTTCCCTCAGTTTTTGAGAACCAAGGTATCAATCCAGTAGGAGGCCACGCTCGAGTCCCACGCACCTACACAAACAAATAAGAACCTCACAACCAACGCGATAAAGGGGTTGTCAATCCCTTCACGGTCACTTACGAGAGTGAGATCTGATAGAGATGATAAGATAATATTTTTGGTATTTTTATGATAAAGACTAAAAGTAAAGAAAGCAAAATAAACGGTCTTAGAAATAACTTGTTGACGGAAGATTAATATGATAGAAAATAGACCCGGAGGCCATAGGTTTCACTAGTGGCTTCTCTCAAGAGCATAAGTATTATGGTGGGTAAACGAATTACTGTCGAGCAATTGATAGAATTGAGCATAGTTATGAGAGTATCTACTACTATTACCCCACACATCGACCGCTATCCAGCATGCATCTAGAGTATTAAGTTCATAAGAACAGTGTAACGCTTTAAGCAAGATGACATGATGTAGATGGATAAACTCATGCAATATGATATAAACCCCATCTTTTTATCCTCGATGGCAACAATACAATACGTGCCTTGCTGCCCCTGCTATCACTGGGAAAGGACACCGCAAGATTGAACCCAAAGTTAAGCACTTCTCCCATTACAAGAAAGATCAATCTAGTAGGCCAAACCAAACTGATAATTAGAAGAGACTTGCAAAGATAACCAATCATACATAAAAGAATTCAGAGGAGATTCAAATATTGTTCATAGATAATCTGGATCATAAGCCCACAATTCACCGGATCTCGACAAACACACCGCAAAAGAAGAGTTACATCAAATAGATCTCCAAGAGAATCGAGGAGAACTTTGTATTGAGATCCAAAGAGAGAGAAGAAGCCATCTAGCTAATAACTATGGACCTGAAGGTCTGAGGTAAACTACTCACACATCATCGGAGAGGCCATGGTGTTGATGTAGAAGCCCTCCATGATCAATGCCCCCTCCGGCAGGACGCCGGAAAAGGCCCCAAGATGGGATCTCACGGGTACAGAAGGTTGCGGCGGTGGAATTATGTTTTCGTGGTGCTCCTCGATGGTTTGGGGGTACGTAGGTATATATAGGAGGAAGAAGTAGGTCGGTGGAGCCACGAGGGGCCCACGAGGGTGGAGGGCGCGCCCCCTACCTCGTGGCTTCCTCGTCTGTTGCTTGACGTCCACTCCAAGTCCTCTAGATCAGTTTGTTCTAAAAATCACGTTCCCGAAGGTTTCATTCCGTTTGGACTCCGTTTGATATTCTTTTTCTGTGAAACACTGAAATAGGCAAAAAAAACAACAATTTGGGCTGGGCCTCCGGTTAATAGGTTAGTCCCAAAAATAATATAAAAGTGTATAATAAAGCCCATTAAACATCTAAAACAAAATATAATATAGCATGGAACAATAAAAAATTATTGATACGTTGGAGACGTATCAAGCATCCCCAAGCTTAATTCCTGCTCGTCCTCGAGTAGGTAAATGATAAAAACAGAATTTTTGATGTGGAATGCTACTTAGCATAATTTTCAATGTAATTCTCTTATTTGTGGTATGAATATTCATATCCGAAAGATTCAAGATAAAAGTTTAATATTGACATAAAAGTAATAATACTTCAAGCATACTAACTAAGCAATTATGTCTTCTCAAAATAACATGGCCAAAGAAAGTTCATCCCTACAAAATCATATAGTTTGGTCATGCTCCATTTTCGTCACACAAGAATGTTCTCATCATGCACAACCCCGATGACAAGCCAAGCAATTGTTTCATACTTTAGTAATCTCAAACTTTTTTTCAACTTTCACGCAATATATGAGCGTTAGCCATGGATATAACACTATGGGTGGAATAGAATATGATGATGGGGGTTATGTGGAGAAGACAAAAAAGGAGAAGGTCTCACATTGACGCGGCTAATCAACGAGCTAGGGAGATGCCCATCGATTGATGTCAATGCAAGGAGTAGGGATTGCCATGCAACGGATGCACTAGAGCTATAAATGCATGAAAGCTCAACAAAAAGAAACTAAGTGGATGTGCATCCAACTTGCTTGCTCACGAAGACCTAGGGCATTTGAGGAAGCCCATGGTTGGAATATACAAACCAAGTTCTATAATGAAAAATTCCGAATAGTATATGAAAGTGGCAAAACAAGAGACTCTCTATCATAAAGATCATGGTGCTACTTTGAAGCACAAGTATGGAAAAAGGGATAGTAACATTGTCCCTTTTTATTATTTTCTTTTTTTCTTTTTTGTGGACTTTCTTTTTTTTGGCCTTTCTCTCTTTTTTTAGGGACAATGCTCTATGAATGATGATCATCACACTTCTATTTATTTACAACTCAATGATTACAACTCGATACTAGAACAAAGTATGACTCTATATGAATGCCTCCGGCGGTTTACCGGGATGGGCAATGAATCAAGAGTAACATGTATGAAAAATTTGCATGGTGGCTTTGCCACAAATACGATGTCAACTACATGATCATGCAAGGCAATATGACAATGACGAAACGTGTCATGATAAACGGAACGGTGGAAAGTTGTATGGCAATATATCTCGGAATGGCTATGGGAATGCCATAATATGTAGGTATGGTGGCTGTTTTGAGGAAGATATAAAGAGGTTTATGTGTGATAGAGTGTATCGTATCACGGGGTTTGGATGCAACGGCGAAGTTTTGCACCAACTCCCAAGGTGAGAAAGGGCAATGCACGGTACCGAAGAGGCTAGCAATGATGGAAGGGTGAGAGTGCGTATAATCCATGGACTCAACATTAGTCATAAAGAACTCACATACTTATTGCAAAAATCTACAAGTCATCAAAAACCAAGAACTACGCGCATGCTCCTAGGGGGATAGATTGGTAGGAAAAGACCATCGCTCGTCCCCGACCGCCACTCATAAGGAGGACAATCAAAGAACACCTCATGTTTCAAATTTGGTACACAACGTTTACCATACGTGCATGCTACGGGACTTGCAAACTTCAACACAAGTATTTCTCAAATTCACAACTACTCAACTAGCACAACTTTAATATCACTACCTCCATATCTCAAAACAATCGTCAAGCATCAAACCTTTCTTATTATTCAACGCACTTATAAGAATTTTTTTACTAATCTTGGATGCCTATCATATTAGGACTAATTTCTCAATTTAAGCAAATTACCATGCTGTTTTGTAGTGCTCTCAAAATAATATAAGTGAAGTATGAGAGAACAATAGTTTCTATAAAACAAAACCAACACCGTGCTCTAAAAGATATAAGTGAAGCACTAGAGCAAAAACTATATAGCTCAAAAGATATAAGTGAAGCACATAGAGTATTCTAATAAATTCCGAACCATGTGTGTCTCTCTCAAAAGGTGTGTACAACAAAGATGATTGTGGTAAACTAAAAAACAAAGACTCAAATCATACAAGACGCTCCAAGCAAAACACTTATCATGTGGTGAATAAAAATATAGCTCCAAGTAAAGTTACCAATGGACGAAGACGGAAGAGGGGATGTCTTCCGGGGCATCCCCAAGCTTTGGCTTTTTGGTGTCCTTAGATTTACCTTGGGGTGCCTTGGGCATCCCCAAGCTTAGGCTCTTGCCACTCCTTGTTCCATAATCCATCAAATCCTTACCCAAAACTTGAAAGCTTCACGACACAAAACATAAGAGAAAATCTCGTGAGCTCCGTTAGCGAAAGAAAAAAAACACCACTTCAAATTACTGTAATGAACTCATTCTTTATTTATATTGGTGTTAAACCTACTGTATTCCAACTTCTCTATGGTTTATAAACTATTTTACTAGCCATAGATTCATCAAAATAAGCAAACAACACGCAAAAAACAGAATCTGTCAAAAACATAACAGTCTGTAGTAATCTGTAACTAAAGCAAACTTCTGGAACTCAAAAAATCTACAAAAATAGGAAGACCTATATAATTTGTTTATTGATCTACTGCAATTGGAATCAGTATTTTATCACGTTCTGGTGATTTTTAACAATTGTTTTCGTGAATAGAAAGTTTCTGGAATTTTCAGCAAGATCGAATAACTATCATCCGAGAAGATCCTATAGGTTTAACTTGGCACAAACACTAATTAAAACAAAAAAAAAAATCTAACAAGAGGCTAGATCAAATATTTATTCCTAAATAGGAGCAAAAAGCAAAAAAATAAAATAAAAATTGGGTTGCCTCCCAACAAGCGCTGTTGTTTAACGCCCCTAGCCAGGCATAAAAGCAAGGATAGATCTAGGTATTGCCATCTTTGGTAGGCAATCCATAAGTGGCTCTCATAATAGATTCAAAAGGTAATTTTATTTTATTTCTAGGAAAGTGTTCCATACCTTTCCTTAACGGAAATTGGAATCTAATATTTCCTTCCTTCATATCAATAATTGCACCAATCGTTCTAAGGAAAGGTCTACAAAGAATAATAGGACATGAAGGATTGCAATCTATATCAAGAAAAATAAAATCTACGGGCACATAGTTCCTATTCGCAACAATAAGAACATCATTAATTCTTCCCATAGGTTTCTTAATATTGGAATCCGCAAGGTGCAAGTTTAAAGAACAATCATCAAATTCACGGAAACCTAACAAATCACACAAAGTTTTTGGAATCGTGGAAACACTAGCACCCAAATCACACAAAGCATAGCATTCATGATCTTTAATTTTAATTTTTATAGTAGGTTACCATTCATCATAAAGTTTTCTAGGGATAGAAACTTCCAATTCAAGTTTTTCTTCATAAGATTGCATTAAATCATCAACAATATGTTTAGTAAAAGCTTTATTTTAAATATAAGTATGAGGAGAATTTAGCACGGATTGCAACAAGGAAATACAATATATCAAAGAGCAATTACCATAATTAAATTCCTTGAAATCCAAAATAGTGGGTTCATTGATATCTAAAGTTTTGACCTCTTCAATCCCACTTTTACCAATTTTTGCATCATGATCTAAAAACTCCAAATTTTTGGGACGCCTTCTAACTAAAGTTGACTCATCTCCAGTCCCATCATTATCAAGATTCATATTGCAAAACAAAGATTTAATAGGAGACACATCAACAACTTTTAGATCTTCATCTTTATTCTCATAAAAATTAGAAGAACACGCTTTCACAAAGCAATCTTTCTTAGCACGCATACTAGCGGTTCTTTCTTTGCACTCATCAATGGAAATTCTCATGGCTTTGAGAGACTCATTGCTATCATGCTTAGGTGGAATAGATCTAAGATTCAAAGAATCAACATCAAGAGAAATTCTATCAACGTTCCTAGCCAATTCATCAATCTTAGGCAATTTTTCTTCAAGCAAAGCATTGAAATTCTTTTGCGCAATCATAAATTCTTTAACACTAGTTTCAAAATCAGAGGGCATCTTATTAAAATTTCCATAAGAATTGTTGTTGGAATTACCATAATTATTAGAGGAATTACTAGGATACGGCCTAGGATTAAAGTTTCCTCTATAAGCATTTTTACCAAAATTATTCCTACCAACAAAATTCACATCCATAAATTCATTATTATTCTCAATCAAGGTAGACAAAGGCATATCATTAGGATCAGAAGAAACACTCTTATTAGCAAACAATTTCATAAATTCATCCATCTTTCCACTCAAAACATTAATTTCTTCTATCGCATGCACTTTTTTACTAGTAGATATTTCGGTGTGCCATTGAGAATAATTAACCATAATATTATCTAGGAGTTTAGTAGCTTCTCCTAAACTGATTTCCATAAAATTGCCCCCTGCGGCCGAATCTAAAAGGTTTCTAGAAGCAAAATTCAATCCGGCATAAATTTTTTGTATAATCATCCATAAATTCAAACCATGTGTAGGGCAACTACGTATCATTAATTTCATTATCTCCCAAGCTTGTGCAACATGTTCATGATCAAGTTGCTTAAAATTCATAATATCGTTTCTAAGGGAGATGATTTTAGTGGGAGGAAAATACTTAGAGATAAAAGCATCTTTGCACTTATTCCAAGAATCAATACTATTTTTAGGCAAAGACGAAAACCAAGTTTTAGCACGATCTCTAAGCGAAAACGGAAATAGCTTCAACTTAACAATATCATTATCCACATATTTCTTCTTTTGCATATCACACAAATCAACAAAGCTATTTAGATGGGTAGCGGCATCTTCACTAGGAAGGCTGGCAAATTGATCTTTCGTGACAAGATTCAGCAAAGCATCATTAATTTCACAAGATTCAGCATCGGTAAGAGGAGCAATTAGAGTGCTAAGAAAATCATTGTTGTTGGTATTGGTAAAGTCACACAATTTAGTATTGTCTTGAGCCATCGTGACAAGCAAGCAATCCAACACACAAGCAAACAAGAAGCAAGCGAAAAAGAGGCGAACGGAAAAGAGAGCGAATAAAACGCCAAGTGTGAGGTGGGGGAGAGGAAAATGAGAGGCAAATGGCAAATAATGTAATGCGAGGGATAAGAGTTTGTGATGGGTACTTGGTATGTCTTGACTTGTGCGAAGACTCCCCGGCAACGGCGCCAGAAACCCTTCTTGCTACCTATTGAGCATTGTGTTGGTTTTCCCTTGAAGAGGAAAGGGTGATGCAGTAAAGTAGCGTAAGTATTTCCCTCAGTTTTTGAGAACCAAGGTATCAATCCAGTAGGAGGCCACGCTCGAGTCCCAGCACCTACACAAACAAATAAGAACCTCGCAACCAACGCGATAAAGGGGTTGTCAATCCCTTCACGGTCACTTACGAGAGTGAGATCTGATAGAGATGATAAGATAATATTTTTGGTATTTTAATGATAAAGACTAAAAGTAAAGAAAGCAAAATAAATGGTAATAGAAATAACTTGTTGACAGAAGATTAATATGATAGAAAATAGACCCAGGGGCCATAGGTTTCACTAGTGGCTTCTCTCATGAGCATAAGTATTACGGTGGGTAAATGAATTACTGTCGAGCAATTGATAGAATTGAGAATAGTTATGAGAGTATCTAGGTATGATCATGTATATAGGCATCACGTCCGTGACAAGTAGACCGACTCCTGCCTGCATCTACTACTATTACTCCACACATCGACCGCTATCCAGCATGCGTCTAGAGTATTAAGTTCATCGGATCTCGACAAACACACCGCAAAAGAAGAGTTACATCAAGTAGATCTCCAAGAGAATCGAGGAGAACTTTGTATTGAGATCCAAAGAGAGAGAAGAAGCCATCTAGCTAATAACTATGGACCCGAAGGTCTGAGGTAAACTACTCACACATCATCGGAGAGGCCATGGTGTTGATGTAGAAGCCGTCCGTGATCAATGCCCCCTCCGGCAGGACGCCGGAAAAGGCCCCAAGACGGGATCTCACGGGTACAGAAGGTTGCGGCGGTGGAATTAGGTTTTCGTGGTGCTCCTCGATGGTTTGGGGTACGTAGGTATATATAGGAGGAAGAAGTAGGTCGGTGGAGCCACGAGGGGCCCACGAGGGTGGAGGGCGCGCCCCCCTACCTCGTGGCTTCCCCGTCTGTTGCTTGATGTCCACTCCAAGTCCTCTGTATCACGTTTGTTCCAAAAATGACGTTCCCCAAGGTTTCATTCCGTTTGGACTCAGTTTGATATTCTTTTTCTGCGGAACACTAGAATAGGCAAAAAAACTGTAATTTGGGCTGGGCCTCCAATTAATAGGTTAGTCCCAAAAATAATATAAAAGTGTATAATAAAGCCCATTAAACATCCAAAACAGAATATAATATAGCATGGAACAATAAAAAATTATAGATACGTTGGAGACGTATCACTCCTCGATTCTCTTGGAGATCTATTTGATGTAACTCTTCTTTTGCGGTGTGTTTGTCGACATTCGATGAATTGTGGGTTTATGATCAAGATTATATATGAACAATATTTGAATCTCCTCTGAATTCTTTTATGTATGATTGGTTATCTTTGCAAGTCTCTTCAAATTATCAGTTTGGTTTGGTCTACTAGATTGATCTTTCTTGCAATGGGAGAAGTGCTTAGCTTTGGGTTCAATCTTGCGGTGCTCGATCCCAGTGATAGTAGGGGAAACGACACCTATTGTATTGTTGCCATCGAGGATAGGAATATGGGGTTTATATCATATTGCATGAGTTTATCCCTCTACATCATGTCATCTTGCTTAAAGCATTACTCCGTTCTTATGAACATAATACTCTAGATGCATGTTGAATAGCGGTCGATGTGTGGAGTAATAGTAGTAGATGCAGGCAGGAGTCGGTCTACTTGTCACGGACGTGATGCCTATATACATGATCATACCTAGATATTCTCATAACTATGCTCAATTCTATCAATTTCTCGACAGTAATTCGTTTACCCACCGTAATACTTATGCTATCTTGAGAGAAGCCACTAGTGAAACCTATGGCCCCCGGGTCTATTTTCTATCATATTAATATCCCTCAACAAGCTATTACTTTCACCGTTTATTTTGCTTTCTTTACTTTTAGTCTTTATCCTAAAAATACCAAAAATATTATCTTATCATCTCTATCAGATCTCACTTTTGCAAGTGGCCGTGAAGGGATTGACAACCCCTTTATCGCATTGGTTGCAAGGTTCTTATTTATTTGTGTAGGTGCGTGGGACTTGAGCATGGCCTCCTACTGGATTGATACCTTGGTTCTCAAAAACTGAGGGAAATACTTACACTACTTTACTGCATCACCCTTTCCTCTTCAAGGGAAAACCAACGCAGTGCTCAAGAGGTAGCAAGAAGGATTTCTAGCGCCGTTGCCTGGGAGGCTTACACAAAGTCAAGTCAAGATTTGAACTCCCGACAACGAGCCATTTCTGGCGCCGTTACCGGGGAGTCTACGCACAAGTAAAGACATACCAAGTACCCATCACAAACTCTTATCCCTCGCATTAAATTATTTGCCATTTGCCTCTCGTTTTCCTCTCCCCCCTTCAAATTTGCCGTTTTATTCGCCCTCCTTTTCCGTTCACCCTCTTTTTCCGTTCGCCTCTTTTTCGCTTGCCTTTTTGTGTCCTGTGTGCCGTGATGGCTAGTCCTTTATCTACTCCTTTGTATCCCGAGAATGAAGTTCTTAATTTTAAACAAAGGGAGAGAGAAAATCTAAAAGATGCTTGGTATAGAATTTGCAATGCGCAAAATAGATCTAATAGGAAGCAATCTACTTTCGTTCTTCTTCGCAGTTTTTACGTAGGCATCACTCCTTGGAATAGATATATTCTTGATACCATTACCAGAGGAAATTTCTTGGGTAGCCATTTCGTTCATTAGTCTCTGTTAGCGGACGTTCGTCCGATAGATTTTTCTTTTTCAGTTTCATTTTTTGCCAGGGACCTATCCACGATTATTTTTATTGCAGATTAGCCCCTGATCTTCAAACCCTCGCACCTTTTTAACCGTTTGTCCAAATCCAGTGAAACAAACGCCAAAATCTTCGTCTCAAGCCCCTCTTTATGGTTAAGCAACTTGAACATGGTTTTGACAATTTAAAATTTGGTTTCAAGCAGATTTGAATTCGAAGTTCTTTTGACCGTAGTTTGAGTTTTGTAGCTCCAATTTAGTTGATTCTTTTTGCAAATCGAAGCTCTTCAGTTGAACTTTCAGATTGGATCTTCTTATTTGAGTTTTACCGTTGCATCTATGCTTGAGTGCTTATGTATGCTATTGTTTGTTTGCGATAGAATTTTCGGAGTGCGACGCGTGCTACTACGAGTCTCTAGGGTTTGCAGATCGTCAGCAAGGCAAGTAACACATTGATAATACCCCTTTAATACCCAGTTTTTATGCATTAGTTACAATCCTCAAACACTTCATGATTAGGATGTGATTAACATGTGGGTATTGGGAAGTAGATGATGAGGTAGAACCTATTGCCTTTTATTATCAAACCTTGGGAGTTACTTCTACGTTATGCTTAGGTTGCTATGCTATGCTCGTAGACGTGGTTTGGTTTGAGTGATCCATGACAGGTGTGAGATGGTTAATTAATGGTTAACTTAAGGTGGCTAGTTAAATACACATCTGGGTAGATTGGTTGCAGGCACCTGGGGATATACCAGTGTTGTCTTTTGGTTCGCCACCCAGGCTCAAAGGGATCATAAGATTATTCATGCTAGAAACTTCCGTGTGCAGCCACAAGCTATTATGGGCTCTAGCATAGTTGAGTATGTTGCATGACCTCTTTCAGTGGTAGGCTAGCAGATGTAGGGGGTGTAGGTTGGTACTGTCTACCCAGAGTGAAGAGTTAACGTTTCTGAAAGACTATGTCTTGGTCAACCGTTTCTCAAACACCATGTAGTGCGAGAAAACCAATGGAGGAGATCGAGTCTTGTGGGGAAAAGTGCGCAAACCTCTGCAGAGTGTACAAACTAATCATGGTTAGCCGTGTCCCCCGTTATGGACATCTTGAGTATCTGGTTCTTGGATTATCATGTTGATCTCATCACTCTAAAATAATTTGTTGGGTTGATAACTGCTGTTTAATTAGGATTGAGATGGGTTACCATTCTCAATGTTTAAACTACCATGATAGTTAAACAAAAATATATTCCTTTGTTGTAGGAAAAAATTGGCTTTTCGCAGAAGCATTATAACCATAGAGCCTCCACAGCCATATATGCATGTAGTGATAGCTTTTACCTGTTCATTGCTCTACTGTGTTATATTGCTAGCATATTCCATGTGCTGACCCATTTCGGGCTGCAACGTATCATGTTGCAGACTTTTCAGACAAAGAGTAAGGTGGCGCTAGGTCGTTGTCGTGCACTCAGCTCTGCCGATGGAGTTGATGGACTCACTTTATCTTCCAAGCCTTCTGCTGTTGTCGTAGTTAGATGGCCTTAAGCCATATTATTGTAATAAGTTATATTTTGAGACATTCGATGTAATAAGTGTGTGATTGCACTCTGTTATAAATCCTTCAAGTATTGTGTGTGTTAGCATTACCGATCCAGGGATGACACTTATACACAGAGATTTGACCGTCTGAGGTCGGATTGCTACAATCACGGACATGACGAGGAGTCTCGAAATGGCCGAGAGGTAAATATTGATATATGGGACGATGGTATTCGGACACCGGAAGAGTTTTGGGATGCACCGGGTAGTCATCGGGTCACCGGAAGGGGTTCCGGACACCCCCCCCCCGGTATGTATATGGGCTTAATGGGCCAAGGAGGGGACATACCAGCCCACAGGGGACTGGTGTGCCCCTCTCCCAGGCTGGCCAGCCCTAGGGAAGGAAAGGGGGGAGGGCTAGCCCCTCCTACCTTCCCCTTCTCATGGGAGAAAGGAAAAGGGGGGCCTCCCTCCGCTGCCTTTCCCCCGCACCTAAAAATGGCAGGGGGCGCCACTTGGGAGGAGATCCCAAGTAGGATTCGGCCTACTTGGGGCACCCTCCTAGCTGCTCCCTCCTCCCCACCACCTATATATATGTGGGAGGGGACGCCTAGCACACCAGAACATTGTCTTAGCCGGCGCCCCCCTCCAACGTTTATACCCCCGGCCATATTTTTGTAGTGCTTAGGCGAAGCCCTGTGGAGATAGCTTCACCATCATCGTCACCATGACATCGTGCTGCGGGAACTCATCCACTACCTTGTCGTCTTGCTGGATCAAGAAGGCGGAGGACGTCATCGAGCTGAATGTGTGCTGAACGCGGAGGTGACGTACGTTCGGTACTCGATCGATTGGAACGCGAAGAAGTTCGACTATGTCAACCGCATTGTCAAACGATTCCGCTTACGGTCTACGAGGGTACATAGACACATTCTCCCCTCTCGTTGCTATGCATCTCCATGGATTGATCTTGCGTGTGCATATAATTCTTTTTCTTTTTCATGCAACGTTTCCCAACAGCTAGAATGTGGTCAGTCACAACCGACGGGCTGGCTGACCTGTGTGTTTCCACTAACTCTTGCTATCAACAATTGTCCTTTTTTTAGGCACTGCTATCAACAATTGTCAAGTCTTTCTTTTTTGATCGGCCTTTGGTTGAATGATGATGCGGGGATGTCTGACTAAATTTTTTCTGATGCTTCCATAGTCGAGAACAAACATGCACATACTAAAAATCGGAAGTTGCAAAGATTCAAGCTTGACGAGGTAGCTTGCAGCCCAAAGGTGGGCAGGTCGTATACTGTATAAAATTTCATGGGTTGGGCAGGCCAGATACTATCAACAAAAAAATTCGCCTTCGGTTGTTGAGGGGCTCGCTTGGCCATGCCAGGTTAGGTGATATTCATGGAGCCCTCAGTTCCCCTGCGCTTGTGAAATATGTATAGCTTTGGTGTCGTCTCCACTGCATGACACTATCCACTACTCCCAATCACCTCTCTTGGAGATGGGCGTGCTCTAGGAGATGGACGTGCGATGGATGCTACTCGGCCAGTTCATGCTACCCAGCATTGTTCATCGGCTCCACCACTTCCCTGCACTGGCCTTGACATGAAAACTTGGGCATCCTCCCCAGGTGGTTCTTCATCGGGTGATGGACCTTTGCGATATTGGCATGACATACTTTGTCGCATGATGATTATTGTTCCCTCTGCGACCTAGCGCCGGAGATCATGCAGCACCTCCTCATTGGGTGCCTCCTCTCTAGCGCAGGCTTGGGTGGTGGTTGGCATAGGTGACGAGGATTTTATCCATTGATGGGCCTCAATCACCTCTCCATTGCCTACCGGCCATCGAAAAGGCATCGCCTGCCAGCCGTCGGGCTCGGATCTTCTAGCCATCCTTTGGGCTCAGCATAGTGCTTTCGCTAGGATCGTCTGGCATAGAGTAGGGATGTTGTTGTGGTTGATCTGGAACATTAGAAATTAGATTACTATTGATAAATTTTTTCCTTCTCATCCTGCTGATGTTGTGTTCAAATGTCACCTTTTCATCCAAACTTGGATGCCATTGGGGAAACAGCGGGATGCTGAGCTCATGCAGGAGGCCATGGAGCGGATCATGCCGATTCAAGTCAATGCGCGCCATTCTTCGTCGTCGTCCTGATCCTTTTTTTGTTGGTGGAGTCCGCGCATTCCCTGGTGGAACTGGGGCCACTTGTCCCCTGTCAGCTTAATTTTTTGTCTCTAGCTAGCCAAATTTTCCACCCAGCGCTTGTGCCATACTTTGTTATGTTTGTGTGGTGTACGCTTTGCTTAGATTTTGTTTGGATACTGCTTGTGCTAGGCTTTATTAATTTAAGGCCGGACGTTTCTTGTGTCTTTGTTCTAAAAAAACATCATCGCGTCACTGGTGAACCTCATGGTACTCACGATAAAGGACCAGCTTAACCAGCATACATTTTTTTGAGTTAAAACGAAACTTTATTCATTTGAAATAACGAGTACATCATTTGTGAGGATCATTAAAATTTCGTTGAGAGGCTCCTAAAACCAATCCAAAATTGAAGAAAATCTAGCTAATCTAGAAAGTTCATGTGCTACTTTATTTGCCTCTCTATTACAATGTTCGAATCTAGTCATGATAATATCACATGCATAGTGAAAGCAGTCATCGAAAATTGGGCACGGCTACACTCATTGACTGTCCCCCGTCCTGCATGGTCTCAATCACCTCTAGATTATCTGAGTTGATTATTAGGTGATTGCACCCCGCCCTTTGCGCTAATGTTAGTCCAAATTTGAGAGCCAATGCTTCTACCATCAGAACATCCATGCAATGGTCGATCTTTCCATTTCCTCCTGCAATAAACCTACCTTTGTTGTCTCGCAAGACTGCCCCCATCATACCCTTCAACATGTCATGGTCAAAGGAGGCATCAACATTGAGTTTCACGAAACCCTTAGGAGGACAAAGCCAACCCCCCTTTTTCATGGATGCCTTTGAAGATGATGCATTTACAGAATTGTATGTAAGGGCTATGATCCCCGTTGATATCTGAATTGCACTCTGAATTAATTCCTTGTGCACTAATTTCCATCTCTCCCACCATAGATACCAAGCTGAAATAGCTATCATTTCTCATACATTTTGGTATCCCATAATACACAAATCTTGATCTAGAAGAAGTAAAAGGTATTCCAATATCGCCTCTCCAGCACGATCAACCTCACAAGCTCTATCAATAATGTCATCCATCCCTAGTCTCTTCCAGACCTCCTTTGCTTTAGTACATAGTAAGAACATCTGTTCTGTATGTTGTACACCTTGAGAGCAAGTAGGGCAAAGGGGGCGAAACATGCATGTGTCTATTAGAGAGTGTTACCCGGCATGGGAGAGTGCCATGTAATGTATGCCATATAATTTTTTTGACTTTGGCTGGACATGATAACTTTCATATCTGACACCATATAGGGTTAGGTGTGGTTCGCCCCATCCCGTTAGAGTGTTTTAGTTGACTCCCATACAGATAATTCCACTCCATAGAGTAAGCAGACCGTACCGAGAACATATAATCGTATAACTCCATTACAAACCTGGAAAGCATGGGCCAAACTTAAACCGAAGACATAGCTACTACTAGAGTAATGCTAGACCTACGTAAACTTACTTATGTGTTTTACGTAACCAACAACGTGGAGGATTATGAATGGATGATTAAGGGGGGAGGGCCCCACCCCAATGAAAATCAGGAGGGGTTGACAGGATTAGTTAGGAAGTTTTCATAAGACTTCATAGCCCACCCATAGATGTAGGATCATCGCTACTACTAAGGCATCCATACTGATAGCTCTCAAAACCCTAGTGAGCGAGTAGACAGCAGCAATCTTGAAGCACCTTTCCATCGCCAGCCTTGCCGCCAAGTCTAGGAACTCCCGGCCGCCACCCTTGTGAAGCTCGATATACTATGGTATGTATCTGTTATAACAATTGTATGATACTTGGATTTTTTTTAGATGCCTTGCTTTTAACTCTATCCGAATAGTGCACATATTTCTTACCATGATTTCTAAATAATATTATTTTCTCTAACAGATTAGAAATGAGTTATGTTGCTTTTGGGACTGCTTGGTTTGTCTATTCTAGAAGAAGAGGAAGCGGGTATGAGCAGGTGCATGGGTTGATGTATGTGATATGACAAACACTAGTAAAGTGAAGTTTTCGTCCCTCAACTAATTGCAAAGTGTGGCTTTCATCCCTGAACTTTTTTTGGTGTAACATTCGTCCATAGTTAGTCTCTCGTAGTGGTATTCCTCGGTTAAAAAACCAGTATTATCATACTAAACGTATTTGGTGTTGGGGAACGTAGCATGCAATTTCGAAAAATTTCCTACGCTCACGCAAGATCTGTCTAGGAGATGTATACCAACAAGAGGTGTCGTGGTGGGCACACAGCAGATGCCAAGGGATGGCTAAAGATAGGAGGAGGCTCGAGGGCACTGGTGGGCTCCAGAGACGAGGTCGGCATGAGCGAGCGTGGGACGCAAGACATACCCAGGTTCGGGGCTGTCCGGAGGGATAACACCCCTAGTCATGCCGAGTGTAGTTGATGTGTATCAGTACAGAGTTGCTCCTAGAGCTGTATGGAGGAAGAAGGAAGGTGAGCCAAGGCTTAGGCTGCTCCCTCTCCTTGGGTGTTGCTGGCTATGTGCATATGCGTGAGTGGTCTCCTGTACGAGTGAGAGAGTTTCCCGTATGCATGAGGGCTCCTGGGGGTTTATAGGTCAACCCCCCAGGGGTACAATGGTGATGTTACAAGGCCGTGGGGCCGGGTTGTCATTGTCTGGGAAGCCGGTGCTGGGACCCGCCGGGGGTCATGGCTCGCCGGGTTCTCCGGGCGCGGGGCCCGCCAGGTACGGGGGCACTGTTGTCCGTCGTGTTGATCGTCAGGGAGTGGCCGGGTTGAGTCGGCTATAGTGGCGCTCCGTCAGGTCGCCGCTTGGTGGCGTCATGGGTGACGATGGTTGCATTGTGGCCACGCCAGCCCTGGTCAGCGGGGCATTGTTGCCACACCCCGGCTGACCAGAGGCATGGGTGGGGCACTGTTGTCTTCGTCATCGGTAGGTGGAGACTCGTCCCATCGTACGACCGGGATGGGATGGGAGCTGACCCATGGCCGGGTTGGAGAACACGCCAAGGGTGGAGCTGGCTTGTTGGGGAAGTCTTGGTGCATCGGGCTCGGCCATCTTGAGCTGGTTGTTGGGGCTGAGTTGAGGAGTCCGGCCGGGTCAAGGATTAGACCGGGTCGAAGGGCTTGGCCGGGTCGAGCGACCCGGCCAAGTGTGAGCCGGCTTGAGGGGCGATGCTTGCCCTGTTGTTTTTGAAAAGGATCTGGGTTCCGTTGCCTGCCCGGGGTTCATCCCCCCCGACAGTAGTCCCCCATAGCTGTGAAGGTCCGCCGACCTCGAATGGGAGGGCCTTCGCAGTTTCCTCCTTTGAGGGAGGCGAATTTTGTGACCGCCGGGTCCGGCAACACCCACTGTGTGCCGGCTTCCGGAAGCCGGATCGAGGCATCCCGACAGCGGCGGGAAACCGAGGAGTCCGCCGAATCGTTGAGGCAATCTTTTGGGCTTCGCGCGGGCGCCATGTGGCGCCTGGGAGCCGGAGGGGCCTGACAGGCCACGCGCGCGACAGGACAGGGCGACGCGCTGGGGCCCGCAGCCGCGCACCCTCAGCCCAAGCGCGTAGATTTATTGCGGCGTCCGCAAGTCGGTTGCCATTCTCGAGGCAGTTATTGCGCATGTACGTGCACAGTTATTGCGGGGAAGTGGGAAAGGCGAGCGCAAACGATCCCACTCCCCCACGTTTCGAACCGTGGCTTATAAATTGGGGCGAGGAGGGGGCGACGGAAATTATTCTCGCCCGCGCCCCCTGCCTTCTTCTTCCTTCCTCTGCTTCTTGCGACTGCCGCGCGCTGCGATGCCCGTTGCTTCGAGCAGAGCTTCATTGCCATCTTCTTCTTCTTTCTCCCGCACCTTTGTCGATGGCGCTGCCGTCGGGCTCGTGGATGGGCTCGACCGTCTCTCTCAACAACATCGCCTATCTCCGCACCACCAGGCACCTGCCAGGGGTGATGGAGGTTGATTTGCGCTTGCCGCAAGGCGAGCGGGAGGCGCGGCCCGAGGGCACGGAGCGCGTGGTCTTCTTCCCGCACTTCAAGCGCGGGCTTCGGATTCCCGCGAGCGACTTCTTCCACGACTTCCTAGAGTTCTAAGGGCTCCAGCCCCATCATCTTGGCGCCGGCGCCATCGTGCAGCTGTCGGGCTCCGTCACCCTCTGCGAGGGGTACCTGGGGGTCGAGCCTTCGATCGACCTCTGGGTGCGCTTCTTCTCCTTGAAGCAGCAGGGGCCGAGGGCCGGGGAGATGTCCGAGTGTGGGGCCGCCGTCATCTCCAACCGGTCGGGCGCTGACTGCCTGAAGATGCCGCTGGAGGATTCTGCCAAGAAGTGACAGAATTCTTTCTTCTACGTCCGCAACCTCGGCGCGGACCGCATCAGCTTTCCGCCCTTCGTCAACTCGCCGCCGATGCAGAAACGGAACAGGGGTTACTACCCCAAGAATCCGTCGCGGGAGGTGCTCAACCTGTGCGAGTGGGTGTCGGTGATGAAGGAGCGGGAGGGGCTCACTGGTACCAATCTCATCTCCGCCTTCATCATCCGCCGGGTGCTGCCGCTTCAGCAGCGCAGCCACCTCATCGGTCAGATGACCGGCCTTCAGGACCCCAACCGCATGGTGAACTTGCGGCTGGGGGTGGACCAGGTCGCGCGCCGGGTCAATGAAATCTCCAAGGCCAACCTGCGGGATGACTGCGAGTTCGGGAAACCCCCGTACAGCCGCGCGAACCCGACACCGACTGTGAGCCCTTGGTCTCCATACTTTGATGCTGCCCATCTTCTTATTCGCCCCGAGGCGACGCAGGAGGTGCTTCTGAACGCCATCCGACATCCTTACGACCAGCCTCGGGCGCAGGTGGTGCGCGCTGCCTCGGAGGAGCCCGAGGCCCACGATGGAGGGGAGGAGGTGACCGCCAACACGGGCGCAGGGCGCCGAGCGGGTAAGTCTTGTCTTTACTTCTTGAGTCACTAGTTGCGGGATGGTCTTGGGAGGCTGACGCGAGTCGCTATCGCAGCGGTGCGAGGTGGAGGAGGCGGCAGGACGGCCGGAGTCGGGTCGTCCCGGGGGTTGCCAGCGGCGAGCCGGCCACACGAGAAGAATAATGTCGTGCCGCGGGCCCCGGCGGTGAAGCGCGCGGCGAACCCGGCCGGGGGCGCGAAACCGCTTCCCAAGAGGAGGCGCAGTGCTCCGCAGGAGAGGGCGGCGAGGCTCGCCATTCCGGTGGTGCCGGGGTGAGTTCCTTGTTCGCTTGAACCGAGTGGCCGAGTGGCTCTGCTTGGCTTGTATTTATTCTGTCTTGGGTTTCAGGTCGCCGATCTTGTTGGCACTGGTGGCGGCGGATGCCACGTCCAATGAGAGCACCACGTTCCGGAGGAGCCGGGCTAGCACCGTCGACCGGGTCGAGGAGGAGCAGGAGCGGGCGGATCCGAATCTCGGTCCGGATCCGGCCGACACCGAGGCCCTGGCCCGGCGGGACCAGAACCGGGCCGAGGCAGAGCTGGAGGCGGCGGCGACCCAGACCTGGGTTAGTGTCGCGGGAGCATGGGCACGAGCCGGCGAGGAGCCGGCATGGCCGAAGATGCCGGCAGCGACGGTGGCGGCGGCGACGGTCTTCGTGCCGTCCTTGGAGGGGGAGCACGGCCAAGGCGGCCGTGCGGACGTGATGGACCTCGACAAGGAGGTCGTGGTCGTTGTGGACGACACCCCGCCGCGGACCGACGTGGTCGAGCGGGCGGGGGCCGACGGAGGCGGCGGCGACGCCGTCTTGGAGGAGGTGCCGCGGACGGCGTCGGTGGGGGCGGCTCAGATGCCGATGAGCGAGGCGCCGCCGGTGGTGGAGCTGCAAGCTACTCCGTCCATCGAGCTGGAGGTTGTGCCAGAGAGGGCACCGGAGAAGGCGCCGGCCTAAGGGGAGGCGGCCAGCAGGGAGCAAGCCCTGGTGCTCAAGTCCGGGGGTCGCCAGGTCGCAGCCGTCGCGGAGCGGGACCAGCGAGGTCTTCTTCGGGCCTCTGACCCAGGAGGAGGCGGTGATGGCCTCCGTGACCCGGCGTCTGCGAGGGCGGATGGACCGGATCCAGGCCTTTGCCCAAGCCGAGGTCAAGCAGACCCAGGAGCTGGAGCGCGACGTGTTCTGAAGATTTCCGCTACGTTCTGCCTTTGTCTTTTCATTGCTTCTTCTTTGTGCGTGCGCGCCAGCGCACCCACTGGGTGTAGCCCCGAGATTCGGGCCAACTGCGTAGCAGTTGGGTCGAATCTTAAACTGCTGTCTTGTATTGATTGTTGCCTTCTACAGCAACTGGACTCCTACCGGGTCAGCGTCTTCAACCGGCTCCTGGAGGCGCACCGACGGCTCAAGGAGCAGCTTGCCGCCAAGGAGGAGGAGCTCCGCGCTGCGGCAGGTACCTTTCTTGTGTGCTCTCTTTTAGGGGAACGCTAGCGCACCCACTGTGTGTAGTCCCCGAGATTCGGGCCAATTGCGTAGCAGTTTGGTCGAATCTTAACATAGTACTTTGTTTCTGAACCTTTCTTCTTCAGCCGAGGTGCTGTCTTGGAGGACCCGGTTGATTCGGGCTGGCTTCCACTATGACCGGCTTGTTCCGACGCTGGCCGGCTTGGGGCCAAGGCGGCGAAGGAAAGGGCGGAGGCGACGGGAGGCCGGGGGCACTTGACGAAGCCAACCAGTTGCAGGAGCAACTGGCGGGCGACAAGAACAGTCTTGAGGCGGAGGTGGAGCGCCTCAAGGCGGAAGCCGCCGAGGTTGTGGAGGCGCAGTGGGCCCTGGCCGAGGCCGACCAGCAACGCGGCAAGCTGGCCGACGATAAGGGCCGGCTCCAGGCCGAGGTGGAGCGCCTGAAGGGGCTGGTGGCCGCGGCGGAGGAGACCCGGCAGGGGGAAACCCGCCGCCGCGAGGAGGTCGAGAAGACGACCAAGGCCAAGGATGCCGAGCTGAAAGTGGCCCTTGCCAAGGTCGCCTACCTGGAGAAGGCGCTGCAGGAGAGTGACCGCACCATTGCCCGGGAGCGGCGCGGTATGTTGCTCAAAGCACAGCACCTGGAAGAGTCCTTCTGCAGTAAGTGCTTTTCTTGGGTTCTGCCGGGTTGGGAATCCGGGTTCTTGTCCTTGGTGACTTTCATCTGACTTACTTTTCTTATTGATAGGGGCCTTCCCGGAGACACGCCAGCTTGCGGAGGAGGCGGTCCACTTTCAGCGCGACCCGCAGGGGATCATCGGCTCTGGGACTGACCCGCAGGTGGCCTGGACCTTCTCAGAGATTGTGACTGCCGCCGAGGCTCGTCTGCGAGTCCTGGGCGATCATATGGGGCAGCTCTCTGAGGCTGGCGCGGTGATGACGGCGGCCCTCTGGCCGGGTTCGGTTGCGTCGAGCAGCTTCACGCGGCTAACGCGGTGGTTGGAAGCGGGGCCGGATCGGCTCCATGCCTGGCGCGTTTCCGCCGCCTGCGCCGGCGCCGGCACCGAGATGGCGCTCCGGTTTGCGATGTCTTGGCATCCGGACTTGTCGCTGGACGCGTTAATGGGTCAGCGAGACGGCTCGGAGAGCCAGCTGCAGGTGGAGGCCGGCCGGATTGCTGCTCGGGCTAGCTACATCACCGGGTTCGCCTTCCACGACGAGTTCCGGCCGGAGCGGTCGGAGGATGGCGGAGTCGTGCCTGCTGACGACTACGGCCTGCTTCTAGACGACCCGGAGGCAGCTCCAAGGAGACGGGCGTCTATCGCGACGCGGGCACCGAGGAGGGGGACACCGGCACCTCGGGGAACCCGGAGGCCACCGACGGAGATGCCTGAGGCTGCCTATTTTTTAACTTAGTAAAAATTTCTGTTAGGTAACAGGTCCACCCACCCACTGAGGGTATCCGGGTGTAATGAATTCTGGCCCTGGGCCTGTTTAAATTTGAACTGGTGATGTATAAATTTCGTGAATGTTTACGCTCTTGCTTTTTTTGTTTTTTGAGCCATTTTATTGCGGTTTTCCCCTCTCGGGCTTCCCCCCTACGAGTCTGACGGCCGAGGCTCCGGTCCGTGACAAGGAGTTCGGCCTTTGAGAGGAGCGTGCAGTATTTGAGCTGTCGAAACGTTGAGCGCGAGCGAAACACCCATTGGGTCGGCTGGCGGCAATCCGTGGCTTGATTGCCGCAAGCAACGATCGTCTGATAGTGTTACAAGTGACGGGGCCGGGTCGATCAACCCGGCGGTATGAACTTCGCGGGTGCCTGTACTTTTGCTTTTCATCTGTTGAGCCATTTTTTGTGACTTTCCTCCCTTTGGCTCCCCCCCCCATGAGTCTGATGGCCGAGGCTCCGGTCCGTGACAAGGGGTTTGGCCTTCGAGAGGATTCGCAGATGCCAGGCCTTTGAGGCGTTGGCGCCAGTGAAACACCTTAGGCGGTGGCGGCAATCCGGCGAAGCCGGTTGGCGAGCAGCCGGTCGTGCGGTAACTTAAAGCGGTGTGGCCGGGTTGGGTAACCCGGTGGTCCTGGACTTAGTGTTCGTGGCGTGCTGGTGCTCTGACCTTACGCGCTTGCCGGCCGACAGCCGAAGCCGGTTCTGTGGCTTAGCGAAAAACGGAACGCTGCGGCGATCCCAACGCGTCAGGAACCGCTGAGTAAGGCGGCGGGTACTGACCAAGCCGGCCAGCCCCCGAGCCCCCGGGTCGAGCGAGTTGGACCAATGGACGGGTTTGATAAAGAGGTAAATAATGCATAAATGCAGGAGACACAATAGCTTGGTTGGAAAGGGTAGTCCCGAGCGTCGTTCGGGAACTCCGTAGTTTTCATTCGATTACAAAAGGTAGTGATACATACGTGCACACAGCTAACTGTAAAACGGGCGGAGGAGCTCTGCATTCCATGGCCGGATTGTCTCTTCGCCGGCGGTGTCTCTCTTGCGTTTGTTTGACTTGCGGGCATCGATGAGGTAGTAGGCATTGCGATCGCATAAGGTCTTGCTGACGATGAAGGGGCCCTCCCATGGGGAGGACAGCTTGTGTTGGTCGGTCTACTCTTGGAAGAGTCGGAGGACGAGGTCTCCTTCCCAAAAAGCGAGGGGCTTGATCTTCTTGTTGTGGTAGTGCCTCAGGCCTTGCTGGTAGATGGCTGAGCGCTAGGAGGTGTGCTTCTTCAAGTAGGTCAACACCGTCCTCACGGGCTTCTCTGGCTTCGGCTTTGGTGTACATCGTGATGCGTGGTGAGTCGAACTCGATGTTGGTCGGGATGACGACTTCGGCTCCATAAACCGGAAAGAACGGGGTGAACCCGGTCGACCGGTTTGGCGTTGTTCGGAGACTCCAGAGGACGGACGGCAGTTCATCGAGCCAGCTGCCGGGAAAACGGATGAGCGGCTCGACGAGCCGCAGCTTGATGCCTCATAGGATGAGGCCGTTGGCCCACTCGACCTGGCCGTTGGACTGCGGATGTGCAACGGAAGCCAGGTCGAGGTGGATGCCGGAGACGGAGCAGTATTGCGCAAGCGCGCCCTTGGCGAAGTTGGTGTCGTTGTTCGTGATGATGTGGTTTGGCATGCCATAGCGTACCGCGATGTCCTTGACAAATCGGAGGGCCGTCGGCCCGTCCAATTTCTTGATTGGCTTTGCTTCGATCCATTTGGTGAACTTGTCCACCACCACCAGCAAATGTGTCATGCCACCTCGAGCGGTCTTGAAGGGCCCCACCATGTAGAGTCCCCAGACCGTGAAGGGCCAGGCGATCGGGATGGTTCGGAGTGCTGAGGCCGGCTGGTGGCTGCGCTTGCTGAAGCGCTGGCATCCCTCGCACTTGAGGACGAGCGACTCGGCGTCTTCGAGGGCCGTGGTCCAGTAGAAACCATGGCAGAAAGCCTTGACAACCAGGGACCATGAGGCGGCGTGGTGCACGCACTCGCCCTGGTGTATGTCGAGGAGGATCTCAATGCCCTTGTCATGCTCGACACAGCGCTGGAATGCGCCGGTGGAGCTGCGCTTGACGAGCTCGTTATTGATGATGCTGTAGGTGGATGCCCGGCGCTGCACCTGTCGGGCTTTGGTCTCGTCCATGGGGAGGACCCCGTTCTCCAGGAACTCTGAGATGGGCAGGGCCCAGGATGGTGTCATCACCACGGCGAAGACGGCCACCATTCCGGGCTCTGGGGCGGCAGCCCCCGAGCCGGGTTCAGCAGCCCCTGGATCGGGTTCGACAGTCCCCGGGCCTGGTTCAGCGATCCCAGGCGGGTTGAGCTGTCCCGGGCGGGTTAGGCGTGGCTTGGTCGGGCGGGGCATTCGGGCGGGTTGAGCGCGCCGTGTCAGTGGAGCGATCCTCGGGCGGGTTGAAGCGGGCGGGTCGCTGGGGCGTGGATGGACTCGGGGTCGGAGGCGGCAGCCAGACGGCTTGTGCAGGTGCTCGAGGGAGACGTCGGACGGGATGGACTGCCGGGACGAGGCGATCTTGGCGAGCATGTCGGCCGCCTCATTCTCTGCGCGCGGGACTTGGAGTAACTCACAGCCCGCGAAGAATCCGGATAGCTTCTAGACGAGGAAGCGGTAGCTTGCCATGTTGGAGTCGTGGGCGTCCCACTCGCCGGAGAACTGCTGCACCACCAGGTCCGAGTCGCCATAGCACAGGATGCGCCGGATGCTGAGTTCCTTGGCAAGCCAGAGGCCGTGCACAAAGGTTTCATACTCGGCGACGTTGTTGGAGGCGGCGAAGTGGATCTGCAGTGAGTACTTGAGCCAATCACCCTTCATAGAGGACAGCACAATGCCGGACCCTAGGCCGAGATGCATCTTCGTGCCGTCAAAGTGCATGCGCCAGTGCGTCGAGTCCGGTGGCGGCAGTAGGTACTGGGTCTTGGTCCAGTCGACAAGGAAGTCGGCCAAAGCTTGGGACTTGATCGTAGTGCAGGGCTCGTAGAGGATGGTGTGGCCGGCTAGCTCAAGCGCACATTTGGCAACCCGACTAGAGGCATCCCGGCACCCGATGATTTCGCCTAGAGGGGCCGTGTTGACCACGGTAACAACGTGCTCTTAGAAGTACTGCTTCAATTTCTTGGCGGTGAAGTACACGCCGTAACACATCTTCTGGTAGTGCGGTAGTTCTGCTTCGAGGCGGAGAGCACCTCGCTCAGGTAGTAGACGGGGCGCTGGACGGCTTGGACCTTGTCCTTCTCAGGTCGCTCGACCACCATCATCGTGCTAACCGACCGGGAGGTCGCGGCGATGTAGAGCAATAGCAGCTCCTTCTCGGCCGGTGCGGCCAGGACTGATGCGGTGGAGAGCATACGCTTGAGATCCCGGAAAGCCTTGTCCGCCTGGTCGTTCCATTCGAACGGCGTCGTCTTCTTCATAGCTGATACAGGGGCAAGGCCCTCTCGCCCAGCCGGCCGAGAACCGGCCGCCCGAGGCCAGCGATCGATGAACTTCGGACATCGCGCGGCCGAGTGTCGGGACGGATTTTCGGGATATGATTTCCCGGAAAATGGCCCTTGTGCTCACCAGCCCAGGATTCTGTTTAGCTGATGAGGCACCAACGATCTGAAACTCTAAGCAAAATACAAGATATGTGGTACAAGACCATTCTGGCCTATGAGTACAACAATTGGTTTCTAGTGGTTGATGGCGGAAGCGGTTTGCGGATCATCAGGGTCTATGGGACTCCATTTCCCGCAGGAACAGCTGACTAGGTTAACTCCTATATTCACGAGGCTGCTATCACCATTGCTTAGGTTCCGAGGCTGTCGTCGCAACGCTCCTCTCCATGCAAGAAATCTGTCCAAGACAATAGCCAGGGACAAGCCAGTGCGTACTTTGAATGTACTCGCAAACATTTTGAGCACGGGTATAATATAACAAACGATAATCATGCTCTGAAAACATTCTATGATCACAATGTTAGTGATAAAAATAAAATCCCTGATGCATGCAAGCAGGTTATTTATCTGCAACATGGATATGTAATAGCAGAGTAGTAATAAAATGCACCGATCGGATGTCTGAAGCGACGTCTCGAAAGGATAGTAAATAACGCGCATGCCTCAGTCGGGCGTCTGAGCGACACCACATAAAGGGCTTATAAGGTAAATAACAAGCATGCCACAGTCGGGCGTCTGAGCGACACCACATAAAGGGCTTATAAAGTAAACCAATAACAAGCATGCCACAGTCGGGCGTCTGAGAGACACCACATAAAGGGCTTATAAAGTAAACCAATAACAAGCAGGCCACAGTCGGGCGTCTGAGCGACACCACATAAAGGGCTTGTAAGAAAAATAATCACAGTGAATATCCAGGAGGTAGAACCTTCCCAGGGATACTCAATAATTACAATAATATAAAGTGTTAGTCCATAACAATCATAAGTCACAGGTCATGATCCATGTTCTGGTTTAGTAGTTTCTCCTCCGAAACCGACACATGACCCAACCCAGACTGTAGTCCTTAACCATGGACACGGCTATTCGAATAGATTTAATCTCTGCAGAGGGTGTACTCTTTACCCACGAGTAGCAGTTCCTTTAATCCATCGAACTAATTACATCTCACGGTCTTTTAGTCAAAAACACGCTGACTACTTTTACACCGACTTAACTTTACTCGTGCAGAATCACCCACGACACCGTTAAGCAAAACTCTAAGTGGGGAGGCTACAACCTCGATTAGCATGGGATCAAACTTATACCACGCACTACTAAGGGGTGCCCCCCTCTCGGTCCCAACCGGAAACACCCATGCCCTCGGACCAAGTGGCATGCCTACCGGCTGCAGTCGGTATCTTCCACTATGGCCTCTCTGTATGGTGTGTGCTAGAAAGGGGTTGACAACTTACTGAACCGTACCCTACCTACGGCAGGGACAAGTGGCATCACGAAACAAGTATGGGGGTTACTGGAACAAGACTCGATCTATGGCCGACTCAGGAGGTTTAAGTATTTCCTGCATGATTAGGATAACAAATATGTTTCAACCAACAGACAGAATCACCACTCCTCATACCTCATCTTGCCATACTGGACACAACCGTCTCGACGGGGAACCAGAGATAAGCTCGTGTCTACCCAAGACAGAGACTTTCTTGGCTTCCTTCCGGTAGGCATGAAAGGCATGTGAGGATGATTACTATCGCAAACATACCAAGCTCCAATAGCATGAGATCACCAACCTGCACTCATGAGTCTGATCATATCCTCACAAAAAAAATAACGGATACTCCATGTCACGGTGGAGTTGTAACTATATCAAACAACACACGATAATATTATGCCAGGGTTCAAAAATGCTTGCCTTTAAGTTGTGGAGAGGCAGGGTGCATTCCAAAACTTTTGAAAGTTTTCTTCTCTCTCTCTCCAAAATCCTATTTTAAATAAATTTGAATTAACACATACTTTCAAAACAGCACAAAAACATTGCTTGAATTTTTTTCAAATAAATCTGAAAATAAACTAGACAAAATTTGAGAGAGGTAGGAAAAAGAATCAATTCATTTGGAGTTATATTTAAAAAGTTATAGCCAGTCAAAGCTTAGTCAATATTACATTTTTAATAAAAGCGAAAAAAAAGCGTTCGATGAGAATCGCTTTTGAAGCGGGGAGGCGTGCTAAAGAGTTTTACGCTTCCACTTAAAACACGTGGGCGGGGCTGGAGTCAGCGGCAGTGGGTCCCTTGGGCCCCTTGGTCAGGTTGACCGATCATCCCGCCTTCCCTCTCCTTTGGCCGAAACGAAGATGGAGCTCGGCGATCTTTGCCGTGACAGCAGCTCCTCGAGGGCATCCGAGGCAGGGATGGATTCCCCGATTCAGGCGGTCCTCCCGGTAGTCGCTGGGCTGGTGGGGTGGAGGAGTGCCCGGCGTGGCCCAGCGACGAGATGGCCGGGAGGTTTGGGGCTTTGCGCTATGGGGGTTCCTCGGCAGGTGAGGTTGGGTGGCTCCGCTTGCAGTCGAGGCGGATGGTGGTGCGGAAGGATGGGAGGTCTCGGGTTGCGGCTGAGCGGACGGAGGCGGCGGCTGTACTAGCCGGAGATGGGAAAGACCTCCCAGTCGATATCCTGCTCTGTGGTGCTAGGTGGGGTGATAGGAGGTTGCTTGAGGGTTCGGAGAGGCTCAGGGGCTCCTTATATAGGCGGTCGGAGTCGGTTCCCACGGCGGCCGTGGATAAGATCGGCGAACCGCTGTTCTATAGCTTGCAGAACAACGTGTCGAGGCTGGGGGTGGCGGCAAGGGCTAGCGGACGAGCGAGCACTGCTCCATGGGCGAGCTGGCGAGCACGGAAGTCTTGGGCGGTGCCGTCCAGGGCAGGGCCCTGCTGCGGTCGGCCGCTAGTGTCCATGGCCGACCCTGACGGCGGCGCTGTGGAGCTCCAGGGTGGCCTGCGGTGAGGGAGGGGGCAGGTGCGTTGGCTGCGAGTGGGAGAGGATCGAGCAGGCGCGGGGAGGCAGCAGCAGGCCTTGGCGACTCGGCGCACCTGCGTGCAAAGCAGCGCTCTGCCACGCCAGAGCACGCCCACCAGTGCTTTCGGCGAAATCGAGGGGCTTGCCGGGGAGGCGAGGTGGAGCTGGGGTTTAACGAGGATTAGGTTAGGGTAGTCTAGAGGCTTAGTGGACATGGTGGTTAGGCAAAGTAAGCAGGTCCATAGTACAAACCATAAACTATGTCACAACTGATCATGCCCATAAGGTGTTTGACAAAATGCCAAGGGCACCTAGGCATTTCTTGGGGTGGCCAAACTCTCCAGGCTAGTCTCTCATTAGATGTAGGGGATGGTGGCAGGTTTAGTTGGTCAAAGCTAGAAAGTTGTTAGTGCAAGATTTGGAGAAAATCAAATCTGGACAGAAAGAAAATGGCATTATGGCACGTACTAGAAATATTCCAATGGACCCAATCTCCTGGACTTAAGGGTTTGGTAGGGTGTACTACAAGCGGGAGAAAGATCATGGGCATTAGAGTAACAAAAATTAGAGTTCTTGTAAAAAAAGCCAAAGCTGGACGAGAGCAAAAGAGGATGGTTTGCTCATATTTTTCAAAGAACACCAGTGGGTTTTTGCACCAAGATAAATAATATACTCTTACTGACCTCCCCTAATTTTGGTGGAAGTTTTAAAGAAATATTTAAATAGGTTGTAGTGCAAAATTGCCCACTGGACCAGATTTGAAAATTTGGTGTAGAGCTCAAAATCTCCAATGAACAGAAGATATTTTTCCATAAAAGTGATTTAAAAACATCACATGACATCTCCAAATTTTGGTTGGATTTTTAAATAAATTTATCAAATGGTTGTAGTTCAAATAGAGCTCCAAAACTAATGAAAAATCACTTTAAGGAATAAAGTTCAGAGAGCAATAATTATGCAAATAAATCCTTGATAATATAAATGTTTTTCTTGAGAGGGTAAACAAGTCCAATAATATAATTGGAAAGTTTTCACTTGGGGTAAAAACTCCATAACAATAAAGAAAAGAATGGTCCTGAAATCAAAAGAAAATCCAGAAATTAAAAGTTTAAGTTTCCTGGCAAAATTCTAATTAATAAAACAAGATTAAAATTTTGGGGTGTCACAACACTACCCCCCTTCAGAAATATCTCATCCTCGAGATTTGCTAAGGGTCGTTTTTTTTGAAAATATAGCTCATAACAGCTGAAACCGAACAGTTTACTCATAGCCCGAACTTGGGTACAACGCATAAGCTGCAACACATAAATAAACATGGCTATGACGTTTACAATGAAAACGGCAAATGTACAAGGTCCCGAGAGAACGTCTCTGGTACTGGGGCACACTCTTCTTCTATCGGGGGAAGCGGGTTGACTAGTCGATGAATGTGTCTCTCCTGGTCGGGTCTTAGCGGTCTGCCGATGGCGATCTGAGGATTTAAATCAGCGAGGCTCTGAAGATAACCCATTATCCATTGGGTCGAGGCGCTCTTAGCGATGACATCTTGGGCAAGGTTGGCGATCTTGGGTCTCTCGATTCGTCCCCGGAAAAGATGTTACTTCTCGGGTGCTGCCGACTTCGGGAAGTAATAATACCCTCGTTATTGGCATAGGGTACCCATGAATCTAAAGCGAACAAAGCGCTTCGTGTGCAGCAGCTTCTATGGCCATCTGGTCGGCATAGATTTCCCCAGGAAGGAGACTTCCGTTGGGTCTTAGTTTGAGTTCTGGGAGGGATGTGTACTATTGCCCAATATTTGAGGTGGATGGGGTGATCCTTGATTTGAGTAGCTTCGTCTTTGGGGTGGCTGGGTAGAACCCATGGTACTGCGGGTAAAATCCCACAATATTTTAACAAAACTACCGGGGTTGCATCTGGGGTTCTCGAGATAAATGCTAGGGCTCGGCATGGCAAGAAATGGTTGTGAGGTGGTGCACAAGGTGAGGGGTACTCGGCAAGGTCATGAGGTGGCCTTTTATATAGTATCGGTGGGTTATTAACATGATGAGGGCACTAGTTTGTCGGTTCTGCTCTCATGGGGCGGGGTCAAAGCCACAGACACACACATCTCACAAAAGTGGCGATATTCTTGTGGGGCGGCGGGGTTGTTTTTGGTAGCTACGCCCGGAATAAAAAATGCAACCGTACATCAACATACTTATGCACAGCTACTATTTAAAATAGGGGCGCACATGCAGACAACATTGTGGCGATACAAGGTCACACAATCACAGGGTGTGGACATACTGAGACTCGGTACTACTCGAGTGACTTAGTCCACCTCTTTTATATCTAAGCGGGCGTGCCTTGTGGATGTCGACGCTTCTCCACGGTTTTCACCGTCGGGATTAGCTGGAGGGGGTTGAGGGGCTGCAGGGTCGGGGTAGTGATGATTACCCTCGCGGGGGTTGTTGGCCACAATCCCGTTGGCGCATGTTCCCAAAAGGCGACGAAGCACTTCTGGGGTCATCAAGGTATTTTGGTCGATGACTGGGGCTGTCCTCAAGGACTCGATCGGTTGTCCGAACAACACGACTGGGTTGTCGGCGTTGGGCTCATCTTCTCCTCTTGCCGGCGCTCGGCGAATCAGCTCTCCACGAGCTGCAATCAGATCAAGGGTGATTTGATCGAACATATCCTCTAGTGCACTTACATAGCGCACCAGATGCAACAATGCAGGGTCCGTCTCGTGATCTCCGTTGGCAACCTGGGGGGGGCCTACCATATCCTTCACGGTTGGGGTAGTAGTAGAACGAGCGACAGTTAACTCTGGGCGATAAGTGCGGAGTTGAACTATAGCCTCTCGAGCAGCTAGTTGGATGGCTTGTGGCTCAAAGGAAGTTGTCCTTCGGTGAACTTGTAAGGCGTTCTAGCAGACCCCTACCATAGGTGTGCCTGATGGCCTAGAATTGGCTCTCACACGCTCATGGGTCCTTGATACACAACATACTCAGGCGCTCTTCTAATGCAAAACACGGCGGGTGAGGTTTGCTAGCGGGTCACAAAACCTCAAGGTTGGTGGCCGTGGTCTCGTTGTGAACAATGGGACTGGCATTTTAGCTTAGTTTAGGCGGAGGCTGTCTGTGTTGGGTTGAGGCTAAGCGTGCCCTTTTTATAGAAAAAGGGGCGGAGTCTTACCATGCGCTGCGAATGAGACAATTTTGGTGTCGGTCCTTTGGCGGCGTGATCGACGAGGCTAGGCTGATAGGTTGGGCACCGGCGCCAAATGGTGTCGGGTCAATGTGTGGCTATCTTGCGAGAAGCTTGGCTGGGTTTAGGTTAAGGTCTGGTGGGTTGGTTTTCCTAGGTTTTCGACACGGCTAAGATAGGATTAGCCAATGGTCGCTGCTCTGATACCAAGTTTGTCGGGACGGATTTTCGAGGATATGATTTCCCGAAAATGGCCCTTGTGCTCACCAGCCCGGGATTCTGTTAGGTGATGAGGCACCAACTTGATCTGAAACTCAAGCAAAATACAAGATATGTGGTACAAGACCATTACGGCCTATAGTACAACAATTGGTTTCTAGTGGTTGATGGCGGAGCGGTTTGTGGATCATCGGCGTCTATGGGACTCCATTTCCCGAGGAACAGTGACCGGGTTAACTCCTATCTTCGTGAGGCTGCTATCACCGTTGCTTAGGTTCGAGGCTGTAAATGCATAGCGCTCCTCTCCATGCAAAGAAATCTGGCCAAGACAATAGCGAGGGACAAGCCGGTGAGTACTTTGAATATACTATAAACATTTTGAGCATGGGTATAATATAACAAGCGATAATCATGCTCGAAAACATTCTATGATCCTGGCGTTAGTCATAAAAATAAAATCCCTGATGCATGCAAGCAGGTTATTTATATGCAACATGAATATGTAATAGCGAGTAGTAATAAAATGCACCGATCGGATGTAAAACAGCGTCTCGAAAGGATAGTAAATAACGAGCATGCCTCGATCCGATTATGCGGCGACACCACATAAAGGGCTTATAAGGTAAATAACAAGCATGCCACAGTCGGGCGTCTGAGAGACACCACATAAAGGGCTTATAAAGTAAACCAATAACAAGCATGCCACAGTCGGGCGTCTGAGCGACACCACATAAAGGGCTTATAAAGTAAGCCAATAACAAGCATGCCACAGTCGGGCGTCTGAGCGACACCACATAAAGGGCTTGTAAGAAAAATAATCACAGTGAATATCCAGGAGGTAGAACCTTCCCAGGGATACTCAATAATTCCAACAATATAAAGTGTTAGTCCATAACAATCATAAGTCACGAGGTCATGATCCATGTTACGGTTTAGTAGTTTCTCCCCGAAGGCCGACACTAAAGGCCGACACTTGACCCAACCTGGCGTAGTCCTTAACCATGGACACGGCTATTGAATAGATTTAATCTCTGCGGAGGTGTACTCTTTACCCATGAATAGCAGTTCCTTTAGTCCATCGGAACTAATTCCGTCTGGTCTTTAGTCGAAAACACGCTGACTACTTTACACCAACTTAACTTTACTGCGTATGCGGAATCACCCGACACCCGTTAAGCAAAACTCTAAGTGGGAGGCTACAACCTCGATTAGCATGGCATCAAACTTATATCGCGCGCTACTAAGGGGTGCCCCTCTCGGTCCCAACCGGAAACACCCATGCCCCCGGACCAAGTGGCATGCCTACCGGCTGCAGTCGGTATTTTCCACTATGGCCTCTACATGCAGGTGTGTGCTAGAAAGGGGTTGACAACTTCTGAACTGTACCCTACCTCTGGCGGGGACAAGTGGCAACCTGAAACAAGTATGGGGGTTCTTGGAACAAGACTCGATCTCTGACCGGCTCGGGAGGTTTAAGTATTTCTGCATGATTAGGATAACAAATATGTTTCAACCAGCAGACAGAATCACCACTCCTCATACCTCATCTTGCCATACCGGACACAACCGTCTCGGCGGGGAACCGAAGATAAGCTCGTGTCTACCCAAGATAGAGACTTTCTCGGCTTCCTTCGGTAGGCATGAAAACATGTGAGGATGATTACTATCGCAAACATATAAAGCTCCAATAGCATGAGATCACTAACATGCACTCATGAGTCTGATCATATCCTCACAAAAAAATAACGGATACTCCATGTCACGGTGGATGTCGGATTTCGGGTTCCGGCAGACCCTTGAGATTCAATTTCTTGGGGTGCGTGCGGAGATCAACCTTCCACCGTGTCGCACCTCGCCCGAATCGCTGGGACCTAAACTACTAAGCGGAACAGCACAAGAGACACGAGATTTATCTTGGTTCGGGCCACCATTGTGGTGTAATACCCTACTCCGGTGTGTGGTGTGGTAGATGCCTCTTGGGCGATGAGGAACAATACAAGGAAGAACAGCCTCGGGAGGAGTGCATTCTTGGCGGGTCGATGAACTGCTAGGTGGTGCTCGGTCGCTCTAGCTCTGGTTTCTAGATGAGGATTCGGATCTCTCCTAGCTGCCTCTACCACAGTGGGTGGCTAGTCCCTATTTATAGGCGAAGGCCTGGGCCTCTTCCCAAATATTGGCGGGAAGGGCGCCAACAATTAGCCATTTGAAGGGGAACAACGGGTACACTTATCCTGACTAAAGTTGGTCCTCGCCTGCCAAAACTCTGGTGATGGCCTTTGCTTGGGCTCCACGATGACTCCTTCCGGCCGTTGGGGCTGGTCTTGGTCTTGTTGCACCGAAGCGGATGCCTTTGCTTGATGCTCTCGCTGCGCTTGCTCCCTTTGCACCAAAGAGGAAAGGATGACGCTGTGGTCTGGCGCCCGTGGCGCCCTTGGTCGTCATGGCTTGCGTCATGGGCACCTCATGAGTACCCTGCCTTGAACTCTCCGCCTCCTCATGAGCCAGCTGAGGAGGCCGTGCTGAGAAGCTCCTTGTCGTCCGCCTCGCGAGCTTGGCCCCTCGCGAGGTCTTGAGCTTGCGTTGATGAAGGCAGGCGTCTTGGGCCTCCTTGAGCCACACGGCAGGCCGCATGCTGAGCAAGTCTGGGGACCCCGTTCCCAGAAGCATGACAGTAGCCCAGACCTGGCGCGCCCAAACAGCGGCGAGAGAGCGAAAGGGCAAGTCTGAGCGTCATGAGCCCCTAACAGCTGCGGACCTTGGGCGCCCAGCGTGGCGATTGATTGGGCGTGGGCAGCCTTTGTTCCCCACGCCTCCTTATTTCGTGCCTTGCTAGGCGGACACGCTGCTGTACACATTCATTCCCCTCTCTGCTGCTCGTGCGCCCCTGTCCTTCCCCCTCTTGAACTCTAGCTTCCGTTTTCAATCCAATCTCGAATCTCCCCCCCCCCTTTCAATCGCCATGGCTCCGATGAAGAAGGGGAAAGGGAAGAAACCTGTGCCTCCACCTCGCTCGCCGCCACCGGCGGCCCCCGCCGTCGACCCGTCGATCATACTCAATCTAGAGGGCTTGGGCAAGGTTAGTTCGGCTCTGGCCACCACCTTCAACGAATGCGGGAGGACGACGACCTGGCCCGCGTCCCACTTCTCCATCGACAAGATAGTCACTGAGGTCCGGTATTTTGCTGACGCCCTGTGGGCGGGGCTGGTTCCCCCCTTTTCTGATTTCTTCAATGCCGTGCTTTCCCATTACCAGATCCATATGATGCATCTGGGTCCTGAATCCATCACCCTTCTCGCGGTATTTGCATTTGTTTGTGAGGCAATGACGGGCATCGTTCCTTCGGTTGCCTTGCTGCGCCACTTCTTCTCTCTACGCCTCGTCGACCCCATTCAGTGCTCGGGGTGCGTGAGCTTCATCGCTGCGCCTGAGACAGCGGCTTCCGGAATTGACTTCAGCCTTCCTCCGCCCTCGCTTTGGGTTTGTGGCGGTGGCTGTGCGTGGACGTTGGGTGCCCAGCCCCTGGCGGAGCCATCCTGCTTGCTGTCCCCAACTCGGTGGGGCCAAGTGACACTCGTGGGCCCCGATTTGCCTTAAATGCAGCACCGCTTGAGTTCTGAAAGCTTGGCGTGGCAGTGCCCAAGGTGGTGAAGGAGTTCCTGCTATGCCGTGTCGCTCCTCTCCAACGCCACTCCCACGGATGTGGGCTTTCGAGCCTGATGATCGTATGAGGCTCGAGAAGAGGACATGGCGCTGGCGCCGAGGGCAGTGCTCTGGTCTGTTGGTGACCCCAACCCGGTGGCATCCAGCATGGAGGGGCCTTGCTGCCTGCCTGCCGAGCAGGCGACTTTGTGAACCAGATGCTGTCTTTGTGAATGGGGCGCGCCCAGCCCTCGAGGGCCTCGCGAGAATCGGTGTGGTGATCTGCCCTTCCAGTCGGCCAAGCGGCTCCTCCTCAAGTGGCGGGCAGGGAGGCACGAGCCGCCAGAGGTCCGAAGGACCCCTTGCCGGGTGGCAGCGCCCGGCGGCGCTCATGAGGAGCAGCTCACGAGGCTCATGCCGCCCGTGGTGAGGCGGCAGGCGCTGCCCATGATGCCTGCGGATGAGGCCCCGAGGCCCTGCTGCTTCTCTTGGTGAGGCGACCAGCAGCGCGTCAGTGGGCGCCCACAGCAGGTCGCCTTGATGCTTCTCCCTCGTCACAGGCTGACCCCTGCGCTCGAATCTTGGGTCGCTTCCGCATGGACTTCGAGGCCCTCCGGAAGAGAAGGGAGGCCCTGGGCGATGATTACCCTTGTCGCCTGCTGAAGCATAGGAAGTACTTCACCATTGACGAGTAAGCCTTTTCCTTCTCCAGCTCCTGATCCTCCTGCTGCTTGTACTGATCCTTGCCCTCCAGGCCCCTTCCTGCCGAGCTCACAGAGATGGGTGAAGAGCCGTCCCACTTGGCTTCGCCCTCTTTCCCGTCCTTGAGCACTCCGAGCAGTGGAGCCCTTGTGGTGAGGGCGACCGGGGAGGCGAACCGTCCCGAGGCGCATCGAGGCCCTGCGCACCTCGTGACTCTTCTTCGCGAGCCTTCTCGTGGCATAGCTAGCGTACCGTGGGCTTCTCGCCTGTTCATGGACGGCGATTGGCTGAGGCGCTTCTTGCGCTCTACGTCTGGGGATGGGCTGGCTCCAGGCCGGGCTTCTGGCGCGGCGTGCCCGGCCGTCACACAGGTGCCAGCCCCAGCCCCCCTGCCGGAGGGGCGCTGACTTCGTGGGCCCGTCGCATGGTTGGGGCAGGTGATGGTGTGGAAGAGCGTGCTCGGCCTTCGGGAAGCGTCGCGCTCTTCGCCAAGGATTCCTTGAAGGGCGGCTGATCACGGTGAAACTGCTTGGTGAGAGCTCGCGGATGAATCTGGCGCCTTGAGGCCGGCGGCTGCGCTGGCATGAGGCGTGGCTGGGCGCGCCATCGCCTTACACGTCATCAGCGATCTTGTCGATGAGGAGGCCAAGGCGTTCTTGGCAGCCTCTCGGGAGGCTGTTCTCGGGCCGTCGAGGAGGCCCAGAAGCTAACAGTGGCGAGCAGCGGTGGAGGCGGCACGGGAACTCCTGGCCGGTGTCACTCCTTTGGAGGAGCAAGTAGAGCTCTGCGAGGCAGCCCTTGCATCGATGAAGGTGGCCTCCGGCAACCAGGCGGAGCTCGGAAGCATGAGGCGTTGGCGCTTGAAGCCGCCCGAGCGTCTTGGCAATCTGGCGTTGGAGCGAGGCGCTTGGTGGCGCTGAGGCGGAGGATGATGTCGCCGCATGGGAGGCCCGCGTCTGGAGGAGGTCGGACGCCGAGTGGCGATGGCGCTTGAACCTCGGCGCGAGTTCGAGGAGAGGCTGGGGTTGATCAGGGTCGAGGCTGAAGGCGGGACTGCTGCCTTGAGGGCCAAGCTGGAGGAGGCGGCGGGCTGATGCTCTTGGGCCGCCCTCGAGGTGGCGCGAGTCAACCACCTCTCGGGACGAGGTGCTCCTTCTTCCCATGTGGTGGAGGAGGCCGAGGCCGTCGCGCGCCTTGAATCTGGACGAGATCGTCGTGGCGAATCTGGAGCATGAGCATGGCCCCATACTCCTGCGCTCCGGAAAGAGCCAACACAGCCTTAGGTAACATCTGCGGGCGGCTGTTGGCGAGCCGCCTGTGATTAACTCGCGCCGGCAACCTCAGTTCTTCACCGATGTGGTGGCGCAGGCTGGGCCTTGATCGGTCAGGGCCAATAGGTTGGTGGAGGAGAGGAGCAGCGCTGCTTGGGCGCCTTTTCTCGTGTCTTCAGCCATCTCCGGAACATGGACCCCACCGACTTTGGCGCAGCCATCGCCCCAGTTCCCAGGCCGTCCGGCGACTGGCGCCTGGGTGGAAGACAATGTGGATGCTCGTCGTCGGGGCCTTTGCCCGGACAACGAAGGCGTGATCGTGGCTGCCGATGAGGCGGCGTGGTGAGCGGCCACGACGCCGCCGATGGCCCACGCAGAGGCAATGACAGCGAGGCCAGTGACGCCGCTGACAACAGCTCGGGAGGTGCTCTTGAGGGCGCATTGGGGGATTTATCCGGTGATTGTGCATTGTCCTGTTCCATTACCTACATGAATAGAACTCAGGCTTTGGCCTGATGGCTGTGAGCATTTTGGGAGGGCCCCTCATGTAAAACTTGTGTTCATCGTGTTAGCAGGTGTTACATCGCCCATAGGCCCAGCGCCAAGTGGTTGGCCAAGCGTCGTGCTGGTTGGCTGATTACCTTTGTTTCGTCTGAGCCTGAGATAGCTTTGTGGGAGGCTGTGGTGACCGAGTGTCTCTGATCGAATCCGTAGGATCTGCAGTAAAACCCTCGGAGAGGACTCGGCGGCGGGGCTGGGCTGCTTGGCGCAAGCTAGGCTGGCCCGGCTCATGAGGCTCGCGAGGGGAGGTGAGGCGAGGCGGAGTGGCAGCAAAGCGAGAGATTTGCTCGAATGAGACTAAGCACCCCTTCCTGAACACCGCAAATCTCAAATTGAATCCAACTTAAATCTGGCGGGGAAGCGACAACCAAAGGGAAAGCGAAGCGCAGAAGAAAAGCCGCGTCCGGCACCTAGTCTAGTCTTGGGCGTCTTCTCACCAGTAGCAGAGCTAAGTGCTGCCTTTGGCGTGGGAGGGAGCCCAGGGGCTGAGGCTAGCACCCCTGAGACTCAGGCGTGTACAGCCCCACTCATTATTACGTGAGAGTGTCACAGGCGGCGAGCTTCACGAGCCTTGGGCCTTCTTCACAGTGCCGGCCTTGCTTCATATCGCCAGACGAGGCCCGCCTTGCGCCACACACTAGTGCCATCAGCGGCGATCGGAAACAGGGCGCCGCCCGATGGGGTAGAAGTCGCCAGCCAGTTCCCCGGCGACCACGGGTCCTCCGCCCGAGGCAGGCCTGGGCGCCTCCCAGCAGAAGGCCTACCTCCTGAGCATGCCTTGCTCCGAGCCCGGTGGTGATGTCGGATCTCTGCCCCTCTCCGGCAGCCCAGGCGCCCTCCTCCCGAGGGTAGGAGGCTGCGGAGGCCAGGGCAGCCGCTCGTCGTGGCGACCTGTACCTCCTGCGATCTATGGTTAGCGTATGTTTGCTCTTGAGGAAGTGGCGGTACCGATAATCGTCGCCCGGGCGTGACCAGTGGGACCGTCCCGAGGCTCTGGAAGAGCTCAGCTTCTAGCGCCTCATCCCCCAGCTCGGGCTGAGGCGAGCCTTGTTCTCCCTCATCGCGGGTGCCCTTGGTCCATCATGTGGGGCACGTATTCTTCTGGCGCCGTCATCCAGAAGGCCACGCCGTAGTGCTGGCGTGCCATCGGCTCTGCTTGATCGCCCACCGTGGGGTGGCGGTCGGCGGTCCACAGGCTGTGGAGTTCGTCGAATCCTTCTTCTCTGTGGACCCGGGGCGGGGCAACCCCGCCGACGCCAGTCTTGACAACCGCCCGGTGTTGGAGTAGCTTTGGAGCCAGCGGCACGCGAGGAGCCCAGCCATGGCCGCCCTGGGCTGAGATGGAAGCTGGGTGCGAAGGGTGAGCCCCGAGGCGGCCAAGCCAGGAGCTCTGCCACTCGCTCCAGCCCGACGTCGCGGCCGCTCTCCGGCCTTTGCTGCAGTAGCTCTCGGGCCCTTGTGGCCTGACCCTCGAGTTTACTGCTCGGCAGGTGTATGGCCGTTGCTGCGGCGTGGTTGGAAACCCTCGCTGCCGGCCGTGTACGCCATGGTGTGAGCCCGTGAAGCTTGTCCGCGCCACCCGGCCCGCAGCACCCTCACGGACCATGAGCTGCACAGGGCGCAGGGTGCGCCCGGCGGCGGCTCTCGATGGGCGAGCCCACGCCGCCCAAGGATCTGGGTTACTGCTTGGTGGCGGACATGGTGATGACGATCTGACGGAACACGGTGCGAAGGTGGATTCAGGCGCACCTACAGGGCGCGCCAAATGTCGGATTCGGGTTCCGGCGGACCCTTGAGGTTCGAACACAGGGGTGCGCGCGGAGATTCAACCTTCCACCGTCTCGCACCTCGCCGAATCGCTGGGACCTAAACTACTAAACGGAACAGCACAGGAGACATGAGATTTATACTGGTTCGGGCCACCATTGTGGTGTAATACCCTACTCCAGTGTGTGGTGTGGTGGATTGCCTCTTGGGCGATGAGGAACAATACAAGGAAGAACAGCCTCGGGAGGTCTGTTCTTGGCGGAGTCACGATGAACTGCTAGGTGGTGCTCGGTCGCTCTAGCTACTGGTTTCTAGATGAGGATTCGGATCTCTCCCTAGCTTCCTCTACCCTGTGGGTGGCTAGTCCTATTTATAGGCGAAGGCCCTAGGCCTCTTCCCAAATATTGAGCGGGAAGGGCGCCAACAATTAGCCATTTGAAGGGAACATCGGGTACACTTATCCTGACTAAAGTTGGTCCTCGCTGCTGAGGCTCTGTGATGGCCTTTGCTTGGGCTCCATGATGACTCCTTCCGGCCGTTGGGGCTGGTCTTGGTCTTGTTGCACCAAAGCGGATGCCTTTGCTTGATGCTCTCGCTGCTTGCTCCCTTTGCACCAAAGAGGAAAGGAGGACCTTGCATGCGGGCTGGCGCTGGACCGCCCCTTGGTCATCATGGCTTGCATCATGGGCACCTCGCGAGTACCCTACCTTGAACTCTCCGCCTCCTCATGAGCCAGCTGAGGAGGCCGTGCTGAGAAGCTCCTTGTCGTCCGCCCCCACGAGGCTTGGCCCCTCACGAGGTCTTGAGCTTGCGTTGATGAAGATGGGCCGTCTGGGCCTCCTTGAGATCGCCCTTGAGCCCTTGAGCGAGCAAGTCTGGGGACCCCCGTTCCCAGAACACCGACAGTGGAGTTGTAACTATATCAAAAAACACACGATAATATTATGCCAGGGTTCAAAAATGCTTGCCTTTAAGTTGTGGAGAGGCAGGGTGCATTCCAAAACTTTTGAAAGTTTTCTTCTCTCTCTCCAAAATCCTATTTTAAATAAATTTGAATTAACACATACTTTCAAAACAGCACAAAAAAGTTGTTTGAAATTTTTTCAAATAAATCTCAAAATAAACTAGACAAAATTTGAGAGAGGTAGGAAAAAGAATCAATTCATTTGGAGTTATATTTAAAAAGTTATAGCCAGTCAAAGCTTAGTCAATATTATGTTTTTAATAAAAACCAGAAAAAGAAAACGTTTCGATGAGAATATGCTTTGAGCGGGGAGGCGTGCTCAAGGATTTTACGCTTCCACTTAAAACACGTGGAGGCGGGGCTGGGTCACTGATAGTGGGTCCCTTGGGCCCACTGGTCAGGTTTGACCAGTCATCCCCGCCTTCCCTCTCCTTTGGCCGAGCAGAGGCGGCTCGGCGATCTTCGCCCGTGACGAGGCTCGAGGGCATCCGAGGGCAGGGATGGATCCGCCAGTTCGAGGCGGTCCTCACAGTAGTCGGCCCCAGGCTGGTGGGGTGGAGGGTGCGGCCGGCGGTGAGCTTGGGCGGAGATGGCTTGGGAGGTTTGGGGCTTTGGGCTATGGGGGTTCCTCGGCGCAGTTGAGGGTTGAGCTGACTCACTGCAGTCGAGGAGGCGGATGGTGGTGCGAGATGGATGGGAGGGGCTCGGGTTGCGGCTGAGCGGACGGAGGGTGGTGGCGGCTGTCTTGGCGGAGATGGGGAAGAAGACCTCCTCTGGTCGATTGCACCTTCTGAAGTGCTAGGTGGGTTGATAGGAGGTTGCTTGAGGGTTCGGAGGCTCGGGGCTCCTTATATAGGCGGCATGATCGGTTCCCAGCGGCCGTGGATAAGATCGGCGAACCGCCTTTACAGCTCATGAGCAGCGTGTCGAGGCTCGGGGTGGCGGCAATGGCTAGCAGACGGCGGGCACTGCTCCATGGGCAAGTGGCGGCGGGAAGGCTTGGGCGGCGCCGTCGAGCGAGGCCTGCTGCGATCGACGCTAGTGGCCACGACCGACCTGACGGCGGCGCTGTGGAGCTCCGGGGTGGCCCTGCGGTGAGGGAGGGGGCAGGTGCGTTGGGTGCGAGTGGGAGAGGATCGAGCAGGCGCGGGGAGGCAGCAGCGAGCGGTGACTCGAGGCGCCTTGCGTGCAAACGCAGCGTGCTCTAGCCGCGCCCAGAGCACGCCCACCAGGTGCTCGGCAAAATGCAGGGACTTGCCAAGAGGCCAGGGTGGAGCTGGGGTTTAACAGGATTATGTTAGGGTAGTCTAGATGCTTTGTGGACATGGTGGTTAGGCAAACCAAGTAGGTCCATAGTACGAACCAGAAACTATGTCACAATTGATCATGCCCATAAGGTGTTTGACAAATGCCAAGGGCACCTAGGCATTTCTTGGGGTGGCCAAACTCTCCAGGCTAGTGTCTCTTTAGATGTAGGGGATGGTGGCAAGTTTAGTTGGTCAAAGCTAGAAACTTGTTAGTGCAAGATTTGGAGAAAATCAAATCTGGACAGAAAGAAAATGGCATTATGGCACGTACTAGAAATATTCCAATGGACCCAATCTCCTGGACTTAAGGGTTTGGTAGGGTGTACTACAAGCAGGAGAAAGATCATGGGCATTAGAGCAACAAAAACTAGAGTTGCTATAAAAAAAGCCAAACTGGACCAGAGAGCAAAAGAGGATGGTTTGCTCATATTTTTCAAAGAACACCAGTGGGTTTTTGCACCAAGATAAATAATATACTCCTACTGACCTCCCCTAATTTTGCTGGAAGTTTTAAAGAAATATTTAAATAGGTTGTAGTGCAAAATTGCCCACTGGACCAGATTTGAAAATTTTGTGTAGAGCTCACAATCTCCAATGAACAGAAGATATTTTTGCATAAAAGTGATTTTAAAACATCACATGACATCTCCAAATTTTGGTTGGATTTTTAAATAAATTTATCAAATGGTTGTAGTTCAAGTAGAGCTCCAAAACTAATGAAAAATCACTTTAAGGAATAAAGTTCAAAGAGCAATAATTATGCAAATAAATCCACTATTAATAGAAATGTTTTTCTTGAGAGGGTAAACAAGTCCAATAATATAATTGGAAAGTTTTCACTTGGGGTAAAAACTCCATAACAATAAAGAAAAGAATGGTCCTGAAATCAAAAGAAAGTCCAGAAATCATAATTAACTTTAAGTTTCCTGGCAAAATCATAATTAATAAAACAAGGTTAAAATTTTGGGGTGTCACACGAGCCGGCTTGCGCATGCGCTCGATGGCCTTGATCTTCTCTGGGTCTGCCTCAATGCCGCGCTCCGAGACAAGGAAGCGAGTAGCTTTCCGGCCGGGAAGCCGAAAACGCATTTCTCTGGGTTGAGCTTGACCTTGTACTCGTGCAGGTTGGCGAAGGTTTCCTTTAGGTCATAGAGGAGCGTGAGGTGCTGCTTGGTCTTTACCACAATGCCGTCCACATAGACGTGGATGTTGCGCCGAGTTGCGGCAGCAAGCATTTCTGCATGCAGCACTGGAAGGTGGCGCCTGCGTTCTTCAAGCTGAACGACATGAGCATGTAGCAATACACCCCAAAGGGCGTCATGAAGGACGTCTTCAGGGATCGGTGCAGCCGACGCCTCTTGGGCCAAGGTGACGATCCGGTCGAGTTGGTGCCGCTCCTCGGCTACGACCAGCGACTCGGCCAGCTTGGCACCGTCTCGGGCGCACTCCAGGGACTTGCGGTAGTCGCCGATGACAGCGATGAGGCCCTTCGGACCCGGCAACTTCATCTTCAGGTAGGCGTAGTTGGGGCCCACCATGAACTTGGCAAGCGCAGGCCGGCCCAGCAGCGTGTGGTACGCGCTGGACAGGTTCACCATCTCGAACCAGATCGGCTCGCGTCGGAAATGGATGTTGTCGCTGAACAGGATGTCGAGCTGGACCTGGCCGATTGGGGCGCAGGAGAGGCCGGGAACGATGTCGTGGAAGATCGTCCGGGTCGGCTCCAGGTCTTTGGCCTCGAGGCCGAGCTTGTTCATGGTGTCGCGGTAGAGGATGTTGATGCTGCTGCCGCTGTCGATGAGAACCCGGGAGAACTTGCACGTGTGCCGGGGCACGAAGATGGTAAGGTTGAGGACGAGGGCGTAACCACCCGGGTTTGACATGACGACCGGGTGGTCCTCCCGAGTCCAGGTGACTGGGTGCTCCGACCAGTGCATGTACTCCGGCTTTGCCGGGATGACGGTGTTCACCTCCTGCCGAAGGAGGCGCTCACTACGCTTGTCATCGCCGAGGCTGGTGAAGATGACGTAGGTCGCGTTCTGGGCCAGGTAGGCGTTGTCGTGCATCGTGCCGCCAGCCGGTGGCGGCGGCTGCCCCGCTCCCGGAGCCGGGGCCGGAGGAGGCGGGATGTCGCCCCTCAGGAGGCGCTTGGTGGTGGCGCACTGCCGAAGCGTGTGCATGGACGGCCTTGCGCCACTGTGGTGCTTGCATGGAGCGTCGAGCATCTCCTCGAAACTCATGGCGAGCTTCCACGTCGTCTTGCCGGTCTACCGGTGCTTGGCGGCCGGGTCGGTCACGGGCGCCTACTCAGCGGCCACGACGAGCTGGTTGTCATAGCGCTGGGCCGGCTGATCAGCCTTGCGCTTGTTGTTCCGCTGGTTGTGCTGCTGCCAGCTGCCTTCGCCAGCCGGCTTCGCAGGGGGAACCGGCTTCACCTTGCCGGCTTCGTCCAGCGCCACCTGGATCTTCATGGTGGAGTCGGTGTTGGCGTACTTGTCCGCCTTCCCCATGAGCGCGGCCATGGTGGTCGGCTCGGAGCGTAAGAGCTTGTGCTTGAGGAGGGTGCCATCCCGGCACCCGTTGACGAAGTATTGGATCGCTTGGACTTCGTGGACGCCCTCACAGCTGTTCCGGAGCTCGGTCCAGCGTGCGAGGTACTTGCGGCCGGTCTCCGCCGGCCCCTGCACGCACATGGCGAGCTGACTGGGGCGGCCGGGTCGCCTGTAAGTGCCGGTGAAGTTGCGCATGAAGACCTGCTCGAAGTCAACCCACGCGTTGATACTACCCGCCGGCAGACTATTCAACCAGGTGCGGGCCGACCCCTGGAGCATGAGAGGCGCGTAGTGCATGACGAGGCGGTGGTTGCCGCCGGTGATACCGATGGCGGTGGTGTAGTCGGTGAGCCAGTCCTCCGGCTTCACGGGGCCGTTGTACTTGGGGGTGTCGCCGGGGACTGTGAACCCTTTAGTAAAGGGCTCACCCCGGATGTGTGGCCCGAAGCACGCTGGCCCGACAGGGCCGGTCTCTTCCTGCTCCTGGGAGAGGGCGAGTCGGTCGGGGCGGTAGCGGGCGTCGTCGTGATCGATGGCGCGCAGACCCAGCCAGTCGGTGACCGCGCCGCGGGGGGCCGGGTCGGCTCCAGTCGGACGTCGACCGGGTTGGAGCAGAGGGTCGAGTCAGCGTCGGGCCTCCGAGACCGGCTCGTCGCCCAAGCCACCGGCAGTCGTCGGGGCGGGGTTGCGCCGGGTCCGGGAGCGACTGGAGTGTGCCTTGCCATGTGGTGAAGATGCCGTGTGCTGGTTGTCGTCGGGTCCAGCAACGCGGGCGGAGCCGGATCCGGTCGGCTTGGCGAGGTGATTGAGGCGGTCCTGCTGTGCATTAGTCGCAGCGAGGAGGTCGCTCACCCTCATGAGCCGGTCTTGCAGCTCTTCGCCTGTGAGCTAATCCAGGCGGACCGCGGCCGCCTGGGCAGCGCGCATGTTCTTCACGGGAGTCTCGTAGACGGGAGGGAGGGCACCGAAGGCGCGCCCGATCGCGCCGCCCCGGACCCGTACGTCGGCGACCCGGCTTGGCTCGGGCGCGTCCGGCGTGAAGCCGTAGGCGGTGTTGCGCTCCTGCTGAGCAGAGTCGAGGCGGCACTGCGTGGCGGCGAGCGTCTCGGTGAGGTCCAGGAGGCGCTGGCGGTCCTCGTCGAGACGAGTCCGGGCCTCGGCGATGTCGGAGGCGTCGATGGGGATGCGAAGGCTCTGCATCATGGCATGCGGCGGGTTGGGCGGGCTGGCCAGCTCCACTGCGGCCCTGGCTTCGACGGCCTTCCTCGCGGTGCTGGACAAGGAAGCGGCGCCAGTGTCAGTGATGAAGACCTCCACGCAGAGGTCCATTGCCCCGGCGGGAGTGCCGCCGCCGAGGAGAAGGGGGAGTCGGAAAAGTCAAGTACCTCATTGGGGTAATCGTCGGTCGCACGCGCATCGGAGATGCGTAGTGCAGCGAAGGAGGTGGCGAGTGCGTCGATGATGTTGTCCGCCAGCGTGACGGGCTCGTCGGAGCCGGAGAGGAGCCCCGTCTGAAGCATGCTCCCGGCCAGGACCTCGAGCTGCCCCACGGTGGGCGCCAGCTGTCGTGGTGGGCACACGGCAGATGCCAAGGGATGGCTAAAGATAGGAGGAGGCTCGAGGGCACTGGTGGGCTCCAGAGGCGGGGTCGGCATGAGCGAGCGTGGGACGCAATACATACCCAGGTTCGGGGCTCTCCGGAGAGATAACACCCCTAGTCCTGCCGAGTGTAGTTGATGTGTATCAGTACAGAGTTCCTCCTAGAGCTGTATGGAGGAAGAAGGAAGGCAAGCCAAGTCTTAGGCTGCTCCCTCTCCTTGGGTGTTGCTTGCTACGTGCGGATGGGTGAGTGGTCGCCTGTGCGAGTGAGAGAGTTTCCCATATGCATGAGGGCTCCTGGGGGGTTTTATAGGTCAACCCCCAGGGGTACAATGGTAATGTTACAAGGCCGTGGGGCTGGATTGTCATTATCCAAGAAGCCGGTGCTGGGACCCGCCGGGGGTCAGGGCTCGCCGGTTTCTCCGGGCGCGGGGCCCGCCTGGTACGGGGGCACTGTTGGCCGTCTTGTCGATCATCAGGGAGTGGTCGGGTTGAGTCGGCTACAGTGGCGCTCCGTCAGGTCGCCGCTTGCTAGCGTCATGGGTGATGACGGTTGCATTGTGGCCATGCCAGCCCCGGTCAGCGGGGCACTGTTGCCACGCCCCGGCTGACCAGAGGCATGGGCGGGGCACGGTTGTCTTCGTCATCGGTAGGTGGAGACTCGTCCCATCGTATGGCCGGGATGGGATGGGAGCTGACCCGTGGCCGGGTTGGAGAACACGCCAAGGGTGGAGCTGGCTTGTTGGTGAAGTCTTGGTGCGTCGGGCTCGGCCGTCTTGAGCTGGTTGTTGGGGCCGAGTTGAGGAGTCCGGCCGGGTCGAGGATTAGGCCGGGTCGAGGGGCTTGGCCGGGTCAAGCGACCCAGCCAAGCGTGAGCCAGCTTGAGGGGCGATGCTGGCCCCGTTGTTTTTGAAAAGGATCCAGGTTCCGTTGCCTGCCCGGGGTTCATCCCCCCGACAAGAGGGGGAGAGTGTGTCCACGTACCCTCACAGATCGAAAGCGAAAGCGTTAGCTTAACGCGATTGATGTAGTCGAACGTCCTCTCGATCCAACCGATCAGGCACCGAACGTATGGCACCTCCGAGTTCTGCACACGTTCAGCTCGATGATGTCCCTCAAACTCTTGGTCCAACAAAGATTCGAGGGAGAGTTTCGCCAGCACGATGGTGTGGTGACGGTGATGGTGAAGTGATCCATGCAGGGCTTCACCTAAGCAGTACGACAATATGACTGGAGGAGTAAACAGTGGAGGGGGCACCGCACACGTCTAAGAACAATTGATGTGCTTTGGGGTGCCCCCCATGCCCCCGTATATAAAGGAGAGGGAGGAGGTCGGCCCTAGGGGGCGTGCCAAGTGGGGGGAAACCGACTTGGACTCCTAGTCCTAGTCGCCCCCCTTCCTTCTTTCGGAGGGGGAAAGGGGAAAGGAGAGGGAGAGGGAGAAGGAAAGGGGGGCCGCGCCACCTCCCCTTGTTCAATTCAAACTGCCCATGGGGGGCGCCACCCCTTGTGGGCTGCCCTCTCTCTCCCCTATGGCCCCATGTTGGCCCATTACTTTCCTAGGGGTGTTCCGGTAAGCTCCCAGTACTCCGATAAATATCTGAAACGCTCCGGAACCATTCTGATGTCGGAATACTATCGTTCAATATATCAATCTTTACCTCTCGACCATTTCTAGATTCCTCGTCATGTCCGTGATCTCATCCAAGACTCCGAACAAACTTCGGTCACCAAAGCACATAACTCATAATACAAATTGTCATCGAATGTTAAGCGTGCGGACCCTACGGGTTCGAGAACTATGTAGACATGACCGAGACACCTGTTCGGTCAATAACCAATAGCTGAACCTGGATGCTCATATTGGCTCCTACATATTCTATGGAGATCTTTATCGGTCGAACCGTTACGACAACATATGTTATTCCCTTTGTCATCAGTATGTTACTTGCCCGAGATTCGATCGTCGATATCCTCATACCTAGTTCAATCTCGTTACCGGCAAGTCTCTTTACTTGTTCCGTAATGCATCATCCCGTAACTAACTCATTAGTCACATTTCTTGCAAGGCTTATTATGATGTGCATTACCGAGAGGGCCCTGATGTTGGAAATATGCCCTAGAGGCAATAATAAATTAGTTATTATTATATTTCCTTGTTCATGATAATCGTTTATTATCCATGCTATAATTGTATTGATAGGAAACTCAAATACATGTGTGGATACATAGACAACACCATGTCCCTAGTAAGCCTCTATTGGCTAGCTCGTTGATCAATAGATGGTTACGGTTTCCTAACCATGGACATTGGATGTCGTTGATAACGGGATCACATCATTAGGAGAATGATGTGATGGACAAGACAATCCTAAGCCTAGCACAAAGATCGTAGTTAGTATGCTAAAGCTTTTCTAATGTCAAGTATCATTTCCTTAGACCATGAGATTGTGCAACTCCGGATACCGTAGGAATGCTTTGGGTGTACCAAACGTCCAACGTAATCGGGTGACTATAAAGGTGCATTACGGTATCTCCGAAAGTGTCATTGGGTTGGCACGAATTGAGGCTGGGATTTGTCACTCCGTGTAAGCAGAGAGGTATCTCTGGGCCCACTCGGTAGGACATCATCATAATGTGCACAATGTGACCAAGGGGTTGATCACGGGATGATGTGTTACGGAACGAGTAAAGAGACTTGCGATAACGAGATTGAACAAGGTATCGGGATACCGACGATCGAATCTCGGGCAAGTACAATACCGCTAGACAAAGGGAATTGTATACGGGATCGATTGAGTCCTTGACATCGTGGTTCATCCGATGAGATCATCGTGGAACATGTAGGAGCCAACATGGGTATCCAGATCCGCTGTTGGTTATTGACCGGAGAACGTCTCGGTCATGTGCATGGTTCCCGAACCCGTAGGGTCTACACACTAAGGTTCGATGGCGCTAGGGTTATAAAGGAAGTTTGTATGTGGTTACGAATGTTGTTCGAGTCCGGATGAGATCCCGGACGTCACGAGGAGTTCGGAATGGTCCGGAGGTAAAGATTTATATATGGGAAGTTCTATTTTGGTAACCGGAAAAATTTGGGGTTTATCGGTAGCGTCTGGGACCACCGGAGGGTCGAGGGTCCACCAAGTGGGGCCACCAACCCCGAGAAGGTTGCGTGGGCCAAGTGTGAGGAGGAACCAGCCCCAAGGGGCTGGTGCGCCCCAAAGAGGCCCAAGCGCAAGGGTGAGTGGGAGGGGCAAACCCTAGGGCAGATGGGCCCTAAGGCCCATCTAGTGGGCGCCTCCTCTCCTCCCTCTTGGCCGCCCCCTTGATCCAATCTAGGGCTGCCGCCCCTCTGGGGTGGGAACCCTAGAGGGGCACACCTCCTCCCTTCCCTATATATATGAGGCCTAGGGGCTGCCCATAACATGCGATTCGATCTCTCGTTGGTGCAGCCTGCGTCTCTTCTTCCTCCTCCTCCTCTCTTGTGATGCTTGGCGAAGCCTGCAAGATGCCACGCTCCTCCACCACCACCACGCCGTTGTGCTGCTGCTGGATGGAGTCTTCCTCAACCTCTCCTCTCTCCTTGCTGGATCAAGGCGTGGGAGGCGTCACCGGGCTGTACGTGTGTTGAGCGCGGAGGTGCCGTCCGTTCGGCACTAGGATCTCCGGTGATTTGAATCACTACGAGTAACGACTCCATCAACCCCGTTCACATGAGCGCTTCCGCTTAGCGATCTACAAGGGTATGTAGATGCACTCTCCTTCCCTCGTTGCTAGTTTCTCCATAGATAGATCTTGGTGACACGTGGAAAATTTTGAATTTCTGCTCGTTCCCCAAAGGGCATCATGAGCTAGGTCTATTGCGTAGATTCTTTGCACGAGTAGAACACAAAGTAGTTGTGGGCGTTGATGATGTTCAATATGCTTACCGTTACTAGTCCAATCTTGTTTCGACGGTATTGTGGGATGAAGCGGCCCGGACCGACCTTAGACGTACTCTTCGTGAGACAGGTTCCACCGATGACATGCACTTGGTGCATAAGGTGGCTAGCGGTGCCGCCTCTCCACTTTAGTCGGAACGGATTCGATGAAAAGGGTCCTTATGAAGGGTAAATAGCAATTGGCATATCACGTTGTGGTTTTGCGTAGGTAAGAAACGTTCTTGCTAGAAACCCATAGCAGCCACGTAAAACATGCAAACAACAATTAGAGGGCGTCTAACTTGTTTTTGCGGGGTATGCTATGTGATGTGATATGGCCAAGAAAAATGTGATGAATGATATGTGATGTATGAGATTGATCATGTTCTTGTAATAGGATTCACGACTTGCATGTCGATGAATATGACAACCGCAGAGCCATAGGAGTTGTCTTTATTTATTGTATGACCTGCGTGTCATTAAACAACGCCATTTAATTACTTTACTTTATTGCTAACGGTAGCCATAGTAGTAGAAGTAATAGTTGGCGAGACAACTTCATGAAGACACGATGATGGAGATCATGATGATGGAGATCATGGTGTCATGCCGGTGACGATGATGATCATGGAGCCCCAAAGATGGAGATCAATGGAGCTATATGATATTGGCCATATCATGTCACTACTATATAATTGCATGTGATGTTTATTATGTTTATGCATCTTGTTTACTTAGATCGACGGTAGTAAATAAGATGATCCCTTATAACATTTTCAAGAAGTGTTCTCCCCTAACTGTGCACCGTTGCCAAAAGTTCGTTGCTTCTAAGCACCACATGATGATCGGGTGTGATGGATTCTTACGTTCACATACAGCGGTGTTGTGAGCCTAGCATGTACAGACATGGCCTCGGAACACACGCAATACACTTAGGGTTAACTTGACGAGACTAGCATGTACAGACATGGCCTCGGAACACAGAGACCGAAAGGTCGAGCATGAGTCGTATGGTAGATACGATCAACATGAAGATGTTCACCGATGAGACTAGTCCGTCTCACGTGATGATCGGACACGGCCTAGTTGACTCGGATCATGTAATCACTTAGATGACCAGAGGGATGTCTATCTGAGTGGGAGTTCATAAGATGAACTTAATTATCTTGAACATAGTCAAAAGACCTTTTGCAAATTATGTCATAAGCTCGCGCTTTAGTTCCTTGTTTAGATATGTTCCTAGAGAAAATATAGTTGAAAGTTGACAGATGGCGATTATGCGGACGTGAAAGCTTATGTCCTTAATGCACCTCTCGGTGTGCTGGACCTCGAGCGTGGTTCGTGGATGTTGCGAACATCGACACACGCTTTGATGACTACGTGATAGTTCGGTAATGTTCAGCGGCTTAGAATTAAGGCACCAAAGGCGTTTTGAAGCGTCACGAACATATGAGATGTTCGAGGGCTGAAATTGGGATTTCAGGCTCGTGCTCACGTCAAGAGGTATGAGACCTCCGACAAGTTTTCTAGCCTACAAACTAAGGGAGAAGATCTCAATCGTTGAGCTTGTACTCAGATTGTCTGGGTACAACAATCACTTGAATCGAGTGGGAGTTAATCTTCCAGATGAGATAGTGATGTTTCTCCAAAGACATTGCCACCAAGCTACTAGAGCTTCGTGATGAACTATAACATATCGAGGGATAGATATGATGATCCTTGAAGTGTTCGCGATGTTTGACACATGAAAGTAGAAATCAAGTAGGAGCATCAATTGTTGATGGTTGGTAAAACCACTAGTTTCAAGAAGGGCAAGGGCAACAAGGGATACTTCATGAAGCGGCAAAACAGTTGCTGCTCTAGTGAAGAAACCCAAGGTTGAACCCAAACCCGAGACTAAGTGCTTCGTAATAAGGGAACAGCCACTTTGGAGCAGAATTACCCTAGATACTTGGTAGATGAGAAGGCTGGCAAGGTCGATAGAAGTATATTGGATATACATTATGTTAATGTGTACTTTACTAGTACTCCTAGTAGCACCGGGGTATTAGATACGGTTCGGTTGCTAAGTGTTAGTAACTCGAAATAAAAGGCTACGGAATAAGCGGAGACTAGCTAAAGGTGAGTGACGATATGTGTTGGAAGTGTTTCCAAGGTTGATGTGATCAAGCATCACACGCTCCCTCTACCATCGAGATTGATGTTAAACCTAAATAATTGTTATTTGGTGTTTGCGTTGAGCATAAACATGATTGGATTATGTCTATCGCAATCTGGTTATTCATTTAAGGAGAATAATGGTTACTCTATTTATTTGAATAATACCTTCAATGGTCTTGCACCTAAAGGAATGGTTTATTGAATCTCGATCGTAGTGATACACATTTTCATGCCAAAATAAGATAGTAATGATAGTACCACTTACTTGTGGCACTGCCATGTAAGTCATATTGGTATAAAAGCATGAAGAAGCTCCATGTTGATGGATCTTTAGACTCACTCATTTTGAAAAGTTTGAGACATGCGAACCATGTCTATTGGTGTATCGCATGAAGAAACTCCATGCAGATGGATCGTTTGGACTCACTTGATTTTGAATCACTTGAGATATGCAAAACATACCACATGGGCAAGATGACCAAAAGCCTCGGTTTGATAAGATGGAACAAGATAGCAACTTGTTGGAAGTAACACATTTTGATGTGTGCAGTCCAATGAGTCTTTGAGGCATCTGATGAATATCGTTATGTTCTTACTTCACGATGATTCGAGTAGATGTTGAGTATATTTACTTGATGAAACACAAGTCTGAATTATTGAATGGTTCAAGTAATTTCAGAGTGAAGTTGAAGATCATCGTGACAAGAGGATAGAATGTCTATGATATGATCATAGAGATGAATATCTGAGTTACGAGTTTTGGCACACAATTAAGACATTGTGCAAATTGTTTCACAATTAATACCGCCTGGAACACCATAGTGTGATGGTGTGTCCGAACATCATAGTTGCACTCTATTGGATATGGTGCGTACCATGATGTCTTTTATCGAATTACCACTATCGTTCATGGGTTAGGCATTAGAGACAACCGCACTCACTTTAATAGGGCACCACGTAATTCCGTTGAGATGACACCGTGAGAACTATGGTTTGGAGAAACTTAAGCTGTCATTTCTTAAAAGTTTGGGGCTACGACGCTTATGTGAAAAAGTTTCAGGTTGATAAGCTCGAACCCAAAGCGGATAAAATGCATCTTCATAGGGCACCCAAAACAGTTGGGTATACCTCCTAATTCAGATCCGAAAGCAATAGGGATTGTTTCTTGAATCGGGTCCTTTCTCGAGGAAAAGTTCGTCTCGAAAGAATTGAGTGGGAGGATGGTGGAGACTTGATGAGGTTATTGAACCATCACTTCAACTAGTGTGTAGCAGGGCACAGGAAGTTGTTCCTGTGGCACCTCCACCAATTGAAGTAGAAGCTTATGATAGTGATCATGAAACTTGGATCAAGTCACTACCGAACCTCGTGGGGCGACAAGGACGCGTCTTGCTTGGAGTGAATGCGGTGATCCTGTCTTGAATGTCATGTTGCTAGACAACAATGAACCTCGAGCTATGGAGAAGCAATGGTGGGCCCAAATTCCGACAAATGGTTAGAAGCCATGAAATCCGAGATAGGATCCATGTATCAGAACAAAGCATGAACTTTGGTGGACTTGCCCGTTGATAGGCAAGCCATTGAGATGAATGGATCTTTAAGAAGAAGGCGGACAAGGGCGGTAATGTCACCGTCTATGAAGCTAGACTTGTGGCGAAGAGTTTTCACAAGTTCAAGGAGTTGACTACGATGAGATTTTCTCATCATGGCGATGCTTAAGTCCGTCGGAATCATGTTAGCATAAGCTGGATTTATGAAATCTGGCGGATGGATGTCAAAACGAGTTTCCTTACCAGTTTTCGTAAGGAAAGGTTGTATGTGATAAAATCAGAAAGTTTTGTCGATCCTAAGGATGCTAAAAGGTATCTGGCTCCAGCGATCCTTTCTAAGGACCGGAGTAAGCATCTCGGAGTTGGAATGTGCGCTTTGATGAGATGATCAAAGATTTTGGGTTTATACAAAGTTTATGAGAAACTTGTATTTCCAAAGAAGTGAGTGGGAGCACTATAGAATTTCGATGAGTATGTGTCATTGACATATAGATGATCGAAAATGATGTAGAATTTCTCAAAACATATAGGGTTATTTGAAAAGTGTTTTCAAGTGAAAACCTGGATTAAGCTACTTGAACATTGAGCATCAAGATCTATGAGGATGAATCAAAAGCGCTCAATAGTACTTTCAAATGAGCACATACCTTGACATAATCTTGAAAGTGTTCAAGATGGATCGACCAAAGAAGGAGTTCTTGCACGAGTTGTAAGGTATGAAGTTAAGAGTTAAAAGCTCGACCACGGCAGAAAAGAGAGAAAGGACGAAGGTCGTCCCTATGCTTCGACATAGGCTCTATAGTATGCTATCTTGTGTACCGCACCGAAGTGTGCCTTGCCATGAGTCGATCAAGGGTACAAGAATGATCCAGAATGGATCATTGGACAGCGATCAAAATTGTCCTTGGAGTAAATAAGGACATGTTTCTCGATTATGGAGGTGATAAAGAGTTCGGCGTAAAGGGTTACGTCGATGCAAGCTTTAACACCTATCCGAGTGACTCTGAGTAGCAAATCGGATACGTATAGTGGAGCAACCATTTGGAATAGCTTCAAGTGGAGCGTGGAAGCAGCATTTATAATATGACCTGGAAATTTGCAAAGCGCACACGGATCTGAAAGGTTCAGACTCATTGACTAAAACCCGTTGACTAAAACCTCTCTCACAAGCAAAACATGATCAAACCTCAGAACTCATTGAGTCTAAATCACATGATGATGTGAACTAGTTTACAGACACTAGTAAACTCTTTGGGTGTTGGTCACATGGCGATGTGACCTATCAGTGTTAATCACATGACGATGTGAACTAGATTATTGACTCTAGTGCAAGTGGGAGACTGTTGGAAATATGCCCTAGAGGCAATAATAAATTAGTTATTATTATATTTCCTGTTCATGATAATCGTTTATTATCCATGCTATAATTGTATTGATAGGAAACTCAAATACATGTGTGGATACATAGACAACACCATGTCCCTAGCAAGCCTCTATTGGCTAGCTCGTTGATCAATAGATGGTTACGGTTTCCTAACCATGGACATTGGATGTCGTTGATAACGGGATCACATCATTAGGAGAATGATGTGATGGACAAGACCCAATCCTAAGCCTAGCACAAAGATCGTAGTTCGTATGCTAAAGCTTTTCTAATGTCAAGTATCATTTCCTTAGACCATGAGATTGTGCAACTCCGGATACCGTAGGAATGCTTTGGGTGTACCAAACGTCACAACGAATCGGGTGACTATAAAGGTGCATTACGGTATCTCCGAAAGTGTCATTGGGTTGGCACGAATCGAGGCTGGATTTGTCACTCCGTGTAAGCGGAGAGGTATCTCTGGGCCCACTCGGTAGGACATCATCATAATGTGCACAATGTGACCAAGGGGTTGATCACGGGATGATGTGTTACGGAACGAGTAAAGAGACTTGCCGTAACGAGATTGAACAAGGTATCGAGATACCGACGATCGAATCTCGGGCAAGTACAATACCGCTAGACAAAGGGAATTGTATACGGGATCGATTGAGTCCTTGACATCGTGGTTCATCCGATGAGATCATCGTGGAACATGTAGGAGCCAACATGGGTATCCAGATCCGCTGTTGGTTATTGACCGGAGAACGTCTCGGTCATGTTCAGATGGTTCCCGAACCCGTAGGGTCTACACATAAGGTTCGATGGCGCTAGGGTTATAAAGGAAGTTTGTATGTGGTTACCGAATGTTGTTGAGTCCGGATGAGATCCCGGACGTCACGAGGAGTTCGGAATGGTCCGGAGGTAAAGATTTATATATGGGAAGTTCTATTTTGGTAACCGGAAAAGTTTGGGGTTTATCGGTAGCGTCTGGGACCACCGGAGGGTCCCGGGTCCACCAAGTGGGGCCACCAACCCCGAGAAGGTTGCGTGGGCCAAGTGTGGAGGAACCAGCCCCAAGGGGCTGGTGCGCCCACAAGAGGCCCAAGGCGCAGGGTGAGTGGGAGGGCAAACCCTAGGCAGATGGGCCTAAGGCCCATCTAGTGGGCGCCTCCTCTCCCTCCCCTCTTGGCCGCCCCCTTGATCCAATCTAGGGCTGCCGCCTCTCTGGGGTGGGAACCCTAGAGGGGGCGCACCCTCCTCCCCTTCCCCTATATATATGAGGCCTAGGGGCTGCCCATAACATGCGATTCGAGCTCTCGTTGGTGCAGCCCTGCGTCTCTTCTTCCTCCTCCTCCTCTCTTGTGATGCTTGGCGAAGCCCTGCAAGATTGCCACGCTCCTCCACCACCACCACGCCGTTGTGCTGCTGCTGGATGGAGTCTTCCTCAACCTCTCCCTCTCTCCTTGCTGGATCAAGGCGTGGGAGACGTCACCGGGCTGTACGTGTGTTGAGCGCGGAGGTGCCGTCCGTTCGGCACTAGGATCTCCGGTGATTTGAATCACGACGAGTACGACTCCATCAACCCCGTTCACATGAACGCTTCCGCTTAGCGATCTACAAGGGTATGTAGATGCACTCTCCTTCCCCTCGTTGCTAGTTTCTCCATAGATAGATCTTGGTGACACGTAGGAAAATTTTGAATTTCTGCTACGTTCCCCAACACCTGAGATACCTCTCCGATACTCAGAGTGACAAATCCTAATCTCGATCTATGCCAACCCAACAAAACACCTTCGGAGATACCTGTAGAGCATCTTTATAATCACCCATTTATGTTGTGACATTTGATAGTACACAAGGTATTCCTCCGGTATTCGGGAGTTGCATAATCTCATAGTCAAAGGAACATGTATAGGTCATGAAGAAAGCAATAGCAATAAAACTTAACGATCCTTATGCTAAGCTAACGGATGAGTCTTGTCCATCACATCATTCTCTTAATGATGTGATCCCGTTCATCAAATGACAACACATGTCTATGGTTAGGAAACTTAACCATCTTTGATTAACGAGCTAGTCTAGTAGAGGCTTACTAGGGACACTGTTTTTGTCTATGTATCCACACATGTATCAAGTTTTCGGTTAATACAATTCTAGCATGAATAATAGATATTTATCATGATATAAGGAAATATAAATAACAACTTTATTATTGCCTCTAGGGCATATTTCCTTCAGTCTCCCACTTGCACTAGAGTCAATAATCTAGATTACATTGTAATGATTCTAACACCCATGGAGTCTTGGTGATGATCATGTTTTGCTCATGGAAGAGGCTTAGTCAACGGGCCTGCCACATTCAGATCTATATGTATTTTGCAAATCTCTATGTCTCCCTCCTTGACTTGATCATGGATGGAGTTGAAGCGTCTTGTGATGTGTTTGGTTCTTTTGTGAAATTTGGATTCCTTCGCCAAGGCAATTGCTTCAATATTGTCACAAAATATTTGCATTGGACCCGATGCACTAGGTATTACACCTAGATCGGATATGAACTCCTTCATCCAGACTTAAAGCAGCTATGTACTCCGCTTCACACGTAGATCCCGCCACGACACTTTGCTTGGAACTGCACCAACTGACAGCTCCACCATTCAATACAAATATGTATCCGGTTTGTGACTTATAGTCATCCGGATCAGTGTCAAAGCTAGCATCGACGTAACCATTTATGACGAGCTCTTTGTCACCTCCATAAACGAGAAACATATCCTTATTCCTTTTCAGGTACTTCAGGATGTTCTTGACCGTTGTCCGGTGATCCACTCCTCGATTACTTTGGTACCTCCCTGCTATACTTATAGCAAGTCACGTATCAGGTCTGGTACACAGCATAGCATACATGATAGAAGCTATGGTTGAAGCATTAGGGAAGGACTTTCATTTTCTCTCTATCTTCTGCAGGGGTCGGACATTGAGTCTGACTCAACTTCACACCTTGTAACACATGCAAGAACCCATTCTTTGACTGATCCATTTTGAACTTCTTCAAAATCTCATCAAGGTATGTGCTTTGTGAAAGTCCAATTAAGCATCTTGATCTATCTCTATAGATCTTAATGCCCAATATATAAACAGCTTCACCGAGGTCTTTCATTGAAAAACTCTTATTCAAGTATCCTTTTATGCTATCCAGAAATTCTATATCATTTCCAATCAACAATATGTTATGCACATATAATATTAGAAATGCTACAGAGCTCCCACTAACTTTCTTGTAAATAAAGGCTTCTCCAAAAGTCTGTATAAAACCATATGCTTTGATCACCTCATCAAAGCGTATATTCCAATTCAGAGATGCTTGCACCAGTCCATAAATGGATCGCTGGAGCTTGCACACTTTATTAGCACCTTTAGGATCGACAAAACCTTCTGGTTGCATCATATACAACTCTTCTTTAAGAAATCCATTAAGGAATGCAGTTTTGAAATCCATTTGCCAGATTTCATAATCATAAAATGTGGCAATTGCTAACATGATTCGGACAGACTTAAGCATCGCTACGGGTGAGAAGGTCTCATTGTAGTCAACTCCTTGAACTTGTCAAAAACTTTTCGCGACAAGTCGAGCTTTGTAGATAGTAACATTACCATCAGCGCCAGTCTTCTTCTTAAAGATCCATTTATTCTCTATGGCTTGCCGACCATCGGCAAGTCCACCAAAGTCCATACTTTGTTCTCATACATGGATCCCATCTCAGATTTCATGGCCTCAAGCCATTTTGCGGAATCTGGGCTCATCATCGCTTCCTCATAGTTCGTAGGTTCATCATGGTCTAGTCACATGACTTCCAGAACAGGATTACCGTACCACTCTGGTGCGGAACGTGCTCTAGTTGACCTACGAGGTTCGGTAGTAACTTGATCTGAAGTTTCATGATCATTATCATTAGCTTCCTCACTAATTGGTGTAGGCATCACCGGAACTGATTTCTGTGATGAACTACTTTTCAATTCAAGAGAAGGTACAATTACCTCATCAAGTTCTACTTTCCTCTCACTCACTTCTTTCGAGAGAAACTCCTTCTCTAGAAAGGCTCCATTCTTAGCAACAAAGATCTTGCCTTCAGATCTGTGATAGAAGGTGTACCCAACAGTTTCTTTTGGGTATCCTATGAATAAGCACTTCTCCGATTTGGGTTCGAGCTTATCAGGCTGAAGCTTTTTCACATAAGCATCGCAACCCCAAACTTTAAGAAATGACAACTTAGGTTTCTTGCTAAACCATAGTTCACACAGTGTCGTCTTAACGGATTTAGATGGTGCCCTATTTAAAGTGAATGCAGTTGTCTCTAATGCATAACCCCAAAATGATAGTGGTAAATCGGTAAGAGACATCATAGATCGCACCATATCTAATAAAGTACGGCTATGATGTTCGGACACACCATTACACTGTGGTGTTCCAGGTGACGTGAGTTGTGAAACTATTCCAAATTGTTTTAAGTGAAGGCCAAACTCATAACTCAAATATTCGCCTCCGCGATCAGATCGTAGAAACTTTATTTTCTTGTTACGATGATTCTCCACTTCACTCTGAAATTCTTTGAACTTTTCAAATGTTTCCGACTTGTGTTTCATTAAGTAGATATACCCATATCTGCTCAAATCATCTGTGAAGATAAAAAAATAACGATACCCGCCGTGTGCCTCAACACTCATCGGACTGCATATATCGGTATGTATTATTTCCAATAAGTCAGTAGCTCGCTACATTGTTCCAGAGAACGGAGTCTTAGTCATCTTGCCCATGAGGCATGGTCGCAAGCATCAAATGATTCATAATCAAGTGATTCCAAAAGTCCATCTGCATGGAGTTTCTTCATGCGCTTTATACCAATATGACCTAATCGGCAGTGCCACAAATATGTTGCACAATCATTATCAACTTTGCATCTTTTGGCATCAATATTATGAATATGTGTATCACCATGATCGAGATTCAACAAAAATAGACCACTCTTCAAGGGTGCATGACCATAAAAGATATTACTCATACAAATAGAACAACCATTATTCTCTGATTTAAATGAATAACCGTCTCGCATTAAACAAGATCCAGATATAATGTTCATGCTCAATGCTGAAACCAAATAACAATTATTCAGGTGTAAAACTAATCCTGAAGGTAGATGTAGAGGTAGCATGCTGACGGCGATCACATAAACATTGGAACCATTCCCGACGCGCATCGTCACCTCGTCCTTCACCAATCTTCATTTAATCCGTAGCCCCTATTTCAAGTTACAAATATGAGCAACCAAACCGGTATCAAATACCCAGGCACTACTATGAGCATTAGTAAGGTACACATCAATAAAATTTATATCAAATATACCTTTGTTCACTTTGCCATCTGATGTATACTATGCAACTTTATTCTTGTAGACACGTGTTGAGCCTCCAAGCGCAGAGTTTTGTAGGACAGTAGCAATTTTCCCTCAAGGGGATGACCTAAGGTTTATCAATCCGTGGGAGGTGTAGAATGAAGATGATCTCTCTCAAACAACCCTGCAACCAAATACAAGAAATCTCTTGTCTCCCCAACACACCCAATACAATGGCAAATTGTATAGGTGCACTAGTTCGGCGAAGAGATGGTGATAAAAGTGTAATATTGATGGTAGAAATATATTTTTATAATCTGAATAAATAATAACAGCAAGGTAGAAAATAGTAAATGGGCACAAAAACGGTATTGCGATGCTTAAAATGAGGCCTAGGGTCCGTACTTTCGCTAGTACAACCTCTCAACAATGCTAACATATTTGGATCATATGATTATCCCTCAAAGTGCAATAAAGAATCACTCTTGAGTTCCTATTAGCGGAGAGCAAGATAGGAATTGTTTGTAGGGCACGAAACCACCTCCAAGCTATTCTTTCCGTTCGATCTATTCAAGAGTTCGTACCAAAATAACTCAAAGCTATTTTTTCGTTCGATCTATCCTAGAGTTCGTACTAGAATAACACCAAAGCAAGTTCATATTCATAATACTCACTCAACACAAAGAACTATAAAGAGACCCCAAAGTTTTCGTTGAAGAAAAGATAATAAAAACGTTTATCAACCCCTATGCATAGATTACCCCAATATCACCGCGGGAATCCGCGAGTTGAATGCCAAGAAACATATCAAGTGGATCAATATGATACCTCATTGTCACCTCAAGTATCCATACCGCAAGACATATATCATGTGTTATATTCGCTGAATATTCAATCCGACAAGACAAAACTTCAAAGGGTAAAGACTCAGTTCATCGCAACAAGAGTATAGAGGGGAGAAACATCATATGATCCGACTATATTAACAAAGCCCATGATATAGATCACGAGAGAGAGAGATTAAATACATAGCTACTGGTACAAACCCTCAGCCCCGAGGGTGGACTACTCCCTCCTCATTGTGGTGGCCGCCGGGATGATGAAGATGACCACCAGAGATGATTCCCCCCTCCGGCTAGGTGCCGGAACATGGTCTAGATTGGTTTTCATGGATACAGACACCTTGCGGCGGCGGAACTTCTGATCTAGGTTAACCCTGAAGGGTTTCGGAATATTTGGGAATGTATAGTGCAAAGAGGGGGTGTGGGAGGCCACCGAGGTGGGCACAACCCACCTGGGCGCGCCAGGAGGGGCTGGCGCGCCCTGGTGGGTTGTGCCCCCCTTGGGGCACCCCCCAGATGCAGCTCTGGCCCATTGGGTTCCTTCTGGTCCATAAAAAATCTCCGTGGAGTTTCGTTGCGTTTGGACTCTGTTTGGTATTGATTTCCTGCGATGTAAAAAACAAGCAAAAACCAGCAACTGGCACTGGGTCAATAGGTTAGTCCCAAAAAATGATATAGAGTTTCTATAAAATTATTGTAAAACATCCAAGAATGATAAAATAACAGCATTAATACTTCATAAATATAGATACGTCGGAGACGTATCAGCATCCCCAAGCTTAATTCCTACTCGTCCTCGAGTAGGTAAATGATAAAAGAAATAATTTATGAAGTGTGAATGCTAGCAAAGTGCAAAAGTTTGATGAATGATAATTTCAATCACTTTTCCTAGTATCATAACAGCAATTCTTTCTTATAAAACTTCTCATGTTATAGTAGCAACCAATTCACATGTTAAGGTTCAAATGTAACATCCCAAATTTTGGAATGTTAATATAATTAATTGAATTGTTGTTTGTTTGCTTGAGTGAATTAAACTTGAGTGAAATTTGAACCTTTTCAAAAACTTTTGAATGGGAGGGAATAAAATGACTTTCCCCTTCTCCGGTAAATATTCATCCCATAAATCAATGAGAGAAGATGACATGACTTCTTCAACTATAAAGAATTTGAACGGAGTTTTGCAATTTAATTCTTTCAAATATTTGCACTTGCTTCTCTATTTTTCTTCCCGAGAAATACCCGAAAAATAAATTCTTGCAAGCAAGAAAGAGCGGAGGAAAATGACCTCCAAAATCAGGGGCATTTTGAAAATATTGAGCCAAGAAAAACCAAAGTTTTTATTTAAAATTATTTGCAAAAAGAAATAAAGCCTTTAGGGATTTTCTGAAAACATTTTTTAAGTTTTATTTTGGCCGTGGAATAATGCTCATCATCTACATTTTATTTTTCTGATAATTTTAGTATATAAAACTCTTTATTCGAATTGATTTGATTTCCTTTTTATTGTTTTAGTTTCCTAATTTTAAAAATAGGAATGGAATCGTTTTATTAGGAAAACCTGCTGGCCCATTAAGCACTTTCCTATTCTAGCCCAACAAGAGATCATCTCCTTCCTCTGTTTCCTCTCACGTTACAGAAGCTTTCCATGTCCATGGAGACAGAAATCTCCACCTTCCCGATCTCCCTCGTCTTTCCATCCCAGCGCCTCCCGAGACCGCCTATAAAACCCCTCCTCTCCTCGTTCCATTTTTCCCATCACCACGCCTCCTGCCCGTAGCCTTCTCGCCACCGTCCTCCTTTTCCTGCCTAGAACGCTCATCGAGAGCTCCTGAACCTCCCATCGCCCAGCGCCACCTCCCCAGCGCCCGACCCCTCCTCCGCCACCCCCACCTCGCCGGCGACCTCGCCCCCTCGCGAGCAGCCCTCCACATCGCCGTCTCCTTCCTGCCATCTCTGCCTCACGTCTGGGTAACTCCGTTTTGTTTTCAGATTTAATTTCCGTAACAGATTTAGTTCCGTTCTTGTTTAGCTTATAACTTTTGATCTAGAAGTCCAATGATGCTGATTCTTTTTGTTAGATCACAATTTTCTTGTAGTTTCCAAAAATATATAATTTGTCTATGTTTGGATTTATAAAAATTGAGTTAGATCAGATTTGAATTAAAGCTTGTTTTGCTTATTCCGGGAGTTTCATAATAGATTTTATTTAATTCTTTTTGCTCCTAGTTGCTTAATGAAATATTTTCTGTTTAGTTAACATAAAACCATGATTAGGTGATGTTAAGAAATTTTGTTATATAAAACTATTTTTGTTGTTATTTGAAGTAGGAAAACTTTGAGTTGTTTTTTTTCTTGAAGTTTTCCTTTGGGTTTTGCTTTGTTGGTTTTGGTCTGTTACTTTGTTATGTTATGTTATGCTATGTACTTATTATAGTTATTGTTTGCCTCGGTAGAATTTCCGAGTCTAAGATTGCTACTACAAAACCCTAGTTTTTTGAAGATCGTCAACAAGGCAAGTTCACTTTGACCATGCTTTCTTACCTATGTTTTATTGCATTTAGTGGCACCTTTGCAACCACCCCTCAGTAGTGTTATTGAAATTCTTGTAGTTGAGTAGTATGCATGAGGTAGGAACCCATCACCCTGTTACCAAGCCCGGGACGTTATTTTATTCTAATGCTACGCTGTAGTAGACGGGGTTTGGTATGAGTGTTCGAGAGTGGTGTGAAGAAGGAGGACTCTACGTCAATGACGACAACTCCATGATGGAATCTGCAAGGACTGCATCGTCAAGACCTCAAGACTTCAAGACTCGAGACAAGAATTCAATACACACTCTTGGGTGAAGGATTTGTTGACGGGCACCTGGAGAAACCAGTGGTTGGCGGGATGCATGGAGAAGCGCCATGACATCTTGCGGAAAGCTTCACCCAGACTCAAAGAGACGGAAGAATACTTCATGCCCGAAGCTTACATGCAACCGCAAGTCATTATGGGCTCTGGCTTGGTTGACCTTAGTTGTGACTCTGGCTGGGACGGTACTAGCAGATGTAGAACTACGGTAGGATGGGTTGAGTACCGGACAGTGGTCAGAGAAACTCTTTGGAAGATCATGTTTCGGTCGTCTTGTTCTCAAACACTCTGAAGTGCGAGAACATAAAGAGAGGGATCGAATCTTGCGGGTAAAGTGTACAAACCTCTGCAGAGGGTTTAAACCTAATCGATTAGCCGTGTCCCCGGTTACGGACAATTTGAGCCTCTGGACTTGGATCTATTTCGGAACTCTCAACACCGGATTGATAACTTAATTGTGGGCAACATATGATGATTTTGGGTTATGAGACATCGGTTGGCGGAACCATGTCATGATAGAAAACTCCTTAGTACAGACTTCATTCTATTCCTTTGATGTAGGTAAAATAAAATCAGCTTTTACGCAAACAAAATTCAGATACAGAGCCATAAAGCCATAATGCATATAGTATAGTTTTATCATCTGTTCTTTTTATTGTGATCTTGCGGTACATTCAATGTAATCGACCTACACGGCTGCAACGTATCATGTTGCGAGATATTTCCTCGACGAGTAAGAATTACGATACAGGGTTACGGTCTACACTCAACCTGCCGATGGCGTTGATGGGACTCCACACCCGTTTGATTGTTTCCGCTGAGTATTATGAGGTATATATCATTTTACGTTATTTATACATGTGATTGCACTTTGATATATACATTGATGTACTGTGTGTGCCAAAGATACTTGATCCGTGGATGGCACAAGAACACGTAGGCTTGACCGTCGAGGTCGGGTCGCTCTGTAGATGGTATCGAGCACATGTTGGCTGTAGAACGTGACCTAGAAAATGACTTAGTAATATGAAGACCCCAATAGGAATGACCTTTGTTTTGTACTACTCTCGTAACACCTCATTCCTTTTATCAACCTTCCTTATCTCAAACTATAGATGGAGAGCTACATTCGAACAAAAGAGAACACTACGAGAAGGTTCTTGGAGGCCCCTTCCTTGTGGAGCTAGTCAGGCTGCTGAAGTTACCGATACCGAGATCAAGGCAACTAAGAGGACGTCCGGATCATGGGGAGTCAAGACCCAAATTTTGGTCGTAAAGAAGCCCCCAAGACTGCAGACATCATCTTCGAACTATAAATGGTGATCGTGATATGGGCATCAACACTGCCGTCCATGATGCTATTGCACGCTTATGCTATCGCCATCGTCTTGCACTAAACTCACACTTCTTTGGAAAGGTTGGATGGCGTAAGTCCGATGGAGCAACTATTGCCTTGACGGAAGCGCAAAAGATGAAGTTCTCCCCACCTTTAGTGTACAATCAGGATCTGGAACAATACGTCAAGAATCTTGGATGGACCTCCGGAAGCCCTGTTCGACAATGAAGCACTACGAGAAGAGGTCAAGACTCGTAGACTGAAGGTAAACAAGCTGGAGGAGGAGAACTTCGAGATCTCGAGAGTGCGTCAGGAACTGAAAAGCAGCAGGACCATGTCTCATGCCAAGGACGTTGAAATCCAGAAGCTCAAGGAACAACTTCAGGACATACAGGTGTCAGGACCCCGATTCCAAGTCACATAGACCTAGCCGGTAACACTTCATATCGCTTTGCGGCCTCACGCACGGTATCCCCACGGGTGTCGCCTTACCATGGCCCGGGACCGTTTGCGTCTATTGGCTCACGATATGATAGTGTCGCTAGCATCCACATGACAAAGAACCGGGCCGACATGGCTAGTCGTGAACCCAAAGCGGCACTAACCTATGGGGACAGCATACATGAAACACCTCGAGCATGTCGGTCATCAACGTATGAACTGGGCTGTAGCATCGGGCTAACAGGACTCCGTATTCGGGCTGTAGCAGGCTAGGCAGGACTCCAAGTATCACCGCGTGACATTTCCCGGGATGTACATAGGAACGAAATGAATCACATGCCGCCAGTCAAGTGTCCAAGCAGTAGTGCTGGGCTAGCAGGACTCGTGAACCGGCTGTAGCGGACTACTATCGCCGTAAGCACAAGACTTACATTTCCCCATATGAGAGGCTGCCAAGGATAAACAACTAGATTGTCGGATCCCACTCATACCAAGCATTTCAATCATACACGCAATATGCCCGATATGAGTAAATACAACAAGGCATCACAACAAAACTCTACAACTCAAGTACTTTATTTAAGAGGCCCGAGGAGCCATACATACATAGTCATACAGGTAGGGTCACATGACCCAACACTCAAGTCATACAATCATACAAGCACATGCGGAAGCAAAGTAGTCTGAGTACAGACGCTAGAAAGAAAGAAAGCTTGTTGGAGCCTTTCTATCTACAACGGCCCTTCACAAGTCTTAGATCGCCACCGGTGGCTAGCTTACTCGTCAAGTCAACATCTACATAGAATCCGTCGGAGGGTAGTATAGTCCTCTGAAAATATTGATTACAAACATGAGTACAAAAGTACTCAGCAAGTCTTACCACGTAATCCTATCATACATGCACATTCTCAAGGAAGGGAGTGGAGTTAAATGCAGCAAGCCAGCTTTGACTCTTGGCTAAGCTATCCCACGTGACACACTTTGTAAAGCATTTTGTCGCATACAGTCCACTAATCACCATCACAATACTCCACCGTGGATCCTCTCTCGTCATCCCCGAGAGGGCCATCCACGATACTCACACTTATCTTGAGGCTTTTAGTAGTATCCATTTACTTGTCTATGAACTGATATAGGTAACCCGAAGTCCTTCTCCGTGGACACGGCTATTCAATAGATCATATTTAACCTGCGCAGGGTATACTTCTTCACACACGCTCACCACTTATCGCCGCGTTTACGACATGTACTCGCAACCTTCAAGCGGAAGCCCAACGTGGGTGTCGGCCACAGCCTACCTAAACACTCAAGTCCCTAGTCCAGTTATCGCCTATTCGGTTCCATCCGCAGGAGTCCGCCGAGGTTTCCCATACAGCCCGAACGATGTGTGCAGGGTTCCCGAGATACCAAACGGGCACTTTCGGTACACCGGGCCACGGTGCCTACCGCAACACAACCCACCCCTAAGGTCAGCGTTGCGTGCCCCTGACATGCTACAAACACCGAAACTACGTGCAACTCCGGACTATGAACAGGGGTGGTTAAGAAGCCGAGAGGGTCAATTAAGGATCCCAATGTGTGGTAGTAGCTAGTTCATGGATCACAAACACAGATCTCAGTTCTTAAGTTCGGCTTCAATGAAACAACCCACCATGTACTCCTACATGGCCTCTCATCGATACCTTTACCAAATCGTGTTCAACACTTACACTCTCGAACCAACACAACCTTTCACTCCAGTTCATCATCCCGATGAGCCGACTGACACAACTCTAAGCATAGCAAGCATAGCATGGTAGGAATCACAAACATGGCTCAATCAACTCCTACACATACTAGTGGGTTTCATCTAGTTACTGTGGCAATGACAGGTCATGCAAAGGAAGTGGGTTCAGCTACCGCAGCACACAACAATTGAATCGCGTTGTCTTAATGCAGTAAAATGAGAGCGTAAGAGAACATGGGTTTGTATCGAATGTTCAATGAATTGCTTGCCGATGGAACTGGGGTAGAGAACTGCCCTTCAGATGGGTAATCGAGGTTATCTTCGGGGGCAGAACCTATCATGAAAACACACCAAAATAAACATACAACCAATGTGCAACATCATGATGCATGCTATGACATGGCAAGATGAATGTGTGTTGGCCTAATGCAAGTTGAGGGATAGGATGATCTCATTTGAACCAAAGGTTCAAATGATAGATCATGTGAGTTAGTCCTAATGGTGCAAAATCTTAATCTGGTTATTCAGCATAGTTAACTTGTTTTAACATGCATGAAACCTGTACCAATGGATAGAGTGTATTTTTCTGATAAATTTTCATATATAAATCTTTGCATTTGGAGTTATAGAATAAAAGTTATAAGCATTTGAAATTTGAATTATATTCTGGATTTTATTATATAGAAATAATTCCAGAATTAAATTAATGTGTCAGCGTGAGGTCAGCATGACGTCAGAGGGTCAACGGGGGTCGTCCGGGTCAAACTGACCAGTGGGACCCGCATGTCAGGTTAGTTTAACTGATTAGTTTTAATTAAAACTAATCCTAATTAGATTAGCTGGAGGGGTCCACCTGTCATCGACCCAGAGGGTCAACAGGGCCCACGGGTGAGGTCAACTCACCGCGCCTAGCCGCGGCGAGGCCACAGACGCGGAGCAAGTGCTTTTGCACGCCCGGCTCCAAATGGAACGCGAGAGCATCTACGGTAGCTAGAGGTGAGCCGCGTGTCCAGTGGGGTCGGTTGGGTTAGGGGTGGCGGAGGGGGCGGCGACGAGTCGGGCGGCGACGGGCTCGCCACCGAGGGGTTAGGAGTTAGCGGCCTCGGCGAGGCACGGGAGTGCACGTTAGCCTCGTGGGAGAGTGGTGAGTGTGATGGACATAGTGGTGCGGCCAAAAGGTGGCCGGAGGCTCGTCGGCGACGAGTCCCAAGGGCGGTGGGTTCAGCGATCATCGACCGCTCATTGTGGTGCAAGAAGAAGAGAACGGAGAGGATAGGGGTAGCTAGGTTCAGAGTGAACCTGCGGGAAGCTTCGTCGGGGTCGGGGTGGACTGAGGCGACGGCGGCGACGATGGGGATCTCCGGCGGCCTTGGACTCGGGCGAGGTCGGAGTAGTGGCCTCGGGGGGTCTTGGAGCGAGGGGGACTAGCTGGCTAGGGGTAACTGGGTGCGGCGGAGCGGCCAGACATGGCGGTGAGGTGCGTGGACGGCGGGGAGCACGGCGGCGACGGTGGCGTGTCGGCGATGGCGTCGGCCAGGTCGAGAGCGAGCGAGAGAGAGAGGCAGGGGGGAAAGTGCGGTGTCCGGGGGTTCGGGCGACGCTGCTGGGTCGCCCAGCGGCGAGGCGGCGAGGGGGTGAGGCAGGGCGCGGCGGCGTGGCGCGCTGCTGCTGCCGCCGGCACCAGCACTACTGCTGTCGAGCCAAGCAGCTACAGCAGGCCAGCTGCTGGGCTGGGCCGGGCCAGGTGGGCCGGTCAAGGCACAGTAAGGGTTTTCCTTTTTTTTATCTTTTCTATTTCCTGCAGTTCTGTTTAGGGTTTTTAAAAATACCAAAACCTTTTCAAAATTACCAAAATGCTCCTGGTCACTAGTTGGAATATTCCCAACATGAAACATTTTAGTTTAACAATTTTGAACACTTAAAATATTTTCCATAATTTAAAATGCCCATTTCAGAATTTTGTGAATTAAATTTAGAACCCTTAGGTGACCTAGAAAATGTCCCACCTTCTTTGACATGGATCTTAAACCCAAACATAGAGGATGAGCATTTTGAAGGGCATTTGATTCATTGAATTAAATTTTAGTAAACCCTAGTTATTTTAAAGGAGGGGGGTTCGGGGTTTCTGCCTTCCCATTTCAAATTCAGATGAAATTTAAACATGATGCACACCCTAATGCATGGTCTATCCGGGATGTGACAACTCACCCCACTCAAAAGAATCTCGTCCCCGAGATTTAGAATCTATTCTTGAAAAAGGTGGGGTACTCAAGTCGAAGACGATCCTCCCTTTCCCAAGTTGCTTCTTGCTCGGAATGGTTTGACCATTGAACCTTTAGAAACTTGATATTCCGACGTCGAGTGGTACGCTCGGTTTGATCGAGGATACGAATGGGGTACTCTCGATAGGTGAGGTTATCTTGAAGATCAAGCGTTTCGTGGTCTACTCCACGGATAGGATCCGAGAAGCAACGCCTGAGTTGGGAAACGTGGAAGACATCATGGACCTTGGAAAGATGCGGAGGTAGTTCCAGTTGGTAGGCAACTTCTCCTCGTTTGGCAAGAATGCGAAAGGGTCCAATGTAACGAGGAGCTAACTTGCCCTTGATGCCGAATCGATGGGTTCCCTTTAAAGGAGAAACCCGGAGGTAAGCCTTCTCGCCAATTTCATAAGCCATAGGCTTATGCTTGCGGTCATATTGGCTCTTCTGACGAGATTGGGCTGTTTTCAAATTCTCACGAACAACGCGAACCTGTTCCTCGGCTTCCTGAATCATATCCGGGCCAAAGAGTTGTCTCTCCCCGGTTTCTGACCAGTTAAGAGGCGTTCGACATTGTCGTCCATAAAGAACTTCGAAAGGGGCTTTGCCCAGACTGGCTTGATAACTATTGTTATAAGCGAACTCGGCGAATGGGAGGCATTTCTCCCAATTCATGCCGAAAGAGATGACAGAAGCTCGAAGCATATCCTCTAGGATTTGATTGACTCGTTCTACTTGACCACTTGATTGGGGATGGAAAGCGGTGCTAAAGGAGAGGCGAGTTCCCATAGCGTTTTGGAAACTTTCCCAAAATCGAGAGGTGAAGAGGTTACCACGGTCGGAGTTAATTTCCAATGGAACACCATGAAGGGACACTATTCGGGAGATGTACAAATCAGCTAGCTGGCTAGCGGTTATACTCTCACGAACAGGTAGGAAGTGGGCTACTTTGGAAAGACGATCAACAATGACGAAGATAGCGTTATTCCCTCTCTTGGTCCTGGGAAACCCGGTAATGAAATCCATACCGATTTTATCCCATTTCCATTCAGGAATGTCCAAAGGTTGAAGGGTACCAGCAGGCCGTTGATGCTCTGCTTTAACGCGACGACAAACGTCGCAGTTAGCAATGTATTGAGCGATTTCTCTCTTCATCCTAGTCCACCAAAACCTCTGGCGTAGATCTTGATACATTTTAGTACTACCAGGATGAATGGTGAGAGGAGAGTCATGAGCTTCTTTAAGGATCAATTGCCGTAGCTGTTGTTTCTTGGGAACCACTAAGCGGTTTTCGAAGAAGACAACACTGTTTCATCTACGGAGAAACATTTAGCAGCTCCGCTAGCAATGTTCTCCTTGATCCGAGATATCCCTCTATCATACTGCTGAGCAGCTATGATTCGATCCGTGAGGTCAGGTTTCGCCACCAGGGTGGAAAGAAATCCTCGAGGAACAATGTGAAGATTAAGCTTACGAAATTCCTCGTGGGAATTGGTTGACCTTGTTGTAACATCAAATTGTTACAAGAAGATTTGCGACTTAGTCGTCCAGCCATGACATTGGCTTTGCACGGGTGTAAGATATTCCTAAGTCGAAATCTGTATCAATCTGACCCAACGCCTTTGCCTCGAGATTCAAATCCGGTTGGGTGAAGATATATTTCAGACTTTGGTGATCGGTGTAGATTTCGCAACGATTACCCAAAAGGTAATGTCGCCAGGTTTTGAGTGCATGAACCATCGCTGCAAGCTCTAGATCGTGTGTGGATAGTTATCCTCATGTGGACGAATCGTCGAGAAGCGTAGGCAATCACATGACGATCTTGCATGAGTATGCAACCTAGTCCTTGTCGCGAGGCGCCGCAATGAGATAATAAAGTCCTTAGAAAAATCTGGTGGAATAAGTACGGAGCAGATGTCGCGCGTTTTCAGTTCTGGAAGCTGATCTCGCCTTTGTGGCGCCCACTCGAACTTCTTATCTTTCTTGAGGAGTTCGGTTAGAGGTTTAGCAACTTTAGAGAAATTCTCGACGAGCGGGCAATAGCTCGCTAAACCGAGGAAACTCCGAACTTGCTTGACCGATTCAGGTGGAGTCCAATCAAGGACGGCTTGAACTCGCTCGGGATTGACAGCAATTCCCCTTACCAGAGATTACATGTCCTAGATAGGTCACTTCGGTAACCAGAATTCACACTTAGAGAATTTGGCATAAAGGCGGTGCTCTCGAAGTTTCATCAATACTAGCCTTAGGTGTTCGGCATGTTCTTCCTCATTCTTGGAGTAGATGAGTATATCATCGAGGTATACCACGACGAATTTATCCAAGTACTCCATGAAGATTGAGTTCATTAACCGAGAGAAAGTGGTCGGAGCATTGGTTAAACCGAAGGACATGACGGTGTACTCAGATTGGCCATAACGAGTGACAAAGGCCGTTTAGGTATGTCCCGTTCCTGATTTTGATTTGATGGTAGCCCAACCTCAAATCCATCTTGGAGAAGACTGAGGATCCAGCGAGCTGATCATACAGGTCGTTGATCCTGGGGAGCGGATACTTGTTCTTGATAGTGACCAGATTGACAGGTCGGTAATCTACAACCATCCGATCCGTACCATCCTTCTTCTTGACGAAGAGGACGGGGCAAGCCCATGGAGATGAACTAGGACGGATGAAACCCTTTTGCAAGGACTCATCGAGTTGTTTCTTAAGTTCAGCTAGTTCTAGGGGTGCCATCTTATAAGGTCTTCTAGAGATTGGGACGGTTCCGGGAATAAGATCTATCACGAACTCGACATCCCTGTCAGGCGGAACACCTGGCAGTTCTTCCGGAAAGACATCCGGGAAATCACGGACTACCGGAATATCTTCGAGGTCTGGAAGAGGGTTGGCATTTAAGGAGTAAAGCTGGCGCTTGGACACTCGGGTTAGAACATCCACTGTTTTGCCCGAAGGATGGGTAAGTTGAACGGTTTTAGTCGAGCAATCAATCTTGGCATAATGGGCTGACATCCAGTCCATACCCAAGATGATGTTTATGTCCGAGGACTTGAGAGCTATTAGGGATGCAAGAAAGACTAATCTGTCGACAAGAATTTCATTCCCATGACTTATTCTAGAGGTTTGCCATCTAGAACCAGGAGTTTGAATTTCCATGGAGGTAGGCATGTCGCAGAATGTGGTGTTGTGCAAACGAGCATAGCTCTCGAAATAAATGAATGAGATGCTCCAAGATCAAAAGAACAGTTGCGGATGGCAATTAACAAGAAGCGCATCGAGGACTCACGTTAGGATCCTCATAGGTTTCTTCAAAGCGAGACATAGTTGACATGGCCACGGCGGTGGCAACTGGCTTGGCATAGGGAACCTTTCCTGCTGGCTTGCCGCGACCAATGACTTTCCAGCTTGATTGGGGTTGTTCTGGGACACTCTCAATATAGTGGCCCGTCTCTCCACATTTGAAGCAAGTGATCACATTTGGCCGTGGGGCCACATTAGCAGTTGGACCTCCATATGTCTTGGGTGGAAAATACGGCTGGTTGGGGCGAGGCGCCTCGAAGGATGGCCTCGGGGTGTACCTGGGTGGTAGAGCCGTATTAGGAACCCAAACCCGGCGCTTCTGGGAACCAGAGCCGGATGATGATCCAGAATCACGGATGTGCTTGCGTGAAGCCTCGAAGTCAGTCTGCCCAGTCTCGGCGCTGATAGCCTTATTGACTAGCTTCGAGAAAGAGGTGCATTCATGCGAGACGGAGATCTCGGCGTAGCTCGTGGCTAAGTCCTTACGGAACCTCGCCGCTTCTTAGCATCGGTAGACACTTCTTCGAGCATAACGTGCTAACCTCCCGAATTCACGGTGTAGGCATCCACGCTCAGCCGCCTTGGGTGAAACGCAGAATTCCTCACGCTTGCGGTCCATAAGTCCTTCGAATATGGTGCTCGCGAAGGCGGCACTCAATTCATCCCAAGTTGTAACTTGTCCAGCGGACGATAGCCTCATAGTTTTCCCACCGAGATCGGCAGGGCCTTCCGGATGGTAGGCGGCAAAGGTAACTTTGTCACCTCGCACACGATTGGCGGAACGCAGCTTGTGATGGATATCATGAGCTAATCATCGGCGCCGAGTGGCTCGACGGAGCATTTGAATTTTGAGGGTATAACTTGACGAAGTCGTTGAGTGAAACCCCATCGCTTCTTGGCTGGCGGGCTGTGTTTTGTTCAATACGCCCAATAAGCGGTTAGTTTCAAGGCTTATTGCGCTCGCTTCAAAGATCACCTCAGCCAAAGATGGCGGTTGCGGCAGTTCACATTTCGGCTGCATCGCCTCTCCTGCTCCCGAACAGCAGGAGAATTCGAGTGTTGACCATCCCGGGAGACAAAACAAAGGTTTAAACCAGGATGGCAGAATTTAGCAAGGAAGTGCGGAAGGTAATGGACAGGATGGAATGCAAAGATGTTCATCCGTATGACATGGTAATATAAACTGCCATATATATATATACCAACGGTCATACACACCATTCATAGTTTAGTACAAGCCCGACGGAGTACAACTATAAGGAAAGGCGTTACATCTCATCGGAAGCATTCCAACTCCTATACATTATTTTTCTACACTTCCGAATGATACACACTAAGTCGTATTCCACGGGTCACGCAGACGGTGGAAACACAACTAGTACCATACAAGGAATACTACTACTATCTCGTGCAGCTCCATAGTAGTCCTCATAGAAATCACCACCTGCACTGAAGTGGAACATGGTCGTCTGGGAATGATAATCTGTGGGGCCTGTGGACCATAAGGACTCGGATGTGGTCGTGGACCCACAAAGGGTGGCAGAAGAGGCCCACGAGGAGGAGTGATGCCTCCAACCTCACGCCACTCCATGAAGTCCGGCAAACTCGCCCGCACAGGGTACAAATCTCTCATGTCCATACATCCGGCTTGCACGGCAGGTGCAAACCTAGTCAGGGTAGCCCAGTGGTCGGAACGGGCATTATACAGCTCCATACGCAAGGCCCGGTTCTCACGGTCCTTGTCCTCCAACAACTCAGTAGTGGTACGGAGGAGTGAGTCCTCATGGGTTGCATCACTGTACAGACCCTGGAGGTAGCCATGCGCCCCGGGAAGGGATGCTGGCATATAGCGGAAGTCAGTGTTGCTCAGCAAAGCAGTCCTGGCTCGAATAATAGTCATCATGGAATAGGCTGCATCTTGTACAGACATTCCAATAGTGATTCCGAGCCCATAGGAACAGTGAAGTGGCTCAGTAGCTCCGGGGTAGGATGGATAAATCCGGACCGTGCATAGGTATTGGCTTTGATTGAAATCCCTGAACTGCTCCTCGACGGTATATTCAGGATACCATCGATAACCAGCCTCAATCATCACCCTAACCAACATGGCCGTGTGACCGCACACATCAATGCAGCGAGTCAGCGAACCACTTGGTTCGGGAACGGTGGACATCTGAAAGCACAGCCATAAGGCAAAGGCATTAGAATTCCTAGGAAAATCGGGCAGCATAACATCTCAGAAATGCTCAAATCAAATTTGAGACATTCAAAATCAGATTTGCATAACCACTCAACAACATCATATCAAGGTTCTGGTTCAAGTAATAGCATACTAAAATTTAGTAATACCGAACTGAGGATGTAACCAACAATCCTACAAGGTACTACGGATAGTAACACGTGAACCTCGATAGAGAAAGAGAGCCTAGTCCTAAACCCACGTTGAATGAGAAGAGGATGACTCAGATCGAGGGCATAAGGTAAAGGAGTAAAAAGAGCCTTACGCTCCTCCCACAATCAATTCCCTACATATAACTAAAGCATTTCTAGACTCAACTTCACCAGTTTGGCTTAGCGGACCTACAGCAGCCCTCGCTCGATGCCAACGCTGTCAGACCCGATTCCAAGTCACATAGACCTAGCCGGTAACACTTCATATCGCTTATGGCCTCACGACGTATCCCCACGGTGTCGCCTTACCATGGCCCGGACCGCTTATGCTTATTGGCTCACGATATGATAGTGTCGCTAGCATCCACATGACAAAGAACCGGGCCGACATGGCTAGTCGTGAACCCAAAGCGGCACTAACCTATGGGGACAGGCATACATGAAACACCTCGAGCATGTCGGTCATCAACGATGAACTGGGCTGTAGCACTGGCTAACAGACTCGGTATTCCGGCTGTAGCAGCTAGGCAGGACTCCAAGTATCACCGCGTGACATTTCCCGAAGGACAGATATAGGAACGAAATGAATCACATGCCGCCAGTCAAGTGTCCAAGCAGTAGTCTTTGGCTAGCAGGACTCCGTGAACCGGCTGTAGCGGACTACTATCGCCGTAAGCACAAGACTTACATTTCCCCATATGAGAGGCTGCCAAGGATAAACAACTAGATTGTCGGATCCCACTCATACCAAGCATTTCAATCATACACGCAATATGCCCGATATGAGTAAATACAACAAGGCATCACAACAAAACTCTACAACTCAAGTACTTTATTTAAGAGGCTCCGAGGAGCCATACATACATAGTCATACAGGTAGGGGTCACATGACCCAACACTCAAGTCATACAATCATACAAGCACATGCGGAAGCAAAGTAGTCTGAGTACAGACGCTAGAAAGAAAGAAAGCTTGTTGGAGCCTTTCTATCTACAACGGCCCTTCACAAGTCTTAGATCGCCACCTGGGTGGCTAGCTTACTCGTCGAAGTCAACATCTACATAGAATCCGTCGGAGGGGGTAGTATAGTCCTCTGAAAAATATTGATTAAGCAAACATGAGTACAAAAGTACTCAGCAAGTCTTACCACAGAATCCTATCATACATGCACATTCTCAAGGAAGGGAGTGGAGTTAAATGCAGCAAGCCAGCTTTGACTCTTGGCTAAGCTATCCTACGTGACACACTTTGTAAAGCATTTTGTCGTACACGAGTCCACTAATCACCATCACAATACTCCACCGTGGATCCTCTCTCGTCATCCCCGAGAGGGCCATCCACGATACTCACACTTATCTTGAGGCTTTTAGTAGTATCCATTTACTTGTCTATGAACTGATATAGGTAACCCGAAGTCCTTCTCCGTGGACACGGCTATTCAATAGATCATATTTAACCCCGCAGGGTATACTTCTTCACACACGCTCACCACTTATCGCTGTTTACACGACATGTACTCGGCAACCTTCAAGCGGAAGCCCAACGTGGGTGTCGGCCACAGCCTACCTAAACACTCAAGTCCCTAGTCCAGTTTATCGCCTATTCGGTTCCATCCGCAGGAGTCCGCCGAGGTTTCCCATACAGCCCGAACGATGTGTGCAGGGTTCCCGAGATACCAAACGGGCACTTTCGGTACACCGGCCACGGTGCCTACCGCAACACAACCCACCCCTAAGGTCAGCGCTATGTGCCCCCAAAGATGCTACAAACACCGAAACTACGCAACTCCCTGACTATGAACAGGGGTGGTTAAGAAGCCGAGAGGGTCAATTAAGGATCCCAATGTGTGGTAGTAGCTAGTTCATGGATCACAAACACAGATCTCAGTTCTAAGTTCGCTTCAATGAAACAACCCACCATGTACTCCTACATGGCCTCTCATCGATACCTTTACCAAATCGTGTTCAACACTTACACTCTCGAACCAACACAACCTTTCACTCCAGTTCATCATCCCGATGAGCCAGACCTGACACAACTCTAAGCATAGCAAGCATAGCATGGTAGGAATCACAAACATGGCTCAATCAACTCCTACACATACTAGTGGGTTTCATCTAGTTACTGTGGCAATGACAGGTCATGCAAAGGAAGTGGGTTCAGCTACCGCAGCACACAACAATTGAATCGCGTTGTCTTAATGCAGTAAAATGAGAGCAGAAGCGAGAACATGGGTTTGTATCGGAATGTTCAATGAATTGCTTGCCTGATGGAACTGGGGTAGAGAACTGCCCTTCAGATGGGTAATCGAGGTTATCTTCGGGGGCAGAACCTATCATGAAAACACACCAAAATAAACATACAACCAATGTGCAACATCATGATGCATGCTATGACATGGCAAGATGAATGTGTGTTGGCCTAATGCAAGTTGAGGATGGGGATGATCTCATTTGAACCAAAGGTTCAAATGATAGATCATGTGAGTTAGTCCTAATGGTGCAAAATCTTAATCTGGTTATTCAGCATAGTTAACTTGTTTTAACATGCATGAAACCTGTACCAATGGATAGAGTGTATTTTTCTGATAAATTTTCATATATAAATCTTTGCATTTGGAGTTATAGAATAAAAGTTATAAGCATTTGAAATTTGAATTATATTCTGGATTTTATTATATAGAAATAATTCCAGAATTTAAATTAATGTGTCAGCATGAGGTCAGCATGACGCCGAGGGTCAAGGGGTCGTCCGGTCAAACTGACCAGTGGGACCCGCATGTCGTTAGTTTAACTGATTAGTTTTAATTAAAACTAATCCTAATTAGATTAGCTGGAGGGGTCCACTGCCATCGACCCAGGAGGGTCAACAGGCCCACGGTGAGGTCAACTCACGGCGCCTAGCCGCCGGGCGAGGCTGACGCAGCGAGCAAGTGCTTTTGCACGCCCGGCTCCAAATGGAACGCGGAGAGCATCTACGGTAGCTAGAGGTGAGCCGCGTGTCCGGGGTCAGTTGGGTTAGGGGTGGCGGAGTGGGCGCCATGCGACGAGTCGGGCGGCGACTGGGCTCGGCCACCGAGGGGTTAGGAGTTAGCGGCCTCGGCGAGGCACGGGAGTGCACGTTAGCCTCGTGGGAGAGTGGTGAGTGTGATGGACATAGTGGTGCGGCCAAAGGTGGCCGGAGGCTCGTCGGCGACGAGTCCCGCGCAGGTGGGTTCAGCGATCATCGACCGCTCGCTGTGGTGCAAGAAGAAGAGAACGGAGAGGATAGGGGGTAGCTAGGTTCAGTAGTGAACCTGCGGAAGCTTCGCTGGGTCGGGTGGACTGAGGCGACGGCGGCGACGATGGGGATCTCCGCGCCTTGGACTCGGCGAGGTCGGAGTAGTGGCCTCGGGGTCTTGGAGCGAGGGGACTAGCTGGCTAGGGGTAATCGGGTGCGCGGAGCGCCAGACATGGCGGTGAGGTGCGTGGACGGCGGGAGCACGGCGGCGACGGTGGCGTGTCGGCGATGGCGTCGGCCAGTCGAGAGCGAGCGAGAGAGAGGCAGGGGGAAAGTGCGGTGTCCGGGGTTCGGGCGACGACGCTGGGTCGCCCAGCGGCGAGGCGGCGAGGGGTGAGGCAGGCGGCGGCCAGCTGCGTGGCGCGCCAAGCTGCCGGCCGGCACCGACTGTCTGTCTGTTGAGCCAAGCAGCTACATTGGCTGGCTCTTTGGGCTGGGCAGGCAGGTGGGCCGGTGTCATGCGATGTAAGGGTTTTCCCTTTTTTTTTATCTTTTCTATTTCCTGCAATTCTGTTTAGGGTTTTTAAAAATACCAAAACCTTTTCAAAAATTACCAAAATGCTCCTGGTCACTAGTTGGAATATTCCCAACATGAAACATTTTAGTTTAACAATTTTTGAACACTTAAAATATTTTCCATAATTTAAAATGCCCATTTCAGAATTTTGTGAATTAAATTTAGAACCCTTAGGTGACCTAGAAAATGTCCCACCTTCTTTGACATGGATCTTAAACCCAAACATAGAGGATGAGCATTTTGAAGGGCATTTCGGATTCATTGAATTAAATTTTAGTAAACCCTAGTTATTTTAAAGGAGGGGGGGGGGTTCTGGGGTTTCCTGCCTTCCCCATTTCAGATTTAGATGAAATTTAAACATGATGCACACCCTAATGCATGGTCTATCTGGGATGTGACAACAGGGTCATCACAAGAAACTCCGTGTCGACAGAGAAAATCTAGCAGAAGAACTGGAGGAGATCAAGTCCACACAGAAGAAGCCCCAGTGGGGACAATGACCAAGTTCCTAATAAATTAGCTTAGTAGTATCCCACCATGAGAGAAATAAAGATGAACGCTTCCTCGATTTAAGTATCTGACCATACCAACTTATGTGGGTGGCGATACTGTAGTATTGATTGAATAAATGAATGCTTGGTTGCTATTATTTTTGTGTGTTTATTGAATGGTTGGATAGATGCGATATACGTAGATTTGTATTTATTTCAACCATGAGAGACGTAAGTTACGGAAGAATGGTAGAAGGCCTTCATATGGGAACAACATCAGGAATTGGAAAACTCCCGAGCATTGAAGACCAAGAAATGAGGACTTAGAAACGAAACCATAGTAGAACGGCCCATTACAAACGATAATTTTGTTGATGAGTGGGTAATTGCTTTCTTTCTATCTCAACCAAACCTCGGAATCTTGAACCCATGGACAATCTGAACACCAAACTTTTCGGAGACAATTGCAATTTCCCCGAGAGATACATCCCTTGTTCTGAGCACCCCTCATATCCTACACATGCAGATGACAACCCTTTATGAGTCTTTCCTTAAGGGCCCTGAAACGATCATGACCCTGACAAGTGATCATGATTACCCGAAGATCCTGAAGGACATGATGAAGCATATTCACCTTGAAGGAGATGCAGTCTACAAAGGCTACCCCTTCATGCAAAAGGGAGTGGAACTTTGGTATGTGGAGGTACACCTCCACCGTTTGAAAGGAGTTTGCCCAAAGAGGATGGGGCATTACTTTTTCATCTCACGTGTGCCACAAGCAACTTTCTTCGACGTTGTTCGTGAAACAGCCATGGAAGCCATACGCCAGATCAGAGAAATACTTGAAACAAGACTCCGTTATACTCAGGAATACCTAAGCGAAGTGCATGCAGAGATGATGAAGGTGAAGCTCAAGACCACCATGATGAAAAAGAAGATTGAAGATTTCAAGGCTCATGTCGCACACTTCCAAAGGATCAAGAATCCTCGAGGAGGATAAATGAATAAAGTTGGAAGTAATGCCCACCATACCAAATCATGTGGGTGGCAGCATTTGTAACAAAGTACTTTTGGAATTTGAATTTACTGAAAATGGTTAAGGATGTAATGAAAGATTGATATGAAAATAATGAGATTTTATGGATAAACTTGTGCATTCTTTTGGTCATAGTACTCTGAAAGCCACAAGATCAATGAAGAAAGAAATGTGTTATTCATGACGGTCCATAGAAGGAAGCTGAACAAAATAAGTTGGAGTTTTGTTTTGATATGATGGTATGAAGAAACAGAGTACTACTGGATTCAAAGGAGGTGTAACAAGAGAGAGTTACTCCAAGGATGATTTAAAGTTGCACTAGTGCTGAAGTGGGCCATAACCCACATGCCCAGGATTTTGAGAAGGAACAGTTGTAACCTGGATAAAGGAATAAATTTGGAAGAATCTGTGATCCAATCAGCCTACGTTTCGTAGGAGGTTACGCAAAAAAACCTAAGAGTGGTGAAGTAACGATAGATGTTTTGTTTGGCTTGCAGAAACCATGGATTTACTCGAACCCAATTCGAGGACAAGAGAAATTCTGCTATGCTTGTGAGTATGCCCAAGTGTTAGAATACGTGATTCACTGTTTACGTGTGTGGTAATGATTCAAGCACGGGATGGATTGGCCCCATACCAAGACTTCTATCATGAACTATCATATGTTGATGGAAAATCAGAGAGACTCGAAAACCTTTGAAGAGTGTCGACGCGATAAGCCATAAAACCATAAAATGGTAGGACGATGGAACCCCATTACGTGCAACCGCTACAAACGAGGTTATACGGTGAGGTTCAACCTGACCCGCTTTTCTGCAGGAGAAAACCATAAATTGTAGACCACCATGAGTGTTTCGATAGTTGTTTAGAATGGACACAGACCCATCAGCTAAGAAGATCCAGTCTGGACGAACTTCAACTTTGACGAACCGACCCAAGCTTTTGAGGAAAACTCTATGCTTCCGATGTAAGAGCTTTAATGAAGGAGCTATTGTAAGATATGTGAAGAGACATACATTGTCAGCCCTCCAGAGGAAATATCTGAGTTTATTGGAACCATGACCTTGTTTTTAAGTGTGGTAGCACCCCGACCTTTCGACCAAGACATTTGCTAAAAGACCCCAACCCCTAACCTTTTCTTGTTAGTTTCTTCAATCTCGAGGACGAGATTCATTTTAAGTGTGTAGGTTTGTAACATCCCAAATTTTGGAATGTTAATATAATTAATTGAATTGTTTGTTTGTTTGCTTGAGTGAATTAAACTTGAGTGAAATTTGAACCTTTTCAAAAACTTTTGAATGAGAGGAATAAAATGACTTTCCCTTCTCCGTAAATTCAAATTCATCCTATAAATCAATGAGAGAAGATGACATGACTTCTTCAACTATAAAGAATTTGAACGGAGTTTTGCAATTTAATTCTTTCAAATATTTGCACTTGCTTCTCTATTTTCTTCCCGAGAAATACCCGAAAATAAATTCTTGCAAGCAAGAAAGAGCGGAGGAAAATGACCCTCCAAAATCAGGGGCATTTTTGAAAATATTTGAGCCAAGAAAACCAAAGTTTTTATTTAAAATTATTTTCAAAAAGAAATAAAGCCTTTAGGGATTTTCTGAAAACATTTTTTAAGTTTTTATTTTGGCCGTGGAATAATGCTCATCATCTACATTTTATTTTTCTGATAATTTTAGTATATAAAACTCTTTATTCAATTGATTTGATTTCCTTTTTATTGTTTTAGTTTCCTAATTTTAAAATAGGAATGGAATCGCTTTTATTAGGAAAACCTGCTGGCCCATTAAGCACTTTCCTATTCTAGCCCAACAAGAGATCATCTCCTTCCTCTGCTTCCTCTCACGTTCTGAAGCTTTCCATGTCCATGGAGACAGAAATCTCCACCTTCCCGATCTCCCTCGTCTTTCCATCCCAGCGCCTCCCGAGACCGCCTATAAAACCCCTCCTCTCCTCGCTCCATTTTTCCCATCACCACGCCTCCCTGCCCGTAGCCTTCTCGCCACCGTCCTCCTTTTCCTGCCTAGAACGCCATCGAGCTCTCCTGAACCTCCCATCGCCCAGCCACCTCCCAAGCGCCGACCCCTCCTCCGCCACCCCACCCTCGCCGCGACCTCACCCCCTCGCCGAGCAGCCTCCACATCGCCATCTCCTTCCTGCCATCTCTGCCTCACGTCAGGTAACTCCGCTTTTGTTTTCAGATTTAATTTCCGTAACAGATATAGTTCCATTCTTGTTTAGCTTATAACTTTTGATCTAGAAGTCCAATGATGCTTATTCTTTTATGCTAGATCACAATTTTCTTGTAGTTTCCAAAATATATAATTTGTCTATGTTTGGATTTATAAAATTGAGTTAGATCAGATTTGAATTAAAGCTTGTTTTGCTTATTCCGGAGTTTCATAATAGATTTTATTTAATTCTTTTTGCTCCTAGTTGCTTAATGAAATATTTTCTGTTTAGTTAACATAAAACCATGATTAGGTGATGTTAAGAAATTTTTGTTATATAAAACTATTTTTGTTGTTATTTGAAGTAGGAAAACTTTGAGTTGTTTTTTTTTCTTTAAGTTTTCCCTTTGGGTTTTGCTTTGTTGGTTTTGGTCTGTTACTTTGTTATGTTATGTTATGCTATGTACTTATTATAGTTATTGTTTGCCTCGGTAGAATTTCCGGAGTGCGAAGATTGCTACTACGAAACCCTAGTTTTTCGAAGATCGTCAACAAGGCAAGTTCACTTTGACCATGCTTTCTTACCTATGTTTTATTGCATTTAGTGGCACCTTTGCAACCACCCCTCAAGAGTGTTATTGAAATTTTGTAGTTGAGTAGTATGCATGAGGTAGGAACCCATCACCCTGTTACCAAGCCCGGACGTTATTTTATTCTAATGCTACGCTGTAGTAGACGGGTTTGGTATGAGTGTTCGAGAGTGGTGTGAAGAAGGAGGACTCTACGCCAATGACGACAACTCCATGATGGAATCTGCAAGGACTGCATCGTCAAGACCTCAAGACTTCAAGACTCGAGACAAGAATTCAATACACACTACTGGGTGAAGGATTTGGTTGACGGGCACCTGGAGAAACCAGTGGTTGGCGGGATGCATGGAGAAGCGCCATGACATCTTGCGAAAGCTTCACCCAGACTCAAAGAGACGGAAGAATACTTCATGCCCGAAGCTTACCCTGCAACCGCAAGTCATTATGGGCTCGCTTGGTTGACCTTAGTTGTGACTCTGGCTGGGACGGTACTAGCAGATCTAGAACTACGGTAGGATGGGTTGAGTACGGACGGTGGTCGAGAAACTCTTTGGAAGATCATGTTTGATCGTCTTGTTCTCAAACACTCTGAAGTGCGAGAACATAAAGAGAGGATCGAATCTTGCGGGTAAAGTGTACAAACCTCTGCAGAGGGTTTAAACCTAATCGATTAGCCGTGTCCCGATTACGGACAATTTGAGCCTCTGACTTGGATCTATTTCGAACTCTCAACACCGGATTGATAACTTAATTGTGGGCAACATATGATGATTTTGGGTTATGAGACATCGGTTGGCGGAACCATGTCATGATAGAAAACTCCTTAGTACAGACTTCATTCTATTCCTTTGATGTAGGTAAAATAAAATCAGCTTTTACGCAAACAAAATTCAGATACAGAGCCATAAAGCCATAATGCATATAGTATAGTTTTATCATCTGTTCTTTTTATTGTGATCTTGCCGGTACATTCAATGTACTGACCTACACGGCTGCAACGTATCATGTTGCAGATATTTCCTCGACGAGTAAGAATTACGATACAGGGTTACGGTCTACACTCAACCTGCCGATGGCGTTGATGGGACTCCACACCCGTTTGATTGTTTCCGCTGAGTATTATGAGGTATATATCATTTTACGTTATTTATACATGTGATTGCACTTTGATATATACATTGATGTACTGTGTGTGCCAGCATACTGATCCAGGGATGGCACAGTAACACAGAGGCTTGACCGTCTGAGGTCGGGTCGCTACATCAAACAATGAACTCTCTTGAAACTCAACAACCTATGTTCGTAGTCACCAAGCAATTGCAATTCAACTTATTCAACAGAGTCTATGTAAGAGCTCCACATACTCAACCATCATATAGTCTTCTATGATTGCTAACACTCACCGCATACACATGAGCAAAACGTTTCAACCAGACACATAGAAAGATAGGGGCTTATTGTTTTGCCTCGCAACGTATTCACCTCAAGGGTGATGTCAACAATAATAACTCATGCTACCCATATTCAACTTGACATATGTGCCTAGGTCTTTCCTCACCACATGATGCTTGCCAAAAGAGAAAAAATAAAAACGAATAGAGAGAATAACTTTGACTCTTTGCATAAAAATAAATACTGAAATTTTAAAAGATAGGCCCTTCGCAGAGGGAAGCAGAGGTTGCCATGCGCTTATTTGTTTGTATTCTCAACCCCTTAGTGCAAAAGAACATCACGTTATATTGCCCCTTCTGATAGTAACTTTATTATGCAGTCTGTCGCTTTTATTGATTTGCCATCATAAGTTCGTACAACACTCAATTTTCTCTTACACTAAATGGTCTAACACTTTTAGAAGCAATTTTTATTGCCTTATTGTACCGATGACAACTTACTTGAAGGATCTTGCTCAATACTTATGTAGGTATGGTGGACTCTTGAAAAATAAGATTTGGGTTTAATGGTTTTTGGATGCACAAGTAGTATCTCTACTTGGTGCGGAATTTTTGGCTAGCAAAGATGGGGGGCAAGCACCACATGTTGAAGAATATATGACAATATAACTTCTATGTGAATATGAACAAACATAAATCATTATGTTGTCTTCCTTGTCCAACGTCAACAATTTTGTCATATAATATTTTGATGGGGGCTCACAATCACAAAAGATTTCTAGGATAGTATATTTGCATGTGAAAGTTCTCTTCCTTATACTAATTATTCGTGAATTGCTTGTATGACCAATATTGTGATTGTCAAGCCTCAAAAGGTTTCACTTTGTAAAACCAAATGTGAATCTACCACTAGGCATGATATGATTTCAACTTCATGACATTCAATTTATTCAACAATTTACTCATAGGATATAAGTGAAGCACAAGAGTAAATGACAAACTACTCCAAAAAGATATAAGTGAAGATCATGTGAGTTGTTAAGTAAATAGATAGTTATGTGAGGACTCTCTATTATTTAAAACTTTCAGATCTAAGTATTCTATTAAAACAGCAAGCAAAATAAAATAAAATGACATTTCAAGAATAGCACACATCATGTGAAGAAGCAAAAAATTAGGTTCAACCGATACTAACCGATAATTGTTGGTGAAGAAAGGTGGGATGCCTACCGGGGCATCCCCAAGCTTAGATGCTTGAGACTTCTTGAAATATTATCTTGGGATGCCTTGGGCATCCCCAAGATTGAGATTTTGTGTCTCCTTAATTCCTCTCATATCACGGCTTTCCTAAATCTCAAAAGCTTCATCCACACAAAACTCAACAAGAACTTGTGAGATAAGTTAGTATAATCCAATGCAAATCACTAAAATTATTATTCAACATTCATACTAAATGCCTCTGCATATTTAATACTCCTATCCTCAAATAGAATCATTAAACAAGCAAACATATGCAAACAATGCAAACATAACAGCAATCTACCAAAACAGTACAGTCTGTAAAGAATGCAAGAGTATCAATACTTATTCAACTCCAAACATTATGAAATTCGACCACACTATAGAAATTTTATCAGAGCTTATTATGCAAAAAGTTTCAACATTTGATCACATTCTCACTTTCCTCGGGAATTTTTGCAACATCGATAAACTTTCTGTTTTAAAACAGCAACATGTAAACTTACAAAATAAGCATAGTAAAGGATATCATTGCCACTTTTATTGAAATAAAAGATGCAAAAAATTATTATAAATACATCAAGCAAATCCTAACAAAATAAAATGATGCTCCAAGCAAAACACGTATCATGTGACGAATGAAAACATAGCTCCAAGTGAGGTTACCGATAATGTTGGAGACGAACGAGGGGATGCCTTCGGGGGCATCCCCAAGCTTAGTTGCTTGGATATTCCTTTGATGTTAACTTGGGGTGCATTGGGCATCCCCAAGCTTAGGGTCTTGTCACTCCCTATTCTCCTCATATCGTCATCTCACCCAAATCTTGAAAACTTCAATCACACAAAACTTAACGGAACTTTGTGAGATAGGTTAGTATGATAAAGAGCAAACCCTTTCACTTTTGTTACTGTCAAAGACAAGATTCATAATTGTTCTCACACAATGCCTACCTTAGCATATCATTTCCACAATTTATATTGAGCAATATAAGCCATAGAAACTAGAAAGCAAGCAAACTATGCATTGAAAACAGAATCAGTCAAAAACAGAACAGTCTGTAATGATCTGTACTCGAACCATACTTCTGCTACTGAAAAAATTATGAAAAAATTCGGACCACCTGTTCAATTTTTATATTAAACTTCTGCAAAAGAATCAACTCAAAATCACTCTTCTGTTAAAAATGAGACTTATTTTCGTGAGCGCAAAAGTTTCTGTTTTTAGCAGGGTCAAATCAACTATCACCCAACATGATCCCAAAGGCTTTACTTGGCACTTTATTGAAACAAAATCAATAAAACTTGATTACTACAGTATCTTAATCATGTTAACACATAAAAACAGTAGGTAAAAGTGTTGGGTTGTCTCCCAACAAGCGCTTTTCTTTAATGCCTTTTAAGCTAGGTGAAAGCACAAGTGCTCCCTGGGTGATTTTGGTAATTAATGTCAACATATCTCTTGTTGGACTAACACTTTTACCTAGTATGTTTCAGATAAGTTCAACAATTAAGTGGCATGGACTAAAGGATGTGGAACCCCTTCAAGATGCTAAGAACAAAGGATTGGCTCAAGCTTCAAGCACAAGACTCTACATTTTATATTTTAGTGATTCAAGATCACATTGAGTCTATAGGAAAAGCCAATATTATCAAGAGGGGATGAGGTGTTGCTTAATGGCTTGCTTGCTCAAAGTGCTTAGTGATATGCTCCAAAACCCTCAACTACTTTCCCACATCCACATATGACATAAACCAAAAGTCCAACTCGGCCCCACCGATTCTTTCTATCCGGCGCCACCGAGTTCAGATGTCATAGCCACTGCCACAAACCCTAGGCAAATCGGTCTCACCGATAGGGATATCGGTCTCACCGAGATGGGATTGTAATCTCTCTGTGTATGTCCATTACCAAAATCGGTCTCATCGAGTTTGAGCAATCGGTACTACGGGATTACAATGCAAACTTTTTGGTTAGCTTATTACCAAAATCGGTCTCACCGAGTTTGTCTAACCGGTCCTACCGAGTTTGTAAGGGCAAGGAGATCGCCTACTTCGTGAAGATCTACCTCTAGTGAGGCAAGTCCTTCGTGGGCGACGGCCATGGTGGGATAGGCAAGGTTGCTTCTTCGTGGACCCTTCATGGGTGGAGCCCTCCGTGGACTCACAAGAACTGCTACCCTTCGTGGGTTGAAGTCTCCATCAACGTGGATGTACGATAGCACCACCTATCGGAACCACGACAAAAACATCCGTGTCTCCAATTGTGTTTGAATTCTCCAAACCCTTCCCTTTACATTCTTGCAAGTTGCATGCTTTACTTTCAGCTGCTCATATACTCGTTTCATACTTGCTTGATTTGTATTGTGAGTGTTAAACTTGTGCCTAAACTCCACTCCAACTTAAAGAAGTTAAAAACTGCAACTTTTGGTACTTAGTGTCTAATCACCCACCCCCCCCCCCCTTTAGACACCTCTTCTCGATCCTTTCAATTGGTATCAGAGTTTTGGTTTCCATTGCCTTGGTTTAAACACCTTTGGAGGAAGATGGATGTGTCTACTTTAGGGAGTCTTAGACATAGAGTGCCTATTCTTGATGGAGAATATTTTCATGAGTGGAAAAGTGAAATGCTTGAGATTTTCAATGAATATCATTTGAACAAGTACATTGCTAGCCCTTGTGAACCTCATATTGATCCCTTGCATCCCACACCCAAAGAGGATCCTGACATGATTCGCAATCTTAGAACCATCAATCTTATCATAAGAGGTTTGCCCAAAATTTTGATTGCTAGTTTGCCTACTCTTGATTGTGCTTATACCATATGGAAATTTCTTGAGGAACGATTTCTAAATTATTCCTTGAAAAATTTAGATGAAATTCTCCACAAGTCTATTGCCTTGAGTAAGATGAATTCTAGTGATCCTAGCTTTGGTGATTGTCTATTTGAGCTTACAAATATCATGCGTGCCATAGGAGATGTTGGAATCATTAGCAATATTATTTCCGAAGCTATTAGAATCCATAAAGATAATCATAGAAATGATCATTTGTCTAATGAATTACCCTCTCTAGGAATTGATCAATCACAAGAGATGTTGAACATGGATACTATGATGAGGATGATGATAGTGACTATGATCTTGATGATGCAATAATACACTTTGGTCTTATGGCAAATCTTCGCGGCTACATGGCTGGAGGAAAGGAATGGGTTCTTGATAGTGGATGTACTGATCACATGACCGGAGATAAAGACATGTTCTGTGAGCTTGCTGAAAACGACGGCCCTCGAAAATATGCCACTTTTGGTGATAATTCAAAGGGTAAGGTGGTTGGCCTTGGTAAGGTGGCCATCTCACATGATAGCTCCATACAAAATGTCATGCTCGTTGAATCTCTTGGCTACAACTTACTTTCAAAGATCTAGACTTGCTGATTTCGGTTTCAATGTCCTATTTACTGAAGTAGATTGCCAAGTGTTTCATAGAGATAATCATAAAATGGTCTTTACCGGTGTACGTAGAGGTGATCTCTACATTGTTGATTTCACTAAAAAAGGCTCAACCTAGAACTTGCTTTATTGCTAAATCTTCTAAAGGTTGGTTGTGGCATAGAAGACTAGGTCATGTTGGTATGCGAAACCTTGACAAGCTTATTAAAGGAAATCATATCCTTGGCGTTAACGATGTCATATTTGATAAGGATAGACTTTGCAGCGCTTGTCAAGCAGGTAAACAGGTTGGAGGAAGGCATCCCGTGAAGAACATCATGACCACAAGGAGGCCACTCGAGCTACTTCACATGGATCTTTTTGGTCCCAACGCTTACAAAAGTCTCTGTGGAAATTCTTTTGGTCTAGTTATAGTTGATGATTTTCCAAGATTTACGTGGGTATTCTTTCTCGATGATAAATCGCAGGTCCAAAAGATCTTCAAGAACTTCGCTAGGAAGGCCCAAAATCAATTTGACGTGAAGATCAAGAAGGTTCGAAGCGACAACGGAACAGAGTTCAAGAACGCAAATGTGGATACCTTTCTTGACGAAGAAGGGATTTCACATGAGTTATCGGCTACGTACACACCTCAACAAAATGGAGTTGTTGAGAGGAAGAACCGGACGCTCATCGAAATGGCGAGAACGATGCTTGATGAGTACAAGACGCCAAAGCACTTTTCGGCGGAAGCGGTTGAGACAGCTTGTCATGCAACAAATCGCTTGTATCTTCACAAGCTACTCGGCAAGACGACATACGAGCTTCTCACCGGTAACAAACCCCAAGTGGGATACTTTCGAGTATTCGGCTCAAAGTGCTACATTCTTGATAAGCATCGTCGTTCTAAATTTGCTCCTAAGTCTCATGAAGGTTTCCTACTTGGTTATGGTTTCAAACTCTCACACATACCGTCTACAACAATTTCACCCAAAGGTTGAAGAAGCGGTAGATGTGAAGTTTGATGAATCTAACGGCTCGCAAGTAGAGCAATTGCCAATTGATGTAGGAGATAAAGATCCCTCGGAAGCAATCCAAGACTTGTCTATTGGCAAGATTCGTCCAACGGAGGTGAAGGAGAGTACCTCGTCCGTCCAAGTGGAAGCTTCTACCTCACGACAAGGTGAACCAAGAGTTGATACGGAGGCATCCACAAGTGGGACACACCAAGATGAAGAAAACGAGGAAGTGCACCAAGACGAACGCCAATGATACGTCCATTTTGCATCATGCTTTTATATCGATATTTATCGCATTATGGACTGTTATTTCACGTTATGTCACAATACTTATGGCTATTCTCTCCTATTTTACAAGGTTTACATGAAGAGGAGAATACCGCAGCTGGAATTCGGGCTGAAAAGGAGCAAATATTGAGACCTATTCTGTGCAACTCCAAAAGTCCTGAAACTCCACGGAATGTCTTAAAATAAATAAAGAAAAATCGTCGCCAAAGATGAAGGCCAGGGGGCCCACACCCTGCTCACGAGGGTGGGGGGTGCGCCCCCTCCCCCTGGGCGCGCCCCCCTACCTCGTGGGCCCATCTTCTCCTATATGAGCTCTTTCGATGAGAAAAAAATCATAAGCAACCTTTCGGGACGAAACTCCGCCGCCACGAGGCGGAACCTTGGTGGAACCAATCTAGGGCTCCGGCGAAGCTGTTCTGCCGGGGACACTTCCCTCCGGGAGGGGGAAATCATCGCCATCATCATCACCAACGCTCCTCTCATCGGGAGAGGGCAATCTCCATCAACATCTTCACCAGCACCATCTCATCTCCAAACCCTAGTTCATCTCTTGTATCCAATTCTTGTCCCCAAGTCCGGGATTGGTGCTAGTAGGTTGCTAGTAGTGTTGATTACTCCTTGTAGTTGATGCTAGTTGGTTTATTTGGTGGAAGATCATATGTTCAGATCCTTTATGCATATTATTACCCCTCTGATTATGAACATGAATATGCTTTGTGAGTAGTTACGTTTGTTCCTGAGGACAAGGGAGAAGTCTTGCTATTAGTAGTCATGTGAATTTGGTATTCGTTCGACATTTTGATGAGATGTATGTTGTCTAATCTCTAGTGGTGTTATGTGAACGTCGACTGCATAACACTTCACCATTATTTGGGCCTAGAGGAAGGCATTGGGAAGTAATAAGTAGATGTTGGGTTTCTAGAGTGACAGAAGCTTAAACCCTAGTTTATGTGTTGCTTCGTAAGGGGCTGATTTGGATCCATATGTTTCATGCTATGGTTAGGTCTACCTTAATACTTTTGTTATAGTTGTGGATGCTTGCAATAGAGGTTAATCATAAGTGGGATGCTTGTTCAAGTAAGAACAGCACCCAAGCACCGGTCCATCCACATATCAAATTATCAAAGTACCGAACGTGAATCATATGAACGTGATGAAAACTAGCTTGACGATATTCCCATGTGTCCTCGGGAGCGCTTTTCCTATTATAAGAGTTTGTTCCGGCTTGTCCTTTGCTACAAAAAGGATTGGGCCACCTTGCTGCACCTTATTTACTTTTTTTACTTGTTGCTCGTTACAATTTACCTTATCACAAAACTATCTGTTACCACTTATTTCAGTACTTGCAGAGAATACCTTGCTGAAAACCACTCATCATTTCCTTCTGCTCCTCGTTGGGTTCGACACTCTTACTTATCAAAAGGACTACGATAGATCCCCTATACTTGTGGGTCATCAAGACTCTTTTCTGGCGCCGTTGCCGGGGAGTGAAGCGCCTTTGGTAGGTTGAATTTGGTAAGGAAAAATTTATATAGTGTGCTGAAATTTTCTGTCACTTGTTACTATGGAAAGTAATTATCTTAGGGGCTTGTTCGGGGTATCTTCACCCCATCCAGTAGAGCAAAGAGTTTCTCCTCAACCTACTGAACCTATTGAAAATGAAACTCCTTTTGAATTTCCTTCGGGTATGATGGAAAAACTGCTAGCTAATCCTTTTACAGGAGATGGAACAAAGCATCCTGACGAACATCTACACTATGTGGATGATATTTGTGGACTATTTAAGCTTGCAGGTATACCCGATGATTTTGTTAAGAAGAAGGCTTTCCCTTTATCTTTGGAGGGAGACACATTGACATGGTATAGGCTATGTGATGATATGAGATCATGGAACTATAAAAGAGTGAAATTGGAATTTCATCAAAAGTATTACCCTATGCATCTTGTTCATCGTGATCGCAATTATATATATAATTTTTGGCCTCGCGAAGGAGAAAGCATCGCTCAAGCTTGGGGGAGGCTTAAATCAATGTTATATTCATGCCCCAATCATGACCTCTCAAGAGAAACAATTCTTCAGAATTTTTATGCTCGGCTTTCTGGTAACAATCGCACCATGCTTGATACTTCTTGTGCTGGCTCTTTTATGATGAATACTATTGAATTAAGATGGAATTTATTGGATAGAATTAAATGCAACTCTTAAGATTGGGACCTCGACGAAGGTAAGGAGTCACGTATGACACCTAAGTTTGATTGTGTTAAATCTTTTATGGATACCGATATTTTCCGTAAGTTTAGCACTAAATATGGACTTGAATCTGAGATAGTAGCTTCTTTCTGTGAATCTTTTGCTAGTTATGTTGATCTCCCTAAGGAGAAGTGGTTTAAATATCATCCTCCCATAGAAGTAAAAGTAGTTGCACCTATTAAAGTTTAAGAAAAGACTGTCACTTATAATGATCCTATTGTTCCTACCTCTTATGTTGAGAAACCACCTTTCCCTGTTAGAGTAAAGGATCATGCTAAAGCTTCAACTGTTGTTCGTAAAAGCAATATTAGAACTTATACACCTTCTGAGCAAGTCAAAGTAGAACCTAATATTGCTATTGTTAAAGATCTCTTGTCTGATAATATTGATGGGCATGTCATTCAATTCTTTGGTGAAACTACTAGAATTGCTAAACCCTGTGATAGAGATAAACATAGACCTGTGGTAGGCGTGCCTGTTATTTCTGTTAAAATAGGAGATCATTGTTATCATGGCTTGTGTGATATGGGTGCTAGTGCTAGTGTTATACCTATTACCTTGTATGAAGAAATTAAGCATGAAATTGCACCCGCTGAGATAGAAGATATTGATGTCACAATTAAGCTTGCCAATAGGGATAATATTTCACCAGTGGGAATTGTTAGAGATGTTGAAGTCTTGTGTGGGAAAACTAAATATCCCGCTGATTTTCTTGTTCTTGGTTCTCCACAAGATAGCTTTTGTCCCATTATATTTGGTAGACCCTTCTTGAATACTGTTAATGCTAAGATAGACTGCGAAAATAATGTTATTACTATTGGCTTGGATGATATGGTTCATGAGTTTAATTTCTCTAAATTTAGTAAACAATATCGTGAAGAAGAATTGCCTAGTAAGGATGAAATTATTGGTCTTGCTTCTATTGTCGTACCTCCTAGTGATCCTTTGGAACACTATTTGCTAGACCATGAAAATGATATGTTTATGAATGAAAGAAGGGAAATAGATGAAGTATTCTTTAAACAAGAACCAATTCTGAAACACAATTTGCCTGTTGAAATCCTAGGGGATCCTTGTCGGTGTCAAATCCGGCGGATCTCGGGTAGGGGGTCCCGAACTGTGCGTCTAGGCGGATGGTAACAGGAGACAAGGGACACGATGTTTTTACCCAGGTTCGGGCCCTCTCGATGGAGTTAATACCCTACTCCTGCTTGATTAATATTGATGATATGGGTAGTACAAGAGTAGATCTACCACGAGATCAGAGAGGCTAAACCCTAGAAGCTAGCCTATGGTATGATTGTTGTTCGTCCTACGGACTAAAACCCTCCGGTTTATATAGACACCGGATAGGTTAGGGTTACACAGAGTCGGTTACAATGGTAGAAGATCTACATATCTGTATCGCCAAGCTTGCCTTCCACGCCAAGGAAAGTCCCATCCGGACACGAGACGAGGTCTTCAATCTTGTATCTTCATAGTCTAGGAGTCCGGCCAAAGATGATAGTTCGCTATCCGGACACCCCTAGTCCAGACTCCTCAAGAGCCCCTCGAACCAGGCTTCAATGACGACGAGTCCGGCGCGCATATTGTCTTCGGCATTGCAAGGCGGGTTCCTCTTCCGAATACTTCATAGAAGGTTTTGAACACAAGGATAGTGTCCGGCTCTACAAAACAAGTTCCACATACTACCGTAGAGAGAATAATTTCTGCACAGATCTGCTGACGTATTCCACGGCGTGACATCACACCACGACCAGGCCTTTATATGAATCATTTTTTATCGTTCCACCTCAGCGCGTTTAGCGAGGCGGTTTCCCTGGCACGTCTTATCAAAGCATAGATCGTGCCCCCTTATTCCAGGATTCTCATCAATACGGACGTGGGTAACCCATCCGCGCCCTTGATTACGGCGCTTGGGAGATAAGCGAGTTTTACCAGGCTGGTGGGGGACGCATAGCTTCGTCCGTCCATATAAGGGGATAAGGATCCACATTTTCACCTACGCCTTCTTCCTCCTTTGCTCATCCATTTTTGCGCACTCGAGCTCCAGCGCCCAAGTCCGCACACCCCACCTCAACCTTCTCCAACTATGTCCGGAGCGGGAGGCAGGTGGATGGCCTCCTCCGTCACGGAGGGGCACATCACAAGACTGCGGGAGGCCGGATACTTGTTCGGCGACATCGCGTGTCGGATACCCGACGAGGGGCAGCTCATTCCAACCCCCAGGCCCCATGAGAGGGTGGTGTTTCTCCCCCACTTCCTCCGCGGACTAGGTTTTCCACTTCACCCATTTGTCCGGGGGCTCATGTTCTACTAAGAAGGGAAGGACCCTTCCTCCGGACTTCTCCACCAACGTCGACAACGACGAGGAGGGGTGGCCAACAAGGGCCAAGCCCATGGCGAGATCGTAAGTGTCCGGATACCCATGGCTTTTTCATTGCATAGTGTTCTCTAATGCCGAATAATCATGCAGCCCACCCAAGGGCGAGTTCGCCGCTTCGTCAAGCGGGTCCCTGAGCTCGTCGGAAATCGAGAGTACTTCACTTCCGGCCGCTTCCTCGCCTCACGCTGCGGGCGACGCCGAGGTGGTGCCCCAAGGGGGGCCTGGTCAAGAGGAGGTGGCGCAGGAGTCGCCGCAAGGCAACCTCCCGGACTCCAGGCTTGAGGGGGGCAAGACCCCGGGGCTCTAAGCTCACCTCGTCCCGACTCCATGCCGAACCTTCAGCGGTTCTCGAGTCCGCAAGCGTCCTTCAGAAGAAGGGTAAGACGCCGGTGTCCTCCGTCCCAACCAAGGCACCGGATAGCATCGGAGGCGCTTAACAGCCCCCATCGAGGAGGAGCACCGCACTGCTATGAGTGCGGTGATCCGGACAGTTCAGTCCGCCAAGAGCGGGCTGACTGAAGCCTGCACCAGCCTTCTAACAGGCTTTGAGGTAAGTTTAGAATATGTAAAAGTATTACCATGATAGACAGTAGCCCCGATGCTTAGTTCGTGTTCGGAAAGAAAAGACGGACTAAGTATCTAAAAGATATACGAGGAGTCTAACATAAGTATGTCAATATGGGAATGCAGGCTGCTTGCCGACCTCCTCCAGACCGATCATGCGGAGGTCGATGCATTGAAGCAGAGCCTCGAGCGGTCCGAGAACGAGCTCGGCTTTGCCAAGAAGCAGCTCGAGGACAAGGAAGGTAAGTAATACCTTATGAAAGAAATACCTTATAGAAAGGTTTTGGTTGCAAAAAATAACAGGAATAACATGGGTACTGCAGGGGCCACGAGCGAGGTGGCGGCCCTGAAGGAAGCGGTTTCCGTGGCCGAAAACAAAGCGGCCGCGGAGCGCACCGAGCGAGAGAAGGGAGAGGCGCAGCTGGCGGAGGTACGGCAAGAGCTCTAGCCTCTCGTGGAAAAAACACGAGGGTTTGGAGCGTGACTCGAAGACCCGGGAGTCCGAGCTTGCCTCGGCTCTTGAGAGTGCCAAAGCTGCTAAGGCCGAGGCCCAAAAAGCCCTCCAAGAAATTGAATCATTAAAGAAGATAGCGGCGGGTAAGGCATTCTTTATGCAGATCAAGAATGTAAAAGTCAATTACCTATTACTTACCCGGATTCGGAGCTCTCCAGGAGCATTCGCAGATCTGCCCCGTAGTGTGTCTGATGCTGCCGCATTCTACCGCGCCAAGGAGGGGAGCTCGACGGAGAAGGTGTTCTGGTCTCAGTATGCTGAGGCCGAACGTCCGGTGCCCCTGAGCGACCAGCTGAAGCAGCTGGTCGAGCTCCACAAGGTCACCGAACAGGCCATGAAGGGCCTCATAGTTCGGCTGTGGCCATTGGAAGCCATGCCTGGGAGCTACTTCGGCTTAGTGCGGCGGCTGGTGGACGCCTGTCCACGGATTGAAGTCATCAAGCGCTCCGTCTGTATTGAAGGTGCCCGTCGGCCCTTGCCCGTGCTAAAGTGCACCGGGGCAAGCTGGATGCGGAGAAGCTTGTGACGGACGGGCCACCGAAGGGCAAGGAGCATCGCACGCCCGAAATGTACTATGAGGGCCTCCTGAAGGGTGCCCGCCATATAGCGGATGAGTGCTCCAAAGATGTAATTTTTGAATAGACTCGCATTTGTTATCCTGTGACGCTGAAAACTTGTTCATATGCGCTAAGCAACGCTTGTTGATTTAAAATATTACCTTCAGGCGGCCGCTTATCAAATTTGAGAGATGGCAAGTCGTTGGCTTCAGCCCCATGCCACAAGTGCTGGGGTGTTCGGATAAACTTGAGCGCTCTTGTTCCCATTCTTGGGTCCATCGAGGAGGCGCTCAACGAACGAACAAGGCAACCGGACTTATAATGCTTGAACACTCTCACTTAGCCATAGAATTCTATAATTTTAAATTTCGTGAAGCCCCTAGTATTCGGAAGACCGAGTTCGGGGCGCTATCCACGCCTTGGCCGGACAATTCCGGTTCCTCGCTCTAAGCGGCATAAGTCTTTAGGTGTCACGCCCAATATGCGACCCTATCCAAAAGGAACTCGAAGGTCCCACCAAGGATAGGCCCGCATATTGAAACGCTTTTGCAAGGTGGATATCATTACATCAACATTACATAATAGATGGGGATACATACATAAGGCACAAATGCCACAATAGTACATCAACATCATATACAAGATCAACATCCGACTACGGACGAAACATAAACAGAAGCTCAAACGACATCCACCCTGCTAGCCCAGGCTGCCGACCGAACCTATCCCCGATCAAGAAGAAGCGGAAAAAGAACTCCAATACAAGCAAACATCGCTCTCACATCATGATCATCGCAAACCTGTACCTGCAACTGGTGGTGTAGTAATCTGTGAGCCACGAGGACTCAGCAATCCCATTACCATGGGTATCAAGACTAACAAAGCTTAATGGGAAAGGAAGGGATAAAGTGGTGAGGTTGCAGCAGCGGCTAAGCATATATGGTGGCTAACATACGCAAATGAGAGCGAGAAGAGAAACAAAGGAACGGTCGTCAACTAGTAATGATCAAGAAGTGATCCTGAACTCCTACTTACGTCCGACATAACCCAGAAACCGTGTTCTCCTCTCGATCAAACCCGAAAAGAGACACTCACGGTTACGCACACGGTTGGTGTATTTTAGAAGAGTTTGCTTCAAGTTTACTACAACCGGATATCAACAAATTCCCATCTGCCACATAACCGCGGGCACGGCTTTCGAAAGTTCAAAACCCTGCAGGGGTGTCCCAACTTAGCCCATGATAAGCTCTCGCGATCAACGAAGGATATTCCTTCTCCCCGGGAAGACCCGATCAGTCTCGAATCCTGCTACAAGACATTTCGACAAAGAATAAAACAAGACCAGCAAGACCTCCCGGCGTGCGCCGACATCCCGATAGTAGCCGCGTAGATCTCGCCTCGAGCCACGACCGGATGAGCACTACGCATAACTAGAACCAGCCCTCAAGTTTCCCGAGGTGGCGCTGCAAGTGGTTCTAGTTTGGACCAACACTTAGACAAGCATTGGCCCGGGGGGGCTAAAATAAAAATGACCCTTGGGATGCGCGACTCCCAAGGAAAAAGGTAATAGGTGAGGAAAATGGTAAAATCAATGTTGGGCCTTGCTGGAAAAGTCTTATTCAAAGCGAACTGTCAAGGGGGTCCCATAAATCACCCGACCGCGTTAGGGACGCAAAATCCGGGAACATAATACCGATTTGACGGAAACTAGGGCGGCAAGAGTGGAACAAAACACCAGGCATAAGGCCGAGCCTTCCACCCTTTACCAAGTATATAGATGCATTAATTAAACAATAGATATTGTGATATCCCAACAAGTAAACATGTTCCAACAAGGAACAACATCTCCATGTTCCAACAAGGAACAAACTTCATCTTCACCTGCAACTAACAACGTTATAAGAGGGGCTGAGCAAGGCGGTAACATAGCCAAACAACGGTTTGCTAGGAAGGGTGCAAAAGGTTAGAGGCTGACATGGCAATTTGGGAGGCTTGAGGAACAAGTGATAGGTAGCGCATCATAGCGATAGAACGAAACAACTAGCATAGCAAAGATAGTAGTGAGATCCAGGGTAGCGGTCATCTTGCCTGAAATCTCGCAAGGAAGAATAACGAGTCCATGAAGAAGACGAACGGATGAAGCCGAACCGAGCGTAGACGAACGAATCCTCACGATCGCAACGAAACAGGAACTAACAAGAAGAAGCACACAACATAGTAAACACTCCACATGAACAAGGCATGATGCACAACAAGCATGATGCATGACAAAGCTACATGAAGCTACTCATGGCAAGAGATGATGCAAACAAGAGCAACACATCAAGGCAAGTTTAAATGAGGCCGAGAACAACATAGAACAATTCCGGTAAGTCCTCATATGCAAATTTCGAAATTGGTCCAGATCTGAATAAACCTTATGTTCAAGTTGTTAAACAGCAAGTTAAGATGCACCACGATGATCTACACGAAATTCTAATCAAGTTACATATAAAGTTCATTTAATTCGGAGCTACGGCCTAGAAGATATGAGCAAAACAAGTTAAACATGGCATTGATGCAAAATGCATACAAACATCACACAAACACAACAAAACAATGATGCAACATGATAATATGAAACTACATGCAAAATCAAGCAAGTTTCATATAGGGAACACTCAAAACGGAGCAACGGTTCAACACATACACGCTATACAAGTTATGACAACAATTTGTCCAAAACTGCAACTAGGCATATTGCAAGCATCAAAACACTATGCTACAGAATCCCAACATAATAAAAAAAGGCATGGGCATGAAGTACAGGTAAAGCATGACAAAACATGAACACTGAGCTATCTCCATAAATCACTAGAACATGCTCAAACACACATGGCAAGATTGCAAATAATAACAGGTTCACAGACTTAGCAGAATTCACAGGACATGGCAGAAATAACATCAGGTTAACAAGTTTAGAGCTATGAAACAACATGCTACAGGAACTTATCATGGCAAACAAAGGCATGGCATGAATCTACTTATCTCATAGAACAAATGTCCCTTACTGACCATGAGCCAAAAGGGATCAGAAAATATGATGGCACCCATGTAAACATGGCAAGATATATTACAGATTCATACATGGCAGGAACAACAATAAGTAGGCATGTTGGTGAGCTTGAACCACTCACCACAGAGAAATACATGGCATGGCAAGGCAACTCACAGTAAGAAGACATGGCATAAAAGCTATACATGGCAAGAACAACATCATAGCATACACGGATCAACTACAACAACCTTGGCAAAATTGAATAACATGTAAACAACCTGCCAGAAAACATTTTGTAGCAAAAGTAGAGCTCGATTGACTCAAGCTATGGCACTCCATAATTGCAAACAAGGGCATGGATGGATAGAGAATAACCATATGTTCAAAACATCCTTACTGAAGTATCTCAAAATACGCATGGATCTCTCGGTAGCATCAAGTTTACATGGCATAAAAATATCGCAGTAGCAGGGCTGAAATCATCAACATCATGAAGCCTAGTTTGCATGCTTGTGCTAGTCACCACAGAGATCACAAAAATACATGGCATACACCCCTGTAAAGATGGCATGGCATATTACAAAACACATGTAGGACTCAAGTTCATAGGGTGCACACATCAATCATGACAAAAATGACAAAAGTGCATGTTCTGATAAGAATCTGAAACTAACATCACATAGCCCTCTTCTAACAGCCTTTCGGGCATCAAGATGAGCTCAAATGAAAATGATGCAATGGAAAGAAATGATGTACTCGTCGAGACGAACAATTTGACATATTACACGCATGAAATGGAGCATTATGCAGCAAGTTATGGCATGTCAAATGTAGCACCAAAATGCAACAAATCAGGGACTTAAGCAAAAATTACCATCCGGATCTAGGGTTGACTGGGCACGCAGATCGAGGCAGGGGCGCGAGCTCGCCGGAGAGCTTGCCGGAGGGGGCGAGGGAGGGCGGATCCGGCCGGGAGGAGCTCGCCGGAGCTCGGGGAGGAGGTCGGGCGGCGCCGAGGAGCTGCGGCTCGGCCGGGCGCGGGCGCGGAGGTCGGGCGGCGAGGTCGGCGCCGCGGCGAGGGATCAAGCGGCGCGCGAGGCGGGCGGCGGACGGCGCTGCCGGACGCGGGCGGCACGGCGCGATCCGCGGCGGTGGCGGTGGCGGGCCACAACCGACGACGGCTGCGGGCTGGGCCGAGGCGGGCGGACGGCGGCGGCGGCTGGCCGGCGGCGCGTCCGGACGGGCTCATGGCCGGAGCTGGCCCGCGGGCCTCAAGCGTGGGAGGAGAGAGAGAGGGCCGCTGGGACAGGTGGCGGATCTGGATTCGTCCGGACGAAGCGGGCGGATATGTCCGGCCGTCAGGCGGACAAGGCCCGGGCAAGGAGGAGGAGGAAGAGGCTAGGGTTAGGGGCGAATCATCCGCGAATTTTTGGGGAGGGCATATATATAGGTAGAGGGAGCTAGGAGAGTCCAAATGAGGTGCGGTTTTCGCCCACACGATCGTGATCGAACGACCGATAGCATGGAGGGGTTAGGATGGGTTTTGGCCACTTTGGAAGGGTGTTGGGCTGCAAGGAGAAGGAGGATTTACTACATACCGGTTAACCGTTGAGTACCAAACGAACTCCAAATGGCACGAAACTTGACAGGCGGTCTACCGGTGCTATACCAAGGCCGCTTGACAAACCTCGGTCCATTCCGAGACCGTTTAACACCCGCACATGAAAAGAGGCAAAAGGGGGCGCCGGGAGACATAGGAGTGCCGGATTGCAAAACGGACAACGGGGAAAATGCTCGGAAGCTTGAGACGAACACGTATGCAAAATGAAATGCACATGATGACATGATATGAAATGCAGATGATGACATGGCAAAGTGCAACACGCAAGCAAATGACATGGCAATGATGACGAATTACTGGAAGACACTTGGCGCATCGAATCCGGGGCGTTACAACACTCCTCCACTAACAAGAGATCTCGTCCCGAGATCTTAGGACCGAGACGGAAGGGAAAAGGGATGAGGTGAAACAAGAACTCAAGAGAAGACTCAAAGAATCGAGAGCACTCGAGAAGAAGAGATGAGTGACGAGAATGACGAGGATCGAAAGCTCACGGAATCAGATAGACTATGAAAGCACTCGTTCTAACCGGAGTGGTTAGAATGAGAAAAGAAACGAATAAGGCTGAAAGGATTTAGGTAGCACTCCGGCTGAAGATGGAAGAAAAAGAACACGAACTAGAGAGGATGGAATGATACTTGATGAATACAAGACACAAAACCTCCGGAAAGAATTGAAAAAATTTGAATGAAAGAACGAAGAAGAAAATGACAACTTGTGCCACGAATGAAATAGAAAGCATCCTTAGAAGGAAGCATTGAACGGAGTTGTTGAGAAAATCAACAACGAAAGAATAAGCTTGATGTGGACTTATGGATAACATCTCAAAATTTATGAGCTGATAACCGACCACAAGCGGAAAAGGTTGAATAACTAAGAAGAACGAAGAAATGCAAAACTCCACTTCAAAAGAAAATGAAGAATTACTTGCGCTTCGAGACGCGAGAAGAAGAAAATAAAAAAAATACTTGAACTCCGGCAACAAGAATCTTGATGAACTCTTGAAAGAATGAATTAAATCATGAAGAACCACCATGAAGAACTCCGATAACAAAAGGATGATGAGATAGAATGAAGGATGAAAGAATAGGATGAGCGATGCGATGATTTAGATGGAGGTTCCGATGAAAGGCCGAGGAAAATTTGAACTCCGGAAAAGAAAAGATTAAAACACTTGGAACTATAATTTATCCATCAAGAACAAACTCCGAAGAAAAAGATTAATCACTTGGATGAAATAAGAATAAGATTTATTGTATGCTTATCCTTCATCAAATTAAATTGATGACAAACAATGGATTTTTCATACTACTTATTCTTCTTGAAAAGGATTAGGAAGTGACATATCACAAACTGAGAAAGGGATAGCACAAAACTGGAGAGAGTCTTCATGAAACACCGGTAGGATTGAAGAGAACGAAAGGATTAAATGATAATCAAAGAAAAAGAATCTTGAATGAACCACCGTTAGAACTCAGAAAAGACTGACGAAAGAGAATGAATCACCGGGAAGAATTAGAAAAGCAGAAAGATACTTGAGGGAATTTAGATACAAGAGAATGAAAAGATCATGAACTGATTAGAGGATATTTGGACGATGCACCGGAATAATTGGATAACGGTAGCTGAAATGTGAGGACGAAGAATTCTTCTGGAACGATGGCCTCCGGTGAAAAGAAACAGAAATCAACTCCTGAAATACTCCGGATGGTTGAGAAAAAGGTATTTCTGACAAACAGAATAATTCGAGAGGGTAACAAAAAGCTATAACCACGAATCTTTGAGAGAACGGGCAAGATTTAGAGGAACTCTACTTCGGTCTTCAAAGGACGACGATAAACACCACCAAAAATTACTGCGATACTCCGGAAGAATGAAAAGCGAAGAGGTTGAGCCAACAATGAAATGATTTGAAATCGATCTTGGAAAGGCATCTGACTGATGGGATCCATTCTTACGTCACACTTGAAAAGAATTGGGAATAGCTCCGGGGAAATTAGAAGAGTCAGGTAAGATCCTGGGAAAAGAACTGTGGGTTAGGGCCCACTGGATAGATAACACCGTCGGAAAGGATTGTTGAAGAGATAGATGATGCACCGGAACAATTGAAATATTAGAATGAGGTGATAACCTTGAATTAATTCAAACATAGACGAATCTCCTGAGATGTCTTCATCACTCCGGAAGGATAAACTGGCGAGAGGCGAACGAGCAAAGGAAATATTTGAGCTGCGGGAAAGAATACGATCGGCAACGAAAAACTTGAATTGAATCCACCGGAGAAGAAAAAGAGATGATGAATGTCAAACGAGACGAGAATTCACCGGTTGAAATGATTGAGGGAAGGCTGAAGAGACTCCGTACGAATGAAATTGATGCTTGAAAGAGACTCGGGCTCCGGGAATAATAGGATGGGAGGGCGGGAAAACAAAGACAACTTGGAAGGGGGAACCGACGAATATCGTGAAGAGAAAACACCGGTTGAAATCATTGAGGAAAGAAAACAAAGACTTCGCACGAGTAGGATGGATACTCGATTACGGACTCCGATCCAAAGAAGAAAAGGGGAGGGCGGGTGGGAAAAGAAAACAACTGAGGATTGATCTTGCGAGAACAAAGAGGTTGAATCGACTTGACGAGAAAATGCACCGGATGAAAAGAGATGAGAACCCACGATCGGAAAACCAACTGCGTGATCCTAAGAAAAATATTTGAAGGGGAAGAGAAGTAATTCAAAACACCTACGTCAAGATTCCTCACCGTAGCGACGAAGGGCAGAGGAGTAAAAGAATTCCTACTCTCGATATAACTAGACTCAAAACAGTTTTCTTCTAGACTCAACTGCGGCCAAACTACACGATCAATCAAGGGGCTCTTAGGGTCGGTCGAGTCTCGATACCAACTTGTCACGCCTAATATGCACCCTATCCAAAAGGAACTCAAGGTCCCACCAAGGATAGGCCCGATATTGAAACGCTTTTGCAAGGTGGATATCATTACATCAACATTACATAATAGATGGGGATACATACATAAGGCACAAATGCCACAAGAATACATCAACATCATATACAAGATCAACATCCGACTACAGACGAAACATAAACAGAAGCTCAAAAGACGACCCTATCCAAAACATGAACACTGAGCTATCTCCAGAAATCACTAGAACATGCTCAAACACACATGGCAAGATTGCAAATAATAACAGGTTCACAGACTTAGCAGAATTCACAGGACATGGCAGAAATAACATCAGGTTAACAAGTTTAGAGCTATGAAACAACATGCTACAGGAACTTATCATGGCAAACAAAGGCATGGCATGAATCTACTAATCTCATAGAACAAATGTCTTACAGATTCATACATGGCAGGAACAACAATAAGTAGGCATGTTGGTGAGCTTGAACCACTCACCACAGAGCAATACATGGCATGGCAAGGCAACTCACAGTAAGAAGACATGGCATAGAAGCTATACATGGCAAGAACAACATCATAGCATACACGGATCAACTACAACAACCTTGGCAAAATTGAATAACATGTAAACAACCTGCCAGGAAACATTTTATAGCAAAAGTAGAGCTCGATTGACTCAAGCTATGGCACTCCATAATTGCAAACAAGGGCATGGATCGATAGAGAATAACCATATGTTCAAAACATCCTTATTGAAGTATCTCAAAATAAGCATGGATCTCTCGGTAGCATCAAGTTTACATGGCATAAAAATATCGCAGTAATGTGGACTGAAATCATCAACATCATGAAGCCTAGTTTGCATGCTTGTGCTAGTCACCACAGAGATCACAAAAATACATGGCATACACCCTGTAAAGATGGCATGGCATATTACAAAACACATGTAGGACTCAAGTTCATAGGGTGCACACATCAATCATGGCAAAATGACAAAAGTGCATGTTCGATAAGAATCTGAAACTAACATCACATAGCCCTCTTCTAACAGCATTTCGGGCATCAAGATGAGCTCAAATGAAAATGATGCAATGGAAAGAAATGATGTACTCGTCGAGGCGAACAATTTGACATATTACACGCACGAAACAGAGCATTATGCAGCAAGTTATGGCATGTCAAATGTAGCACCAAAATGCAACAAATCTGGGACTTAGGCAAAAATTACCATCCGGATCTAGGGTTGACCGGGCACGCAGATCGAGGCAGGGGCGCGAGCTCGCCGAAGAGCTCGCCGGAGGGGGCGAGGGAGGGCGGATCCAGCCGGGAGGAGCTCGCCGGAGCTCGGGGAGGAGGTCGGGGCGGCGCCGGAGGAGCTGTGGGCTCGGCCGGGCGCGGGCACGGAGGTCGGGCGGGCGAGGTCGGCGCCGGGCGACGAGGGAGCCAGCGGCGGCGCTGGAGGCGGGCGGCGGACGGCGCGCCGGACGCTGGGCGGCACGGCGCGGATCCGCTGGCGGTGGCCGCGGCGGGCCGCGACGGACGGTGGGCGGGCGCCAGGGCAGGCGCGGCGGATGGCGGCGGCAGGGCGGCGGCGGCCGGACAGTTCAGCGGGCGGAGCTGGCCCGCGGGCCTCAAGCTGTGGGGGAGAGAGAGAGGGCCGGCTGGGACAGGTGGCGGATCTGGATTCGTCCCGACGAAGCGGGCGGATATGTCCGCCGTCAGGCGGACAAGCGTCCGGCGGCGGGAGGAGGAAGAGGCTAGGGTTAGGGGGCGAATCATCCGCGAATTTTCGGGGGGAGGGCATATATATAGGTAGAGGGAGCTAGGAGAGTCCAAATGAGGTGCGGTTTTCGCCCACACGATCGTGATCGAACGACCGATAGCATGGAGGGGGTTAGGATAGGTTTTGGGCCACTTTGGAAGGGGTGTTGGGCTGCAAGGAGAAGGAGGCTTTACGGTTACCCGGTTAACCGTTGGAGTACCAAACGAACTCCAAATGGCACGAAACTTGACATGCGGTCTACCAGTGCTATACCAAGGCCGCTTGACAAACCTCGGTCCATTCCGAGACCGTTTAACACCCGCACATGAAAATAGGCAAAAGGGGGCGCCGGGAGACATAGGAGTGCCGGATTGCAAAACGGACAACGGGGAAAATGCTCGGATGCATGAGACGAACACGTATGCAAAATGAAATGCACATGATGACATGATATGAAATGCAGATGATGACATGGCAAAGTGCAACACGCAAGCAAATGACATGGCAACGATGGCGAATAACTGGAAGACACCTGGCGCATCGAATCCGGGGCGTTACATTAGGGACCCGAAAAAACCTCTCGAACAGCGACCGGCTCTCGCCCTATCATGACGGTCAGTTTTAGCTTTCTCCACTGAGGTGCTCAACCCAGCTCACCCGGGGCACAATTGCAGTGGTTCTCCCGGTGCTACCTTAGCCGATATAACGGAACGTAAGGTACCAAAACACGGGAGCCGGGCAAACCCAACTATTGACCCAAGACATGATTCGAAGCCGATTCATATAATGCTATAAGTTCGGGGTGCCGCACTTGTGAAAGTGTTCGGACTTATCACACCATAATTTTTGGGGTACTTAAGCCCCTGGTGTATTGGTCGTACCAAAGTGCGGGTGCAACATGTCATGAAATGAACATATATATAGATAAAAAAGGCAATAATAGGCAAGAGCTATATATTGGTTATTTAAAAAGAAACTGCAAATAAAAGCAGAACGATACAAATTGTGCGATAAGCAAGGGATGGGACTATTTCACATGTCCCCCTCCAGGGGTAAGCTGCGGGATGGTATGTAAAACGGGTATAATGCTCGTAGTAGAGACCACCTGAACTCTCGATGTAGCTTTCTGCTTCCCTGGCTGTTGCATCGTTAGTTCGGCAATTCTAGTGCCGGACAGGACTTCTGGAGAACGGAGTCCTGAAAGTAAGAAAAAAGAAAAAAGAATGACACAATCGGGAGCCCCTGGTGCGGTCGAGTCGCATTCTTGGCGTGCCGTGGTCGTGCCCCTCCCCTTATGCCCATGGTATCTCCAGAGCGTAGTTATGTACGCTGCGTATCTGGCTTCGCCATTTCGCGAGGGCTGGGGTTAGGGCGGATTGCTACGCGCGCTTGAATCGTGCCAGCGGTCTTGTTGTAGGTTACTCCGGCGCTGCTGATGTTGTCCGGACGCTTAGTGGCCGGACTCGAGAATTGCTGTGAGAGGTTGCTTTGTACCTCCGCCGCGAGGGTTGCCGTGTGCTCCTCCGCTCGGAGAGAGCGCTCGGTGTTTCCATTGACCGTGATTACTCCTCGAGGGCCTGGCATCTTGAGCTTGAGGTATGCGTGGTGCGGCACCGCATTGAACTTTGCAATGCGGTTCGTCCCAGCAAGGCGTGATAGCCATCATGAACGGGACTATGTCGAAGATTAACTCTTCGCTTCATCAGGACTCTAGTGAGGTGAAATCCGTCAATAATTGGATCAAGAACCAATGCGGCGAAACCGCCGTGGCGGATGCTAGTGGGTGGTCCTTCGATCAAAGGTGATCGGGCAGGAAGACCATGGGTTGAACTGGGCGACCGCTCCATCGCAGATACGCCCTTTAGCGCACGCTCGCTCCCTTTTGGGTATATGGGTTGTGTATATCATGTTCACCGTCCGCACTTGTGGGGGGAAACCCTTCTGTCCTCTATTGTTCGGCGGCCGGGGCTCTTCCTCGTCATCGCTATGCAGCCCCTTGTCATTGAGTTCGCACTTAGCTTGCTCGCTTGTTTGAACACCCAACAATCCATGTTGGTGTGATTGGCTGGTTTTTCGGGGGTGCCATGTATTTGGCACAAGCGATCGAGTATTCGGTCCAAGTTGGACGGGCCCTGGGTATTCCTTTTGAATGGCTTCCTCCGCTGACCGGGTTTAGAACCTCTGAATCCGGCATTGACTGCCGTATCTTCATCATTGTCGCCGTTTATGCGGCGCTTGTTCTTGTTGCGACGCGACCTGCCATTGCTGTCCTTGGTATCCGAATTACCAGGGTTTTTGGTCAAGTTGTTACTATGAGCTAGCCAGCTGTCCTCTCCCGCACAAAAGCGGGTCATGAGTGTTGTAAGGGCTGCCATGGATTTCGGCTTTTCCTGTCCTAGGTGCCGGGCAAGCCACTCGTCACGGATGTTATGTTTGAAGGCTGCAAGGGCCTCTGCATCCGGACAGTCAACGATTTGATTTTTCTTTGTTAGGAACCGTGTCCAGAATTGTCTGGCCGATTCTTCTGGCTGCTGAATTATGTGGCTAAGGTCATCGGCGTCTGGTGGTCGCACATATGTGCCCTGGAAGTTATCAAGGAATGCGGCTTCCAGGTCCTCCCAACAACCAATTGATTCTGCTGGCAAGCTGTTGAGCCAATGCCGAGTTGGTCCTTTAAGCTTGAGTGGGAGGTATTTGATGGCATGTAGATCATCACCGCGGGCCATGTGGATATGGAGGAGATAGTCCTCGATCCAGACCGCAGGATCTGTGGAACCACCGTATGATTCGATGTTTACGGGTTTGAAGCCCTCAGGGATTTGATGATCCATTACTTCATCTGTGAAGCATAGTGGGTGTGCGGCGCCTCTGTATTGGGCTATATCACGACATAGCTTGTATGAGCTTTGTCTACTGTGTTCGGCCCGGCCGGGTTTGCTGTATCCGGCGTGACGGTAATCATCCCGAGTCGTGGGGTGCCCACGCGATCCGTAGATCGATCTTGTATGTTTTGCCTTATCCTCCAATATATCTCGCAAGTCCGGCGCGTTTTCCCGTGCCTTGTTACTTTTTGAGCGGCGTCGGGGTGTGGCTTGAACGGAGGGTCTAGAGGCCTCTCTATCGTGGCCATGGGGTGGCCGGTCTGCTATGTCGTGCGCTGGTGACTTGGGTGCTTCCTCCTCTGATCGAGGCAACGGCCTGCGTTTGGGGTAGCTTTTGAAGGGGCATTCGAGTTCATACTCTTCGGCTGCAAGGACTTCAGTCCATCTGTCAGCTAGCAGGACTTGGTCATCTCTAAGTTGTTGCTGCTTTTTCTTGAGGCTGCTTGTCGTGGCCCTAAGCCTGCGTTTGAAACGCTCCTGCTCGCTGGGTCCTCGTGCACGCAATTAATTCGCCGTCGCCGAGGCTTGCCTCATCTTCCGAGGGAGGCGCGTAATTATCGCCCTCTACCTCTCTTTACGCCGCAGACCGTGCGGACTTCCTTCTCCTCCTCCTGCGCTGAGTCCTGCCGGAGGGGTTGTCTTCGCACTATCCGGGGTGTTATTATCTCCCGTGCCGGAATCACCATTTTTGCTGTGGCGGGATTTAGAGCGGCGCCGCTGACGTCGGCGCTTGGGCTGTTTCTTGGAGGGGTCATCCTCTGCTGTTTCATCGCCGTTCCCATCTTTTGGGATGTCCACCATGTATATGTCGTATGACGAGGTGGCCTTCCAGTGCCCTGTAGGCGCTGGGTCTTGGTTGTCTCTGGAATCGTCGTCCATACCGTCGATGTCTTCGGAGTCGTAGTCGAGCATGTCGGTTAAATCATCGACAGTGGCTACAAAGTGGGTGGTGGGTGGGCGTTGAATTTCTTCGTCGTCCGCATCCCAACCTTCCTGACCGTAGTCCGGCCAGGGCTCTCCGGATAAAGAGAGAAACTTTAGTGAACTCAGGATGTCACCAAAGGGCGAGTGCTGAAAGATGTCCGCGGCAGTGAACTCCATGACCGGCGCCCAATCGGATACGATAGGCGGGGGCGCGGAGGGTTCGGAGTCCGGAGAGGAGTCCGGCACCTTGGAGTCACGGTCTTCGCAAAGGACAGGGATGGAGTTCGGCTCAATCGCCGTTGAGGTTTCAGCCCCCGAGGTGGTGTCCAACCAACCATCCTCGATCGGCGAGATCGGCTCCGAATCAATGGTCGGAGCGGACGCTAGTGCTGCCTCCAGGACACTGTTCGGCGGCAGAGTTAGATCATGCCCATCGAGATAGTGCGGCGCGCTTGTCTGTGGCTCGAATCCGTCGAAGATCAAGTCTCCGCGGATGTCGGCCGTGTAGTTTCAACTTCCAAACCTGACCTGATGGCCAGGGGCGTAGCTTTCGATCTGCTCCAGATGGCCAAGCGAATTGGCCCACAGTGCAAAGCCGCCGAATACGAAGATCTATCCGGGGAGAAAAGTTTCACCCTGGACCGCGTCGTCGTTGATGATCGAAGGAGCCATCGGGCCTATAGGTGACGACACAGAGGAACTCTCAATGAAAGCACCAATGTCGGTGTCAAACCGCGGATCTCGGTAGGGGGTCCCGAACTCATGCGTCTAGGCGGATGGTAACAGGAGACAAGGGACACGATGTTTTTACCCAGGTTCGGGCCCTCTCGATGAAGGTAATACCCTACTCCTGCTTGATTAATATTGATAATATTGGTAGTACAAGAGTAGATCTACCACGAGATCAGAGAGGCTAAACCCTAGAAGCTAGCCTATGGTATGATTGTTGTTCGTCCTATGGACTAAAACCCTCCGGTTTATATAGACACCGGATAGGTTAGGGTTACACAGAGTCGGTTACAATGGTAGAAGATCTACATATCTGTATCACCAAGCTTGCCTTCCACGCCAAGGAAAGTCCCATCCGGACACGGGACGAGGTCTTCAATCTTGTATCTTCATAGTCTAGGAGTCCGGCCAAAGATGATAGTTCGGCTATCCGGACACCCCCTAGTCCAGGACTCCCTCAATCCTCCTCCACCCAAGGGTGATCCCGTGTTTGAGCTTAAACCGTTGCCTAATAATCTTAAATATGCTTATCTTGATGAAAAGAAAATATATCCTGTCATTATTAGTGCTAACCTTTCAGAGCATGAAGAAGAAAGATTATTGAAAACTCTGAAGAAGCACCGTGCAGCTATTGGATATACTCTTGATGACCTTAAGGGCATTAGTCCCACTCTATGTCAGCATAAAATAAATTTGGAAGCGGACGCCAAACCAGTTCGTGATCCTCAACGACGTTTGAATCCTAATATGAAAGAAGTGGTAAGGAAAGAAATACTCAAGCTTCTGGAGGCAGGTATAATTTATCCCATTGCTGATAGTCAGTGGGTAAGTCCTGTCCATTGTGTCCCTAAGAAGGGAGGTATTACTGTTGTCCCTAATGATAAAGATGAATTGATTCCGCAAAGAATTATCACAGGTTATAGGATGGTAATTGATTTCCGCAAATTAAATAAAGCTACTAAGAAAGATCATTACCCTTTACCTTTTATTGATCAAATGTTAGAAAGATTATGCAAAAATACACATTATTGATTTCTAGATGGTTATTCTGGTTTCTCTCAAATACCTGTGTCGGCTAAAGATCAATCAAAGACTACTTTTACATGCCCTTTTGGTACTTTTTCTTATAGACGTATGCCTTTTGGTTTATGTAATGCACCTGCTACCTTTCAAAGATGCATGATGGCTATATTCTCTGATTTTTGTGAAAAGATTTGTGAGGTTTTCATGGACGACTTTTCCGTCTATGGTTCCTCTTTTGATGATTGCTTGAGCAATCTTGATCGAGTTTTGCAGACATGTGAAGAAACTAATCTTGTCTTCAATTGGGAAAAGTGCCACTTTATGGTTAATGAAGGTATTGTCTTGGGGCACAAAGTTTCTGAAAGAGGTATTGAAGTTGATAAAGCCAAGGTTGATGCGATTGAAAAGATGCCATGTCCCAAGGACATCAAAGGTATAAGAAGTTTCCTTGGTCACGTCGGGTTTTATAGGAGGTACATTAAGGACTTCTCAAAAATCTCTCGGCCTCTGACTAATTTATTACAAAAAGATGTACCATTTGTCTTTGATGATGATTGTGTAGAAGCATTTGAAATACTTAAGAAAGCATTAGTCTCTCACCTGTTGTTCAGCCACCGATTGAATTTACCCTTTGAAATTATGTGTGATGCTAGTGATTATGCTGTAGGTGTTGTTCTAGGGCAAAGAGTTGATAAGAAATTAAATGTTATCCATTATGCTAGTAAGACTCTAGACAATGCTCAAAGAAATTATGCTACTACCGAAAAGGAACTTTTAGCGCTTGTATTTGCTTGTGATAAATTCAGACCCTATATTGTTGATTCTAAAGTAACTATTCACACCGATCATGCTGCTATTAAATATCTTATGGAAAAGAAAGATGCTAAACCTAGACTTATTAGATGGGTTCTCTTCTGCAAGAATTTGATTTGCATATTGTTGATAGAAAAGGAGCTGAGAACCCGTTGCTGGCATAACTTATCTAGGTTAGAGAATGTTCTTGATGACCCACTACCTATTGATGATAGCTTTCCTGATGAACAATTAAATGTCGTAAGCACTTCTTGTAGCACTCCATGGTATGTTGATTATGCTAATTATATTGTTGCTAAATTTATACCACCTAGCTTCACATACCAACAAAAGAAAAAGTTCTTTTATGATTTGCGACATTGCTTTTGGGATGACCCACATCTTTATAAAGAAGGAGTAGATGGTGTTATTAGACGTTGTGTGACTGAGCATGAACAGGAACAGATCCTACGCAAGTGTCACTTCGAAGCTTATGGAGGACACCACGCTGGAGATAGAACTGCACATAAGGTATTGCAATCTGGTTTTTATTGGCCTACTCTCTTCAAGGATACCCATAAGTTTGTTTTGTCTTGTGATGAATGTCAAAGAATTGGTAATATTAGTAGACGTCAAGAAATGCCTATGAATTATTCACTTGTTATTGAACCATTTGATGTTTGGGGCTTTGATTATATGGGACCTTTTCCTGCCTCTAATGGATACACTCATATGTTAGTTGTTGTTGATTACGTTACTAAGTGGGTAGAAGCTATTCCAACTAGTAGTGCTGATCATAACACTTCTATTAAAATGCTTAAGGAAGTTATTTTTCCGAGGTTTGGAGTCCCTAGATATTTAATGATTGATGGTGGTTCACATTTTATTCATGGTGCTTTCCGTAAAATGCTTGCTAAATATGACGTTAATCATAGAATTGAATCTCCTTATCACCCGCAGTCTAGTGGTCAAGTAGAATTGAGTAATAGAGAGCTCAAATTAATTTTGCAAAAGACTGTTAATAGGTCTAGAAAGAGTTGTTCCAAGAAACTTGATGATGCATTATGGGCCTATAGAACTGCATATAAGAATCCTATGGGTATGTCTCCGTATAAAATGGTTTATGGAAAAGCATGTCACTTACCTCTCGAACTAGAACATAAGGCATATTGGGCTATTAAAGAGCTCAACTATGATTTCAAACTTGCCGGTGAGAAGAGGTTCTTTGATATTAGCTCACTTGATGAATGGAGAACCCAGGCTTATGAAAATGCCAAGTTGTTCAAAGAAAAAGTTAAAAGATGGCACGACAAAAGGATACAAAAGCGTGAGTTTAATGTAGGTGATTATGTATTGCTATACAACTCTCGTTTAAGATTTTTTGCAGGAAAACTTCTCTCTAAATGGGAAGGTCCCTACGTTATCGAGGAGGTCTACCATTCCGGTGCCATAAAAATCAACAACTTCGAAGGCACAAATCCGAAGGTGGTAAACGGTCAAAGGATCAAACACTATATCTCAGGTAATCCTATAAATGTTGAAACTAATATTATTGAAACCGTAACCCGGAGGAATACATAAGGACACTTTACGAACGTTCCAGGACTCAAAAGGAATAGGTATGTGTTACGGTAAGTAAACCGACTCCAAAACAAATTCTAAGGCAATATTTCTCTGTTTTGGAATATTTAGAAAAATAGAAAAATAATTAGCAGTCCGGGGAGGACATGAGGCCTCCACGAGGGTGGAGGGCGCGCCCCCCTACCTCGTGAGCACCTCGTGTGCCCTCCGGACTCCGTTTTCTTGCACGATACGTATTTTGGTCTATAAAAATTCATTATATATTCTCCCGAAGGTTTTGACCACAGTATCACGCAAATATCCTCTGTTTTTGTTTCGAGCTGTTTCCGTTGCAGATTTGAGGATTCCGGAGACTCGATCATCCTTCTATGAGGGTGAGCCTATGCCATGGAAGGTGGACGACAAGCTTGCATCATCAACAACACCTCCACCTCCAACAACAAAGAAGGAGACATAATCACATGGGTATGGGCACTCCCCTTGGCAACTGCCAAGCTTGGGGGAGGTGCCCCGGTATCGTATCACCATCACAACTCCTATCTTTACTGTTTTTCTTAGTTCGATCCTATTAGTAGTATCTTGATATAGTAGAATAAAGTCATGGCATGATCTAGTTTTGAAGTTTTGCTTTATGATCCCTCTATGCAATCGAGTCCGTGAGCTATATATAATAAAGATTAGTGTTGAGTCAAGGGCTTGATTACTTTGCCATGATCTTGAGTGAATAAAAGAAAAGAATAAAAAGAAACAAAGAGTTCATATTGGTCTTATTGAAAGTAATGACTTCACATAGAAAGAGTATGATGATTAAAAGTTGTTGGGAGTTGGCAAATATAGTTTTGGTCATCGTTGCAATTAATAGGAAGTAATAAGGAGAGAGAGGTTTCACATATAGATATATTATAATTGACATCTTTTATGATTGGGAACACTCATTAAAATATGACATGCTAAAGAGTTGATGTTGGACAAGGAAGACAACGTAATGAGTTATGTTTTCTTATATCTGAGACAAAGTATATTGTCATGGATCTCCTAACATGTTGAGCTTGCCTTTCCCCCTCATGCTAGCCAAATTCTCAGCACCAAGTAGAGATACTACTTGTGCTTCCAAATACCTTTAAACCAGTTTAGCCATGAGAGTCCATCATATCTACCTATGGATTGAGTAAGATCCTTCAAGTAAGTTGTCATCGGTGCAAGCAATAAAAATTGCTCTCTAAATATGCATGACTTATTAGAGCAGAGAAATAAGCTTTGTACGAACTTGTTGTGGAAGTAAAAGTGACGGACTGCATAATAAAGTTCCACATACAAGGGGCAATATAAAGTGACGTTCTTTTGCATTAAGATTTTGTGCATCCAACCATAAAAGCGCATGGCAACCTCTGCTTCCCTCTGCGAAGGGCCTATCTTTTATTATTATCCTTTACCTTATGCAAGAGTCACGGTGATCTTCACCTTTCCTTTTTCATTTTATCCTTTGGCAAGCCGAGCATGTTGGAAAGAACATGATATATATATATATATATATATATATATATATATATATATATATATATATATATATATATATATATATATATATATATATATATAATTGGATGTAGGGGAGCATGAATTATTATTGTTGACATTACCCTTGAGGTAAAAGGTTGTGGGGCAAAACTACAAGCCCCTATCTTTCTCTGTGTCCGGTTAAAACTCCGTAACCACAAGTATTGCGTGAGTGTTAGCAATTATGAAAGACTAAGTAATAGTTGAGTATGTGGACTTGCTTTTAAGCTCTGACATAGACTCTTTCCGATGTTATGATAAATTGCAATTGTTTCAATGACTAAGGGTATAATTTGTTGGTGCTCAATAAGGTTTCTGATTCATACTTTGGCTTTGTGAAAATATCATCATTTGAACATGAGTAATCATATGACAAATCAATATATGTTGCTGTTATGAGAATAATCATGATGCCTTCATGTCCGTATTTTATTTTTATCGACGCCTCTACCTCTAAACATAAGGACATATTTATTGTTATCGGCTTTTCGCTTGAGGACAAGCGAGGTCTAAGCTTGGGGGAGTTGATACGTCCATTTTGCATCATGCTTTTATATCGATATTTATCGCATTATGGGCTGTTATTTCACGTTATGTCACAATACTTATGGCTATTCTCTCCTATTTTACAAGGTTTACATGAAGAGGGAGAATGCCGGCAGCTGGAATTCTGGGCTGGAAAAGGAGCAAATATTGGAGACCTATTCTGTGCAACTCCAAAAGTCCTGAAACTCCACGGAATGTCTTAAAATAAATAAAGAAAAATCGTCGCCAAAGATGAAGGCCAGGTGGCCCACACCCTGCTCACAAGGGTGGGGGGCGCGCCCCCCTACCTCGTGGCCCCCATGGTGGCTCTCCGATGCCCATCTTCTCCTATATGAGCTCTTTCGATGAGAAAAAATCATAAGCAACCTTTCGGGACGAGACTCACGCCACGAGGCGGAACCTTGGCGGAACTAATCTAGGGCTCCGGTGGAGCTGTTCGCTGGGACACTTCCCTCGGGGGGAAATCATCGCCATCATCATCACCAACGCTCCTCTCATCGGAGAGGGCAATCTCCATCAACATCTTCACCAGCACCATCTCATCTCCAAACCCTAGTTCATCTCTTGTATCCAATTCTTGTCCCCAAGTCCGGGATTGGTGCTAGTAGGTTGCTAGTAGTGTTGATTACTCCTTGTAGTTGATGCTAGTTGGTTTATTTGGTGGAAGATCATATGTTCAGATCCTTTATGCATATTATTACCCCTCTGATTATGAACATGAATATGCTTTGTGAGTAGTTACGTTTGTTCCTGAGGACAAGGGAGAAGTCTTGCTATTAATAGTCATGTGAATTTGGTATTCGTTCGATATTTTGATGAGATGTATGTTGTCTAATCTCTAGTGGTGTTATGTGAACATTGACTACATAACACTTCACCATTATTTGGGCCTAGAGGAAGGCATTGGGAAGTAATAAGTAGATGATGGGTTGCTAGAGTGACAGAAGCTTAAACCCTAGTTTATGCGTTGCTTCGTAAGGGGCTGATTTGGATCCATATGTTTCATGCTATGGTAAGGTCTACCTTAATACTTTTGTTGTAGTTGCGGATGCTTGCAATAGAGGTTAATCATAAGTGGGATGCTTGTTCAAATAAGAACAGCACCCAAGCACCGGTCCACCCACATATCAAATTATCAAAGTACCGAACGCGAATCATATGAACATGATGAAAACTAGCTTGACGATATTCCCATGTGTCCTCGGGAGCGATTTTCCTATTATAAGAGTTTGTTCCGGCTTGTCCTTTGCTACAAAAAGGATTGGGCCACCTTGCTGCACCTTATTTACTTTTGTTACTTGTTGCTCGTTTCAATTTACCTTATCACAAAACTATCTGTTACCACTTATTTCAGTACTTGCAGAGAATACCTTGCTGAAAACCGCTCATCATTTCCTTCTGCTCCTCGTTGGGTTCGACACTCTTACTTATCGAAAGGACTATGATAGATCCCCTATACTTGTGGGTCATCAGCCAACAACCTCCTTCTCCACCACGACAAGAGAACGACAACGCCAACAATGAAGAAGGCCAAGAAGAAGAACAAGATGAAGAAGATGTTCAACCAAGACCCAAGCAAAAGCTTTCGCGAGTTCGAGCAAGAATTGCTAAAGACCATCCCGTTGAGCAAATCTACAAAGATATCCAAACCGGGAGAATCACTCGCTCTAAAACTCGTTTAGCTAACTTCTGTGAACACTATTCATTCATCTCTAGCATTGAACCTATGAAGGTTGAAGAAGCATTGGAAGATCCGGACTTGATAAACGCTATGCATGAAGAGCTATACAACTTTGAGAGAAATCAAGTGTGGACATTGGTTGAGAAGCCCGACAACAACCACAACATCATCGGTACCAAATGGGTGTTTCGCAACAAGCAAGATGAAGATGGACAAGTAGTTCGCAAGAAAGCACGCCTAAATGCCCAAGGCTACACACAAGTCGGAGTTATGGACTATGGTGAGACATATGCTCCCGTTGCTAGACTTGAGTTCATTCGCATCTTACTTGCTTATGCTAATCACCATGATATCACCTTGTACCAAATGGACATTAAAAGTGCTTTTCTAAATGGTGAAATTGAGGAGGAAGTTTATGTTAAGCAACCTCCCGGCTTTGTCAATCCTAAGAAACCTGATCATGTCTAAAAACTTCACAAAGCCCTTTATGGTCTTAAACAAGCTCCTAGAGCATGGTATAAATGCTTGACCAAGTTCCTTATTGAAAAAGGCTTTGAAATTGGAAAAATTGATTCTACTCTTTTTACTAAAAGGGTCAATGGAGAACTATTTGTATGCCAAATTTATGTTGATGATATTATATTTGGTTCTACTAGCCCTCATTTTAGTGAAAAGCTTGGGAAGCTAATGTCGGAGAAGTTTGAGATGTCTATGATGAGTGAACTCAAATTCTTTCTTGGTTTGCAAATCAAGCAAACTAAGGAAGGTACCTTTGTCTCTCAAACGAAGTACACCAAGGACTTATTCAAGAAGTTCAGTATGCAAGAATGCAAAGGTATGACTACACCCATGCCTACTAGTGGACATCTTGATTTGACTAAAGATGGTGAACTGGTTGATCAAAAGGTTTATCGCTCTATGATTGGTTCATTGTTATATCTATGTGCTTCACGTCCCAGTATCATGCTAAGTGTGTGCATGTGTGCACGATATCAAGCTGCTCCTAAGGAATGTCATCTTAAGGCCGTGAAAAGGATAGTGAGATACTTAATACATACACCAAATTTTGGCATGTGGTATCCTAAGAGGTCTTCTTTCGATCTTGTTGGCTACTCCGACTCGGAATATGCCGGTGACAAGGTTGATAGAAAGTCCACTTCGGGTACTTGTCAATTTCTTGGTAGATCTCTTGTGTCTTGGTCTTCCAAGAAACAAAACTCGGTATCCTTATCCACCGCCGAAGCGGAATACATTGCCGCTGGTTCATGTTGTGCTCAATTACTTTGGATGACCCAAACTCTTAAAGACTATGGGATATATGTGAAACATGTTCCATTACTTTGTGACAATGAAAGTGCTATCAAGATTGCTCACAATCCCGTGCAACACTCTCGAACTAAGCATATTGAAGTTCGTCATCATTTCATTCGAGATCACGTTGCTAAGGGTGACATTAATCTTAAGCATGTTCGCACCAACAAGCAATTAGCAGATATATTCACTAAACCACTTGATGAGAAAGTGTTTTGCAGGTTAAGAGGAGAATTGAACATCATTGATGCTTCAAACTTGGAGTAGGAACTCCATTGGATACATGCAAGACTTGAGCTTATGACTAATCCTTGATATTTCTATTATGATGATTATCTTGTGTCTTGGATATATTTGCATCTTCCATGTTATCTAACTTGTAGGTACTTGGATGAATCTAAATCTATGAGATTGCAACTCACTCTCATCTTGAGCAATCTCTACATCACCAAGTCTCTACACAATGGTGGTTGAAGACAAGGAAGCACGAAACCATTCAAACATATCCTTTGACAAATTCTATGTTGAGTTTCATGATTGTCATTTTGGATACACCAGTGCTCTTCCTTGCGAAAACTAACCCATGTAGGTAGAAGAACTCAAATTCCAAGTAGTGATCCCTACTCTTGATGAGCTACATCAACCTTGAGAAACCCACACAAGTTCAACTACATGATCACGAGCAACACCATCACCCAAGGTATGTTATTCCATATTAGAGAAGCTTTACTCCAAGTCATGAGTAAAAGCAACTCGACAAGATGTGAATACATCAAGATGCTTAAACGAAAAATGGCAACCCCATTTTGCGCTTAAACGATGAGTATGACCTATGATCAAGTGATCTCACTTGACTCCTAAGTCAATATACTCTAACATAGGTGATTTTGTCGCCGACCATCTCTAGATGAGGTTTTCTTGTGTTTTCTTTTCTGTGTCCTTGCATTTGTCTCATGCATATTTGTTTCCCTTTCAAAAAAAACTTCATCTAGATTTCCTTCTTTTCTTTTCTCTTCTTGTGTTCTGCATTCCCTGCATCCAATTCATTGCAAATCTTTCAGTTAATTCCTTGCAAATCCTTGTGAGATCTTACTTGTCTAGTGAGCTGAGGTGACAAGTGCTTTTCTCTGTGATGAACTCGGTCCCACCGGTTTCGGTTTAACCGAAGTTTTTCGGTGCAACCGAAGCATCCAACTCGGTGCCACCGATTTCACTACAGGAAAAACATTTTGCCATTTATTCCTGCATTACTCTTGATCCAGCTCCACTCAATGAATCTTGTCCACTACAAGCATCACATTTACCTTAGTGCTTTGTGCTGTGACTCAAGGACCAAACCCATTCACGACAAATTCCAGAAGGCCCTTCTTGGAAATTGATGTCAAAGGGGGAGAGAGAGATCACATCAAAGCTTAATCATATCTCCAGGGGGAGTGAATACTCAAGGAAAGAGTAATCTTCAAGGATCCCAGATGCTTGGTGTTCAAGAGGAGAGATGCCACATGTCTTCTTGAGGGGAAAGACACGTTCATATGTGCTTATTTGCATTAGCTCTGTTCATTTGTTTCTTTGAGCTATGATTTTCTATTCCCTATCTTCTCCCAGTATCCCATGCTAGATTCAGGGGGAGCAAGACATCTAAGGGAAAGAAATTTCTTAAATTCCTTGCATATCTTTACCTTTGGGGACATGTCAATATCTGTTGTGGTACTTATTACTCACTCTACATGTCATCCCAGTCTTGGTACTCTTGTGGTTTCTTTTGTCTGCTCTGGCTAGTAGGTGCATCTGTGTTATCTAACCTTATTTTCACAGGTTCATTCCATCCTAAGCCAACTCAAGACCACAAGGTAAGTATATGCATCACAATCATGTCTATGAGGAATTCTTGCTGATGTACATATTGTTTGCAAGAAGGACTCATGAGCATGAAGGTGCATTTCCCATATTCACATCTTTTGCTCTGATGCATATAGCCAAGATACATGTAACACATTTCCTACTCTATCACGGTTATGCTCTCACATGCTTCTTTATTCCATATTCACATGATTGCATACATGTAGGGGGAGCCTATGCATGTTACATGTCTTTCCAAAGCCTTACTTGCTATTCTCTATATCTTTATCTAAGCTTTGATGTATGTTGCCATCAATTACCAAAAAGGGGGAGATTGAAAGCACAAGTGCTCCCTGGGTGATTTTGGTAATTAATGTCAACATATCTCTTGTTGGACTAACACTTTTACCTAGTATGTTTCAGATAAGTTCAACAATGAAGTGGCATGGACTAAATGATGTGGAACCCCTTCAAGATGCTAAGGACAAAGGATTGGCTCAAGCTTCAAGCACAAGACTCTACATTTTATATTTTAGTGATCCAAGATCACATTGAGTCTATAGGAAAAGCCAATACTATCAAGAGGGGATGAGGTGTTGCTTAATGGCTTGCTTGCTCAAAGTGCTTAGTGATATGCTCCAAAACCCTCAACTACTTTCCCACATCCACATATGACCTAAACCAAAAGTCCAACTCGGCCCCACCGATTCTTTCTATCTGGCGCCACCGAGTTCAGATGTCATAGCCACTGCCACAATCCCTAGGCAAATCGGTCTCACCGATAGGGATCTCAGTCCCACCGAGATGGGATTGTAATCTCTCTATGTATGTCCATTACCAAAATCGGTCTCACCGAGTTTGAGCAATCGGTACTACCGGGATTACAATGCAAACTTTTTGGTTAGCTTATTACCAAAATCGGTCTCACCGAGTTTGTGCAATCGGTCCTACCGAGTTTGCCTGACCAACTCTCTGGTTAGCTTATTACCAAAATCGGTCCTACCGAGTTTGTGTAATCGGTCTTACCGAGATTACGTTATGCCCTAACCCTAACCATATCGGTCCTACCGAGTTGCATGTCGGTCCCACCGAAAATCCTAACGGTCACTAGATTTGCTGAATCGATCCGATCGAGTTTCTCAGTTCGGTCCCACCGAGATTGGTAGTTGTGTGTAACGGTTAGATTTTGTGTGGAGGCTATATATACCCCTCCACCCACTCTTCATTCGTGGAGAGAGCCATCAGAACGAACCTACACTTCCAATACACATTTTCTGAGAGAGAACCACCTACCCTTGTGTTGAGGCCAAGATATTCCATTCCTACCATATGAATCTTGATCTCTAGCCTTCCCAAGTTGCTTTCCACTCAAATCTTATTTCCACCAAATCCAAATCCTGTGAGAGAGAGTTGAGTGTTGGGGAGAATATCATTTGAAGCACAAGAGCAAGGAGTTCATCATCAACACACCATTTGTTACTTCTTGGAGAGTGGTGTCTCCTAGATTGGCTAGGTGTCACTTGGGAGCCTCCGACAAGATTGTGGAGTTGAACCAAGGAGTTTGTAAGGGCAAGGAGATCGCCTACTTCGTGAAGATCTATCGCTAGTTAGGCAAGTCCTTCGTGGGCGACGGCCATGGTGGGATAGACAAGGTTGCTTCTTCATGGACCCTTCGTGGGTGGAGCCCTCCGTGGACTCGCAAGAACTGCTACCCTTCGTGGGTTGAAGTCTCCATCAATGTGGATGTACGATAGCACCACCTATCGGAACCACGACAAAAACATCCGTGTCTCCAATTGCGTTTGAATTCTCCAAACCCTTCCCTTTACATTCTTGCAAGTTGCATGCTTTGCTTTTCGCTGCTCATATACTCGTTGCATGCTTGCTTGATATGTATTGTGAGTGTTAAACTTGTGCCTAAACTCCACTCCAACTTAAAGAAGTTAAAAACTACAACTGTTGGTACTTAGTGTCTAATCACCCCCCTCTAGACACCTCTTCTCAATCCTTTCACTAGGCATGATGATTTCAATGATGCTCGCATAAAAGATAAGAATTGAAACATAAAGAGAACATCGTGCATCATAAGTTCCTCTCTCATAATAATTTTCAGTAGCATCATGAATAGATTCATCAATATAACCATTACATAAAGCATTCTTTTCATGATCCACAAGCATAGAAAATTTATTACTCTCCACATAAGCAATTTTATCCTCATTCATAATAGTGGGAGTATCATAGGAAACTCGAATACTATAAATTGTTCCCACATTAAAAGAGTAATGTTCGGTAAAAGTATATTCAAAATTATGGCAATAATTATCACTACTTTTTATAACATAAGTATCATCACAATAATAATCATAAGTAGCAACTTTGTTCTCATCATAGATAGGAGGCATGCAACCATCATAGCAAGTTTGATCATTCAAAGTAGGGGGACTAAAAAGATCATCTTCATTAAAACATAGCCTCCCCAAGCTTGGGACAAACATTAATTGCAGCAAATAAATTCTCAAACATGTCATTCTCATCAAGCATAGAATCCCCAAGCTTGTCGCTTGGCATATCATAAGCATAATCACTCTCATCATTAATAGTATGAATAGCACCAATGGTATAACAATTGCTATCATCATAATTTCCCAAGTTGGTGCCAAAAAGATTTCCAAGATTATAAGAAGTATCATTATCTTCCCAATCATAATCATCATAGCAAGCAATAGGCATAACAAAACCATCATCAATATCATCATCCTCCATCAACATATTTGATTCACTTTCATGAGGCATGATGGTGACGGGAGCAACATTATTTGGGAGAGATAACTTTTTACCTCTATTCTTTCTTCTTTTCTTCTTCCTCTCCACACCATGTGTGGGTTTAATTAATCTTTTCAAGCTTCTTATTGATGAGATTGGTTGGATAGGAAGCTCCTCCTCGTTACCTGATTCATCATAATAAACACTATGAGGGTATTGGGAAACATTTTCCCTTTCATTAGTACTCTCTTCATTCCATTTGTTTTCTTGTCTGTAGGTAGTTGGAAATATAAGGATTCTCAATGCAATTTGTCACACAAAACATATAAATTTCCCCTAGATCAAAATCAATAAATCCCTTGAGATTAAATTTTGGAATACCCTTAGTTATACGTTTCATCTCTCCATACCCCAAAAGAAGGCTAAGCTCTCTATGATGCTCAAGGGTAATCAAGTTATCACAATTTTTGGACATGATTGATCATGAAAGAATTTGCATTGGAGATTTAAATGACCACGTTCATTGCAAATTTCACAAGGATGGCGAAAAAAATTAAATCTTTCAGCACAATCATCTAGCCTCTCTTACAACCTTTTCATTTCTAAATATTTATGCTTCTTACGAAATCTATCTTCCCTTTCTGGTGTGCAATGGCACTCCCAATTCATTCCGCAAAAAGTGACATGATTATAAGAAACATTTTTGTCATGACTAGTGCAATCATCATTAGCATTTTGGATATTCAAAGCATTCATACTAAAAACATTGCAATCATGCTCATCATTCAAATATTTTGTGCCAAGCATTTTATTGACTTCTTCTTCTAACAATTGAGCACAATTTTCCGATCCATCATTTTCAAGAAAGATATCATAAAGATGATCATTAATATGATGCAACCTTAATTCCATTTTTGTATAGTTTTCTTTTATAAACCAAACTAGTGATAAAACAAGAAACTAAAAGATGCGATTGCAAGATCTAAAGATATACCTTCAAGCACTCACCTCCCCTGCAACGGCGCCAGAAAAGAGCTTGATGTCTACTATGCAACTTTATTCTTTTAGACACGTGTTGGGCCTCCAAGCGCAGAGTTTTGTAGGACAGTAGCAATTTTCCCTCAAGTAGATGACCTAAGTTTTATCAATCCGTGGGAGGTGTAGGATGAAGACGGTCTCTCTCAAACGACCCTGCAACCAAATACAAGAAATCTCTTGTGTCCCCAACACACTCAATACAATGGCAAATTGTATAGGTGCACTAGTTCGGTGAAGAGATGGTGATAAAAGTGTAATATTGACGGTAGAAATATATTTTTATAATCTGAATAAATAAAAACAGCAAGGTAGAAATAGTAAACGGGCACAAAAATGGGATTGCAATACTTAAAATGAGGCCTAGGGTCCGTACTTTCGCTAGTGCAACCTCTCAACAATGCTAACATAGTTGGATCATATGTTTATCCCTCAAAGTGCAATAAAGAATCACTCCCGAGTTCCTATTAGCGGAGAACAAAAGATAGGAATTGTTTGTAGGGCACTAAACCACCTCAAAGCTATTCTTTTCGTTCGATCTATTCAAGAGTTCGTACTAAAATAACACAAAGCTATTTTTTCCGTTCGATCTATCCTAGAGTTCGTACTAGAATAACACCAAAGCAAATTCATATTCATAATACTCAATCCACGCAAAGAACTATAAAGAGACCCCAAAGTTTCCGTCGGAGAAAAGATAATAAAAACATGCATCAACCCCTATGCATAGATTACCCCAATATCACCCCGTGGATCCACGAGTTGAATGCCAAGACACATATCAAGTGAATCAATATTATACCTCGTTGTCACCTCAAGTATTCATACCGCAAGACATATATCATGTGTTCTATTCTCTGAATATTCAATCCGACAAGACAAAACTTCAAAGGGTAAAGACTCAATTCATCACAACAAGAGTATAGAGGGGAGAAACATCATATGATCCGACTATATTAACAAAGCCCATGATATAGATCATGAGAGAGAGAGAGATTAAACACATAGCTATTGGTACAAACCCTCAGGACCGAGGGTGGACTACTCCTTCCTCATCATGGTGGCCGCCGGGATGATGAAGATGGCCACCGGAGATGATTCTCCCCTCCGGCAGGGTGCCGGAACGGGGTCTAGATTGGTTTTCATGGATACAGAGACCTTGCGGCGGCGGAACTTCTGATCTAGGTTAACCCCGAAGGGTTTCGGAATATTTGGGAATTTATAGTGCAAAGCTCTGGCCCATTGGGTTCCTTCTGGTCGATAAAAAATCTCCGTGGAGTTTCGTTGCGTTTGGACTCCGTTTGGTATTGATTTCCTGCGATGTAAAAAACAAGCAAAAAAAGAATCGCACTTTGGCATTTGGGTCAATAGGTTAGTCCCAAAAAATGATATAAAGTTGTTATAAAATGATTATAAAACATCCGAGAATGATAAAATAACATCATTAATACTTCATAAATTTATAGATACGTTGGAGACGTGTCACCATCCTTCTTATCCGCCAAATACTTGGGGCAGTCCCGCTTCCAGTGACCAATCCCTTTGCAGTAGAAGCACTCAGTTTCATGCTTAGGTTCAGACTTGGGCTTCTTCTCGGGAGTGTCAACTTGCTTGCGATTCTTCTGGAAGTTCCCCTTCTTTCCTTTGCCCTTTTTCTTGAAACTAGTGGTCTTGTTAACCATCAACACTTGATGCTCCTTCTTGATTTCTACCTCCGCAGCTTTGAGCATTGCGAAGAGCTTGGGAATAGTGTTCTCCATCCCTTGCATATTATAGTTCATCACAAAGCCTTTATAGCATGGTGGCAGTGATTGAAGAACTCTGTCACTATCATCTGGAAGGTTAACTCCCAGCTGAGTCAAGTGGTTATGGTACCCAGACATTCTGAGTATGTGCTCAGTGACAGAACTGTTCTCCTCCATCTTGCAGCTGTAGAACTTGTTGGAGACTTCATATCTCTCAACTCGGGCATTTGCTTGAAATATTAACTTCAACTCCTGGAACATCTCATATGCTCCATGACGTTCAAAACATCTTTAAAGTCCCGATTCTAAGCCGTAAAGAATGGCACACTGAACTATCGAGTAGTCATCAACACGCGACTGCCAGGCATTCACAATGTCCGTAGTTGCTGGAGGGGTGGCACACCTAGCGGTGTATCAAGGACATAATTCTTCTGTGCAGCAATGAGGATAATCCTCAAGCTACGGACCTAGTCCGTGTATTTGCTGCCATCATCTTTCAACTTAGCTTTCTCTAGGAACGCATTAATATTCAAGGGAACGGTAGCACGGGCCATTGATCTACAACATAGATATGCAAAAAACTATCAAGACTAAGTTCATGATAAATTAAGTTCAATTAATCATATTACTTAAGAAGTCCCACTTAGATAGACATCCCTCGAGTCATCTAAATGATCACGTGATCCAAATCAACTAAATCATGTCCGATCATCATGTGAGATGGAGTAGTTTTCAACGGTGAACATCTCTATGTTGATCATATCTACTATATAATTCACGTTCGACCTTTCAATCTTGTAACACCCCCAGTGTCATCCTATAGTAATCACCTGTTAATGGTGCCAGGTCATCAGGTTACTGTTGCTAATCTTCACTTGATCCAAATCACCATTCAAATTCAAATCCAATCTAAAGTCAAAAATTCCTTTTTTGTCAGACATGAAATCTAAAATGTTCATCTTGTGGCAAATAATCATTTGTTAATATTGATTTTTGCAAGGTGTTTAAATGGCCTAAACCAATTAAAGCAGTGGCTAAAACAATAGATTAAATGGCTTTTTAATTTATAAAAATACTACCTTTTTCCCAAAGCCTCACAATCTTTTTGTGGCAATGCAAAATAATTCTTTGGAATTGCGTTAGCCAGTGGCATAATTTTGCAAAGTCATAGTGGCTAAAAGAAAATTTGCAAAAGCTGCTGGAAAGGGAAAAAACAAAAAAAAGGGGAGAAAGAAAGGAGAGAGAGAGAGGGAGCAAACCCCCTCCCTGGACCGAACCCACCTGGGCCGGCCCACCTAAACCACCCGTGCCAGCCCAGTTGCCGCCTCAGCGGTCTCTACCCCCGCCTGTTCCTCGGTCTCGATCAGCAGGCGTCGCCACCAACCACCTCGCCGCCGCCGCCACTGAGCACCATGGGAGGATAAGGACGCCAGCGACGACCCCCCAGCCCCCTCCGAGAGATCTTTTTCCCCCTCCACCACGAGCTGCTGCTTGCCCTCTCTGCATCTCCCATTCCCCACCGCATCCGAGCGCTGTCATGGCCCTGCCGCCATGACGCACGCGGGCCCCGACACCGCCTCGCCTCTCCTGCGCGCCAAGAAGGACCGCCTCGACCTCCTCTTCCGCCCCGACGAATCACCTGAGCAGGAGCGCCTCTGCATCGTCCCCTACGTCGTCGTCTTCCTCCTCTCCTCCGATGAGCCTCGCCGTCGATTCCGCCGCACCGAGCCCTCCTCGAGCATGCTTGAGCACATCTGCAGGAGCATTGTGAGCCTGCGCTTCTTTCCCCTTTCTCTCCCGAGCTTTTCCGACGCCCGTAGCCCCGTTCCCGTAGCTCGCCCGAAGAACCTCGCCGCCGACGAGCTCGGCGCCGTGGCCATGGTCGCCTTCACATGCGGCCGAGTGCCGCATCGTCCTCCTGGGGTTCCCAGGGGCCCAACGCGCGTGTCTGCTGCTCTCGCCGAGCCCGGTAGCCCGATCCCCGCCAACGCCCGTTCCGGCCGTCCGCCCCGCTCAACGCCGTCGTCGTTGCAGCCCGCCCCCGTCCGAGCTAAGCTCGCAGTTGGATGCGCCGCTCCTCCCGCGTCCGAACGAGCCCGGCCGCGCTCAAAACGGCCCTCTGTGGCGTTTTTCAAGCGAAGTCCGGCGAACCCTGCCACTGTTTTGGTCGCCGGCGGCGAAACCCCGACGCCGCCGACGTGGCACACCTGGGGCCCGCCTCTGGGTCACCGCCCCGTGGCCCCGGGGGCTCGGCTGGCCCTGTTGACCTAGTCAATGGCTGACTGGGCATCGCCCGATCATCGATGGGTCCCCACAGGCCCTATTGACTAGTCAACTAGTCTGTTGACCGCTGATGCAACAATGACGCCATGATGATGTCATTTTCCTTTCTGTTTTTTTATAATTCCAGAATATTGTTTAAACTTTAAAAATTCATAGAAATTAAACCATTCCTCGAATGAAAATGTTTTCTATATGAAAGTTGCTCAGAAAAATCCAACGAATCCGAACTCGTGGTCCGTTCATCTGTCACATGCCCCTAGCATGCTGAACATGGAACTTTCCCCCTCTTTTCCTTTGTCCGGAATCCACCTAACGTCGGGAATTCACCCTCGGATGTTTCCCCTTCGCTCGCAACGTAGTACCGCGTTAGAGCACGCCTAGCGCCACGTATCGTCATGTCATGCTTAGTTTTACCTCTGTTTGCTATGTATTTACTGTTTCTTCCCCTCTTCTCTCCGTAGACCCCGAGGTCACGATGCCCGGTGATCGACTCACGTCGTCGACAACGACCCCTCCTTGCCGTGAGCAACCAGGCAAGCCCCCCCATTGATCATCCCGATATCGCCCATTCCATTCTCTCATGCTTGCATTAGATTTTGCTACTGTTATTGATTGCTCCTATTCTGATGCATAGCCTGCTTTTGTAACCTGTTGTTGTACCTTACCGGCTTATCCTAAACTGCTTAGTATAGGTTGCTTAGAGATCCATCAGTGACCCCCACTTTGTCCCGACTGCCTCGCTGGATAATCAAGACCCGATCAACGGGATCAAGACCAGGCCCGACACCACATCACTTCCCTTAGTTGCTCGACACTCTTTGGGTTACTATCGAGTACCGAGGGTGAGACCTCATCGAGACTTCGATGTTAACCCTGTAGTGTAGTTATTCGGTCGTGGTCATCGAGGGTGATTTCCTCTTTAACCACTTCTGATACGACTCTGTCGTGCAACCCCGCAAGTGTGTACCTCGTGGGTGATTCCTCTTACGTTCACCTTGATGATTACATCGAGTGGAATTCACCGGGGGTGATTCCTCGGGCTTTCCCCTTGATGTTTAGACACACCGTTACTTTGATTACTATGACTTTACACTGAGCCATGTTACTAAAGACGGGTCGACCTTGAGGGGTACCCGCGTGAACTTAATTGCGAGTGATGTGGAGTCGGGTTGACCTGGAGGCTGCCCGCGAGATAATTATGAGGAGTGGCTGGGCATTCCTAGCCCTTGCCGCAAGTCCTCGAGACGGGGCAACGGGGTCACATCTTTCGTGAGTCTCTGCTTGTTACCGCGCATTCCTAATCCACTACGAATTGGATATTTGATCCGAGGGGCCTCTGGCCTGATAGCACTAACCATCACGTGGGCATAGTATGGGCGTTCTGCATCGTATACATCAGCCGCAGCTTAATAGACGTCAGCGACTGAGCGGCGCGCGCCGGGATGGACTGCGTAAGTGCCTGCCTTGTTGAAGGAGGTAGCTAGGTCTGCTCATCGGCCGCCCACGCAACGTGCAGGAGTTCCCTGGGAGATGGCCCATGACCCCTGGGGCCATAGGTTTAGTCCGGCGTGCTGGCCTCTCTATTAAGCCTAGGTCGGGTTGCGGCGTATTGTTTGGCCGAGGCCGGGCATGGCCCAGGAAAGTGTGTCCGGCCGGAGTCAATCGAGCGTGGTGGGTAAGTTGGTGCACCCCTGTAGGGAAGAAACCATCTATCGATAGTCTGTCCTACGGTAACGGACACTTGGAGTTGTATCCCGATCGATACAACTAGAACTGGATACTTGTGATGAGAACTAGATGGTGATGAGGATTTGATTGTGATGATAACTGGATAGTATGGCTCTGGGATGCCTTTCTCGCAGGGAGTGGAGAAAGGATCTCTGGCCGAGGTTGATAACACTTCTACTAGTTTACTTTATGCTACTCTACTCCCTCCGGTTGCTGCAAGATGGTGGTTTCCAGAAGATGCTAGTCTTCGATAGGACTAGGCCTTCTCTCTATTCTGGCATTTCTGCAGCCCAGTCCACATATACAGCCTTCCTTTGATAATGTTGCATATGTAGTGTAGATCCTTGCTTGCGAGTACTTTGGATGAGTACTCACGGTTGCTTTGCTCCCCCTTTTCCCCCTTTCTTCTTCTTTCCGGTTGATGCAACTAGATGACGGTGCCCAGGAGCCAGATGCCACCGCCGATGCTTACTACTACGTGGAGGCCGCCGATGACCAGGAGTAGTTAGGAGGCTCCCAGGCAGGAGGCCTTGCCTTTTCGATCGATGTTGCTTTTGTGCTAGCCTTCTTAAGGCAAACTTGTCTAACTCATGTCTCACTCAGATATTGTTGCTTCCGCCGACTCTTGTGTTTTCGAGCTTATGTGTTCGAGCCCTCGAGGCCCCTGGCTTGTAACATAAAGCTTGTATTATTTTATTTTGTGTCTAGAGTTGTGTTGTGATATCTTCCCGTGAGTCCTTGATCTTGATCGTACACATTTGCGTGTATGATTAGTGTACGATTGAATCGAGGCGTCACAAGTTGGTATCAGAGCCGACTGCCTGTAGGTAGCCCCCTTTCCAACTCCTTGGCCGAAGTTGAGTCTAGTCACTGAAAAACTTTTACTAACATTGGTTGTGTGGCTTACGGGCCCACGTCGCCATTGGGTGGTATTAGGATCTTTTATTCCTCGTCTATACTCTGGGATTCTGATCTCTTTTCTATTCGGGTTAAACATTTTACTAACTCTGACATTAGGTTCTCGTACCCATTTCCTCCCGGAGAGCCCCTTCATTACCGATGATCGCTTGCTTCACCAGAAGATTCTGCAGATACTCCTCGATGTTTCTTGAGACCCTGTGCCCATTGCCTTGCAGTTCTTGACCACATATAATCCCCGTGAATAACATCCTTGCCACTTGTACATTCATCCCCAGTTGTTCATATACTTTCCTAAATACTTGGAAATACTATCTGATCTTCCGAAAATCCTCTGCAGCCTATTACTCTTGATTCTCCTTGCCTGCTTGCATTATGGTTAATCCCATAAGTCTAGTAATCTTATTGGCATCCTTTGTCACTATCCTTTTGAGTCCGTTGATTCAATATGTTGTGGATGCTCGCAATCCTCAGTCGGATCATATAATTCATCCTTCCGGCTTGGACATCATTTGACTAAGAGTTGTTTCTCGACCAATCAAATTGCCGTCAATTGTATCCCTAGTGCTATTCAACTTACTCATCTTTTGATCAGAGCCTCTGCTTCTGGTCCTTCGTCTTGAAATCATAATTCCTTTGTACCCAAGCATCAAATCATTCAGACGTTTCTATAAGCCAATGCCTTTGCATCCCCTTCTTCATTTTGATTGATTACCGATAATCACATCAACTCTGTCATGAATCGCCAGATCCATTGCTGGGTTGTTATCCGACAGTATCCTTCACATCCAAAATCTTTTGAGTTTTTCCCTGATACATAATACCTTCGGTAAATTGTATCATCTGCTTTGACTACGATACTCTGCTTTCGAACTCGTATCTTTTGCTTGGTTGATGGTTGTATAGATTTGTAAAAATGCCCCGATGGGTTGAACTTATGCCTTCCATAATCCGTATGAACCCGAGAGTTCTCACGAGTCTTACTCTTCTGGTACTTCGCCAGATAAATCTTCTACACTACAATTGCTTCAAAAACGAGGAGTGAATGAAAGGTTATGCATTGAAGAAGTGGGAGTCGACCTTGAACTTTGTGTTCATGCCCGTGGACACGATGTAGATATTATCATGGAAGCTTCTTGCGATATAATAATCCCCTTATTATAAGTTCATACGGTATCTATGTTTGGTCCTTTGCAACCGTGGTTTTCACAATGATTGTTCCCCCTTTTAATTCCATTTCTCGGACAGGTTAAAGCACTTGTCTTCTGCAGATCAATGCATCTCCGCAACCTCTATTTTTATCTTCCTTCAAGTATTACCCTCTGGTACCTTGAGGATATCAAAGAACTGCGTTGCTTCCTATGAGTCTTCATCCGGTAGTGCTTCTCACCGATTTCAGATTCCCCGGATCTGAGTTATTAATCACTCGAGGACACCGATAAGTGAGTCGGTTGAATCGATTCCGCACTCCGATTCTATAACTCAAGTAAATTTCATTACTTACGAGTTTAATAATCCTTCTAGTCATTCCTAGCCTGGCCGGCTATGTCATTATCATGCTAAATTTTAACTGTGCTACCTGGTCCTTATTCCCGGAGCACAACTTTTCGACGATGAGCGAAGCTTACGTCGATCTTCCTAATTTTCTCAATTCACCTCGAACAACAAGCTTGATTTCGAGCTTGTGTCGTATCCATGGTTCCAATAGCCTTTCGCTTCATCCTTCCTCTTGCTTGATGTCGTCGCTCCTCGATGGCATCTTCATAGAGCCTCTCGACAAATGTGTCGTGATCAGCATCAACATTTTGACTTCTGTTGAGATGACAATTGAATTCATGGTGAGAAATACCATCCTTGACCTTCGATGATTTGAGTTATCATCGACAACCCCCTTGTCGTCTTTCTAACACATGTTTATCATGTCTTGGATTATAACTTGGAATCCTTGCTATTCCTGCAATTGTTCCTTGAGTATTTCTTGTGATCTTCTACTCCAACCCCTACTTGGAACACCATGTTAATGATACCTCGAAGCATTGCCTGAGGTATTCCGACTATCATCAAGAACATTGGAAGCACATTGTCGAATGTTTCTTGATCTATTATCCAAACACCGTTGTATGGGTAATATCATGATCCTTCCCTCGTCCCCTTTATCTAAATGCTTTTGAACTTGTTGTCATATCATGTATATCCTGCTATCACTTCCCCTTGGGAAGGATATACTCCCAAATCTTGTGTGTAAACACATTTTCCTTTCTATTGGTCTGATTAATCTGATAATTTCTTTTTCCTTTCCATTAGGTTGTTTAACCTTCTTGTGATCTATATGATATAAGCAGAAATAATTCCCTGCTTATAAAATACCCCCGATGTACAGCCTTGTCAGTGAGACCCTGTTACTATTGTTGATGACATTCCAGTAACCACCGATGGACGAGAACCTTACCGATTGGTCCGCCTCGTTCAACGAGCAGGAAAATGGTTCTCTTTGTCCCTCGCCCTTGGTACCAACGTTGTTGCCGACATAATTGACAGTCTGTCATCTGACCTTCCTTGCTATCTTGACCATTCAAAATGTTAGCGCCTTCCTACTTTTAACCCACATGGTGGGCCCATAACCCACAGTTCCACATGATCGAAGCCTGACTCTCCTGTACAACCTTGATTCTGAAGAATCATTTGCTCTTGGCTTTGTATGTTGTCACGAGCCACCGTCCGAGAGATGATCTATTCCCGATGCTCCGAACCCCATTCTCACACTCTGTTCAGGTATCAATCGTTTGTCCATTCGCTTGAAACTTCCTATTGTACCTTCATACTTTGCTCTCGATGTTTTATTAAGTTTCAACTCGAGAGATACCTCTGCCTCATTTCCTGAATTGTTCACCAGACAATTAACCCTATATGGGTCAGTTCTCCCGAAGTCACTCTTTACTTCACCACTTAAATCTCGGGACGAGATTTCTTGTAGTGGAGGAGACTTGTAACACCCCCAGTGTCATGCTACAGTAATCACCTGTTAATGGTGCCAGGTCATCAGGTTACTGTTGCTAATCTTCACTTGATCCAAATCACCATTCAAATTCAAATCCAATCTAAAGTCGAAAATTCTTTTTTTGTGAGACATAAAATCTAAAATGTTCATCTTGTGGCAAATAATCATTTGTTAATATTGGTGCTGGACCAACATTTTTGTAAGGTGTTTAAATGGCCTAAACCAATTAAAGCAGTGGCTAAAACAATAGATTAAATGGCTTTTTAATTTATAAAAATGCTACCTTTTTCCCAAAGCCTCACAATCTTTTTGTGGCAATGCAAAATAATTCTTAGGAATTGTGCTAGCCAGCGGCATAATTTTGCAAAGTCATAGTGGCTAAAAGAAAATTTGCAAAAGCTGCTGGAAAGGGAAAAAACAAAAAAAAGGGGAGAAAGAAAGGAGAGAGAGAGAGAGAGAGCAAACCCCCTCCCTGGACCGAACCCACCTGGGCCGGCCCACCTAACCCACCCGTGCCAGCCCAGTTGCCGCCTCGCAGCGGTCTCCCCCCCCGCCTCTGTTCCTCGGTCTCGAGACCTTAGCAGGCGTCGCCCACGAACCACCTCGCCCGGCCACGCCACTCTGAGCGCCCTGGGAGGATAAGGACGCCAGCGACGACCCCCCTGCCCCCTCCGAGAGATCTTTTTCCCCCTCCACCACGAGCTGCTGCTTGCCCTCTCCGCATCTCCCATTCCCCACCGCATTCGAGCGCTGCCGTGGCCCTGCCGCCATGACGCACGCGGCCCCGACACCGCCTCGCCTCTCCTCCGCGCCAAGAAGGACCGCCTCGACCTCCTCTTCCTCCCCGACGAATCACCTGAGCAGGAGCGCCTCTGCATCGCCCCCTACGTCGCCGTCTTCCTCCTCTCCTCCGACGAGCCTCGCCGTCGATTCCGCCGCACCGAGCCCTCCTCGAGCATGCTTGAGCACATCTGTAGGAGCACTGTGAGCCTGCGCTTCTTTCCCCTTTCTCTCCCGAGCTTTTCCGACGCCCGTAGCCCCGTTCCCGTAGCTCGCCCGAAGAACCTCGCCGCCGACAAGCTCGGCGCCGTGGCCATGGTCGCCTTCACATGCGGCCAAGCGCCGCATCGTCGCCCTGGGGTTCCCAGGGGCCCAACGCGCGCGTCTGCTGCTCTCGCCGAGCGCCCCGTAGCCCGATCCCCGCCAACGCCCGTTCCGGCCGTCCGCCCCGCTCAACGCCGTCGTCGTTGCAGCCCGCCCCCGTCCGAGCTAAGCTCGCAGTTGGATGCGCCACTCCTCCCGCGTCCGAACGAGCCCGACCGCGCTCGAAACGGCCCTCTGTGGCGTTTTTCCGGCGAAGTCCGGCGAACCCTGCCGCTGTTTTGGTCGCCGGCGGCGAAACCCCGACGCCACCGACGTGGCACACCTGGGGCCCGCCTCTGGGTCACCGCCCCATGGCCCCGGGGGCCCGGCTGGCCCTGTTGACCTAGTCAATGGCTGACTGGGCATCGCCCGATCCTCGCCGATGGCCCCCAGGCCTGTTGACTAGTCAACTAGTCTGTTGACCGCTGATGCAACAATGACGCCATGATGACGTCATTTTCCTTTCTGTTTTTTTTATAATTCCATAATATTGTTTAAACTTTAAAAATTCATAGAAATTAAACCATTCCTCGGATGAAAATGTTTTCTATATGAAAGTTGCTCAGAAAAATCCAACGAATCCGAACTCGTGGTCCGTTCATCTGTCACATGCCCCTAGCATGCTGAACATGGAACTTTCCCCCTCTTTTCCTTTGTCCGGAATCCACCTAACGTTGGGAATTCACCCTCGGATGTTTCCCCCCTTCGTCTGCAACGTGTAGTACCGCGTTAGAGCACGCCTAGCGCTACGTATCGTCATGTCATGCTTAGTTTTACCTCTATTTGCTATGTATTTACTGTTTCTTCCCCCTCTTCTCTCCGGTAGACCCCGAGGCCGCTGATGCCCCGGTGATCGACTACGTCGTCGACAACGACCCTCCTTGCCAGAGCAACCAGGCAAGCCCCCCCCTTTGATCATCCCGATATCGCCCATTCCATTCTCTCATGCTTGCATTAGATTTTGCTACTGTTATTGATTGCTCCTATTCTGATGCATAGCCTGCTTTTGTAACCTGTTGTTGTACCTTACCTGCTTATCCTAAACTGCTTAGTATAGGTTGCTTAGAGATCCATCAGTGACCCCACTTTGTCCCGATCGCCTCGCTGGATAATCGAAGACCCGATCAACGGGATCAAGGCCAGCCCGACACCGCACATCACTTCCCTTAGTTGCTCGACACTCTTTGGGTTACTATCGAGTACCGAGGGTGAGACCTCATCAAGACTTCGATGTTAACCCTGTAGTGTAGTTATTCGGTCGTGGACATCGAGGGTGATTTCCTCTTTAACCACTTCTGATACGACTCTGTCGTGCAACCCCTCAAGTGTGGACCTCGAGGGTGATTCCTCTTACGTTCACCTTGATGATTACATCAAGTGGAATTCACCGGGGGTGATTCCTCGGGCTTTCCCCTTGATGTTTAGACACACCGTTACTTTGATTACTATGACTTTACACTGAGCCATGTTACTAAAGACGGGTCGACCCTGAGGGGTACCCGCGTGAGCTTAATTGCGAGTGATGTGGAGTCGGGTTGACCTGGAGGGTGCCCGCGAGATAATTACGAGGCGTGGCCGGGCATTCCTAGCCCTTGCCGCAAGTCCTCGAGACGGGGCAACGGGGTCACATCTTCGTGAGTCTCGCTTGTTACCGCTGCCCTAATCCACTACGATTTGGATATTTGATCCGATGGGCCTCTGGCCTGATAGCACTAACCATCACGTGGGCATAGTATGGGCGTTCTGCGTCGTATACATCAGCCGCAGCTTAATAGACGTCAGCGACTGAGCGGCGCGCGCCGGGTTGGACTGCCTAAGCGCCTGCCTTGTTGAAGGAGGTAGCTAGGTCTGCTCACCGCCGCCACGCAACGTCGCGTGAGTTCCCGGGGAGATGGCCCATGACCCCTGGGGGCATAGGTTTAGTCCGGCGTGCTGGCCTCTCTATTAAGCCTAGGTCGGGTTGCGGCGTATTGTTTGGCCGAGGCCGGGCATGACCCAGGAAAGTGTGTCCGGCCGGAGTCAATCGAGCGTGGTGGGTAAGTTGGTGCACCCCTGCAGGGAAGAAACCATCTATCGATAGCCTGTCCTACGGTAACGGACACTTGGAGTTGTATCCCGATCGATACAACTAGAACTGGATACTTGTGATGAGAACTGGATGGTGATGAGGATTTGATTGTGATGATAACTGGATAGTATGGCTCTGGGATGCCTTTCTCGCAGGGATTCGGGAAAGGATCTCTGGCCGAGGTTGATAACACTTCTACTACTTTACTTTATGCTACTCTACTCCCTCCGGTTGCTGCAAGATGGTGGTTTCCAGAAGATGCTAGTCTTCGATAGGACTAGGCCTTCTCTCTATTCCGCATTTCTGCAGTCCACCCACATATACAGCCTTCCTTTGATAATGTTGCATATGTAGTGTAGATCCTTGCTTGCGAGTACTTTGGATGAGTACTCACGGTTGCTTTGCTCCCCCTTTTCCCCCTTTCTTCTTCTTTCCGATTGATGCAACCAGATGACGAAGCCCAGGAGCCAGATGCCACCGCCGATGCTTACTACTACGTGGAGGCCACCGATGACCAGGAGTAGTTAGGAGGCTCCCAGGCAGGAGGCCTTGCCTTTTCGATCGATGTTGCTTTTGTGCTAGCCTTCTTAAGGCAAACTTGTCTAACTCATGTCTCGTACTCAGATATTGTTGCTTCCACGACTCTTGTGTTTTCGAGCTTATGTATTCGAGCCCTCGAGGCCCCTGGCTTGTAACATAAAGCTTGTATTATTTTATTTTGTGTCTAGAGTTGTGTTGTGATATCTTCCCGTGAGTCCTTGATCTTGATCGTACACATTTGCGTGTATGATTAGTGTACGATTGAATCGAGGGCGTCACAAGTCTCCAGTGTTCCGAGGCCATGTCTGTACATGCTAGGCTCGTCAAGTTTAACCCCAGTATTCTGCACATGCAAAATTATCTTGCACCCGTTGTATGTGAACGTAGAGCTTATCACACCCGATCATCACGTGGTGTCTCGGCACGACGAACTATCGCAACGGTGCATACTTAGGTAGAACACTTATACCTTGAAATTTTAGTAAGGGATCATCTTATAATGCTACCGCCGTACTAAGCAAAATAAGATGCATGAAAGATAAACATCACATGCAATCAAAATATCTGACATGATATGGCCATCATCATCTTGTGCCTTTGATCTCCATCTCCAAAGCACCGTCATGATCTCCATCGTCACCGGCTTGACACCTTGATCTCCATCGTAGCGTCGTGGTCGTCTCGCCAACTATTGCTTCTACAACTATCGCTAACGCATAGTGATAAAGTAAAGCAATTACATGGCGTGTGCATCTCATACAATAAAGAGACAACCATAAGGCTCCTGCCAGTTGCCGATAACTTTTACAAAACATGATCATCTCATACAAAAACGTATATCACATCATGTCTTGACCATATCACATCACAACATGACCTGCAAAAACAAGTTAGACGTCCTCTACTTTGTTGTTGCAAGTTTTACGTGGCTGCTACGGGCTTTTAGTAAGAACCGTTCTTACCTACGCATCAAACCACAACGATGTTTCGTCAAGTTTGTTATTTTAACCTTCAATAAGGACCAGCCGTAGTCAAATTTGATTCAACTAAAGCTGGAGAAACAAACACCCGCCAGCCACCTTTATGCAAAACAAGTTGCATGTCTGTCGGTGGAACCGGTCTCATGAACATGGTCATGTAAGGTTGGTTCGGGCCTCTTCATCTAACAATACCGCCGAATCAAAATAAGACGTTGGTGGTAAGTAGTATGACTATCACTGCCCACAACTCTTTGTGTTATACTCGTGCATATCATCTACGCATAGACCTGGCTCTGATACCACTGTTAGGGAACGTAGCATGTAATTTCAAAAAAAATCCTACGCTCACGCAAGATCTATCTAGGAGATGCATAGCAACGAGAGGGGGAGAGTGTGTCCACGTACACTCATAGACCAAAAGCAGAAGCGTTAGCTTAACGCGGTTGATGTAGTCGAGCGTCTTCTCGATCCAACCGATCAAGCACCGAACCAAACGTATGGCACCTCCGAGTTCTGCACACGTTCAGCTCGATGATGTCCCTCGAACTCTTGATCCAGTAAAGTGCCAAGGGAGAGTTTCGTCAGCACGACGGCATGGTGACTATGATGGCGAAGTGATCCGCGCAGGGCTTCGCCTAAGCACTACGACAATATGACCGGAGGAGTAAACGGTGGAGGGGGGCACAGCAAACGGCTAAGAACAATTGATGTGCATTGGGGTGCCCCCTGCCCCTGTATATAAAGGAGGAGAGGGAGGAGGTCGGCCCTAGGGGGTGCGCCAAGTGGGGGGAACCGACTTGGACTCCTAGTCCTAGTCGGCCCCCTTCCTTCTTTCGGAGGTGGAAAGGGGAAAGGAGAGGGAGAGGGAGAAGGAAAGGGGGGCCGCGCACCCCTTGTCCAATTCGGACTGCCCATGGGGGGCGCCACCCCTTGTGGGCTGCCCTCTCTCTCCCCTATGGCCCATTACTTTCCCCGGGGGATTCCGGTAACCTCCCGGTACTCCCAATAAATATCTGAAACGCTCCGGAACCATTCCGATGTTCGAATACTATCGTCCAATATATCAATCTTTACCTCTCGACCATTTCGAGATTCCTCATCATGTCCGTGGTCTCATCTGGGACTCCGAACAAACTTCCGTCACCAAAACACATAACTCAATACAAATCGTCATCGAGCGTTAAGCGTGTGGACCCTACGGGTTCGAGAACTATGTAGACATGACAGAGACACCTCTCCAGTCAATAACCAATAGCATAACCTGGATGCTCATATTGGCTCCTACATATTCTACGAATATCTTTATCGGTCGAACCGTTATGACAACATACGCTATTCCCTTTGTCATCGGTATGTTACTTGCCCGAGATTCGATCGTGGTATCCTCATACCTAGTTCAATCTTGTTACCGGCAAGTCTCTTTACTCATTCCGTAATGCATCATCTCGTAACTAACTCATTAGTCACATTGCTTGCAAGGCTTATTATCATGTGCATTACCGAGAGGGCCCAGAGATACCTCTCCGATACTCGGAGTGACAAATCCTAATCTCGATCTATGCCAACCCACCAAAACACCTTCGGAGATACCTGTAGAGCATTTTTATAATCACCCATTTACGTTGTGACGTTTGATAGAACACAAGGTATTCCTTCGGTGTTCGGGAGTTGCATAATCTCATAGTCAAAGGAACATGTATAAGTCATGAAGAAAGCAATAGCAATAAAACTTAACGATCATTATGCTAAGCTAACGGACGGGTCTTGTCCATCACATCATTCTCCTAATGATGTGATCCCGTTCATCAAATGACAACACATGTCTATGGTTAGGAAACTTAACCATCTTTGATTAACGAGCTAGTCTAGTAGAGGCTTACTGGGGACACTGTTTTTGTCTATGTATCCACACATGTATCAAGTTTCCGGTTAATACAATTCTAGCATGAATAATAGATATTTATCATGATATAAGGAAATATAAATAACAACTTTATTATTGCCTCTAGGGCATATTTGCTTCATTTGGTATTCCATCAAACCAATGGCCATATATATTAGCAACACTTGTTGGTCGATACTAATTTGACTAGTTAATTTTGTATGACATTCTCCTAACTTAACCACCGGTACTTCTAAGTTTTCTATTGTTCAAGCTCGTAAGTCGTTGTTTCTAATTTGCATGTAATAATATAATGTCATCTACCGTTGATACTCTTTTGTCTGCTATTGCTAGTTATGGTAGGCAACTTGGTGGTGAATCAAGGCAACTTCAGAGTATTTGTGGGCAACTTAGAAAATAATGATAAATCACTTCACAATATTGTAGGCAACTATTTTTGTAAAGTTAGGCAACTGGGCAGGCAATGATAAGCAACTAATTACCAATATCAGGTAACTAGGCATCAATGGTAGGCAATTTATAGTATTTATAGGCAGCTGAACATCAACCGTAGGCAACTAACCATCAAACACTAGACAACTGAGTAGCCGTGATATGCAAGTTGGGATAATGTTAGCAAAATTCATAGATACACAAATAGTAGTAGTGGTATTCCTTGGTAAAAAAACTGTATTATCGTATTGAATGCGTCTGGTATTCCATCAAGCCAGTGGCCATATATATTGGCAACACTGTTGGTGGATACAAATTTGACTATGCTTCTCCTGAGCGGGTTTTGCAAACTGATACACACAACACATCTGCAACAAAAGTGTTGATATTGTAGTACTAGGCGCAAAAATATTCCAAAAGCGGAAAAGGAAGCATTGCACATGTTGCACATCAAAATATTAAACGAAGTCTAGACAACACTTAAAAGAGTAGCATTGCTTAGCATTGTTTCGCACATTGATGATATGACTGAAACCTACGTATTCAAAAGCAAGTACAGATACGAGGACATCGTGGCGTGGGTGCTTCCATCAGTTTCTTCACTTACACCGAACCTTACAAGCATTCAGGGTGGGTGGCCATGGAAGCTCACAAGGATAGGCCACGACGTCGTCATTCTTCTTGCACTTGTACTCCACCACCTCCATGGTCTCAAGGTCGACCGAGAACATCCACGCCTTTGCTGCCGCGGCGACGACTACAGACCCCTTGTCGGCCGCAACAATCTCTAGGGCACCGCTACCACCTCCAAAGTACTCCTCTTTGTATCCTACCAGCTCACTTGTAGCCTCTGTCAACTGGATGCTCTTTTCAAGCACCGAGTTCTCCATATTATAAAACAGCGCCACAAAGATCCGCAGAGTGCTGCCATGCAAGCAAACAACACGAATCTTGTCGTACTGACTGCTATGATCAACAAGACGGAAGACCGACCCTCGAGCGACGTCGGGCACACTGTAGACTTTGGTATATCCTTTAAAAAGCAGCAAGGCTCGATCATCATGCTTGATACCCCAATACGGAAAATGTGTCGTGCGCCCCAAGAAATAGAGAGATTCTGGACCATGAAGATTAAGAGACGACGGTCCATGGTACTCCTTCTTGAGGTACCATCCTGGCGGACGGTTCAAGACCAATCTGCCACAATGAGTGTAGTAGTAGAACACGCAGACCCTGGCCCTGCCAATTTCCTCACACACGCGGTCGTGCCTTTGGTAGAGTAGGCAGACCACCTGGAACGTGGACCGGTGGTAGCTCTTCTCCTCCCACGAGCCCACGTTGATGGCTCCGTCTCCATAGAGGAAGGCGCCGAAGTAGCGCTCGTGCTTCATCTCCTCCATGCGTGGGATGAGCTGGTAGCGCCGCGTGGCCGGCTCGCAGAGCACCAGGTCCGGGAAGCAGCGCCGCATCCACCCCGTCTTCCTCTTTGCCAGGAGCAGCACGCTGCGGGAGCTGTCGATGAGCTCCCACGGCCCGCCGCCGCCGGGGAGGAAGTCGAGGGAGAAGTGGCGGCGGTCCACGGCGACCACCGCCAGCGGGGAAGGAACGAAGACGGGGCCTCGGGCGGGCGCAGCGTGGTTGTTGCGGTAGCTGCCTACGACGAGGGGGTGTAGTAGTTGTCGACGGGAGATGTACACGTGAACGATGAGTCGGCGCCACCGCCTGCATGTGGCGGCGGCGCGGACGAACCAGAGGGGCCAGCCGAGGCGCTCGAAGATGAACCTGAGGAGCTTGTCGGGGACGTGGTGCACGGTCGTCGTCGTCGGAGCCACCGGCGCCACCCGTGAGTTTTTGTTGGGCGCCATGCTTGGGATCGATCGGCAGAGGTTGAGGTTCCTACGAGGCCGATTAGTGCTCCAATTATGTAGGAGTATCTTGTGATCTGATTGGAGTTTGACCAGGTTTTATATGTCCGAACATTGCGCCCGTTCACGCATCCGGTCCCTCACGCGCGCGCAGCGTCGGGTGTGGAGTAAATTGCAAAAAACCACCACATTTGGGGACGCGAAATCAAAAAACCACCACCTTTCTTTTTTTTTTTTGCAAAAAACCACCACTATTGTGCTCACAGTTTGCAAAAAACGTTGATTGCTCGATCAGCCCTGTTTGAGGGCAAACCTAACGCCCAGGGCCCGCTGTCAGGTGCCACATGGCCCGCCTCCACACGGCGCCCGTCAAGCGCCGTTAGACGGCGCAAGACAAAACCCTACTGGGTCGAACCAGGTCGACCATTCCCCCCACTCCCCCCAAATCCCACCGCGCCGCCTCCTTCCCGCCCACCCCCGTCGTGTTCACCAATGGCCGCCGACAGCGGCGGCGGCGGCTCTGCCGGAGATGGCAGGGACGACCGCGGGAACTCCTCTTCCCTCGATGGCGGGGACAAATCTTTCTCGCATGTTCAGTGTGCGCGCAGCACGCTCGTCCCTGGTGCGGCCGCGTGCGACAGTGGAGATGAGCGCCCCAGGAACACGGCAGCTACGACATCGAGATGTCAGCGGCGGCAAGGTTGGCACAGATCTGGAAGGCGAATCCGCATGACAGCCACAACTTCACTTCTGGTCTTGGCGGCGTAGAGTGAGTTCTGTGTCGCTATTTGTACATTTATTTGCATTATGTGTTAGAAATTAGGGTTTCCACTGCTGTTTAGGAACTATGGTTTATAAATTTGTGTTGTCACTCTGTTTAGGTTGAGGATAATTACTGTAATTTGGTTCACTAGATTTCAGTTAACTAAATTGAATTTAATCAATTTATTGATTCTGCAATATTGAAAACTAAATTGATTCAGTGTACTGTTAACTGCATTTATGTGAATATGGTATATACTGAATTTAGAGTAGATTGAATTGTCAGTTAACTTATTTGGTGTTGATGTAGTGTACTGTTAACTGAATTACAATGAGGTGAATATATTGTTAACTGAATATGATGTGCTCTGTTTTGTGTTTGCAGTCTGGATGATGACATATGGGATGTTCAGTTTCACTTCCATGGATGTGATAATTTGGAAAGGACCTTATGTCAGTCAGATATTACCTACATCAATCTTTTAGCTCTTATTGGGACATAGGGGTTTGATGAGAAGGACTCCATGTACTATGTGAAGGAAGATGGTTTAGGAATGGAAGGAATGCAGCTGATTACATGTACTGAAGATGTAGAAGAAATGCTGGAATTATATGAGGAGAAAAGGTGTATCACTATCACAGTTATGAAAGGAAGAACATCACTTAGGCCACAGTTGCACATCAACAATGGAGATGAAGTTGAGAAGCAGATACCTATTTCAGAGATTGGTTCACCTAAAGTATATGATATAGATGATGCAGGTGTGCTCTATCCAAGTCAGTCCAGTGAAAGAGCAAAGTGCTCTGCTCCTACACAAGATTCTATTGGAGATTACCTTTTCACTCAGGAGAGCTGCAATGTGAGAAAGGGGAAGGACATTGCAGGTGTCAATGAGCTAGATGCATTTCTCAAAGAGTTTACTGATGACATGCCAGTAGTGCAAGAAGTTCAAATGGAGGAGGAGGATATGTTTGTGGAGAAAGAAGTTACAAATGCTGACAGCTCTGAAGATGATGATGAGAGTTCAGAATCTGATTATGGCATGGGGAAGGATGTAGCTGGAGAGGTAGTGGATGATGATGCTGATCTCCACCAGAAAATAAAAGATTTGAAGAGGAAAAGAGAATTTGAAGGGGATTCAGAGCCAGAGGACTTGTTCTGTGAGTCTGAGGAGGAAGAGGAATTTGTTCCACCAGAACCTTTGCATAAATTGCCAGTGAGGAGGGGCCCAACAAGTAGATCTCATTGCAACTCTCAATCTGCACTTGAGGCTGACTATATCCCCTCAAGTGATGAAGATATAGATCAGCCACATCCAGATGATTCAGATGCAGAAGTGGAGGTTTATTTGCCCTCAAGTGGTAGAAAATCCAGGGCAAAGAAGAGGAAGGTCAGGCAATGGTATGATGAGAGCAGGTTAACCCCACAGGAGCAAATTTGCTGGCATTTGTGTTTTCTGGATGTGTACCAGTTCAGAAGAGCTTTGGTTAACTTGCATGTCACTCAAAGGAGGAATTTTCATTACCATAGAAACAACAAAGACATGATTATAGTAGACTGTGTTGAGAAAGGATGCCCCTTTCACATGGTTGCTTCTGTAATTGGTAATGAAAAAACTTTCTGTATTAGGAAATTGCAACTAGAGCACACCTGTGCTCCATCTGGTGAGAACTGCAAGGTACCAACAAGGTTTGTGGCAAAAGCAATTGAGGATAGCATGAGGACAGATCCTAGAGCAGGAGTTGAAACTTTCATCGAGAAGACAAAGGAGAAATTTGGTGTGGAGGTTGGAAAGAACAAGGCCTATAGGGCAAGGCAGAAAGCTCTTTCAGTTGTCCAAGGTGATCAAGAAGCACAATACACAAGGATCAGAGACTATCTACAAACTGTGTTGGACACCAACCCTGGGAGCAGATGCATTGTCACCACAAGAGTTGTGAGAGAGCACCCTAGTCCCAATCCAAGATTTCATAGACTTTTCATGTGTCTTGGAGCACAAATAGAAGGATTTTTGAAAGGGTATAGACCTTTCATTGGTATGTTCTTGTCACATTTATTCCACTTCATTTATTCTTTTTCATTGCATTTTTAATTTGTTCTGCTGCATTCTATTAAATCATGTTCATTTTAGGTCTGGATGGATGTTTTGTGAAGCTGAATACAGGACAACAAATATTGGCTGCTACAGGCAGAGATGGAAACAATAACATCTTTCCATTGGCCTTTGGAGTGGTTGAAAAGGAAGACACCGCAAGTTGGTCATGGTTTTTAACTCAACTAAAGATCGCTATTGGTGGAGAATGTGGACAGTTTGGGTACTACACAATAATCTCAGACAGGCAGAAGGTGAGTTGCTCCATTTGCAAATTTACTTAAGTTAGAATATTCTTTGCAACCTTAGTTTGACAACCTAGTTAGCATTTTAACTTAGGTATTAATTGTTTCACCAGGGCCTTCTTAAAGCCATAACCCACATTTTTTCCAACTGCCCACAAAGATATTGTCTAAGGCACATTTATGCAAATTTTCAAAATGCTGGGTTTAGAGGAGATGAACTTAAGAAATATATGGATGCAGCTGCATATTCATACACCAAGGATGGTTTTAATGTTGCAATGGAAGAAATGGGGAAAGAAAGTGAGGATGCTTGGGCTTGGTTAAAGGAAATTCCTGTTGAAACATGGGCTAGGCATGCTATGGACAAGAATTGTAAAACTGACCTAGTAGTTAATAACATTAGTGAGGTATTCAACAGGATGATTTTAGATATTAGAGGAAAACCTATTAAAACAATGCTTGAAGGAGTAAGGTCTAAGTTGATGGTCAAGTTTAATGAAAAGAGAATTGGGGGAGAGATTGCTAGATGGACAATTACCCCTAAATATTCAGAAAAACTGGCAGAGTCCAAGGAATGGGCTAGGAATTGCAAAGCTTTGATGGCAGGCCCAGATTTGTATCAAGTCAATAGTGGGGAGAAATCCTATGCAGTCAATTTAAAGGATTGGACTTGTGGCTGTGGAAAATGGGACATGACAGCCATACCTTGCAATCATGCTGTCTCTGCAATTTATAAATCCAAACAGCATCCAGAAGATTTTGTGCATCAGTTCTTTAAGAAGGAAATGTATTTGGAAGCCTACAAGCCAATGATATACCCTGTTCCTGGACCTGATCTATGGACAAAAACTGCTACAAGAGACATTGACCCCCCTGTTTTCCACAAGAAGAAGGGTAGGAAACAAACAAAGAGGAGGAAGGGCAGGTTTGAAGTGCCTAAACCTAAGGACACATCAAGGATGGGGACAATTACATGCAGTAACTGCAGCAAGCAGGGCCATAGGTACACAAATTGTGGGGATGCTTTGAAGCCAGCACTAGCTGCTAGGAAGAACAAACACAAGGTACCTTGCATTACATGTTACCCTAGATAGATTTCAAAATTATACCATTAATGCTCTGATGTCACATCCCAGTTAGACCATGCATTAGGGTGTGCATCATGTTTAAATTTCATTTAAATTTGAAATGGGGAAGGCGAAACCCTGAACACCCCCTAAAAGAACTAGGGTTTACTAAAAATTAATTCAATGAATCCGAAATGCCCTTCAAAATGCTCATCCTCTTTGTTTTGGTTCAGAACCCATGTCAAAGGAGGTGGATCATTTTCTAGGTCATCAAAGTTCCTAGGATTAATCCACAAGTTTTGAACTTGAGCATTTTAAATTATATAAAATATTTTAAATGTTCAAAATTGCCAAACAAAATGTTTCATGTTGGGAATATTCCAACAAGAGACCAGGAGCATTTTGATGATTTTAAAACAGTTTTGGTATTTTAGAAAACCCCACAAAGTTGCAGAAATTAGAAAAGACTAAAATGGAAAAACTCTTACTCGGCGCCTGTGCGCCCACCTGCCGCCCAGCCAAGAGCAGCGCCAACAGCTGCTTGGCTCGGCCAGAGCAGCAACTGGTGCCCGACGGCGAGCTCGAGGCGCGCCACGCAGCTGGCCGCCGCCCTGCTTCACCTCCTCGCCGCCTCGCTGCCCTGGACGGCCTCCACGTCGTCGCCCCGACCCCCTGGACACGCCATTCGCCCCCTGCCTCTCTCTCGCTCTCCCCCAACTGGCCGACGCCATCGCCGCCGCGCCACCGCCGAAGTCGTGCTCCCCGCCGTCCATGCTCCTCCCCACCATGTCCAGGAGCTCCGCCACACTCCACTACCCCTAGCTAGCTGAATCCCGCTCGCTCTAAGTACCCCGAACCCAGCTCACCGACCTCGACCGAGCTCGAAGCCGCCGGAGATCCCCTTCGCCGTCGCCGCCGCATCAGAGCGTCCCCGACCACGTCGTCTGGCTCTACGAGATCGCTGTGAGCCTGGCTACCTCCCCATCCTCTCCACTCTCTCTCTCGTGCACCACAACGAGCACACAAAGCTCGCCCGAACGCACCGCCGCGGAGCTCGTCGCCGGCGTGCTCCCGGCCACTCTCCGTCCACCCCAGGGTGCCCGTTGCATTCACCACACCCCAACGGGTCTGCCCATGCACTTCCCGCACCTCGCCGAGCCCTCTAACCCCAAACCCGTCGTTGGCCGAACCCCGGCGGCCGCCTAACTCGTCGCCGGCGCCAACTCCGGCCACCCCGACCCCAACTAACCCCACCAATAGATGCGGGTTGCCCCTAGCTACCCGTAGCTATCTTCCGCGACTCGTTTGGTCGCCGGAATCACCAAACACACTCCCTCCGCCGTGTCGGGCTCGCCGGCGGCTAGTCGCCGGTGCGGCCGACGTGGGCATTGACCACTGTGGGCCCACGTTGACCCCGACAGGTCACTGACAACTGGGGCCCAGCCCTGCTAATTAAATAGGTTAGTTTAATTAAACTTTAGTTAAGTTAATTACCCTGACATGCGGGTCCCACTGGTCAGTTTGACCTGGACGACCCCGTTGACCCTGACGTCACGCTGACCTCATGCTGACGCAATAAATGAATTTCTGGATTTATTTTGATATAGCAAATTCCAGAATATAATTCAAATTTCAAATGCCTATAACTTTTAATCTATAACTCCAAATGCAAAGATTTATATATGAAAAATTATCAGAAAAATCCACTCTATCCATTGGTACAGGTTTCATGCATGTTAAAGCAAGTTAACTATGCTGTTTAACCAGAATAAGAAATTGCACCATTAGGACTAACCCAAATGAGCTATCATTTGAATCCTTGATTCAAATGAGTTCATCCCCTGTTATTTCAGCTTGCATTAGACCAACACACATCCATATTGCCATGTCATAGCATGCATCATATTGTTGCATATTGTCATGTGTGTTTACTTTCGGTGTGCTTTCATGATAGGTTACGCTTCAAGATAACCTCGACTACCCATCGAAGGGCGTTCCCTACCCCAGTTCCATCAGGCAAGCAACCCGTTGATCATTTCGATACAAACCCATGTTCTTGCTTCTGCTCTCGTTTACTGCATTAAGACAACGCGATTCAAACTGTTGTGTGCTGCGGTAGTTGAACCCACTTCCTTTGCATGACTGTCATTGCCACAAGAATTAGATGAAACCCACTAGTATGTGTAGGAGTTGATTGAGCCATGTTTGTGATTCCTACCATGCTATGCTTGCTATGCTTAGAGTTGTGTCAGTGTCGGCTCATCGGGATGATGAACTGGAGTGAAAGGTTGTGTTGGTTCGAGAGTGAAAGTGTTGAACACGGTTTGGTAAAGGTATCGATGAGAGGCCATGTAGGAGTACATGGTGGGTTGTTTCATTGAAGCCGAACTTAAGAACTGAGATCTGTGTTTGTGATCCATGAAACAGTTAATACCACACATTGGGATCCTTAATTGACCCTCTCGGCTTCTTAACCACCCTTGTTCTTAGTCCGGAGTTGCAAGTAGTTTACGTGTTTGTAGCATCTTTGGGGCCGCACGCAGCGCTGACCTTAGGGGTGGGTTGTGTTGCGGTAGGCACGTGGCCTGTGTACCGAAAGTGCCCGTTTGGTATCTCGGGAACCCTGCACATCGTTCGGGGCTGTATGGGAAACCTCGGCGGACTCCTGCGGATGGAACCCGAATAGGCGATAAACCCGGACTAGGGACTTGAGTGTTTAGGTAGGCTGTGGCCGACACCCACGTTGGGCTTCCGCTTGAAGGTTGCAGTACATGTCGTGTAAACGATTTATAAGTGGTGAGCGTGTGTGAAGAGGTACACCCTGCAGGTTAAATATGATCTATTCGAATAGCCGTGTCCACGGAGAAGGACTTCGGGTTACCTATATCAGTTCATAGACAAGTAAATGGATACTACTAAAAGCCTCAAGATAAGTGTGAGTATCGTGGATGGCCCTCTCGTGGGATGACGAGAGAGGATCCACGGTGGAGTATTGTGATGGTGATTAGTGGACTCGTGTACGACAAATGCTTTACAAAGTGTGTCACGTAGGATAGCTTAGCCAAGAGTCAAAGCTGGCTTGCTGCAAATAACTCCACTTCCTTCCTTGAGAATGTGCATGTATGATAGGATTCTGTGGTAAGACTTGCTGAGTACCTTTGTACTCATGTTTGCTTAATTAATATTTTTCAGAGGACAATACTACCCCCTCCGACGGATTCTATGTAGATGTTGACTTCGACGAGTGAACTAGCCACCCAGGTGGCGATCTAAGACTTGTGAAGGGCCATTGTAGATAGAAAGGCTCCAACAAGCTTTCTTTCTTTCTAGAGTCTGTACTCAGACTAGTTTGCTTCCGCATGTGCTTGTATGATTGTATGACTTGAGTGTTGGGTCATGTGACCCCTACCTGTATGACTATGTTATGTATGGCTCCTCGGAGCCTCTTAAATAAAGTACTTGAGTTGTAGAGTTTTGTTGTGATGCCTTGTTGTATTTACTCATATCGGGCATATTATGTGTATGATTGAAATGCTTGGTATGAGTGGGATCCGACAAACTAGTTGTTTATCCTTGGCAGCCTCTCATATGGGGAAATGTAGTCTCGTGCTTCGGCGATAGTAGTCCGCTTCTGCCCGGTTCACGAGTCCTGCTAGCCCAAAGACTACTGCTTGGACACTTGACTGGCGGCATGTGATTCATTTCGTTCCTATGTACGTCCTTCGGGAAATGTCACGCGGTGGTATTCGGAGTCCTGCCTAGCCTGCTACAGCCCGGGATACCGGAGTCCTGTTAGCCCAGTGCTACAGCCCGAATTCATACGTTGATGACCGACATGCTCGAGGTGATTCATGTATGCCTGTCCCCATAGGTTAGTGCCGCTTTGGGTTCACGACTAGCCATGTCGGCCCGGGTTCTTTGTCATGTGGATGCTAGCGACACTATCATATACGTGAGCCAAAAGGCACAAACGGTCCCGGGCCATGGTAAGGCGACACCCGTGGGAATACCGTGCGTGAGGCCGCAAAGTGATATGAGGTGTTACCAGCTAGGTCGATGTGACTTGGAATCGGGGTCCTGACAGCGTTGGCATCAGAGCAGGGTTGCCTGTAGGTTCGCTAAGCCAAACTGGTCGAAGTTGAGTCTAGAAATGCTTTAGTTATATGTAGGGGAATTGATTGTGGGAGGGAACGTAAGGCTCTTTTACTCCTTTACCTTATGCCCTCTGATCTGAGTCATCCTCTTCTCATTCAACGTGGGTTTAGGACTAGGCTCTCTTCTCTCTATCAGGTTCACGTGTTACTAATCCGTAGTAACTTATAAGATTGTTGGTTACATCCTCAGTTCAGTGCTACTAAATTTTAGCATGCTATCATTTGAACCAGAACCTTGATATGATGTTGTTGAGTGGTTTTGCAATCTGATTTTGAATGTCTCAAATCTGATTTTGAGCATTTACAGATGTTATGCTGCCCGATTTTCCTAGAAATTCTAATGCCTTTGCATTGTGGCTGTGCTTTCAGATGGCCACCGTTCCCGTAACCAAGTGGTTCGCTGACCCGTTGCATTGATGTGTGCGGGCACACGCCATGTTGGTTAGGGTGATGATTGAGGCTGGTTATCGATGGTATCCTGAATATACCGTCGAGGAGCAGTTTAGGATTTCAATCAAAGCCAATACCTATGCACGGTTCGGTTTATCCATCTTATCCGGAGCTCTTGAGCCACTTCACTTTGTTCTTATGGGCTCGGAATCACTATTGGAATGTCTGTGCAAGATGCAGCCTATTCCATGATGACTATTATTCGAGCGAACTGCCTTCTTTGGGCAACACGGATTTTCGCTATATGCCAAGATCCCTCCCCAGGGTGCATGGCTACCTTCGAGGTTTGTACAGCGATGCATCCCATGAGGATTCACTCCTTCGCACTACTACTTGAGTTCTTTGGAGGACAAGGACCGTGAGAACCGGGCCTTGCGTATGGAGCTTTTTAATGCCCGTTCTGACCACTGGGCTACTCTGACTAGGTTTGCACCTGCCGTGCAAGCCGGATATATGGACATGAGAGACTTGTACCCCGTGCGGGCGAGTCTGCCAGACTTTATGGAGTGGCGTGAGGTTGGAGGCATCACTCCTCCTCGTGGGCCTCGTCTGCCACCGTTTGTTGGACCACGGCCACATCCGAGTCCTTATGGTCCACAGGACCCACAGGATTGTCTGTTCCCGGACGATCATGTTCCACTTCCAGGCTTGGGTGGTGACTTCTATGAGGACTACTATGGAGCTGCCTGAGATAGTAGTAGTATTCCTAGTATGGTACTAGTTGTGTTTCCACCGTCCTGCGTGACTCGTGGAATACGACTTAGTGTGTATCGTTCCGGAAGTGTAGAAAAATAATGTATAGGAGTTGGATTGCTTCCGATGAGATGTAACGCCTTCCCTTATAGTTGTACTCCGTCAGGCTTGTACTAAACTATGAATGGTGTGTATGACCGTGGTATATATATATATATGGCAGTTTTATATTACCATGTCATACGGATGAACATCTTTGCATTCCATGCTATCCATTACCTTCCGCACTTCCTTGTTAAATTCTGCCATCCTGGTTTAAACCTTTGCTTTGTCTCCCAGGATGGTCAACACTCGCAACATTCCTGCTGTTCCAGAGCAGGGAGAAGCCAGTGCAGCCAGAAATGTGAATCTGCCGCAACCGCCATCTTTGGCCGAGGTGATCTTTGAAGCGAGCGCAATAAGCGTGAAACCAACCGCTTATTGGAGCGGATTGAACAAAACACAGCACGCCAGCCAAGAAACGATGTGGTTTCACTCAATGATTTCGTCAAGCTATATCCCCCAAAATTCAAATATTCCGTCGAGCCTCTCGACGCGGATGATTGGCTCCGCAACATCCACCACAAGCTGCGTTCCGCCAACGTGGCTGAGGCTGACAAGGTTACCTTTGCCGCCTATCATCTTGAAGGCCCTGCTAGCCTCTGGTGGGAGAATTATGAGGCTATGCGTCCGGTTGGACAAGTTACAACTTGGGATGAGTTCAGTGCCGCCTTCCGCGAGCATCATATTCCAGAAGGTCTTATGGACCGCAAAAGGGAGGAATTCTGCAGTTTCACCCAAGGTAGGCTGACAGTGGATGCCTACAGCCGTGAATTTGGGAGGTTAGCACGTTATGCTCCCGAAGAAGTTTCTACCGATGCAAAGAAGCAGGCAAGGTTCCGCAAGGGACTTAGCCCCGAGCTACGCCGAGATCTCCGTCTGCATGAGTGTACCTCTTTCCCGGCTAGTCAATAAGGCTATCGGCACTAAACTGGGCAGACTGATTTTGAGGCTTCACGCAAGCACATCCGTGACTCGGATCGTCATCCGCTCTGGATCCCGAGCGCGGGTTTGGGTTCCAAATCTGCTCTACCACCCAGTTTCACCCCGAGGCCATCCTCTCGAGGCGCCTCGCCCCAACCAGCCGTATTTTCCACCCAAGATTTATGGAGGTCCAACTGCTAATGCTGCTCCACGCCCAAATGTGATAACTTGCTTCAAATGTGGAGAGACGGGCCACTATATCCGAGAGTGTCCCAGAACAACCCCAATCAAGTTGGAAAGTCTGCTGGCAGCGGCAAGCCAGCAGGAAAGGTGCCCTATGCCAAACCAGTTGCCACCGCTCGTGGCCATGTCAACTATGTTTCACCAAGAAACCTATGAGGATCCCAACGCCGTCCTCGATGCGCTTCTTGTTAATTGCCATCCGCAACCGTTCTTTTGATCTTTGGAGCATCTCATTCATTTATTTACGAGAGCTATGCTCGATTGCACAACACCACATTCGTGACATGCCTACCTCCATGGAAATTCAAACTCCTGGTTCTAGATGGCAAACATCTAGAATAAGTCATGGAATGAAATTCTTGTCGACAGATTAGTCTTTCTTGCATCCCTAATAGCTCTTAAGTCCTCGGACATAAACATCATCTTGGGTATGGACTGGATGTCAGCCCATTATGCTAAGATTGATTGCTCTACTAGAACTGTTCAACTTACCCATCCTTCGGGCAAGACAGTGGATGTTTTGACCCGAGTGTCTAAGCGCCAGCTTTACTCCTTAAATGCCAACCCCCTTCCAGACCTCGAAGATATTCCGATAGTCCGTGATTTCCCGGATGTCTTTCCGGAGGAACTGCCAGTGTTCCACCGACAGGATGTCGAGTTCGTGATAGATCTTGTTCCTGAACTGTCCCAATCTCTAGAAGACCTTACAAGATGGCACCCCTAGAACTAGCTGAACTTAAGAAACAACTCGATGAATCCTTGCAAAAGGGTTTCATCCGTCCTAGTTCATCTCCATGGGCTTGCCCGTCCTCTTCGTCAAGAAGAAGGATGGTACGGATCGGATGGTTGTAGATTACCGACTGTCAATTTGGTCACTATCAAGAACAAGTATCCGCTCCCGGGATCAACGATCTGTATGACCAGCTCGCTGGATCCTCAGTCTTCTCCAAGATGGATTTGAGGTTGGGCTACCATCAAATCAAAATCAAGAACGGGGACATACCTAAAACGGCTTTTGTTACTCGTTATGGCCAATACGAGTACACCGTCATGTCTTTCGGTTTAACCAATGCTCCAGCCACCTTCTCTCGGTTAATGAACTCAATCTTCATGGAGTATTTGGATAAATTCGTCATGGTATACCTCGATGATATACTCATCTACTCCAAAAATGAGGAAGAACATGCCGAACACCTAAGGCTAGTATTGATGAAACTTCGAGAGCACCGCCTTTATGCCAAATTCTCTAAATGTGAATTCTGGTTACCAGAAGTGACCTATCTAGGACATGTAATCTCTGGTAAGGGCATTGCTGTCAATCCCGAGCGAGTTCAAGCCGTCCTTGATTGGACTCCACCTGAATCGGTCAAGCAAGTTCGGAGTTTCCTCGGTTTAGTGAGCTATTGTCGCCGCTTCGTCGAGAATTTCTCTAAAGTTGCTAAACCTCTAACCGAACTCCTCAAGAAAGATAAGAAGTTCGAATGGACGCCACAGTGCGAGTTCAGCTTTCAGGAACTGAAAAGACGCCTGACATCTGCTCCCGTACTTGTTCCACCAGATTTCTCTAAGGACTTTATTATCTATTGCGACGCCTCGCGACAAGGACTAGGTTGCATACTCATGCAAGATCGTCATGTGATTGCCTCGCCTCTCGGCGATTCGTCCACATGAGGATAACTACCCCACACACGATCTAGAGCTTGCCGCAGATGGTTCATGCACTCAAAACTGGCGACATTACCTTACGGGTAATCGTTGTGAAATCTACACCGATCACCAAAGTCTGAAATATATCTTCACCCAACCGGATTTGAATCTCGTGCAAAGGCGTTGGGTCGAGTTGATTACAGATTTCGACTTAGGAATATCTTACACCCGGCAAGGCCAATGTCATGGCCGACGACTAAGTCGCAAATCTTATTGTAACAATCTGATGTTACAACAAAGTCAACCATTTCTCCACGAGGAATTTCGTAAGCTTAATCTTCACATTGTCCTCGAGGATTCCTTTCCACCACGGTGGCGAAACCTGACCTCACGGATCGAATCATAGCTGCTCAAAGGTATGATAGAGGAATATCTCGGATCAAGGAGAACATTGCTAGCGGAGCTGCTAAATGTTTCTCCATAGATGAACGAGTGTTGTCTTCTTTGAGAACCGCTTAGTGGTTCCCAAGAAACAACAGCTACGGCAATTGATCCTTAAGGAAGCTCATGACTCTCCTCTCACCATTCATCCCGGTAGTACTAAAATGTATCAAGACCTCGCCAGAGGTTTTGGTGGACTAGGATGAAGAGAGAAATCGCTCAATACATTGCTAATCTGCGGCGTCGTCGTCGAGTTAAAGCGAGCATCAACGGCCTCTTGGTACCCTTCAACCTTTGGAAATTCCTGAATGGAAATGGGATAAAATCGGTATGGATTTCATTACCGGGTTTCCAGGACCAAGAGAGGAATAATGCTATCTTCGTTGTCGTCGATCGTCTTTCCAAAGTAGCCCACTTCCTACCTGTTCGTGAGAGTATAACCGCTAGCCAGCTAGCTGAGTTGTACATCTCCCGAATAGTGTCTCTTCATGGTATTCCATTAGAGATTAACTCAGACCGTGGAAGTCTCTTCACCTCTCGATTTTGGGAAAGTTTCCAAACGCTATGGGAACTCGTCTCTCCTTTAGCACCGCTTTCCATCCCCAATCAAGTGGTCAAGTAGAACGAGTCAATCAAATCCTAGAGGATATGCTTCGAGCTTCATCATCTCTTTCGGCATGAATTGGGAGAAATGCCTCCATTCGCCGAAGTTCGCTTATAACAATAGTTATCAAGCCAGCTTGGGCAAAGCCCTTTCGAAGTTCTTTATGGACGAAAATGTGAACGCCTCTTAACTGGTCGAAACCGGGAGAGACAACTCTTTGGCGGGATATGATTCGAAGCGAAAGAGCAAGTTCGCGTTATTCGTGAGAAATTGAAAACAGCCCAATCTCGTCAAAAGAGCCAATATGACCGTAAGCATAAGCCTGTGACTTATGAAATTGGCGAGAAGGCTTACCTTGGTTACTCCTCTAAAGGAACCCATCGATTCGGTATCAAAGGCAAGTTGGCTCCTCGTTACATTGGACCCTTTCGCATTCTTGCCAAGCGAGGAGAAGTTGCCTACCAATTGGAACTACCCCGCATCTTTCCGAGTCCATGATGTCTTCCACGTTTCCCAACTCAGCGTTGCTTCTCGGATCCTATCCGTGGAGTGGACCACAAACGCTTGATCTCCAAGATAACCTCACCTATCGAGAATATCCCGTTCAGATCCTCGATCGAGCCGAGCGTACCACTCGACGTCGGAATATCAAGTTTCTAAAGGTTCAATGGTCAAACCATTCCGAGCAAGAAGCAACTTGGGAAAGGGAGGATCGTCTTCGACTTGAGTATCCCACCTTTTACATAATAGATCCTAAATCTCGGACGAGATTCTTTTGAGTGGGGTGAGTTGTCACATCCCGTTAGACCATGCATTAGGGTGTGCATCATGTTTAAATTTCATTTAAATTTGAAATGGGGAAGGCAGAAACCCCTAACACCCCCTAAAAGAACTAGGGTTTACTAAAAATTAATTCAATGAATCCGAAATGCCCTTCAAAATGCTCATCCTCTTTGTTTTGGTTCAGAACCCATGTCAAAGGAGGTGGATCATTTTCTAGGTCATCCAAAGTTCCTAGGATTAATCCACAAGTTTTGAACTTGAGCATTTTAAATTATATAAAATATTTTAAATGTTCAAAAATTGCCAAACCAAAATGTTTCATGTTGGGAATATTCCAACAAGAGACCAGGAGCATTTTGATGATTTTTAAAACAGTTTTGGTATTTTAGAAAAACCCCACAAAGTTGCAGAAATTAGAAAAAGACTAAAAATGGAAAAAACTCTTACCTAACGCTGTGTTCGCCCACCTGCTGCCCAGCCCAACAGCCCAGCGCCAACAGCTGCTTGGCTCGCCAGCAGCAGCAACTGGTGCCCGACGGCGAGCTCGAGCGCGCCACGCAGCAGCCGCCGCCGCCTGCTTCACCTCCTCGCCGCCTCGCTGCCCTGGACGGCCTCCACGTCGTCGCCCCGACCCCCTGGACACGCCATTCGCCCCCTGCCTCCTCTCTCGCTCTCCCCCAACCTGGCCGACGCCATCGCCGCCACATCACCGCCCGTCGTGCTCCCCGCCGTCCATGCTCCTCCCCACCATGTCCAGGAGCTCCGCCGCACTCCACTACCCCTAGCTAGCTGAATCCCGCTCGCTCTAAGTACCCCGAACCCAGCTCACCGACCTCGACCGAGCTCGAAGCCGTCGGAGATCCCCTTCGCCGTCGCCGCCGCATCAGAGCGTCCCCGACCACGTCGTCTGGCTCTACGAGATCGCTGTGAGCCTGGCTACCTCCCCATCCTCTCCACTCTCTCTCTCTCGTGCACCACAACGAGCACACAAAGCTCGCCCGAACGCACCGCCGCGGAGCTCGTCGCCGGCGTGCTCCCGGCCACTCTCCGGCCACCCCAGGGTGCCCGTTGCATTCACCACACCCCAACGGGTCTGCCCATGCACTTCCCGCACCTCGCCGAGCCCTCTAACCCCAAACCCGTCGTTGGCCGAACCCCGGCGGCCGCCTAACTCGTCGCCGGCGCCAACTCCGGCCACCCCGACCCCAACTAACCCCACCAATAGATGCGGGTTGCCCTAGCTACCGTAGCTATCTTCCGCGACTTCGTTTGGTCGCGGAATCACCAAACACACTCCCTCCGCCGTGTCGGGCTCGCCGGGCGGCTAGTCGCCAGTGCGGCCGACGTGGGCATTGACCATCTGTGGGCCGCGTTGACTTTCGACAGTCATCGACAAGCGGGGCCCAGCCACGCTAATTAAATAGGTTAGTTTAATTAAACTTTAGTTAAGTTAATTACCTCGACATGCGGGTCCCACTGGTCAGTTTGACCTGGACGACCCGTTGACCCTGACGTCACGCTGACCTCATGCCGACGCAATAAATGAATTTCTGGATTTATTTTGATATAGCAAATTCGAAATATAATTCAAATTTCAAATGCCTATAACTTTTAATCTATAACTCCAAATGCAAAGATTTATATATGAAAAATTATCAGAAAAATCCACTCTATCCATTGGTACAGGTTTCATGCATGTTAAAGCAAGTTAACTATGCTGTTTAACCAGAATAAGAAATTGCACCATTAGGACTAACCTAATGAGCTATCATTTGAATCCTTGATTCAAATGAGTTCATCCCCTATTATTTCAGCTTGCATTAGACCAACACACATCCATATTGCCATGTCATAGCATGCATCATATTGTTGCATATTGTCATGTGTGTTTACTTTGGTGTGCTTTCATGATAGGTTACGCTCAAGATAACCTCGACTACCCATCCAAGGGCGTTCCTACCCCGCCCATCGGGCAAGCAACCCGTTGATCATTTCGATACAAACCCATGTTCTTGCTTCGCTCTCGTTTACTGCATTAAGACAACGCGATTCAAACTGTTGTGTGCTGCGGTAGTTGAACCCACTTCCTTTGCATGACTGTCATTGCCACAAGAATTAGATGAAACCCACTAGTATGTGTAGGAGTTGATTGAGCCATGTTTGTGATTCCTACCATGCTATGCTTGCTATGCTTAGAGTTGTGTCGAGTCGGCTCATCGGGATGATGAACTGGAGTGAAAGGTTGTGTTGGTTCGAGAGTGAAAGTGTTGAACACGATTTGGTAAAGGTATCGATGAGAGGCCATGTAGGAGTACATGGTGGGTTGTTTCATTGAAGCCGAACTTAAGAACTGAGATCTGTGTTTGTGATCCATGAAACAGCACTACCACACATTGGGATCCTTAATTGACCCTCTCGGCTTCTTAACCACCCTTGTTCCTAGTCCGGAGTTGCAAGTAGTTTCGGTGTTTGTAGCATGTTTGGGGCCGCACGCAACGCTGACCTTAGGGGTAGGTTGTGTTGCGGTAGGCACGTGGCCCATGTACCGAAAGTGCCGTTTGGTATCTCGGGAACCCTGCACACATCGTTCGGGCTGTATGGGAAACCTCGGCGGACTCCTGCGGATGGAACCGAATAGGCGATAAACCTGGACTAGGGACTTGAGTGTTTAGGTAGGCTGTGGCCGACACCCACGTTGGGCTTCCGCTTGAAGGTTGCAGTACATGTCGTGTAAACGATTTATAAGTGGTGAGAGCGTGTGTGAAGAGGTACACCCCTGCAGGGTTAAATATGATCTATTCGAATAGCCGTGTCCACGGAGAAGGACTTCTGGGTTACCTATATCAGTTCATAGACAAGTAAATGGATACTACTAAAAGCCTCAAGATAAGTGTGAGTATCGTGGATGGCCCTCTCGTGGGATGACGAGAGAGGATCCACGGTGGAGTATTGTGATGGTGATTAGTGGACTGTATACGACAAATGCTTTACAAAGTGTGTCACGTAGGATAGCTTAGCCAAGAGTCAAAGCTGGCTTGCTGCAAATAACTCCACTTCCTTCCTTGAGAATGTGCATGTATGATAGGATTCTGTGGTAAGACTTGCTGAGTACCTTTGTACTCATGTTTGCTAATTAATATTTTTCAGAGGACAATACTACCCTCCGACGGATTCTATGTAGATGTTGACTTGACGAGTGAACTAGCCACCCGGTGGCGATCTAAGACTTGTGAAGGGCCATTGTAGATAGAAAGGCTCCAACAAGCTTTCTTTCTTTCTAGAGTCCTGTACTCAGACTAGTTTGCTTCCGCATGTGCTTGTATGATTGTATGACTTGAGTGTTGGGTCATGTGACCCCTACCTGTATGACTATGTTATGTATGGCTCCTCGGAGCCTCTTAAATAAAGTACTTGAGTTGTAGAGTTTTGTTGTGATGCCTTGTTGTATTTACTCATATCGGGCATATTATGTATGATTGAAATGCTTGGTATGAGTGGGATCCGACAAACTAGTTGTTTATCCTTGGCAGCCTCTCATATGGGGAAATGTAGTCTCGTGCTTCGAGCGATAGTAGTCCGCTACAGCCGGTTCACCGAGTCCTGCTAGCCCAAAGACTACTGCTTGGACACTTGACTGGCGGCATGTGATTCATTTTGTTCCTATGTCTATCCTTCGGGAAATGTCACGCGGTGGTATTCGAGTCCCGCCTAGCCTGCTACAGCCCGGGATACCGGAGTCCTGTTAGCCCAGTGCTACAGCCCGAATTCATACGTTGATGACCGACATGCTCGAGGTGATTCATGTATGCCTGTCCCCATAGGTTAGTGCCGCTTTGGGTTCACGACTAGCCATGTCGGCCGGGGTTCTTTGTCATGTGGATGCTAGCGACACTATCATATACGTGAGCCAAAAGGCGCAAACGGTCCCGGGCCATGGTAAGGCGACACCCGTGGGAATACCGTGCGTGAGGCCGCAAAGTGATATGAGGTGTTACCAGCTAGGTCGATGTGACTTGGAATCGGGGTCCTGACATCTGATCTGCCATTTTATTCTTGTTGCAGGAAAACGGGGTTGCACCATCTTCTGCACCAAGGGCTGCACCATCTTCTGCAGCAAGGTCTGCACCATCTACTGCTGCAGCTCCATCTGCTACATCACCAGCTGGGATGGCAACACCAAGGGCTCCAGCAAGTAGGGCAAGCAGCTCAAGAGCTCCAGCAAGCAGGGCAAGCCTCTCAAGAGCTCCAGCAGCAGCAACATCTGGTGCAGCAACAAGGAGAGCTTCAACAGCAGCAACTACCCCAGGAGCACCCTTCTTGCCACCAAGACAGAGGAAAAAATCATCCAGGCTCAAAGATTACTTTTATGCTTCAGGGAACTAATGCTTCCTTGTTTATCATTATTCCTGTTGGTCTGATGTTGGTCTGCCTAAACTTGATATTTTGGAACAACTTATGTTGGTCTCATGTTATGGAGCAAGAAACTCATGTAATGATCTTGCTGTTATGATACTTTATGCACTGTTATTATGATACATATGATACTTTATGCACTGTTATTATGATCCATATGTGTGTTGCTGAATTTTTTCATCAAATGACCATGCTGAAATGATCATGGTGTTGCTGGATTTTGGCATGAGTTGATGGCATCCTCGACGGTTGTCGAGGGGTAGGGTTAACCCTACATGAGTTGATGGCATCCTCGACGGTTGTCGAGGGGTAGGGTTAACCCTACATGAGTTGATGGCATCCTCGACGGTTGTCGAGGGTAGGGTTAACCCTACATGAGTTGATGGCATCCTCGACAGTTGTCGAGGGTAGGGTTAACCCTACATGAGTTGATGCCATCCTCGACGGTTGTCGAGGGTAGGGTTAACCCTACATGAGTTGATGCCATCCTCGACGGTTGTCGAGGGGTAGGGTTAACCCTACATGAGTTGATGGCATCCTCGGCGGTTGTCGAGGGTAGGGTTAACCTACATGAGTTGATGGCATCCTCGGCGGTTGTCGAGGTAGGGTTAACCCTACATGAGTTGATGCCATCCTCGACGGTTGTCGAGGGTAGGGTTAACCCTACATGAGTTGATGACATCCTCGACGGTTGTCGAGGGGTAGGGTTAACCCTACATGAGTTGATGCCATCCTCGACGGTTGTCGAGCGGTAGGGTTAACCCTACATGAGTTGAGGCCATCCTCGACGGTGCCATCAAAATTCATATTAAACTTTAACAAATACCATCATAGTTCATACTAAACTTTATCAAGTGCCATCAAATACCAAATCTTGGATTACAACAAGTAGCATCACATGGCAGATTAAAATTTAACTAGTGCCATGAAATACCAAATCTTGGATTACAACAAGTACCATAAATAAGAACCATACATAATTTCCAACCATTCCTTCTATTATAAATAAGCACCATACATAATTATTGCAATCACTCATCACATATAGCCCTGATTCTCTTCAGCTTAGACTTGTTGGCCTCTCCATCCTTGAAAAGGTCAGATGTGGCAAACTCAAGCCTTTTCTTCTGCTGATTGACTTCATCAACATGTGCATCTTTCCTCCATTTGCTAATGAGTTCAGCCTGAGTGGCCTGGATCTTCTTCAGCAGCTCTACCTCTCCCTTCAGTGACATATTCTCCTTCTCAAGATCAGTCTTGATTTCATTTGCATCAGATGCAACCTGATCAGCGGCACTTTCCTGAACACTCTTCTGTTTTGCCTGCATCAGACGCTTCTCTTCTTCTAGCAGGGCAATCACATCTTCTTTAACCTTGATCTGCTCTTGGCTCTGCTCATACATATCCCAAAGCTTGCGCAGAGCATTCTTAAGTGGCTCTGGCCATTCTGGGTCAACCCACTCAACAAGACCACAGCTGTAACCTTCCTGATTAACCAAATAAATATTACAACAAGAATTATAATCAATTATTCAGGATTTAAGCAGTTCATATAGTTCACAGACATAATTATGCGTGTAGTACTTGCTACAAGCAGCTAGAAACCATGCCAATTAAACATAATTACTCATGATTTGACCATTCATAATTTTTTTAAATAAACCACTTGTAACATCTATTGCTTCAGTTAACAATCCTAATTCTTCAGTTAACATCTACTGCTAACAGTAAGGAGTAGGAGGCAAAACAGAGCTGTATACATAATCACTATTGTACTCCATGAACACTGACCACTTAACACTACTAACCATTCACAAGGATCACAATTACTAACCTGCTCCGAACACCCCAAAAACCTACGGCCGGTGTGGATGCTTTGAAATGCAACTCCCCTCTCCACCGGCGTCTTATGACTGCAAATCGGGCCTCCAGAAACAATGCCGCACCATTCGGGATCCACAGTGGTCCGTGGTATCTACATTATTTGAACCAGAGAAGAAAGTGACAGACAAATACAAAATCAAATCGGTGAAATCCAACTTGAATTCGGGAAGAACCCTAACCCTAACTGACAGAGAGGAAAACTCGCGTAGGGCTCCGATTCGTACGAGGGGAGAGAAATAGACGAGTCACTAGTCTCGCCGTCGTTCCAGGAAACCATGGCTGCTGCGGATGCGCAAGGGCGGCGGCGGTGACCGGGGGGAGGGGCGACGGCGGGGCGGGAGCGGCGGGTCCGACAAAGCGAGAGGAGTGGGAATGGCCGACCGGTTGGGTTCGACCAGTTTGTCTTCGCCGCCTAACGGCGCTTTTGACGCCGCCGTGGAGGCGGGCCACGTGGCACCGACAGCGGGCCTCAGCGCGTGTTTGCCCTCAAACAGGGCTGATCGAGCAATCAGCGTTTTTTGCAAACTGTTAGCACAATAGTGGTGGTTTTTTGCAAAAAAAAAACGAAAGGTGGTGGTTTTTTGATTTCGCGTCCCAAAATATGGTGGTTTTTTGCAATTTACTCTCGGGCGTGTGTGCTTTGAGATTCGTAGTATGCGCACGCGTGGATCTTTCAGCTTCGATCGGCCCAGTTCATGAAAGGAAAGCCTATTCCCGCAAAAAATATGGAAAGGAAAGCCTTGGCCTAGGATTTTACGTTTCCTTATCGTAGCTGGCACAATCTTTCAGCGCTCGTTTTGCCGGACACGTACGATACAGAACAGAGAGAGAGGGGAGAGAGAGGATAGGGGTCGCAGCCGCCGGCGGGCAGGACGGCCGGAATTTGTTCAGGAGCTACTCCATCGCCTGGTTTAGGAAGGTGAGAGACAGCTCTCGATCGATCGGCCGGAATTTGTTACAGTATGATTCTGATCCTTGCTTCGGTCCTGTGTAGCTAGGTCGTTTTGATCCATGCATGCACCCTGTAGGTGTAGTAGTAGTATGTTTGAGCTCTTGGTCCTGGAAGCGGATTTTGTCTAACCTATTGCGCGCGCAACCCATATCTAGTCCGTCCATCATGCACGTCAAATCAACTATCCCACATGCACATCAAGTCAACAGGCTGTATGTATCTCTCTCTTCCTTCTCCCAAACAAACCCATCATTTTACCACCCCTTTGTAAACTTAAATCATTTATACTTCCTCCGTTCCCAAATAATTGTCTTTCTAGCCATCTCAAATGAACTACAACATACGGATGTATGTAGACATGTTTTAGAGTGTAGATTCATTCATTTTGCTCCGTATGTAGTCATTTATTGAAATCTCTAGAAAGACAATTATTTAGGAACGGAGGGAGTATCTTCTAAACCATTATTTAAATTTTATTTTATTTTATATATTTGAACCTCTGGCGCAAAGACCTTTAGAACAAGATCAATGTTGAATATATTTGAACTAGTTTGAATTTTTTATATTTAAGTTTACCACAAATACATTTTCTAGCAACATTCTTTAATTTGTCATGGCTCAAACAAGTTCCATCAACATTTCATCAAAGTTCAGGAAAGCTGTTTATAAAGTTCTCCAACTTCAAATACATTTTCTAGCAAAGTTCTTTAATATTTCTAACAAAGTGTAAACCCATTGTTCAGAAAGTTCTTCAACTTCTGATTTCATTTATTTAGCACTTTACGATAAAAATGAGAAGTTCTTCACAGTTTGCAGAAAAATGCAAACCCACTATTCAGAAAATTCTTCACTATTTCAAATAAAAATGTGTTTCAAATGTATCCAAGACTGATCTTGCTTTAAAGGGCTTGGCGTCACGAGTTCAAATATGCGAAAAGTTTCAAAAATGCAATTTTGGTTTTAAAGATATGAGACATCTAAAATTGTCAAAAGAAAATTAAAAGTGATGGAGTTAGAGGAGAGGGAAGATAAAGTAAGCATTGATGTAAGACACGCATGTTTCACTGTGTGTACAGGAAGAGAGAGAGAGAGCGCGCGCCATGCACATGCAAGGGCTCCCATCCACATGAAGGGGCAATGGCAGGGATTGGAGTTGCGCGCGTAACCAATTGGGCATAGACATATTCGTCTTGGTCCTTCCCTTTCTTGCTTTATCTTGCTTGTTGGTTGTACGGATGATTGCTTTATTTATAAAACGGGGTGAAAGCCTATTTCAAGGTTGTCTTGACTAGAGGTTGTACTCTCTACACTCTCCCTCTATCTATCTTATCTACTCCCTTTGTTCCTAAATATTTGTCTTTCTAGAAGTTTCAAATGGTGACTACATATGAAGCAAAATAAGTGAATCTACACTTTAAAATATGTCTATATAATCCGTATGTCGTGATCATTTGAAATCTTTAAAAAGACAAATATTAGGAACGGAGGGAGTATAAATAAACACGCAGTTCTCTTGCAAAAAATTGTTTTGCATGCATGCATACGGCAGCTGGGACGTGGGAGATCAATGGCCACCGGAATTGTCATGGTTTGATGATCACTGATCCGACATGATATTCTTACCTAAAATTTCAGTCCTTTGCTTCTGGTGTTTTACACTTCAATCGTACTACACAGTACACACACTTGTGATACCATCAGCATATAGCATCTGTGGATGCGCTGGTTTTTGACTAGTTGAACTAATCATCTTGCATTGACAGGTTTTCGGAACGTAATCTCAAGTCGCACCCATGGCCTTACAGTGCTACACCCCTCTGCTGAAGCCCCAACTGGCCCAAGTCTACATCGGCCCTTCCCTTAACACGATCCAGATTCCAGGTTTGCCTCGCACGAATATGCATATGCTTGTTCCATGAGTAACCGTTGGCCTTTTTCTGATTGATTGATAAGTGTTAGAACATCTTGCAATATCATCATATATATAGCACGCGTGGAAGCACTAGTTTAAGACTAGTTGATCCAATTATCTTGCATTGACAGGTTCTCTGAATATACACGAAATAATGGCCTTACAGAGTCAGTGCTACGCCCCTCTGATGAAGCCCCAACTGGCCCGAGTCTCGGCCAGCCCTTCTCTAAGCGCGATACAGATTGCAGGTTTGCCTTACACCAATATGCATGCTCATTGCATAAGGTAGTAACCTCTAGTCTTTTTTCATTTTTCATCATGCTTGCATCATGCCTGCTAACTTTTTATGTGCCACCATTTTTTTGTTTATGTCTGAGGTGTAGCGGTTTTTAGGGATGGTGTTTTTCTTTGTGCCGTTGCGTCAAATGGAAATTTGAACCCGTTTTTAATTTTGTGAGAAATCTATATATGCTAGAGCATATTTATACATTTTTTATAGAAAAGGAGGATGACCCCCGGCCTCTGCATCTGGGCGATGCATACGGCCACTTTATTAATTATTCTCACAAGACCTTACAAAGTCATAACTAAAGCCACCGTCTAAGCAATAAACTGTCGCCATACCTATCCAGTTGATGAAGGAGCGCAGATAGCCTGAGCCTAATACCAAACAGACATCGCAGCCAAGCCTAACATGCCTAACATCTAAGACCTGAGACCCCAACCTAGCCACTTGTCGGGTCTGGGGCACATACTGGTCCGGCGTGCTCTCAGAGGCCGCCGCCACCAACTCCCACCGCTCCATCTTCAGAACTGTACTGATGCATCAACCTTGCTCGGTCCAGCTATCATCGACGCCACCACGGCGCCCAACGGCACCTCCTCCCTGCGCGCAAACAGCTGTACACGTCGCGGTCGCCACTGATACACCTCAGCGCCATGCTGCCAAGTATCACCAGCCGACACAGCTTGAAGCCCTTAGAGGATCTGTCGTGCGTAGCACCTGCCGACCAAGCATGACCAAGCTTAGCACCTGTCGGTCAGGCATGACTTGACATCTCCACCGAAGCTCCGTGCAAGACGAAGCCGCTCCACCTCCTGCCTCTGACTTCTAGCCCTGCTCCACAAAAGGAGGCTCCCAAGAGAGAAACGACACCGCAGTGCCGCCATCGTCTGGTCTGGAACACCAGATCCTAGGGTTTCCCCCGGAGCAACACGGGTGGGTCGACGGTAGTCACATGACGATGCCTTCATCAAGGTAACGACGTGGAACGCCGCCATCGTCCGCCGTTGGCTCGGTTTTCACCGGCAACTACATCTCCCGACTTCGCAATGGTGCGGATGACGGATCCCGAGATCCGAACACCCAGCCTCAGGCCGACCACCTCTGACGGAAGAGATGACCACCACCGCCGGCTGCACCGGTCAGCAGATCTGATCGGAGGTGCCGCCGACGAGACCACCAGGCCCCGCCGTCGCCGATCTGAAGGCAGCTCACCTCCACCGCAGCCAAGCCGCCGCCGCCGCCGCCAAAGGGCCATCCGCAACGCCCGCCGCCACAGCCCGCCAGCCAAGCCGTCGTCGTGCGAGGACAGGCCGGCCTCCGCCGCCTGCCACCACGCCGCCCGCAGATCCCAGATCGGTCGCGCCACCACACGCCTTTGGGTCCGCCCCACCCGGAGAGCGAGAGAGATCCCCGCCACCGCCGTCGGCCCCCGGGCTTAGCCCGGCGGCGTCCTCCGGCGGCGGCGGAGGGAGGGGAGGAGGGAGTTTGCGAGGGCGGCGGCTAGGTTTCTGGCCGCCCGAGTCGCCCTAGGGGAAGGACGACGGGGGTCTCCAGGTCCCTCATATTTGTACATTGAGCTCTAAATAACGGGGTAGCACACAAAAATTACATTCAATGCAAACAGGGCCGGTGTTTGCATGTACTCTGTATTCAAATAAATTGTTTCTTTTGGGGTCTTCTACTACCATAGGGGGATTTTTGGTCGAAAGAGACCACCTGTCGTAAAATTGTCAAAAAAGACCCCCTCCGGATGAAATAGACAAAAAGGACCCCCTCGGCCGTGGCGGCAGGCGCACCAGGCAACACGTGGCACCTGCCGCCACGGTGCCAGACGGTGGCCCCTGCCGCCAAGACACCAGGCGGCAGCCTGCGGATAACGGGAATCGCCTGACGCGACGGAACGGCGTGGTGCTGTGGGCCCCGGCCGCCTTCGTCGCTGGCGGCAGGACTATAGCAGCTGGGCCCAGCCGCCTCGCCGGCTGGCGGCAGGCCTGTGCGCTCGCTGCCCGCCTGTGGTTGCGCTGGTTTGTAATGAACGCCACACAAGTCCTCACGTGCGTAAACTGACCTGTCCTTTGGTACTATGTATCGTTGCACACTTCTATTTGTTAGTTTTTTTTGCGGGGTTTCTATACTTTTTTGCAGGGGATTTGCACTTGCTAGTGCTGCGTCGCGTCGCTTCTTTTCTTTATTGCATCGATGCTCAGCGCACAGGCCTGCCGCCAGCCGGCGAGGCGCAGCTGCTACAGTCTTGCCACCAGCGCCTTAGGCGGCAGGGGCCCACGACGCCGTGCCGTTTCGTCGCGCCAGCTGATTCCCATTATTCGTAGGCTGCCGCCTGAAGCCGTGGCGGCAGGTGCCACGTGTCGCCTGGCGCGTTTGCCGCCACGGCCGAGGAGGTTTTTTTGTCTATTTCATTTAAAGGGGGGTTTTTTTGGCAATTCAGTTCGACAGGTGGTCTCTTTGGACAAAAAATCCCATAGGGGGATTCATTTGTCATCTTAATAATGGTAATTGTTGTTTACTTGAAACCTAGCTGAACACATTTGAACCATAACTTTGTCATGTTTCAAAATACTATACGGTTTAGTACTTTGTCCCGGGAGTCTTCCCAAAACGGAAGAAAACTTTCCAGGATTCTGCATAAATTGTGTCTAGATGTGAACTAATGATCATCAGAATGCATGAACTGTATTGAATTCTTCTAAGGACACATCTGAATGTTGCTTCTCCTGATCTAATTATCTGCAATTCACAGGTTATGGAGCTGCACTTGCAGTGGTGGCAGGAACGACCTTGCTTGGGCCACCTTCTCTTCGACCACCCCAAATAACCAGAAGGCGTCCCTCAGTGGTTTCGATGGCTCAACGCCACAATACTAAGGTGTCGGGTCTAAGAGCAGCACACGCTCCCGCGGTTACTCCTGGACTCAGCTTCAGCTCAACAGAGCAACATTTGAGGATTTCATCGTCGAGAGGGAAAAAGGATGATCGTTTCGTCACCAGAGCAATGCTTGAGGGTTTCACTGAGCAAGCGTTAGATGTCATGGCTGTCGCACAAGAGGAGACACGACTTTTTTTAGGCCAGCACAACCTTGCAAACGTAGCTCGTATCGTCGCACACACCATTGTTATAGTCGCCATGGGCTATGCGCTTGATGAGGTAAAATAAAGTGCATTCAGAGCTTAGAATCCTACTTATATATGTCTAGATGTGAGTTCATGCTTGATTTTTGTCGTAAATTTGTCTTGCATCGCAGATCTTCCGAAGGATTTTTCAAGCCACACATGGTCAAGCTGTTGGTGCTCGTGTTGTGGCAGGAAGCATGAAACTAAGATGCCGACCCTCGAGGAGTATGGGACGAATCTTACAAAATTAGCACATGAGGTACTATATACTAGACTGACTGTGCATTGCAAATTAATTTGAACACAGATGAGAGTGCTGAAAGAGAAGACATGCTATTTTTCTACAGGGGAAGTTAACACCTGTTGTCGGAAGGGAAAAGGAGATCGAGAGTGTCACGCAAATCTTGGGCAAAATGAAGAAGAAGAATCCCTGCCTGATTGGAGAGCCCGGTGTTGGGAAAACGGTGATAGTCGAAGGGCTTGCTCTACGCATCGCTGCCGGGGATGTACCTGAAACAATTCAAGGGAAAACGGTTCGTGTCCATTGGGATGACATCTCTTCCCTTTGACGAAATTGATGATCTCTCTTGTACTAAAAATGTTCTGATCTTGAATTTCTATAGTTTTAGCAGTCCTGAGATGAACAATTAGTTAGCTGCACTTGCTATAAACGTAGTAGTTTATATCATGTCAGGTTATCAGTCTTGATATGGGGCTTCTGGTTGCTGGTACCAAATACCGCGGAGAGTTCGAAGAAAGGTTGAAGAACTTGGTAGAAGAACTGAAACAGAACGGAGAGGTAATACTGTTCCTCGATGAAGTTCACACTCTGGTAGGAGCAGGAGCAGCAGAAGGTGCTATCGACGCTGCCAATATTCTGAAGCCAGCATTGGCAAGAGGTGAAATTCAGGTACGCCAAGAAGAAATGTGAGCATCTTGATCTTTATGTTTTGCAAAATTGCTCGCTGTAACTTTGTTGTCAGTGTATCGGAGCCACCACATTCGACGAATACGCGAAGCACATTGAGAAAGATCTTAGAGTATAAAGTCTATTTGTATTGTAATTTATCTCTATTAGTCTAGTCTTGGAGTCCAAGCTTTGTAACCTATATAAACAGCCCTTGAGGCCCCAATCAATACAACAATTACTTCTCCAATATCTCAATCTATCATGGTATCTGACGCCTAGGTTTTTCGCACCTGGTATAGCTCCGCCACCCGCGCCGCCGCCCCGGCCGATTCGGCCCCTCTTCTCCATGGCGAGTTTCAGCCGCGGCGCCCATCCCCTACCTCTTCCTCTACAACTACCCAAACACCTCCCCCCCCAAACCCGTCATCCACCGCTCCTGCGCCACAAGCTTCGTCGTCATGGCCTCCTCAGCATGATCCTTGGACTGGCCTCGTCCAGGCTTGGTCGATGCTTGGTCGGCCCCCTCGCCGTATGGCGCCCTTCCTGCGTACACGGGCACGTGGAGCCCCGGTCTTCGTCCAGCCACCGGCTCTCCGGGACTCCTTGGACCCAGGCCGCCGGCGCACGTCTACACCGCCACTCCCACTCCGCCTACCAGCACGCCAGGACCGCCGTCGCCCTCCAACACCATGCCGGTCTTCTACGGCAACATGCAGGCCCCAATCGCATACTACCCATCCGCTATCCCCTATGTCAACATGCAAGCTCCTGGCCCCTCTGCTCCTCCCCAACAGCCGGCTTGGGACCAAGCCGCCTTCATCAACGCCATGAACAATTTTGTCCTCAACGACGCAGGTACGGATTGGATTTTCGATTCTGGTGCATCAATGCATATGTCTTCAAATATGAATTTATTGTCATCTTGTTTTCCTTCTGCTTTTTCCACTATCACCATTGGCGATGGCTCCACCATCCCTGTTTCATGCACCGGTCACTCTTACATCCCTTCCTCTCATGCCAATTTTCTTCTCCGCAATATTCTTGTGGTTCCTTCTATCATCAAAAATCTTATTTCTGTTAGACAATTTTGCATTGACAATAAAGTTATCCTAGCCTTTGACCCTTTTGGTTTGTCTGTGAAGAATCTGACAATGGGGGCGGTCCTCGCTCGGTACAATAGCACGGGCGATCTTTATCCTCTTCATGGCGCACCCACATCCACCCCTCGTGCCATGCTCGCATCCGTTGATCTATGGCATCGTCGCCTCGGTCATCCCAGCAAAAACACTTTGACGTCTTTACTCCAAGAATTTTGTATCCCTAGTTCTAGCAGTCCCCATAATCCCTTTCTCTGTAATGCATGTCGGTCACGGCAAACATGTTAGATTACCTTTTGGAACCTCTACTACCATTAGTACTTTTCCTTTTGAGTTACTTCACTGTGATTTATGGACCTCCCAGTCCCTAGTGTTTCGGTTATAAATATTATCTTGTGATCTTGGATGATTATTCTCACAATACTTGGACCTTTCCTCTCCGCTAAATCTGAAGTACCTGCAATCTTTCTCAACTTTCGACAATATGTAATCACACACTTTGGCTTGCCAATTCGATTTATTCAATGTGATAACGGTCGTGAATTTGATAACACCCAAAACCGCACCTTCTTTCTCTCCCAAGGCATTCTTCTTCGCTTTTCATGCCCTTATACATCTTCTCAAAATGGTAAAGTTGAACGCTGTCTTCGCTCTATTAATGATGTTCTTCGCACATTGCTTTTACAAGCCTCTCTTCCTTCCCTTTTTGGGTTGAAGCCCTTCGCACCGCCACACTCCTTCTTAATATTCGACCAACTAAAACTTGCCCTCTTTATTCGCCTTTCCAATCTTTTTTTCTCTCTCACCCTAACTATTATTTTCTGCGTGTTTTTGGCTGTCTATGCTTTCCAACATCGCCTCTACCGCCTCCAACAAACTAGAACCACGCTCACTACCTTGCATTCACCTTGGTCTTTCTGATGATCACAAAGGATATCGTTGTTTCGAACCATCTTCTGGTCATATCATTCTCTCTCGTCATGTCACATTCGATGAAAATACTTTTCCTTTTTCTGTCACTACAACCACAACACCAATTCCACCACAATCCGCCACCACCACAACCCCTTCCCTAGTTCGGCCTTCGGTCATCTCTGCTGCCATGGAATCTTGTTCCGTCTCTCAGCCGGAATCGCCCAACGTTAGCCACCCTCCTGCCCCGTCCCCCACCTCTCCCGCAACTGCATCCTCTACCCCAGCCGTCTTTCCCTCACCACATCCTACCACAGCAACCCCCTCGACACCCACCACCTCTGATTCTTCTTCCTCACCGTCCTCTTCAACCGAAAACCCACTGTCACCCAATGCCGTTCTTATACCACCGCTCACCAATGATCATGTCATGTGCACCCGTGGAAAACGAGGATTTCTTCTCCCCACCAAATGTCTCAATCTTACCGCCACTCCAACCATCTCTCTTATTCCAACCAGTTATAAGCGAGCTCTTCTTGACCCTCTCTGGCTTTCTGCTATGCGCGATGAATTTGAAGCTCTTCAGCAAAATAATACATGGACTCTTGTTCCCAAACCTCCTGGTGTTAACATTGTTTCTGGCAAATGGGTTTTTCGTCATAAATTTCATTCCGATGGCACTCTCGCTCGTTACAAAGCTCGTTGGGTGTGTCGTGGTTTCTCCCAAAGAGCCTGGTATTGACTTTGATGAGACTTTTTCTCCTGTTGTTAAACCAAGCACTATTCGTGTTGTTCTTAGTCTTGTTGTTTCCTCTTCTTGGCCTATTCATCAACTTGATGTTAAAAATATTTTTCTTCATGGCACTCTCAATGAAACTGTTTATTGTCAGCAACCCTCTGGTTTTGAGAATCCCTCATCTCCAAATTTTATTTGTCTCCTCAACAAATCTCTTTATGGCCTTAAACAAGCTCCTCGTGCATGGTTTCAATGCTTTGCTACTTTTATTCAAACCATAGGCTTTATTCCCTCCAAACCCGATTCTTCTCTCTTTGTTTATCAGTCTTCTACTCACACTGCCTACCTCTTGCTTTATGTTGATGACATCATTCTCACGGCTAGTTCTGATTCTTTTCTTCAACATACCATCTCTTCTCTCAATCGGGAGTTTTCCATGACTGATCTTGGTCCTCTTCATCATTTTCTAGGTATTCATGTTTCTACACAAAATCTTCCCTCTTTCTTTCTCAACGGTCATACATTTTGGACTTGCTTTCTCGTTCGGTATGTCTGATTGTCAACCCTCTCGTACTCCAGCCGGCGTTGGTGCTAAACTGTCGGTGATGGTGATCCTCTTTCGATCCTACTTTATATCGTAGCATCACTGGCGCTCTTCAATATGCCACTCTTACTCGTCCTGAAATCTCCTATTCAGTTCAGCAAGCTGTCTCTTTATGCATGATCCTCGTGCTCCTCATCGGCTCATGTCGACGCATTCTCCGCTATTTAAAAGACACTCTTGATCACGGTCTCCTTATTAATTCTTCTTCACCTACAAGCTTGACAGTTTATTCGATGCAAACTGAGCAGGTTGTCCAGATACTCGACGATCTACATCCGGATTTTGCGTTTATTTGGGTGATAATCTTGTTTCTTGGTGTTCTAAAAGGCGGTAACAGTTTCGGGTCTTCTGCTGAGGCTGAGTATAGGCGGTTGCTCACGCTGTGGCGGGCGGTGTGGCTACGGCAGCTTCTCGTTGAACTTCATCGTCCGCTCCCACGTGCTACCATTGTTTACTGTGATAACATCTCTGCAGTATACATGGCTTCCAATCCAGTTCAACATCGTCGCACAAAGCACATTGAGATTGACATTCACTTTGTTCGTGAAAAGGTGGCTCTTGGCGAGGTTCGCGTTCTTCATGTTCCTACAAGTGCCCAATTTGCTGACATTTTTACCAAAGGACTCCGACTGCATCGTTCACCGACATACGCTCCAGTCTCAACATTGTTTCACCTGACTTTGAGACTGCGGGGGGATCTTAGAGTATAAAGTCTATTCGTATTGTAATCTATCTCTATTAGTCTAGTCTTGGAGCCCAAGCTTTGTAATCTATATAAACAGCCCTTGAGGCCCCAATCAATACAACAATTACTTCTCCAATATCTCAATCTATCAAAAGACCCTGCACTGGAGAGGCGCTTCCAGCCTGTGAAAGTTCTAGAGCCCAGGGTTGACGAAGCCATAGGAATTCTCAAAGGGCTCCAGGAGCGGTACGAGGACCACCACAAGCTCAAATTATTCCAAGGAAGCGCTGGTCGCCGCTGCTCGGCTCTCGCACCGATACATCGGGTTTCTGAATTCCACCGATATGTGTGGAGTGTTCCTCTCTGATGGTTCCAATTTACTACTCCCTCCGTCCGGAATTACTTATCACAGAAATGAATAAAAGTGGACGTATCTAGAACTAAAATGCGTCTAGATGTATCTATTTCTATGACAAGTATTTCCGGACGAAGGGAGTACATACTACCTCGGTCCCATATTAGTTGTCATTGTAACGAATGTATCTAGACGTATTACGGTGCTATATATTTTTGTTTTGTTTGGTGTTTTTTTAACAGTGTCTTTTGTTTGCAGTAATCGTTTCCTCCCGGATAAAGCCGTCGACTTGATTGATGAGGCGGGATCGCAAGTTAGGATACGACATGGCAAGGTCTCGAAAGATGCACCTAAACATCATCTTGCAGGCAGTTTTCATGATCCTAATCTGAGTTTTAAACTGTACTGACACTGACAGGTACCTGAGGAAGTCAAAGATCTCTACAAGAAGCGCGAGGAAATCATCAAACGGAGGGACGACGCCGTCCGTTGCCAGAATTTCGAGCTGGTAATCGTCCTCTCTTCCGATCAATCAATCAATCAGCCTGTAACTTATTTCTTGTTATATACGTAGTACTACTGTATAATAAAAAATTAGTCAAGCATGATTTCACATTTCGTTTAAAATTTTCATTATGATGCTATGTGATTACAGGCGAAAGAGCTGCACATGGAAGAGCTGGAGCTCACGTCCCAGATCACGTCTGCCGTGCCGATGGTCACCGAGGCGGACATCCAGCGCGTCGTCTCCTCGTCGACGGGCATCCCCGTGGAGAGGGTCTCCGCCGACGAGTCAGCGGGGCTGCGAACGATGGAGGAGACACTGCACCGGCGCGTCGTCGGCCAGGACGAGGCCGTCAAGGCCGTGAGCCGCGCCATGCGCCGCTCGCGCGCCGACCTCCGGGACCCCGGCCGGCCGATCGCCAGCTTCGTGTTCGCCGGCCCGACGGGAGTGGGCAAGACGGAGGTCGTCAAGGCGCTCGCCGCGTGCAGCTACGGCTCGGAGGAGGCCATGGTCCGGCTCGACATGAGCGAGTACAGCGAGCGGCACGCGGCCGCGAAGCTGGTCGGGGCGTCCCCGGGCTACGTCGGGTACGAGGAGGGCGGGCAGCTGACGGAGGCGGTGCGCCGGCGGCCGCACGCGGTGGTGCTGTTCGACGAGATCGAGAAGGCGCACAAGGACGTGTACAACGTGCTGCTGCAGGTGCTGGAGGACGGCAGGCTGACGGACGGCAAGGGGAGGACGGTGGACTTCCGGAACACGATCATCATCATGACGTCCAACGCCGGCAGCGGCGGCGACGGGGAGACGACGGGCGTGATGGTCGAGAAGGACATGAGGGAGAAGCACGGGTTCCCGCCGGAGTTCCTGAACCGGCTCGACGAGGTGATCGTGTTCCGGGAGCTCACCAGGCCGGAGATGAAGGAGATCGCCTCAAAGATGCTGGAGGAGGTCGTCCGGCGGATGAGGGAGAAGGGGATGGAGCTGCGGGTGACGGAGAGGTTCGAGGAGCTGGTGGCCGAGGAAGGCTACGACCGCAGCTACGGCGCGCGGCCGCTGCGGAGGGCCATCACCAGGCTGCTGGAGGACAAGCTCGTGGACATGATGCTCGCCGGGGAGGCCAAGGAAGGGGATTCGTTGACTGTCGATGCTGACCCCGAGGGGAACGTGGTCGTCCACACCCGACGGGATGGTTGACCTCAGTGTTTGCACTAACTCTTGTTATCAACAATTGTCTTTTTTTTAGGCATTGCTATCAACAATTGTCAAGTCTTTCTTTTGTCATCGGCCTTTGATTGAAGGAAAAAGTCCATTTTAAACCTTGAACTTGTAGAGCTTAGCTAAATCGAACCTTGAACTCTGAATCCCGGTTGTTGGCACACTGAACTTATCAGTCCCGGTCTAAATTGAACCTTGGAGCTGTTTTTCACGTCAGGAAAAAATATATCCCAAATGGGATCATTTGCCACTCTCACTGACTGACTTGGCCCACCTGTCATATTTATCTTCCATCTCAATTTCTGTCCTAATCCTGTACAGGCTACTAAAACTGACATGCTTGCGGCAACCTCGGAGGATCGCCGGCGCTGCTCAGTATGGGGGACATCGCTGCCGTTGTACGCTTCCCCCAGCCACCTTTTATTTCGCTATGGTATTCATTTGATGGTCAGACGATTAATCCCATTGCAAGGTTTGCATAAATGAAGAGCATCCGCACAACACAAAATAGAAAAGTGCTTCGGCTAGACTAGCAATCCACGGCATGGTTTTAGCCTGGTGCCATGATGCCTGCTCGCAATGTTGCCATGGCGCGTGCTGCTGGCCTGCTACTCGCCACCGGAGAGTCGGCCATCGAGCTTGACCACGTTGGCGTTGACTATCAAAGACGCGGCCGGCGCGCTCTCTTGCCGCTCCGCTTCTCCGTCGACGAGGCGCTGCGGAGGTTATCCGTGGCAGCATCTCCAAAGCTCGAATCTGAGCCGTCATCTTTCCCGCCATTGCCCTGCAGCTAGCTCGCATTGCCCGTCCTCCCGCTGTGGTGTTGTGCTGCTCCAGATTGCTAAGTTTTTGTGCGTGCTCGCTCTGCCGCCTATCGTGTCGCTAGCTGTTGCCTTGCGCTGCAATTGCTGTATGCCTGCTGCTCGGGCGGGTTGCTCGATCGGGATCGATTAAAGTCAAGAAGACAAAGAAATTGGGGAAGAAGATTAATATGACACATGGGCCCCGCTGTCAGTGAGAATATCATTTAATCCCTGTCTGTATTGTTACTTTCCCAGTGCATCAAACATCTCCAAGGTTTGATTTAGACTGGGATTGATAAGTTCAGTGTGCCAACGACCGGGATTCAGAGTTCAGGGTTCGATTTAGCTAAGCTCTACAAATTCAAGGTTCAAATTGGACTTTTTCCTTGAAGGAAAAAGTCCATTTTAAACCTTGAACTGATGATGCGGGGATGCCTGGCTGAATATTTTGTGATGCTTCCATAGTCATGAGTACATCATAGTCATGAGTAGATCCGAACAAGTTGATCCGTTTTTTGTGAAACACCCACCATACAATGTAAACACACACATACTAAAAATCAAAACTCGCAAAGATACAAGCTTGTTGAGGTAGCTTGCAGCCCAAAGGTGGGCATAAAATTTATTGAGTTGGGCAGGCCAGGCAGAGGTGAGACTAACACCTCCCTGTCGACAAAACTTCGCCTTCGGTTGTTGAGGGCCTCGCTGGCAACCAGGTTAGGTGATATCCATGGAGCCCCCGGTTCGCCTGCACTTGTGAAATATGTATAGCTTCGCCGCCGCGATCCACTACTCCCGACCGCCTCCCTTCGAGATGGACGTGTGATGGATGCTACTTGATTAGTTCCTACTACCGAGCGTTGTTCAGCGGCTCCCCCAGTTCCCTGCACTAACCTTGACATGAAAACTTAGCACACTCCCCGGGTGTTTCTTCAGTATAGGTGCTAGACCTTGGCGATATTGGCACGACACGCTCTGCCGCACGATGATTATTGCGCCCTCTGCGACCAAGCATCGGAGACCATGCAACACCTCCTCATTGGGTGCCTCCTCTCTGGTAGGTCTGGCATGACATGCTTGGGTGGTGTCGGGCCACCGCCGGCGCCGGCCAATGACGAGGATTTTCTCCTCAGACGGGCCTCGGTCACCTTTGCATCGCCTACCGGCCATCATAAAGGCCTCGCGTCACTGGTGAACCTCATGGTACTCCCGATAAAGGACCAGCTTAATGAGCATATATCATTGTCGTGTTCGTTTGAAGGAATTGCCATGTGTGCTCTGAAGGACTTGCCATAAAAAAACATAAGCATTTGCCATTGCCCCCTAGCGAACGTTCGCTGAATAGCATAACCGATTAAAAAAAAACTGATGCCCGCGGTGCAGTGGTGTCCGTCTCAAAGTCTCTGGCCCACATCTGGCCGCGGGTCCCCTTCCATGGAAGCGCGCCACCCTCGGCGGAACTCTTCCTCTCGTAGGCAACTGGGTACCTGATTCTGATTGTGGTGCTGGTGGACGTGATCTCTTTCTGTACTTGTGTGTTTCTAATCAGCCCAGCCCTGATCGATCCCCCTGGCCATTGTTCCGGGAGCCCTCTGGTACGTGAGCCGATCGATTTCTAATCCCATCAATCCATGATTACATGCATGGCTCCCTTACGTTCTTCCTCCTGTAATTGAAGATCGATCCCGCGGATCACGCCGTTAATTTTCTTACCAAGATTCCAAATCCTGTTCTTGGCTGCGAGACAATGCCGACGATCGTCGATTTTCCGTTTGTTAACCCGGTCTTCTTCCGCAGGTCGCCGGAAGCTACCTATCTATCTAGAAATCCGCCGCCGCCATGGAGAGCACCTTGCTGAGGCCACCCGCTCTGGGACTGGGATCGCCCGCCGGGTTCGGAGGCGGCAAGGCCAGCTGGAGGTCCCGGAGCACCACCAGGCCTCCATCCGTCGTCCCGGCGCTTCCCAAGCCGGCACGCTGGCGCCCCGTCAAGATGTCAGCGCTCGCCGGCCACCGGCGGGATTTACACACCCCTGTGGTCACGCTCACCCCCGCGTCCATGTTCGTCGGCGGCAGAGGCTTCGGACCGTCGTCGTCGTCGTCGTCCCGTGGATCGCCGTCGAGGGGCCGACGTCGCCTCGTCGCCAGGGCTATGTTCGAGAGCTTCACCGAGAAGGCCATCAGGGTGATCATGCTGGCGCAGGAGGAGTCGCGGCGCCTCGGGCACCACACGGTCGGCAGCGAGCAGATCCTCCTGGGCCTCGTCGGCGAGGGCACTGGCATCGCCGCCAAGGTGCTCAGGTCCGCCGGGCTCAACCTCAAGGACGCTCGCGCCGAGGTGGAGAAGGTCCTCGGGAGGGGCCCTGGCCTCATCCCCATCGAGATCCCCTTCACCGCGTCGGCCAAGAAGGTGATCGAGTCCTCAACTGAAGAATCGCGCCAGCTAGGTATGTTATGCCCCGTTGCAAGTTCATCCAAAGAAGATGTTCTTGCGGTCGTCTTCTTAGGTTATCTTTTTGTTATCAGCACAAACAATTTTGTTAGGGGCTGATTTGTTTTGTCCACACATATGGTTCTCAATTGCAGTAAATTTTCACCAAAATTGCTGATATGTTTCAGTAGGCATAAGAGTATTTGTATTGGGTCAAAAATTGCATCGCTGTCAAAATATTTCAGTGAACGTGACCTTTAGCAGAATTTAAACAGAACTCAAAATTTCATCCAACTTTGGTTGTATTTCAGTCAAATTCAAGATGAGATATTTGTCATTCGGCCAAACTGAAAACTTAAATCTGAAATAACAATGTTGGTGATTTCAGCGATGGCCTAATTCTGATCAAAATCGAGAATATGAACCGTGGTCAGACAATCCATACATACAAAGTACTCCCTCCGTCCGAAAATACTTGTCAAAGAGATGAATGTATCTAGACGTATTTTAGTTCTAGATACATCTATTTTTAGCCATTTCCACGACAAGTATTTTCGGACGGAGGGAGTACATTATAGTTATCTGTCTTCCGTCTGATCGAATATCGTTAGCGAATTATTAAGCATCATTACTTTCTTTTAGTTCTCTTATATTTGTTCTTTGTTGCTACTGGGCATTATATTTTCTTTAAGAACTTAGACAGGCCGTTATTTTTCTAGCACTAAAACGCCTTAAAACTGTCCAGGGCATAACTATATTGGAACGGAGCACTTGCTTCTCGGGTTGATCCGTGAGGATGATGGTGCGGCAGCCATTGTGCTTAAGAACTTTCAGGCTGATCTCGGCGACATACGCAATGAGGTAGATTTACACTGAGAACTGCTGACCAAACGGTTCAGTATTTTTACTTCCATTCTCAGTTGGCATCCTCACAGCTATGAGTTATGTGTTGCTTCTTTTAGGTTATCAAAATGATTACTGACATGTCTGAAGATCAAACTGTCGGTGCCGGCGTTGGGGGAGGAAGCAGTGGGGCCAAGATGCCAACACTGGAGGAGTATGGGACTAATCTAACAAAATTAGCACAGGAGGTACTGAACTAGGCCCATCATGTCATAATAATACCAGTAGTTTACTAGTCCCTCCGTTCGGAATTACTTGTCTCGAAAATAGATGTTTCTAGAACTAAAATACGTCTAGATACATCCATTTCTGCGACAAGTAATTCCGAACGGAGGGAGTAGAATGCAAGGAAATAGAGTAAATGACTTGTGAATCTTGATATTTTCTGTAGGGGAAGCTGGATCCCGTCGTCGGAAGGAACAAACAGATCGAGCGCGTGCTGCAGATTTTGGGGAGACGAACAAAGAACAATCCCTGCCTAATTGGGGAACCCGGTGTTGGAAAGACGGCTATCGCGGAAGGCCTTGCGCAGCGCATTGCCACCGGGGATGTGCCTGAAACAGTTGAAGGGAAAACGGTTTGTGTTCATCACATCTCTTGAGCTAAATATATGCTATGATATGGCTCTGTGATGTGTGTCTTCCCTTTTAGCTCTACACAAAGCGAATTCTCTATGAAGCATGATGATCACCATTGGCCATATTTTCCTTTGTTTGAGCTGTCCTGAATTTTTTTGGCCTCACTAGCTAGGTGAGATGAATAATCCTTGTAACCTGTCATGGTAGGTTATCACCCTTGACATGGGACTTCTTGTTGCCGGGACCAAATACCGTGGAGAGTTCGAAGAGAGGTTAAAGAAACTGATGGAAGAAATCAAGCAGAGTGGAGACATAATACTTTTCCTTGATGAAGTCCACACTCTGGTGGGAGCAGGAGCAGCAGAAGGTGCTATTGACGCTGCTAACATTCTGAAGCCAGCACTGGCGAGAGGCGAACTTCAGGTACAGATATGTACACTTTTCATGCAGTGACTAGTATAGTCTGATTCAAGGAAAATGTCATAACTCATAAATCAAACATTTTTGTTAGTGTCTTGGGGCCACTACAATCGACGAATACAGGAAGCACATTGAGAAAGACCCTGCGCTGGAGAGGCGCTTCCAACCTGTGAAAGTTCCGGAGCCCACGGTTGATGAGACCATAGGAATCCTCAAGGGGCTCCGGGAGCGATATGAGATCCACCACAAACTCCGATACAGCGACGAAGCGCTGATCGCCGCTGCCCAGCTCTCATACCAATACATCAGGTTTGTGAATTCCAGAGCGCTTGTACTATCGCATACTGAGTAGTTGGTCAGATCCGCTTGCAAACTTCAGTGTTGGATAGGAGTAGTTTCCAGCGTACGATGAAGTTTTCTGACAGACTCTTTTGTTTTCAGCGATCGTTTCCTCCCAGACAAAGCAATCGACCTGGTTGATGAGGCAGGATCTCTTGTCAGGCTACGCCATGCCAAGGTAGTATAGATGTTATTGAATGATGAACACCTAAACATTTTTCCAAGTTGTTGCGTTTACAAGATCTGAATCTGAATTTTGGGCTATGATGACAGCTGCCTGACGAAGCTAAAGATCTCGACAAGAAGCTCAAGGAAATCACCAGACAGAAGAACGACGCCATCCGCTCCCAGGAATTCGAGACGGTAATCTTTTCGTCTATGATTCAACAAGAGTCAACCTGAAATGCACATCTTATAGGAGAATGTTAATTCTCTGGATGATTGTAGGCCGGAGAGCTTCGCAGAGAAGAGCTGGAGCTCAAGACCCAGATCATGTCGCTGGTGGACAAGAGCAAGGAGGTGAGCAAGGCGGAGATGGAGTCGGGAGCGTCGGCTGGCCCGATGGTGACGGAGGCGGACATCCAGCGCATCGTCGCGTCGTGGACCAGCGTCCCCGTGGAGAAAGTCTCCGTGGACGAGTCCAGCAGGCTGCTCAAGATGGAGGAGACCCTGCACGGGCGCGTCATCGGCCAGGACGAGGCAGTCAGGGCCATAGGCCGCGCCATCCGCCGCGCGCGTGTCGGGCTCAGGAACCCCAACCGGCCGGTGGCCAGCTTCATATTCGCCGGCCCGACGGGCGTGGGCAAGTCAGAGCTGGCCAAGGCGCTAGCAACCAGCTACTACGGCTCGGAGGAGGCCATGGTCCGGCTGGACATGAGCGAGTTCATGGAGCGGCACACGGTGGCCAAGCTCATTGGCTCCCCTCCTGGCTACGTCGGGTACACGGAGGGCGGGCAGCTGACGGAGGCCGTCCGGCGGCGGCCCTACACCGTGGTCCTCCTGGACGAGATCGAGAAGGCGCACCCGGACGTGTTCAACCTGATGCTGCAGATCATGGAGGACGGCCGGCTCACGGACAGCAGGGGGCGGACGGTGGACTTCAAGAACACGCTCATCATCATGACCTCCAATGTCGGCAGCAGCGTGATCGAGAAGGGCGGGAAGCAGCTGGGCTTCGACCACGACGACAGCGAGGCCCGCAGCAGCTACGGCAGGATCAAGAGCCTGGTGGACGAGGAGATGAAGCAGTACTTCCGGCCAGAGTTCCTGAACCGGCTCGATGAGATGATCGTGTTCCGGCAGCTCACCAAGATGGAGGTCAAGGAGATCGCCGTCATCATGCTGGCGGAGGTGACCGGCCGGATGAAGGCCAAGGGGATTGAGCTGATGGTGACGGAGAACTTCAAGGATCTGGTCGTGGAGGAAGGCTACGACCCCAGCTACGGCGCTCGGCCGCTGCGGAGGGCCATCATGAGGCTGCTCGAGGACAAGCTCGCCGACAAGATGCTCGCCGAGGATGTCAAGGAGGGAGACTATGTGATCATCGACGCCGACCCGATGGGTAACGTCGCCGTCCTCAGCCGGCACAGCGACTCGCCGGAGGACCAGCCGCTGGCGTTTCCTGCCTAGCTAGTACAGTTTAATCAAGCAGTTCGTTTTTTGTTTCTATATATTTTGTACTACAGGGGATTGAGCAGTTGCATAGTTAAGTTTCAGATGCCAGCCATGTTTACCATTTTGGTAAGCGATGAATGAAAGAGAGATCTCCTGATTACTGATGCTCGGCAAACACTGGCCATTTGGCAAGCAATACAAGACAAGGACTAAACTTCGACGATTTTCCTTCGATCACGGAAAATCATATTGCAACTTGACAGGGTCGATAATATATTACTTCTATACAAAATGATGATACTACTATAGTTCTCCAATGGCACTGCCAAAGGAGGCTATCCAAACAATATAGGCCAACCAAAAGAACCCAGGAAAGTACCTGTACTATATACCTTCCATACCACCACATCAGTAGCTAACGCATGTTAAGAAGGTTCAGAGGGCACCCCGCCGATTAGGTTGGACCTAGACCTCGCTTCTTTTGCTTCGGATTGGGACTTGACGCTTCCTTAAAAGCTGATGGGCAAATGGTGTTTATGCCACAGCTGCCGCATTTGGGCCTAAGTGGAGTACAGATTGTCTGACCGAATCCAACCTACATGAGATTTTCAGTTCCAACGTAAGACAAGCATTTCTGGGAATTACGAAGGTAGTATAATCCAAACGTGTTCTGCTCGACCCCCACCAAAAAAAAAAAAAGAAGAGCTTGTGGTTACTTGGAAACAGGAAAGAAAACATTCCCTGTAATCAAAGTTGAACCAATTCAGTGGAGCATTACCAGTAGCGGGTTTATCGGCTCCCACTCATCCTTGGGCAGCCACTTCTCAAGAGACATCCTTGTCTGCTCTGGTGTAGTAGTTTTCTGTGCAAAAAAAATTAAAAAAATCAATGGTAAATACTGTATAACTTGTTTCCAAGCAAAAAGAGTAGACAATACGAACTTAACAAACAACCTGCTTTGTTCCTTCTCGGAAGACCCATCCAAGACGGTTAGAAATGCGATGCACATGAGTGTCCACACAGATTCCTTGAGTATTCTTCCATGCGATGCTCATCACCTGTTTAGTGAAAAATAGCTGTGAAGAAACTTAAGTTTAAATTCCAACTATGGATTATATGATTAGTAGATAAATTACTAGATGAGCCATTTTAGGGCCAACTCCTTTCAGAGCAAGCAGATCAGTCAAAGTATCTGGAATATCTCCTCCAAATCGCTCAAGGCAAATTCTGGAAGCTTCTTTTATGTATTGGGCCTTCCTCTGATAGAATCCAACCTGATTAAATTATGCACAGTACTGTATAAATAGTTGACCTCAATAGCTTAATGTAAGCGGTGCAAAGATGACAGTAGAAGCTAACAAAAACGTTAAGGCGCTTGCCTCCGACTAGCTAATTTAGCAACAATTGCAATTACCCACACGAGATAGTAACAAAGTCTAAAGCAGGGCTACACGGGTCTAGTCTGTTATCTATTGGCATTATGCCAATGATGTGACAACAAAAGTAGATGATCAAATTCTATTTTTCATGTTCATAGCTTCAGATACTAATAAAGTAACAGTCACCGTTTAAACTAAATCAGGAAGGTGCCATTACTTTTGATCCTAATTAAGAAAAAGGCCCTGGCAACTTACAGGTTTGATAAGATTTGCCAGTGTGGCCTCATCTGTTCTGACGATAGCATCAGGGTCAAGTAAACCGTTCTCACCGAGACGCTCCACAGCAGCTGATAACAATTCAGTCCAAAATACAATCAGCATTCGTAAGAAAGAGAAACGCTACTAAGTACAGTTACAGCTAGGGAAAATAATTAAGTAGAGTCAGACTTTTTCATGACAAGATTAAATCAATTCAGTGGAATATGTAGTCATGTAAATATTGTAACTTATTTTGGTTCTTTAATAGAAAATGTACCGTAGGGGGCTCCCCTACTGTTCAGTGGTTAAAAAATTAATTCAGTGGACAAACAACTTGAAAATCCACCTCAAAGTTCGGAAATCTGAACCGCCATTCACTAATCTATATTAACACCATATAAAAGATTCCTACTAAATTCAAATTCATATTGCAGTAAAAAAACAAATTTGTATATAGAATAATAAAAGAGCTCACAGGTGTAAGCATGCTCAAATCTTCCACAAGGCCCCTCTTCATCCAACAGTATAGCACATTTATTAATGGACCATAATGGTTAGATCCATGCAAGTATACCAACAAGGGATGAGCAAACCAGACAAACAATACGATCGTTGTTTTCTGCTAATTGCTTACAAACTCATGTTTGGTGAAATTACATGTTTCTGGAGAGATGGGGAGAGCATAAGGAACAGACTAGTGTGTATTCCAGCAATGCTTTGGACTTGCTGTTGAACATCTATGTAAGAACGCCGTCACATTCGAACAATTTTCAGCAGAACATGGATTAGTACCAGCTTCAGCATTCACAGGCTATCACTAATAGGCATGAAATGATAAGTTGAGTCAAGTTCCACAATGTACTATACTCCGAGCAGTAATTGCAAGAGAATTAAGTCTCAGATGCATATGCTGAGGTCATAATTTCACGGCCGTGGAAACTGAACTGAGTGATTTGAACTGTCGAGCGTTTTCAACAATCGATTCTAAGTGAACCACTGATTCAGTTACTTTCAGTTCCACTACAAAATTGGAAGATACATATAGCAATAACCAATTGCCAAAAAAAGAATCCTAAGGCATACCATGTGTAACTTCATCTTTTGTCTGGCTTGACATCATTGTTGATATAAGAACTGCAAACCTTCTTTCCTGCACAGAAGAAATGTAGCTTATGGTTTGTTAACTAATGAGGATCAATAGTGTTGCATGGCATCATTCAGTGCAACTGGAGCCAGTGGAAAACAAATATTAGATCCACCTAAAAAAAATAGCAGATCAATGTGCAAAACTTTGTTTACAACAAATATGCAGTGATACGGTATCAATCGAAAATTAGTGGATCAATAGGCCCAAATCCAAGGCCAATCTGCAATCCATTAGCCATGAACCCATGTACAGACTGCATTTTCTGCCTAGCTAGTAAACATTTCAAATGGTAACATAGCACAAGAAAATTAGGGGAATTTGCAAATTACATAAAACCCACACTCTCCCTATGTATGACATATTAAGCCAAAGAAAATCACATCCTCATGTACTGTTCATAGTAAATGGACCTTGTAAACTACAATTTTGAATCTGAACAACTCTCTGACGAATACCTTGGGTGGAAGAAGAGAACCAGCCTTTTCACAGCCCTTTGTATCTACGGGGGCCTGGCCAGATAACCTAATGTTTTTAATACCTGCAAGAACTGCTTCCCAATTTTCTGGAGCTGCAACTACACACATTATTATGTCAGCTTCTTGATCAGCAAATGGACATGAGGATCAACACAGTTACATGTAGGAGCAAAAGAGTAGTCAAAATATCTGGTTTTGACATAATTGCTTCGCATGGTGCAACATTTAACTATTCAAGTGGTACTGGTACGCTGAAGTCAGGAAAAGTGGACCGAATGTATTCAAGAGCCTAAGTTGAAAGAATTTGAACTCCGTGAAAAATTAGGCATCCCAATAAAGATCGTCTGCGGGAATCAAAAGGCCAGAATATAGGAGCAACATGTATGGTTAAATTGATCCCACAAAAGAATGTAAACTGTTAGAGTATGTAATGGGCCTAATGGGCCCATTAGTCTTAGGGTTAATTAGAGATAAGGGTCGCTTGCTTAGGGGTCAAGTAAGCCTTGCTTGGGAGTCAAGTAAACCTCTCTATATAAAGAGAGAAGATGTATCAATCTAATCAAGCAAGAATTAAGAAGGAAATCCTTTCCCTGTTGCCTGGCCGTGGGCAAAAGGCCCCCGGCCGGCCCTCTCACGCCCTCCTTCTAGCAGCGCCATAACAATTTGGTATCAGCTAGCTTCGGTTCGATCATGTCTTCACCGCCGCCCAACCCGTCTCTTCCGCTGCCGGTCACCTGGTCGCCTCTAGCGACCACCACGACCGTCGCCCCGCTCCTGCTTGCGTCGGGATCCTCCGTCGCGCCCGCCCCCGCCGTCCTCACCCCGGAGGCGGTGTCCGGGGCGCTGCGGGACCTAACCCAGGCGGTCCAGGAGATCCGCCTGTTCTTGGCCGGGTCCTACAGGCCGCACCCGCTGCGCCGCCCATCGCCGCCACCGCGCCGCCGTGGCTGCCATGGCAGCCGCCGCACCAGGCGGCCTCCGCCGCGCTCGCTGGGCGGCTGCAGCTGCCATCCATCGCCACCACCGCCCCGCCCTAGCTGCAGTGGCAGCCGGCGCTCCGCCGCAGCAGCCGCTGCAGCTGCAGCAGCCACCGCCGGTCAGCTCCAGCCCCGCATCGACCGCGCCGGCGGGAGTCCCGATCCACCAGATCAAGTTCCCGCCGTCGCCATCACCGCTTCCCCAGGGCGTCCCCATCCAGCAGATCAAGTTCCCGCCGTCACCGTCACCGCTTCCGGCTTGGATCACTACCCGCCACGTGTCGGCGGCGGTGAGGCTGCAGGCTGCTGCGCGCGGCCTCCTAGCGCGTCGGCGTGTGCGGGAGATGTGTGGTCTACCGCTGCCGCTCCTCCCAGTTGCGCTTCGCTGCGCAAAGGACCTCGATCTCGTCCGCTGCGTCGGGGATCTTGGGCATGCTGTTTTTCCCATGGACAGCGACCTCAAAGTCTGCGACATCGGCGGTTGGGGGAGCGCACCCCTCCTCGCCATTCTCCATCGACAGCCCTCCAATCTTCTATGTGCGGTGCAGACCAACAGCCGTCCGGCGGGAAGAAGGCATGGTGTCACCGACAAGAGTGCACGACGTAGCACCACTGCATTCCGCCGCCGGCCGCCGCGAGGGCGCCTCTGCTGGTCGCTCTTGCGACCACTTCCAGGTGGCCATACACACACACTCCTTTTGTCCAGATGGTTTCCATGGGATCCAGGTGGCTGTGGCTGTACACGTGCACGTCCGACGTGCGGATGGTGTCCACTTTATGTTCAGGGGTCCAAAATAAAGCGTCCCAATCCATTTCAGGTTGAGAGTAATAAACCAAGCCAAGATGTAAAAGGCTTGTTTTTAGGTGTGTTTGTGTTGCATCGAGTCATGGTTATAAGTTGGTTAGGCTGCAGCTCGAGGACAAGCTGCATGTCCAGGTGGGGTGTAGTGTTAGAGTACGTAATGGGCCTGGGCCCGTTAGTCTTACGGTTAATTAGAGATAAGGGTCGCTTGCTTAGGGGTCAAGTAAGCCTTGCTTGGGAGTCAAGTAAACCTCTCTATATAAAGAGAGGAGATGTATCAATCTAGTCAAGCAAGAATTAAGAAGGAAATCCCTTCCCTCTTGCCCGGCCGTGGGCAAAAAGGCCCCCGGCCGGCCCTCTCGCACCCTCCTTCTAGCAGCGCCATAACATAAACACTACATGGACAAAATGATGCAATTCACTAATTCAAAATTGAGGAAATATTGTGGATACTGATTATATAGGTGTTTGACTTGATATCAGGTTATGTTTGAAGCAGAAGCTGCGTCTGTCTATTTTAAAGATCATCATTTTGGTAACATGGGCCATCTGGAACACTAGAAATGATTTATTTCTAAAGGTCTTCAGCCAAATCTATGCAGATGCAGGAATAGATTTAAGGAGGAAATGAGATTGCTTATTCACACAGCTAAAAGGAAAGCATACTCAGGGCTGCGACCTTCGGTTGAGGCGTTCATCTGACTTGGTGCATTCTAGTAAAGGGCTCTGCCTTGTGTTAGTTTTATTTTGTTTTATGTTTCCTGTACATCCTTCTAAACTTAAAATATAAATACACGCAGTAAGGAAATCTACTGTCTTCCTCAAAAAAACAACAGGTTGCAAGAACAGAAATCATCTATAGTAAGAATAACAGCGAAATCATCTCAAAAAAAAAGGATAACATCAATATAATTTGGACAAATATGACATAATTTATCTTTCCTGTTAATCTTCTGACGTCTAATTACCTTCCACTTTCACAACAGATGAAACTCTGATCTTTTTCTCCAACCTGCCTGAAGACGTGAAAGGGTAAGCTTTTCATAGGACATAAGGGCAAAATTTACACCTACAGTAAAATGACACGTGCAGATTTACAACAAGATTAACCATATGCAGGAAACCCAGAAGGAGGATTACTGCACAGAATAATGATAACAAGCCACGCTTGACGAAACAAACGCAAACATGCAACAATTGACTCTTAACATTCATAATAGTCCTCAATTTAAGCACATGGTACATGTGGAGAAATTGATTGACGAACTAGGAATATGGATCAAACCATTTAGATGAAACATCGAAACTTACCTGGTGAACTGTTCTTATTTGATGATGCTGGTACCCTCTTTGTAGATACTGATGTTTTTGCCTCGGCCTTTACATATCGAAAATCATCGATGTCAGGAACAGCACCAACCTGCATATGTGTAATATTTTCTTCAGTGGGACCTGAATTGGACCAAAAACCCAATAGTAGAAAAGGAAGCACTGCTAAACTGAGAGCACGAATGCACTGAAAGGGTTAAAGTGCAGCTGTACAATTACATCTCAGCATAACCGAACAGTCAAGCGCACAGTAATTTAAACCAAGTCCAGGAAGAAGAATCAGTGACTCTGCGCAACGCTTCATTTTTAATATGAAGAGAAACATTATTATAGTTAGTCAGCATATACCTGCTTCTTAGGATGCTCCTCCTTTACTTCAAGCACCCGGTTCAGCATTTTCCTCTCCACAGAATTCATTTCAGACTTGGAGTAGTCAAAACAAACACTGGGTTCACACTTCACTTCCTTTACACCTGAAAAGGCACCAGTCATGCTTTAGAAAAACGAGTAATAGTAAACACACTATGAAAACAAGAATGCGGATTTTAACAGTCATAGATATGAGTGAATGGAAAGTATCGAGTCATAGCTGAAGTGAATCGATGCGTAACAAATTTTGGTGATCTTATTTATGAAAGGAAAAAAGAAAATATTTTTGGATCGTATTTATGTCTTGAAATTAGAAGGTTCAGGCAACATGAACATACAGAAATAAGTGAGATAACTCATCTAAAAAATGTTTTCCTTAAGGGGGGTTACTGCACAGAATAATGTACAAGCCAAGCTTAAAGAAACAAACACAAACATGCAACAACTGACTCTTAACATTCATAATATTCCTTGAGCAATGCCAAAATATAACCGCATGGTACATGTAGAGCAATTTATTGACGAACTATGATAGACTTTTAGCATTCATAATAGTCCTTAAGCAATGCAAAATAAAAGCACATGGTATATGTAGAGCAATTGATTGACGAACTATGATTATCGATCAAACCATTTAGAGGAAACATCAAAACTTACCTGGTGAACTGTTCTTATTTGATGATGCTGGTACCCTCTTTGCACTTACTAATGTTTCTGCCTCAGTCTTTACATACCGAAAATCTTCGATGTCAGGAACAATACCAACCTGCATATGTGTAAATATTTTTCTCCAGTGGGACATGAATTGGACCAAAAACCAATAGTAGAAAAGGAAGCACTGTAAACTGACAACACGAATGCAGAAATGCACTGAAAGGTTTAAACTGCAGTTGTGCAATTACAATCTCAGAATAATTGAACACTCAAGCGGACAGTAATTTAAACCAAGGATTTGAGAAGTCCAGAAAGAAATTGAAAGATGCACAACGATTCCTTTTTAATATGAAGAAAAACGCTATTATAGTTAGTCAGCAGATACCTGCTTCTTAGGAAGCTCCTCCTTTACTTCAAGCACCCGGTTCAGCCTTTTCCTCTTGACGGAATTCATTTCAGACTTGGAGTAGTCAAAAGAGACACCGGGTTCACGCTTCACTTCCCTTGCACCTGGAAAATGCATCAATTCATACTTGATAGAAAACGAATAATGATACTAAACAAACTTCGGAAGTAGTGAGTCGTGGTTGAAGTGAATTGATGTGTAGTTAGGCTGAAAAAATGTTAGTGATCATACTTGAGCTTTTCTTCTTGCCAATAAGAAGATAAATGACAAGCAAACTTCTTGCATTTTATGAAAGGGAAAAATAATCAATTTTGGATCGTGTTTATGCCTTGAAATTAAAGCTTCAGCCTTCAGGCAACATGAACATACAGAAATAAGTGAGGCAACTCATCGGAAAAATTGTTTTCCCTACATTCAACAAACAAGCACATGATAACTAAAAGACTATGATGCATAAGAACATCACCAGCTTTTAGTGATAAGAAAATAAAACGTTATCCAGGTGGGGTTGCTTCCATCTTTTGTAGCATTTCCAGAAAAAGCCGCGCCAGGGGAGAAAGGACTGAAACTTTGCGACTTTGCAAACATATTTCACACAGATTAAAAGTGTATGACATCTTTTTAACAAATTTAGGATTGTATTTATGTCTTGAAATTAAAAGGTTCAGACAACATGAAAAATACAGAAATAACTCATCTACGCAATGTCTTCCTTACATTCTCTTTTTAGGGAACCTTGCATTCAACACACATGCACATGATTACTAAAAGTGTATGACCCATGGGAATATCACCGAATCTTCAAGAGAGCACACTGATTTCACACAATTTGTCAAGTGAAATGAACAATTCCGGCCACTAAGCTTTTAGTGATGAGAAAAAATTTGTTTTCGGCGGGTGGGGTTGCTTCCAACTTTAGTACTAGCATTTCAAAAAATAACCGCTTCCTCCACAGGCTTAAAGAAATAACAAATTAAATGTACAAGTACAATTTCCATAATACTCCCTCCGTTCCAAAATAGATGACTCAACTTTATACTAACTTTAGTACAAAGTTAGTACAAAGTTGAGTCATCTATTTTGGAACGGAGGGAGTAGCAGCAAATGGAGCAAGGAAATACACAAGCACAGAACTGAATTCAAAAGGGGGGAAAGAGGCGAACTTTCAGCTGGGTTGAGCTCCGGGCGGGATGCGCGGGTGAGCCTGGAGGCGGGCCGCGAGCTGGACATGGCGGAGATCGACGAGAAGAGGCCAATGCGGGACGGGAGGAGATGGAATTGAAAGGGCATGGGCGGCTGATGCGCGCCACTGCGTTAGGGTTTTATGAGCAACGGGAGGGAGGGAGGGAGGAACAGGGCTGCTGGTTGCTTTCCAAGTTTTCCCCTGTCTTCGTCTTGGTGGGTGGGGTCTTCCCCTGCGGGCTGCGGCGAGTGGCGCTCCACGGCGATGCGTGGCTTCCTTCTTGCGGCAGCCAGGTTTGTCTCGTGGGATACTGCGTCGCCTCTCGTAATCGGGTTGTTTGTTGGCCTTCGAGTGGAAGTGTGGAACCCTGTCGTGTCAACTGGTTAAACTAATCACAAGTAATCAAGTGCTAGACATATTCAACAAGGATCACCAAAACGGACGCGAATGTTTGGACCGTCTAAAATTAAAGTTATTATAAGAGGAAGGCATGTCATCAACAAATCGTCCGCAAATATTTGGATCGTGAGGCCTCCAACATAAGTCATCAAATTCAGTCGGACCGGTCCACACATCCAAAACCCACAGCCTAACCAGAAATTAAGGGAAGATCCGACGGAGTCCGGCCATCTACCACGTCACACGTCGACATCTCGGACCCATCCCAAAAGCCCTCTTCCGCCATCTGGCCCTAGGACCTCGGTGCATTCACACCGTCTGCCCACTTACCCGCATTCACTTCGGCGCTGCGACAGAAAAGGCTATTCCGTCTTTAAAGCCGGATGGCCTCCTCCCCTTAAAGCCTATCCACACACTCATGAAGGATCCGAAGGAAGCTCCGGATCGAGTTCTCACCAGCGCCCACGGGCCCGTCCTCATCCACCTTGAAGGTGGAGTGCTCCCCTTGGACGAGGAGGAACAGAGGTCGCCCCTGCTCATCGTTGCGACGGGTGATGAGTTCACCACGCAAATGGAGAAGGTGATGCGGCGGTCCCTGGCCGGCCAGGGTATGGCGGTCGTCCCATCCTCGCAACCGTGGTATCCAATCGGACGCCGCCACGTGAAGGAGGATGTGTCGTCCCCTCCACTCAACCACGACGTCCAGATTGAACGTCGCGTGAAGGAGGAACCTCTGCCGTCGCTAGCCAGGCAACCAGTGGCGGTGCCCGGTCCTCCCCGCCGTCGTCTAAGCCACCCCCACACCTCTACTACTACCTCGAGGGTGCGGGTCCCGGGAGTGCCTCCTCGTCCAAGTCCAAAGTCATGGCAAAGGCGCGCATGAGGCGTTCGTGAAGAACCAGGTGGCGCCGACATACTGCTTGCGACGGCTTGGGCCATCGATCCATCCAAGACAACCGAGTAGTCGGAACCCCGCCACTAACGTCGGCTCAATGACCGGCTCCTCAAAGGAGGGGTCGGCGGAGTCCAAACGCGCCTTTTCATTCGAGTCACCGAAGACAATCGATGCAAAGGAGTGGAGGATGTGATAGAGCATCTGCACCGAGCGCGCGGCGATGGCCAGGCAAGGATGTTTCAACACCTGGTGGACCTTCTGCCACTAGCGCGACAATGACAACAACTAGCATGGATGACGATGAAGATGTTGATGACCTCGATGGCAATGCCTAGGAACCTTCCGATACCTCGCATAGTTTAGTTAGCTTTTAGTTTCAATTTAGTTTGAACTTGTTAAATTTCGTCCGTTTGGTTGTAAATATTTCAAACTATGTTAAATTTCGTATGTTTAGCTGTTTGTGCCTTTTCGTTTCATGGTTGTAGGGCCTCCGCCCCCGCCTTGTTGATGTTTGGTGATCCGCATTGGAGATGTCTTTAGACGCTGTCAATGTAACGGGCATGGAATTTTAGTTCGTCAAAATCTTTAGAGACAACCACAATAATGCTGTTTTATTAATTGGTTTAGGGATTAAATTAGCATTTCAACATTGTGTTATGATTCAAACATTGGGGTGCTTGGTTGCTCAAACATCGAGATTAAATTATCTGTGCAAAATCCGACAATAATAGACCAGTGATTCCAGTACAGCTAGCCACAAAAATGTAACCACATTTGCAAAAAGAGATTATGATGACCAGCATTCCAACCACATTTGCAAATCAATCTCCATAAACATGATAGATGAATTTATTAAAAGTGCACTACTAGAAAGATCAACAAACCATGCGCTTGATCTAAGGAGCCTACCATGCAAAACGACAGCAATTCACACGACAGGCAGGAAACGAACACTCAGCAGCCTTTCACTACTGGTCCAGGTCAAAGGCAACGGTTTCTTCTGTGACATCAACCACCTCCTCCGCCTCAATCTCCTTGTATTCCGCCTCTTCTTCCTTGTCACTGTCCTCCCCGCCTCTAAGCTGCATCCTGAATTCTCGCTCCTCTTCATGCAGCTGCTTCCACTTGGCGACCCATGCTTCCCACACCTCTTGAAGCCGCATCCGTCTCTTGCGCTCCTCCTCGTCCAAAAGGTGGTGCACGTCCTGATCCTCTTGTTCGTACTTCTTGCTGTACCGTTTGAGGTTCTTTGAGATGTCCTCCTCCTTCTCCGGAGTAAGTAGCGACGGTGGCCTTGGGCGCCATTGGAACTGTACCATCATCATGCAAAGGGCAAAAGCATTACTACAGAAGGATAGATACAGCAATGCATAGACTCAAACAACAAACGAGGGATGGATGGAATGGAAGCTCTACCTGATAGAATTGATCCTTTAAAACCTTGTATATTTGCTTGCCATTGAAGGACCAGATTTGGAAACCATTTTCCATCTCATGAACCGAGGTAACTGCAGTTGCGAGATATCTGAACAAGCAAGTTCCAAAACCATCTTAGTTCATCCGTGGTAAACCAAACACATCTTGGCTCTACTGAATTACAAGGGAATCATGGTAAATGAAACACTATTATTACTACTTCCTCTGTCCCAAAATTCTTGTCTTAGATTTATCTAGATACGGTATTTAGACAAAATCTAAGACAAGAATATTGGGACGGAGGGAGTATTTGTTAATTTCAACTACTAAGTCCATGCAATTTGAGGGTGAGTGTTGTTTTAACAGGTGAAGACAATTAAAAATTTCAGCTGAGCATCTACGTTCGTAGTGTTCAGGGTGTGATAATTCCTGTAACCTATTCAGTGTATGTTTATTATTGCTTTAACATTTGTTTTGTAAATATCACCAGATAGCGACGAGAAGAAAATTTTCAATTAAGTGATAGGCTCACCTTCCAGTAGGATCCCACATGATGTCAGTCGCCATAAAATGTTCTCCTGTCGCCATGGTCTCAAGTTCATCAACGTTGAAGAACTCCAGCTGGCCATTGAAACCCCTCATCCCTGCCAGAACAATGAAACGCCCAGCAGGAGACCAGAACAATGCATTGGCCTGCTTGCCCTTGAGTGTGGTGAGCTTGAACACACGACTAACATTATTGTTGACTGCTTTCATGGTGTAGAAACTTATATCAGGCTTAGGCCCATCACCATGAATAACAGCAAAGCGGTGACCTTTAGGCTCCCATGCAAAGGCAATTATCTTGTCATTCTTGTTGTCCAATTCAAAGACCTCAATTGGGATGTCTCTTTCCTTGATTCTGAACAGCTCGAACCCAGTGTAAATGCTCTTCTTTGTTTTTGTGTACCTGTCTACCTGGACAGCCAGATATTCTCCATTGTTTTGCCAGTACATTTTGCAGTCGCTCACACTGAAAAGATTTTTCTGCCGAATCTCCTCTTTGCCCGGAATTTGCACAAGACTCACCTTTCAACACAAAACACATATTTTAGCAATCGATGCTAACTGAATAAACATCTTAAAAGAGGTAGCAGTAGCAATTTGTACTTACCCTGGCAGGCTGATTTCCACCACCCAATTCAGGCACAAAGAGTGATATGATAGGATCAGTGGGAGACCAACTGAAGTCAACCACATTTTCTACCTTCAAGGACTTCTTATCAATAAGAGCGAACGTCTCAGTATCATAGACAGATATAACATTCTTTCCAAGCCTAGCAAAATACTTATCATCTCTTCCACCACCCCACCTTAAAAAAAAAACACATAAATAAAAACATCCTAAGCATCCAACCATGACAACCTAATATGATGTGCATTCACTTCGAAGCACAAAAGTAGTGGGTTCACCTGAAGATAGGCCATGAAACACCAGACACACCCATATTTCCACCAGTAGTGAAATCATCAGCACTTCCCTTGAACTCCCGCATTACTTTTCCAGTCCGTACATCAAAGATATTTAGTACAACCCTCTACAAGTATAACATTTGCAAGTCAGATAGGAGACAAGATATGAACAGAAAGAAGTCTTGTAACATTCACTTACATGTGTGTCTATGGGGTTGCTGGGCTCATGGCTGCTGTAAGTAATCAAATATTTCTCACCGGGAGAGAAATCGATGAGTTTCAACTGTGACAGGTAGCTGTCAGCTAAAAGGACATTGTGTATTGCATATATTTACTGTTAGCACAAACCATTACCTGTGGATGAAGAAAGCGCATTAGACGAACAAACTTATCATCACCACCCCACACCTGCGCGCCCTGCCTATGCACGGTAGCCAAGTGTGTTCCAAGAGGGGACCATTGAATATAGCTATCCGTCCAGTACTGTCAAAGAAGAAGGATACAGGATATTCATGAAAATTAGTTCTCCTTATAGGATATAGCCATGACCTTTAGTTTCCATTTTCCAAAAAAACTAAAAGCAAAAGGTAAATAAAAAAATGAAGCACCTGCTTTTGGTACACAAGCTCAGGCATTGCCCGTCTAGCGTCATTCCAGTACACTTCCGTGAACGTACCAGCACGGATCACAAACTGATCTCTGGCCTTATCATCAGTTAGCCACTTCAGAAGATTTTCCTGCAACACATACACATATAACAGTCAAGTTACATAAAACCTCTAGTAATGTAAAGAAATAAACAAGTGTGTGTATGGTGGTGGGGGGTAGAGAATACGCACTCCAGGAGTGTATGGCTTGATTTCAGCAGGCGCCCACTCATCAGGAACTTTCATGTACTTCTCAAAGTCATCAAACATATTAACAGAAAATATGTGAGATTTGTCCAGTTTGTAGCCACGTGTTTTTTCCATAGCAAACTCAGCTTCCTGGCACATTGTCAAATAATCCTCTTTCAATCAACCAAGAGGGTCATGATAATTCCAGTCACAGAATGCAAAACAATTTATGAAAGCAAAAGTGGAGTTAAATTCGGATGGGCATTTAATTAAATTTGGTCATAATAATAGAACACTATCACATACTAGCAATAATCCAGTAAAACTAAAAGTACAAAGTCTTGCTTCGCACAATCGTCTTGCTACAGAAAAATCCCAACAATTAAGCAATAGAACAAACTCTAGCAAAACAAAGGTGTTTCCATGCATGTTTCCACTCAGTTGATTATCTTCTTCCGATCCACGTACAAAAGTTAATCAGGATTGAGAGTTCAAATGGAACAGGGATGACCTTTCTCATTGTAGAAATGCACATGACTTGCAAAGGTAACAGAATCAAGCCATTGCCTCATTCCATCATGCAGATATGTATGTATAAATAAACCTAACTTACAACAAGCAACATACCTGCGGAGTATTGAACTCAATGAAGCAGTAGCCCTGGGTCTTCTTGGTCTCTGGGTCCGTAGGCATCCAAAGCCCACCTTCCTTGATCACACCAAGCTGACCATATATCTTGCGCAAAACATTCTCCAGCTTCTCATACTTCTCTGGGGGAACGACCGGCAGATTGTCCACCACAATAATGTTTGCAAAACCCATCTCGAGCTCTGGAATGTCCTCGTTCTGAAGCAAATCCTCGTCGTCACTGCAAACCATGATCGAATGGCAACACAGATAAAAAAATCAAGAGATACTCTGAGGCAGGAAAACTACAGATTAATGTGAAGATGCCCCGGAATTAGTTTCGCTCTTGGTATAATTGGATTGTTAAGCAAGATTGCTAATGGTGGCGTATGAGCAAGATTGGTTCTACCTGAGGATACCGAAGTCCTCGCCGGGCGGGAGGGTTATGGAGTCGACGTCGACGGAGTCAAGGTCGATCCCCAGCTCCCGCGCGCGCGCATCCATGGCTTCCATCGAGATCGCAAGCGCCATCTTCCACGGAGTTTGGGGGCACCCGCAGGTGAGCGGCGGAGCGCAGGCGAGGGCGAGCGAGCGGCGGAGACGAAGCGAGAGGTGGCGGAGGCGCTGTAGAGCTCTAGGGTTTAGGGTTCGGGGGCGATGGATTCGGACGGGGGGACTGGGGCACCTGCTATGTGAGGAGAGCCGGCCCAGTAGCACGCGTGGCCGGTACGTCACGTGCCGTTGTGGGCCGTTTCGTGCCAGCCACGTTTAAGCTTGGGTCGGGCCGTTCGGGAGTGCTATCGATTCGCTCGATACTCGGCATTTTTCAGAAAAATGATATTTAATATGTCAAAAAAATCTCAACTATTTTCTGAGGGTTTATCTCAACCAAAAAAACTGAACACAATCTTTGATGTATTCTTTTTTTTTTGCGCTGGTAAAAGAGTTTTATTCCATATGCGTAGGGTTACAATCAAGAGGCAAGAGATCCTCAACACACAGTGGACCTCAACCAAGCCATACAGCAGTAGTGCTCTCTGTACAACTATGCAGGGCCAAACGATCTGCTACCCTATTTTGCACACGACTAATTTTCAAGGGAATGAAAACTTTATCTACCATGAGATGACGAATCTCAGCAACTAGATGCCCGTAGGCAGATCTGGATAAGTTGTCACCAGACAAAGCGGAGAGGGCGATAGAAGAGTTCGACTGGACTATGATAGGTAGCTCACAGTGCTGGATAGCAAGAGCCATACCCTGCATTAGCGCATGCAATTCCGCTTTCAATGCTTCATTGCAGTTAAAGATGCACCGGTATGCTGAAAAAATAACACTCCCATCATGTCACCTCAAAACCATACCTGTCGCTGCTGGACCATTAGATTGTAAGAAAGATCGATCAACAGACAGGGCCGCCCTACCCGGTGGTGGCCTCGGCCAGGGAAGAACTAAGGCCTCCTTTCTGCTTGACAGCCAGGCCTCCTTCTGCTTGACAGTTGGCTCCTCCCGCATCATAGGTATCTTCCCTTTGACAATCTCTTCAGTAGAGTATTTCCTGGAGAGATCTAAGGACTACAAATAACTCTATAAATATAAAACTGTTGCAGCCACCGTTGGCACTTCCTTTCCATGCACCAAATCGGACCGGAGTGACCAAATACGCCAAATCAGCATGATCACACACTCCCTCACCAACTCATTATAGTTTCCCAACACATTCAATAACCACTCCTGGCATGTGTCCTGCAACAGCTCATGGCGTGGTAAGCTCCACACCATTCTCATTTATCGCCAAACTTCCCGTGCATGATCACATGTAACTAGGGCATGGAAGTTGGTTTCCTTCTCCTTCGCGCACAGAGGACATGTATCTCTTGTAGAAATATGACGATATTTTTTGCATGTATTAGTGGCTAGTGCACCCGAGACCACCTTCCATGACAAGATCCTCATCTTGAGGGGTACCTTAGCACCCCATATGCATTGCCAAACCGGTCGCTCCCCTGATGGATTGTTGCTGGACGCAGTTATCATACCAGGGTCGGCGCCCAAAGTAGCCAACCTATATGCACTCCGCACAGTGAACTGTCCGCTTCTTTCTGGGAACCAGGCTAGGAAGTCTTGGCCATTCCTCAGCGAGGTACGGATCTTAAGAATCTCACGTACATCCATGTCCCAAAAATGTTCTCGCAATCTTTGCTCATTCCAGGCACCATGTTCATCCAAAAAATCAGCCACCCAATTCAGTCTACAGTTTACATTTTGGTGTTATTGGCCAAAGATTATGACCCCTCGGAATCCAAGCATCTCTTCAAGTTCTAATTAACGCCCCGTCTCCCACACGCCAAATAATGCCTTTCTTCACCAATTCAAGACCATGTACAATTCCCTTCCACACTGCGGATGAGCTCGCAGGGAACACTATATCCAACAGGTTACCATGGGGATAATATTTGGCTCTAAGAAGTCTCGCACACGGGCTATCTGGATAGTCCAACAATCGCCAAGCTTGCTTAGCTAGCAAAGCCTGGTTGAAAGCTCTCATATCGCGGAAACCCATGCCCCCCATAGACTTGGGTACCACCATCTTCTTCCAACTCACCCATGCCATCTTTCTTTTCCCATTTTCCACCCCCACCAATACTGCCTCATCATCCTTGTCAAGTGATGACCCACAAGTATAGGGGATCAATTGTAGCTCTTTTCAATAAGTAAGAGTGTCGAACCCAACGAGGAGCAGAAGGAAATGACAAATAGTTTTTAGTAAGGTAATATCTGCAAGTGCTGAAATTGTAAGCAGCGGAGTAGTTTGATAGCGAGATAACTTGTAACAAACAAGTAACGGTAGTAGTAACAAAAGTGCAGCAAGGTAGCCCAATCCTTTTGAGGCAAAGGACATGCCAAAACGGTCTCTTATGATAAGCAAAGCGTTCTTGAGGGTACACAGGAATTTCATCTAGTCACTTTCATCATATTGGTTTGATTTGTGTTCGCTACTTTGATAATTTGATATGTGGATGGACCCACTACTGCAGGATGCTGCTAACGTGACACTACGATCAGAGACCCTTTCACGAAACTATGTGCGATGCATCAATCACAAACGGGGATGTAAAAAAACCGTCAAAAAAGGTGCAAAATGTTTGCAATGGAGGATGCATCAAACACGATTCAGATTTTAGTTGCGTGTGCGATCCAGGACATACGGTTCAGTCCAATGAACTGTTTGCGATGAGGCGGAACAAAAGAAACGGGCAGCCTAATGAAGGCGTGTGCGATATAGAGCATACGGTTCACTCGGATGAACTGTTTGTGATTAGACAACACAAAAGAAACGGGCAGCCAGATGAAGTTGTGTGCGATATACAACATATGGTTCACTCGGATGAACTGTTTGTGATTAGGCAACACAAAAGAAACGGTCAGACAGATCAAGGTGTGTGTGATTGAGGGCATACGCTTCAAAAGGATTAACTGTTTGCGATTAGGCAACAGAACAGAAATGGGTAAGCCAGATCAAAGTGTCTGCGATTGATGGCATACACTTCACATGGATGAACTGTTTGTGATTAGCCACAACAAACTGAAACAGTTAGATAGATCAACGTGTGTGCGCTAGACGGGCACACCCGTTCTAATTAAAAGACGTGTGCTGACATTGCCTAGTGCGGTGCACCTTATGATGCAAACGCCACATACGTGGCCGAGAAGGCGTACGTGCCCACGTTACGCCTTCCGGGAATAGTGCCACACTTATAACCGTCAGTAAATTTTGAGCATGTGCCCCGTCACATTCCAAATTGTAAACCTCTTCACACCGATCAAAACCTAAACGGTTTCCCACTTAGAAGCGTATTACTATGCGGTTATAAATACTACTACTCCAAGATGATTGCACATTCCTTCTCAACTCCTCATCCACAAAAAGTAAAAAAACAAGTCATTCATCATCGTTCCCTTGCGTCCGCCATGGCCAGCATGAGTTCTGGTCGAGATTGCCACCGGGAGAGGCGAGCACGGAAGTGGGAGCACGAGATGTCCCGCCGCCGCGATAGCAGCCAACATGTCTGCCGCCGCACGGCCGTAGCAGCAGAGAGAACCCCACGCGCCAAAGCAAAGACGGAGGACCCGCCGCGCCGTCGATGCAGCAGACTGGTCCGGCCGCGCCGCGTAAGCAAAAGAGATGTCCCGCCACGCCATGAATGCAGCAGAGATGTCCTCCCTTGCCGCGGCGGCTTGGGAAAATGCCTCGCGGGCAGACGAGGACTCTTACAGGCGCATGCGTGCCCTCGTCCATAGGCAGATGGATTAGATCTCTAGGCGGGCGAGGTTGCAGGATGACCTGCAAGCCTCGTTTGAACAGTCTACCGACGTCATCCGGCAACTAAATGAGAGCAATGTGAAGCTCCAGGCAGAGGGCGACCTGCTGAGGGCGAAGATCGTCGAAAGTGCGGAGCAGCAGGAGTAGACCACTACCTTGTTGAAGAGGACCGGTGTCATCATCGAGAAATTTATGGACGAGAATGCCATGCTGCGCAACGAGCGCAGAAGGCTGGTGGAGGAATCCGTGGATGCTCTCAACCAGCATCTTGAGGACAAGAAAGAGCTCAATTACCGCAGGACACACATGTGATTTTTCAAACAACTTTGATGCACTGGAGCACGTGCTTGTAGTTCAAATTTGAATTATGCACACTAAATGCCCAGAAACTCAATTAATGTAAAAAAAGCCAAAAAAAACATGGAATAATTCCAAAATTTAGCACGATACTTTTATTTGGTCTAATCTGGCCGTATAAAAAAAATTAAGGCGGGAGAAGGGAGTGTATGTATGTCGTTTCGCACATGGAGGTGACATGTTCCCTCTCGGAACCACGAGCCTTCTTGAGGGAAGCTCTGGTCTGCAAGAAGCCTACACCAAAGCTTGTCCGAATTCGGCCAAAAAAATTACCGCATCATGTTCGTGCCATGTCATGACACCATGCCAAGTTTCATGATTTTCAGACGTGTTTTGGAATTACAGGAATTAAAAAACCAAGTTTCTCAATCTTTCCGGCCGAGCCACGACGCCCAGTTGTTTGAATTTCACTCCCATCTCTTGCATGGGACCTAGAAATTCAGACAAGGACACACATGTGATTTTTCAAACAACTTTGATGCACTGGAGCACGTGCTTGTAGTTCAAATTTGAATTATGCATAGTAAATGCCCAGAAACTCAATTAATGTATAAAAAAGGCGAAACAAGCCCGAAATAATTCCAAAATTTAGCAGGGTACTTCTATTTGGTCTAATCTGGCTGTGTAAAAAAATTAAGGCAGGAGAAGGGAGTGTACGTATGTCGTTTCGCACACGAAGGTGACACGTTCCCTCTCGGAACCACGAGCCTTCTTGAGGGAAGCTCCGGTTTGCAAGAAGCCTACACCAAAGCTTGTCCCAATTAGGCCAAAAAAATTACCGCATCATGTGCGATGCCATGACACCATGCCAAGTTTCATGATTTTCAGGCATGTTTTATAATTACAGGAATTAAAAAACCAAGTTTCTCAATCTTTCCGGCCGCGTCACGACACCCAGATGTTTGAATTTCACTCTCATCTCTTGCATGGGACCTAGAAATTTACCCAAGGACACACATGTGATTTTTCAAACAACTTTGATGCACGGGAGCACGTGCTTGTAGTTCAAATTTTAATTATGCACATTAAATGCCCAGAAACTCAATTAATGTATAAAAAAGCCAAACGAATACGGAATAAGTCCAAAATTTAGCACGATACTTCTATTTGGTCTAATCTGCCCGTGTAAAAAAATTAAGGCGGGAGAAGGCAGTGTACGTATGTCGTTTCGCACACGGAGGTGACATGCGTTCCCTCTCGGAACCAGGAGCCTTCTTGAGAGAAGCTCCGGTTTGCAAGAAGCCTACACCAAAGCTTGTCCCAATTCGGCCAAAAAATTACCGCAGCATGTTCGTGCCATGTCATGACACCATGCCGAGTTTCATGATTTTCAGCCGTGTTTTGGAATTACAACAATTAAAAAACCAAGGTTATCAATCTTTCCGGCCAAGCCATGACGCCCAGATGTTTGAATTTCACTCCCATCTCTTGCATGGGACCTAGAAATTCACCCAAGGACACACATGTGATTTTTCAAACAACTTTGGTACACTGGAGCACGTTCTTATAGTTTAAATTTTAATTATGCACATTAAATGCCCAGAAACTCAATTAATGTATAAAAAAGGCCAAATGAACACGGAGAAATTCCAAAATTTAGCACGATACTTCTATTTGGTCTAATCTGCCTGTGTAAAAAAATTAAGGCAGGAGAAGGCAGTGTACGTTGCTACCTCTTGAGCACTGCGTTGGTTTTCCCTTGAAGAGGAAAGGGTGATGCAGCAAAGTAGCGTAAGTATTTCCCTCAGTTTTTGAGAACCAAAGTATCAATCCAGTAGGAGGCTACGCGCGAGTCCCTCGCACCTACACAAACAAATAAATCCTCGCAACCAACGCGATAAGGGGTTGTCAATCCCTACACGGTCACTTACGAGAGTGAGATCTGATAGATATTATAGGATAATATTTTTGGTATTTTTATGATAAAGATGCAAAGTAAAATAAAAGCAAAGTAAAAAGCAATAGAAATAACTAAGTGTTGGAAGATAAATATGATGGAAGATAGACCCGGGGGCCATAGGTTTTACTAGTGGATTCTCTCAAGAGCATAAGTATTTTACGGTGGGTGAACAAATTACTTTTGAGCAATTGACAGAATTGAGCATAGTTATGAGAATATCTAGGTATGATTATGTATATAGGCATCACGTCCGAGACAAGTAGACCGACTCCTGCCTGCATCTACTACTATTACTCCACACATCGACCGCTATCCAGCATGCATCTAGAGTATTAAGTTCAAGAAAACAGAGTAACGCCTTAAGCAAGATGACATGATGTAGAGGGATAAATTCATGCAATATGATAAAAACCACATCTTGTTATCCTCGATGGCAACAATACAATACGTGCCTTGCTGCCCCTACTGTCACTGAGAAAGGACACCTCAAGATTGAACCCAAAGCTAAGCACTTCTCCCATTGCAAGAAAGATCAATCTAGTAGGCCAAACCAAACTGATAATTCAAAGAGACTTGCAAAGATAACTAATCATACATAAAAGAATTTAGAGAAGATTCAAATATTGTTCATAGATAAACTTGATCATAAACCCACAATTCATCGGTCTCAACAAACACACCGCAAAAGAAGATTACATCGAATAGATCTCCACAAGAGAGGGGGAGAACATTGTATTGAGATCCAAAAAGAGAGAAGAAGCCATCTAGCTAATAACTATGGACCCGAAGGTCTGAGGTAAACTACTCACACTTCATCGGAGAGGCTATGGTGTTGATGTAGAAGCCCTCTGTGATCGATGCCCCTTCCGGCGGAGCTCCGAAAAGATGGGATCTCGTGGGTACGGAAGGTTGCGGCGGTGGAATTAAGTTTTTGGCTCCTTATCTGATCGTTTGGGGGTACGTAGGTATATATAGGAGGAAGGAGTACGTCGGTGGAGCAACATGGGGCCCACAAGGGTGGAGGGCGCGCCCAGGGGGGTAGGCGCGCCCCCTACCTCGTGGCTTCCTGGTGGCTTTCTTGACGTAGGGTCCAAGTCTCCTGGATCATGTTCGTTCCGAAAATCACGTTCCCGATGGTTTCATTCCGTTTGAACTCCGTTTGATATTCTTTTTTTCGAAACACTAAAATAGGCAAAAAAAACAGCAATTCTGGGCTGGGCCTCCGGTTAATAGGTTAGTCCCAAAAATAATATAAAAGTGAATAATAAAGCCCAATAATGTCCAAAACAGAAGATAATATAGCATGGAGCAATCAAAAATTATAGATACGTTGGAGACGTATCATACGTATGTCATTTCGCACACGGAGGTGACACGCGTTCCCTCTCAGAACCAGGAGCCTTCTTGAGGGAAGCTCCGGTTTGCAAGAAGCCTACACCAAAGCTTGTCCCAATTCGGCCAAAAAAATTACCGCAGCATGTTCGTGCCATGTCATGACACCATGCTAAGTTTCATGATTTTCAGCCGTGTTTTGGAATTGCAGGAATTAAAAAACCAAGTTTCTCAATCTATCCGGCCGAGCCACGACGCCCAGATGTTTGAATTTCACTCCCATCTCTTGCATGGGACCTAGAAATTCACCAAGGACACACATGTGATTTTTCAAACAACTTTGGTGCACTGGAGCACGTGCTTGTAGTTCAAATTTGAATTATGCACACTAAATGCCCAGAAACTCAATTAATGTGTAAAAAGGCCAAACAAACACGGAATAATTCCAAAATTTAGCATGATACTTGTCACGCCCAATATGCGACCCTATCCAAAAGGAACTCGACGGTCCCACCAAGGATAGACCCGCATTTGAAACGCTTTTGCAAGGTGGATATCATTACATCAACATTACATAATAGATGGAGATACATACATAAGGCACAAATGCCACAAGAATACAACAATACTGTTGGAAATATGCCCTAGAGGCAATAATAAAAGCATTATTATTATATTTCCTTGTTCATGATAATTGTCTTTTATTCATGCTATAATTGTATTATCCGGAAATCGTAATACACGTGTGAATACATAGACCACAATACGTCCCTAGTGAGCCTCTAGTTGACTAGCTCGTTGGCCAAGATAGTCATGGTTTCTGACTATGGACATCGGATGTCATTGACAACGGATCACGTCATTAGGAGAATGACGTGATGGACAAGACCCAATCCTAAGCATAGCACAAGATCGTGTAGTTCGTTTTGCTAGAGCTTTTCCAATGTCAAGTATCTCTTCCTTAGACCATGAGATCGTGTAACTCCCGGATACCGTAGGAGTGCTTTGGGTGTACCAAACGTCACAACGTAACTGGGTGACTATAAAGGTGCACTACAGGTATCTCCGAAAGTGTCTGTTGGGTTGACACGGATCGAGACAAGGATTTGTCACTCCGTATAACGAAGAGGTATCACTGGGCCCACTCGGTAGTGCATCATCATAATGAGCTCAAAGTGTCCAAGTGTCCGTCACGGATCATGCATTATGGTACGAGTAAAGTGACTTGCGTGCGAGGCTGAGCGAGGTATTGGGATACCGACGATCGAGTCTCGGCAAGTAACATACCGATTGACAAAGGGAATAGTATACGGGTTGCTTGAATCCTCGACATCGTGGTTCATCCGATGACATTATCGAGGAGCATGTGGAGCCAACATGGGTATCCAAATCCGCTGTTGGTTATTGACCGAGGCGTCTCGGTCATGTCGCATGTCTCCTGAACCCGTAGGGTCTACACACTAAGGTTCGGTGATGCTAGGGTTATTAGGAAGACTTGTATGTGATTACGAATGTTGTTGAGTCCGGATGAGATCCCGGACGTCACGAGGAGTTCGAAGGGTCCGGAGGTAAAGATTTATATATGAGAAGTTGTCAAGCGGACACCGGAAAGTTTGAGGGCATACCGGTATTGTCTGGGGCCACCGGAAGGGTTCCGGAGGTCCACCGGGAGGGGCCACCTCCGGGGCCAATGGGCTGCGTGGGGCAGGAGCCAGCCCTGGTGGGCTGGGCTCCCCCTTGGGCCCATGCGCCTAGGGTTGGGGGAACCCTAGAGGGCGCCCCTTGCTTGGGGGCAAGCCCCCCCCTCCAGCCGCCGCCCCCTCTAGATTCCCATCTAGAGGGGCCCCCTGACCCTTCCCCTATAAATAGAGGGGTGAGGGAGGCTGCATACACAAGCCAAGCGCAGCCCTCCCTCCCCAACACCTCTCCTCCTCCGTGCGTGCTTGGCGAAGCCTGCGAGATCTTGCTCCACCAACTACACCACGCCGTCGTGCTGCCGTTGGAGCTGTCTTCTTCAACCTCTCCTCCTCCTTGCTGGATCAAGGCGGAGGAGACGTCGTCCGTCACCGTCACGTGTGTTGAACGCGGAGGTGCTGTCCGTTCAACACTTGGTCATCGGTGATCCGAATCACGGCGAGTCGACTCCTCATCACCATCCCTTGAACGCTTCCGCACTTTCGATCTACAAGTGGTATGTAGATGCAAACTCACTCCCTTGACTCGTTGCTTAGATGAACTCATAGATGGATCTTGGTGAAACCGTAGGAAAAATTTAATTTTCGCAATGTTCCCCAACAGTGGCATCATGAGCTAGGTCTATCGTAGTTCTCTATTGCACGAGTAGAACACAATTTTGTTGTGGGCGTGGATCTTGTCAACTTACTTGCCGCTACTAGTCTTATCTTGCTTCAGCGGTATTGTGGGATGAAGCGGCCCGGACCAACCTTACACGTGCGCTTCGTGAGACCAGTTCCACCGGTGACATGCACTAGTTGCATAAGGTGGTCAAGGGTGTCTGTCTCTCCCACTTTAGTTGGAGCGGACTCGATGAAAAGGGTCCTTATGAAGGGTAAATAGAAGTTGACAAAATCACGTTGTGGTTATTCATAGGTAAGAAACCGTTCTTGCTAGAACCCAATTGCAGCCACGTAAAAGATGCAACAACAATTAGAGGACGTCTAACTTGTTTTTGCAGCAATTGTCATGTGATGTGATATGGCCAAGTTGTGATGAATGATGAATGACATATTGTGATGTATGAGATCATGTTCTTGTAATAGGAATCACGACTTGCATGTCAATGAGTATGACAACCGCAGAGAACCATAGGAGTTGTCTTTAATTTTGTATGACTGCGTGTCATTGAAGAACGCCATGTAAATTACTTTACTTTATTGCTAAACGCGTTAGCCATAGAAGTAGAAGTAGTCGTTGGCGTGACAACTTCATGAAGACACGATGATGGAGATCATGGTGTCATGCCGGTGACAAGATGATCATGGAGCCCCGAAGATGGAGATCAATGGAGTTTTATGACATTGGCCATATCATGTCACTATTATATAATTGCATGTGATGTTTATTATGTTTATGCATCTTGTTTACTTAGAACGACGGTAGTAAATAAGATGATCCTTACAACAATTTCAAGAAGTGTTCTCCCTAACGTGCACCGTTGCTAAAGTTCGTCATTTCGAAGCACCATGTGATGATCGGGTGTGATAGATCCTTATGTTCACATACAACGGGTGTAAGACAGTTTTACACATGCAAAACACTTAGGGTTAACTTGACGAGCCTAGCATGTACGCACATGGCCTCGAACACGGAGACCGAAAGGTCGAACACGAGTCGTATGGAAGATACGATCAACATGAGAATGTTCACCGACGATGACTAGTCCGTCTCACGTGATGATCGGACACGGCCTAGTCGACTCGGATCGTGTAACACTTAGATGACTAGAGGATGTCTAATCTGAGTGGGAGTTCATTAAATAATTTGATTAGATGAACTTAATTATCATGAACTTAGTCTAAAACTTTTGCATAATATTTCTTGTAGATCAAATAGCCAACGCGCATGTCAACTTGAACTTCAACGCTCCTAGAAAACCAAGCTGAAAGATGACGGCAACAACTATACGGATCGGGTCCGGAACCTAAGGATCATCCTCATAGCTGCCAGAAACAATATGTCCTAGAAGGACCGCTAGGTGATGCTCCGTCCCTGAAGAACCAAGACATTATGAATGCTTGGCGGTCTCGTCTTGATGATTACTCCCTCGTTCGGTGCGGCATGCTTTACACTTAGAACCGGGCTCCAAAAGCGTTTTGAGCAACACGGAGCATATGAGATGTTCGAGGAGCTGAAACTAGTTTTCCAAGCTCATGCCCGGTCGAGAGATATGAAGTCTCCGACAAGTTCTCAGAGTTGTAAGATGGAGGAAAACAGTTCATCGGTGAGCACATACTCAAAATGTCCAGGTTGCACAACCGCCTTTGCCCACTGGACATAAACCTCCGGACGAGGCGGTCATTGACAGAATCCTTGATCGCTCCCACCAAGCTACAAGAGCTTCGTGATGAACTACAATATGCAGGGGATGGTGAAGACCATTCCGAAGTATTCTCAATGTGAAGTCAGCAGAGGTTGAAATCAAGAAAGAACATCAAGTGTTGATGGTCAATAAGACCACTAAGTTCAAGAAGGGCAAGGGTAAGAAGAACTTCAAGAAGGACGGCAGAGATGTTGCAGCGCCCGATAAGCCGATTGCCGGGGAAGAAGTCAAAGAATGGACCCAAGCACGAGACAGAGTGCTTTTATTGCAAAGGGAAGGGTCATTTGGGCGGAACTGCCCCAAATACTTAGCGGATAAGAAGGCCGGCAACACCAAAGGTATATTTGATATACATGTAATTGATGTGTACCTTACGATTACTCGTAGTAACTCCCGGGTATTTGGTACGGTGCCGTTGCTCATATTTGTAACTCACGGCAGAGCTGCGGAATAAGTGGAGATTGGCGAAGGACGAGGTGACCATGCTTGGCGTCGGGAATGGTTCAGTCGAGGTGATCACCGTCGCACGCTACCTCTACATTTACCTACGGGATTAGTTTTGAACCTTAATAATTGTTATTTGGTGCCAAGTTTGAGCATGAACATTGTATCTGGATCTCGTTTGATACGAGATGGCTACTCATTTAAATCCGAGAATAATGGTTGTTCTATTTATATGAGAGATATGTTTTATGGTCATGCTCCGATGGTCAATGGTTTATTCTTAATGAATCTCGGCGTAATATTACACATATTCATAGCGTGAATACCAAAAGATGTAAAGTTGATAACGATAGTCCCACATACTTGTGGCATTGCCGCCTTGGTCACATTGGTGTCAAGCGCATGAAGAAGCTCCATGTTGATGGACTTTTAGAGTCTCGATTATGAATCATTTGACACATGCTAACCATGCCTCATGGGCAAAATGACCAAGACTCCATTCTCCGGAACAATGGAGCGAGCAACCAACTTGTTGGAAATCATACATACCGATGTGTGCGGTCCAATGAGTGTTGAGGCTCATGGAGGATATCGTTATGTTCTCACTCTCACGGATGACTTGAGTAGATATGGGTATGTCTACTTGATGAAACACAAGTCTGAGACCTTTGAAAAGTTCAAGGAATTTTAGAATGAAGTAGAGAATCAACGTGACCGAAAGATAAAATTCTTCGATCGGATCATGGAGGAGAATATTTAAGTCACGAATTTGGTACACACTTAAGAAAATGTGGAATCGTTTCACAACTCACGCCGCTGGAACACCTCGGTAGAACGGTGTGTCCGAACGTCGTGTCGCACTCTATTGGATATGGTGCGATCCATGATGTCTCTTACCGATTTACCGCTATCATTTTGGGGATACGCTCTAGAGACAGCTACATTCACTTTAAATAGGGCACCGTCTAAATCCGTTGAGACGACACCGTATGAATTATGGTTTGGGAAGAAACCTAAGCTGTCGTTTCTAAAAGTTTGGGGATGCGATGCTTATGTCAAGAAACTTCAACCTGAAAAGCTCGAACCCAAGTCGGAAAAATGCGTCTTCATAGGATACCCTAAAGAAACCATTGGGTATATGTAACACCCCGGAAGTAACTTTCCATATTTGTAACTCCAACTCTTGCCATTTTCGGCATTGTTATATGATATTCCCTCCGTGGTTGGGTTTTCTTCTTTTTGCATTTTGTCCGTGTCATGCATTTTATATTATGTCATCATGTGCATCGCATTTGCATACGTGTTCGTCTCATGATTCCGAGCATTTTTCCCGTTGTCCGTTTTGCAATCCGGCACTCCTATCTCCCCCGGCGGTCCCTTTTACGTTTTTCCGTGTGCGGGTACTAAACCTTCTCGAAATGGACCGAGGTTTGTCTAGTGGCCTTGGTATACTACCCGTAGACCACCGGTCAAGTTTCGGGTCATTTGGAGCTCGTTTGGTACTCCAACGGTTAACCGCACTCTCGCAAAGGCCTCTTTTAAGTTGCAGCCCAACATCCCTTCAGAACAGCCCAATAACCCATCTAAGTCACCTCCATGCTCTCCGTCGTTCGATCACGATCGTGTGGTAAAACTACACCTCATTTGGACTCTCCTAGCTCCTCTATGCCTATTTAAACACCTCCCGAAAATCCGGATCATTCCACCCCTAACCCTAGCAGTTTTCCTCCCGCGCCCGGACGCGTCCGTCCATGCCGGACACGTCCGCGACCACGTCGCCCGGACCAATCCAGCGGACACGCCACCCCGCCGCCGCCTCAGCCAACCACCTCGCGCCACGTCACCGCCGCCCGCTCACATGCAGCCAGAGGCGTGAAACCCATCGAACCCCTTGCCCGGCCGCCGCCGCCGCGCCGCCGGGACGCGCCCATCCCGCCCACCCCACTCCTCGGCGAGCTCCCCATCACGCGCCTCCCGCCGCCCAGCGCCGCCAGCTCCTCCGCCCCCCGCCGCTCCCTCCTCGGCGAAGCTCTCCTCCAGCCATGCCCCGCTGCATCGCCGCCGCCCTCGCCCGGCCGCGCCCTGGCCGCCGCCCGCCGCCCGCCGCCGCCGCCGGCGGCGCCGCCCCTCCACCCGCCGCCTCCTCCCGCGACCTCAGCCGCCGCCCGGCCGACCGATCCGCCTCGGGAGCCGCGCCGCCGTTGACCTTTTCTCCCTCCTCCATTTTCTCTAAGTCCTTATTCTCATGTTATTTTGTGCAATTTTCAACATGCTATATCTTCGCATCCGTAGATCCATTTTGCGCGTATAATATGTCAAAATGTTCGCCTCGAAGAGTAGATCATTTCTTTCCATTGCATCATTTTCATTTGAGCTCATCTTGATGCCCGAAATGCTGTTGGAAGAGTGCTATGTGCTGTTAGTTTCTGATTTTTATCAGGACTTGCACTTTTGTTATTTTGCCATGATTAATATGTGCACCCTATGAATTTGAGTCCTACATGTGTTTTGTAAAATGCCATGTCATCTTTCCAGGGGTGTATGCCATGTATTTTTGTGATCTATGTGGTGACTAGCACAAGCATGCAAAGTAGGTGTCCTAATGTTGCTGATTTCAGCCCTGTTTTAGCTGATTTTGATGCCATGTTTACTTGATGATACCAAGAGATCTATGCATATTTTGAGATACTTCAGTAAGGGTGTTTTGTAAAGCATGTCTTGCTCTATCCATTAATGCCTTTGTTTGCAATTATGGGATGCCATAGCTTGAGTCAATCGAGCTCTACATTTGCTATCAAATGTTTCCTGGCAGATTGTATACGTGTTATTCAATTTTGCCTAGCTTGTTGTGGTTGACCCGTATAGGCTATGTTAGTGTTCTTGCCATGTATGTCTTCTATGTCATGTCTTCTTGATGTAGGTATGCTTAGTTTCTCATTTGAGGCTCTGTAGTGAGTGCATTGAGCTTGTAAACATGCCCTCTCGTTATCAGTTTTTGACATGCCATGTTGCTGAATCTGTTAACGAGACTTTCAATTTTGACATGGGTGTTACTATATTTTCTAGTCCTTTTTGGCTTATGGTCAGTAAGGGACTTTTGTTCTAGGCTTTGAGTAGATTCATGCCATGCCTTGTTTTGCTATTGTAAGGTCCTGTAGCATGTAGTTTTGCTGCTCTGAACATTGCAACCTGATGCTGTTTTTGCCATGTCCAGCCTGATTATTAATGCACTTTTGCCATGCTTGTTTGAACCTGTTATGATGTGAACTAGCCGTAGCTCAGTGCTCATCTTTTGTCGAGCATCATGTGTAGATCACTGCCATGTGCTTTGTTGTTACGTTTGGGTGCAGTAGCTTAATTATTTGTTGCTTGCTAAGTGGCATCATGCTGTTAATGGCAGATTTGCGCCATTCTTGTTTTGCTTGCCATTTGCAAACCGTGCATCCGATTACGGTGATCTTTATATCGATTTCAACGAAATCATCTCATCTTTCAGTGGCATGCTTGGTTTGCCAAGTTGATGCCTGGTTCATCATTACCTTCTGGGCGCACATAAGCATTGCATATCTCATCATGCATATCATGCCATGTTTTGCATCATGTTGATTGTGCATTGCACCGTGATTTATTGTGGTTCCTTTGTTTGTGTTGTTGTTTTGGGTAGAGTCGGGAGACGAGTACGTGAACGAGGAGCCTGTTGAGAACGCTTACGAGGATCAAGCTTTCGACAACTCGAGAACATTGCGAGCAAGATGACCATACCCTCGAAATCACTTCTATCTTTGCTATGCTAGTTGCTCGCTCTTTTGCTATGCCTATGCTGCGATGCCTACCACTTGCTATATCATGCCACCCATATTACCATGTCAGCCCCTAACCATCCTTTCCTAGCAAACCGTTGATTGGCTATGTTACCGCTTTGCTCAGCCCTCTTATAGCGTTGCTAGTTGCGGTGAAGTGAAGTTTGTTCCTTGTTGGAACATGGAGATGTTGTTCCTTTTGGAACATGTTTACTTGTTGGGGATATCACAATATATATCTGCTATAATTAATGCATCTATATACTTGGTAAAGGGTGGAAGGCTCGGCCTTATGCACGGTGTTTTGTTCCACTCTTGCCACCTAGTTTCCGTCATACCGTGTTATGTTCCTTGATTTTGCGTTCCTTACGGTTGGGTGATTTATGGGACCCCTTGACAGTTCGCTTTGAATAAGACTCGTCCAAAAAGGCCCAACATTGGTTTTACCATTTGCCACCTAAGCCTTTTCCCCGGTTTTCGCGAGCCGAGGGTCATCTTTATTTTAACCCCCTACGGTGCTCCTTGAGTCTGGCCCGAACCGAAGAACTTCTTGAGGCCACCACGGGAAACTCGAGGCTTGGTTTTACTCGTAGCTTGACTTATCCGGATGTGCCACGAGAACGAGATATGTGCAGCTCCTATCGGGATTTGTCGGCTGTCGGGCGGCTTCTGCTGGTCTTGTTTTCTTCTTTGTCGAAATGTCTTGTAGTCCGGGATTCGAGATTGATCGGGTCTTCCCGTAGAAGGAATATCCTTCGTTGACCGTGAGAGCTTATAATGGGCTAAGTTGGGACACCCTGCAGGTAATATCTTTCAAAGCCGTGCCCGCGGTTATGAGGCGAGATGGGAATTTGTTAATGTCGGTTGTAGAAAACCCAAAGTTGACCTCAAATAAAATACACATCAACCACGTGTGTTACCGTGATGGTCTCTTCTCGGGAGTCCGGAAGTGAACACGATGTTGGAGTTATGTCCGACGTAAGTAGTTCAGGATCACTTCTTGATCGCTACTAGTTTCACGACCGTGCTTTGCTCCTCTTCTCGCTCTCTTTTGCGAAGTAGCCACCATATATGCTAGTCGCTTGCAGCTCCACTTTACTACCCTGTCCTTCCTACCAGCTTAAATAGTCTTGATCTCGCGGGTGTGAGATTCTTTGAGTCCCGTGACTCACAGATACTTCAAACACAGATTGCAGGTTCCGACGATGCGGTCAGGATGATTCCACCGAGCTCAAGTGGGAGTTCGACGAGGAACGTGGTCGTTACTATGTGTCTTTCCGGATGATCGATAGTGGTGCCCAGTTGGGACGATTCGGGATCTGTGTTAGCATTTGGGGTATCTTCTTTTATTTTGGTTCCGTAGTCGGACCTTGAGTGTACTCGATTGATGGATGTTTATTTATGTCTTGTGTGAAGTGGCGATTGTAAGCCAACTATGTATCTTTCCCTTAATTATTACATGGGTTGTGTGAAGATTACCTCACTTGCGACATTGCTTTCAATGCGGTTATGCCTCTAAGTCGTGCCTCGACACGTGGGAGATATAGCCGCATCGGGCGCTACAAGTTGGTAATCGAGCCTTCCCGACTTAGGAGCCCCTACTTGATTGTTTGTCATGCGTTGTTGAGTCTAGAATGGAAAATGTTTTGAGTCTTAGGATTATATATATCGGAGAGTAGGATTCTTTTACTCCCGTCCCTTCGTCGCTCGGTGAGGTATCCCGACGTAGAGTTTTGACTCTTCTCTTCTCAAATTTCACTAAAATTTTTTTAGGATCACGTGGGTATCTTGGAATCGTTCCGATGGTTTTGTGACGAGAACATTGTTCTTGGTGCCTCGACATTCGGGGGTTGTGGCGGTGTCCCGGGGAGTTGAGCTCCGAGGTGTTGTCGTCACAATTTTATCGTTGCGATTCTGGAATACGAGTTTTGCCGACATCGAAATCTCTTTTGTGCGATCGTTGGTGAGATAACCTGATAGCCCGATCTTGTGGCGAGTCGGGAGTATTGCCATGACTTGCATAACGGATGTTTTTCAAGGTCGAGGTACACGATTTCGAGGATTTCTTGGTTATGTGTTGACGGATGGATACAATTGGATCTAGGTATTGTTAGTTTGGGTGATATATTTTGTGTCCCCTGTATCCCCAACACCAGATTGCATAACCAGAAAGTTTCGGGAGTTTATAGGTGGGAATTCTAGTAGCTTACAGGATATTCTTTCCGACAGATGTATGATTTGAGATTGGGGTTCAACGTCTAGTGGTCCACCCATTCACGGTCGATTTACAGTGGTCGAGAGACGTCTTAAAGAATCCTTGGCTATGCTGATTCGGGGACGTCTTGTTAGTCATTCGTGACGTCCGCTATACGTCGTGTCCGTGTGGGCCCCACCACGAACACTTTGGACGAAATCTCTATCATGTGTTTGTTCCGGCTCATTCTAGAAGCCAACCTTTTGTTTTCAGTTGTGATATTCGGATTGTTTCTAAGACAGATGTTATTTCCATATCTATATCTAAGTGGCTTCTCACTTTATTGGACGTGTGATGATTAACTTTGGAATTCATTCGTTCATTCTTGTTCGAATGTTTATTGTGAAGACTATATGTTGCAATTTCTATCCGTTGATTCTACTTATCTATTTGTCTATCAAAGGTCTAACGGATGTCACCCTCTTCAGGATGGCTCCGCCAACGCAGCGTCAATCCGGATCGCAATGATGGGGATCACGAACCTCCACCTCCACCTCCACCTCCGCCTCCGGAGGCACGGCAAGCTATCATGGCAGCCACCAATGCCAATGCTCAGATGATTTTGCAGCTCTTGCAAGAACGTACTCAGGGGCAAGGCAATCAAGGCAATCAAGGAAATCAAGGTCAAGGCAACAATCAGCCACACTTTGCTACTCTCGACCGGTTCCTCCCTAATCAGCGAAGTCTTTCAGTTTCTGTGTTGAGGCAACAGACGGCGACGATTGGTTAGTGGACATCTGCAAGCACTTTGACTGTAGCAATGTCGGACACGAGGACTTTGTCAAGTTTGCATCGTTTCAACTCAAGGATCAAGCTGCTGAGTGGTACCAGAATACAAAGATTCGAGAGGAGGTCGTGTCATTACAGGATGAGTTCCGCTGTGATTTCGAGCTCATCACATTCCAAAAGTGTTGTTGAGAGCAAGCGTGAGGAGTTCCGCAATCTCAAGCAGGCAACATGTCTGTCTATCAATACAATATCCAGTTCGAAGCTCGCTTGTTTTGCTAAGCAAGGCGTGCACTGATGAAAGGAGTATGATCTATCAATTCAGAGGTGGTCCGAGAGAAGATCTGCAATTACCTCTTGTGCTGTTTGAGCGGATAAGTATGATGATTTCTACAACATGGCACTCAAGCAAGAAGCTGCCCAGCTCAAATGCGAGGCTTCTAAGAAGAGAATCGGGGATGCGTTCAGTCCTCTTCGTCCTCTCAAGTGGCAGCTAAGCAGCGAAGTTTTACCCCCCTCCTCCGTTCCGTCGGCCTTACCAGTGAGAAGAACTCGGTGGCCGTGGATCTTCCCACCCACCCAACCCAAGCTATCGTAACAAGTCTAATTCCCAAGCTCCAAGGTCAAGTGCTCCTTACCACCGTCCGCTCTCGAGGTCACTTGCAACAAGTGTCGCAGAAGGGTCACTATCTGAACAAGTGCTTCAACCAGAGGCGTCTTCCTCCTCCTCCTCTGTGAAATCTTCAAGCAATGCAAAGGTCAAGCATAATCCAAAGCATGCCAAGGTCAATATGATGAATGCAGCTCAAGCAGAGAGTCTTCGATGTGATAATGGGTAATCTCTCAGTTAATGATATTCCTGCAAAAGTCTTATTTGATACTGGTGCATCGCATTGTTTCATGTCAAGACCGTTTTTTACCAAGCATGAATTCACTTCTTCTCATTTGGGTAAACCCATGGATGTCATTTCTCCGGGTAAACGGTTGAGCTCCAGTTTGGTGGTTCCGGATGTTTCTATCAAGATGGGTGATTATAGATTTCTGGCTAAGCCAATTGTCCTTGGTGACTCGGATATTGATCTTATTCTCGGGATGGACTGGCTTTATCAGCACAAAGCTCAGCTTGATTGTGCTGCCAGGGAAATTCAATTGACTCACTCTTCTAATGATGTGATCATCTATGCCGCTCGTGATGAAACCATTCGGTTGTTTTCTCTCAATGAGAAGGGCGAACTGAATGCCATCTCTCAGATTCCAGTCGTTTGTGAGTACCAAGATATCTTTCCAGAGGAGCTTCCGGGTATGCCTCCTCATAGGCCAGTTGAGTTCGTTATTGATCTTGAGCACGCATCAACCCGTTTAAGCGTCCATACAAGCTTGGACCTGATGAGCTGAAGGAATTGAAGAAGCAGCTCGATGAACAAGAGCGTCTGGTTTGATCGGACCGAGTTCATCTCCTTGGGGTTGTGGTGTTCTTTTGTCCGAAGAAGGATGGCACGGACCGACTTTGCGTCGATTACCGTCCATTGAATAAGAAGACAATCAAGAACAAGTATCCACTTCCCAACATCAATGAGCTTTTCGAGCAACTCAAAGGTGCTACAGTGTTCTCTAAGCTTGACCTTCGTATGGGTTATCATCGATTCGCATTCGTGAACAAGATATTCCCAAGACAGCATTCGAACAAGCTTTGGTTCTTATGAATATCTTGTCATGTCTTTCGCCTCGTCAATGCTCCTCCAACTTTCTCTCGGATGATGAACTTCATATTCAACCCCTACACCAATGAATTCGTCTTGGTCTATCTTGATGATATTTTGGTCTTCTCCAAGAATAAGAAGGATCATGCCAAACATTTGCGATTGGTGCTAGACAAGCTCGAGAGTATCAATTCTATGCTAAGTTCTCCAAATGTGAATTTTGGCTTGATGAAGTGCTTTATCTTGGTCATATCATCTCCGCCAAGGGCATCGCTGTTGATCCCGAGAAGGTGTCCGCAATTGTGAATTGGGAGCCTCCTCGAATGTCAAGCAGCTCCGCAGCTTTCTTGGTCTTGCAAGCTATTGTCAAGATTCGTTGAGAACTTCTCCAAGATTGCAAAGCCTCTTTCCAACCTCCTCCGAAGCATGTGAAGTATGTCCGGTCTCCCGAGTGTGACGTTGCTTTCAATACCCTCAAAGAGAAACTCGTCACAGCTCCCTGCCTTGACTCCTCTGATGAATCCAAGCCATTTGAAGTTTTACGTGATGCTTCCTTCAAGGTCTCGGTGCTGTGTTAATGCAAGAGAAAAGAGTTGTGGCTTATACCTCTCGCCATTGAAGCCCAACGAGAAGAACTACCCCACTCACGATCTTGAGTTGGCGGCAGTTGTCCATGCATTGATAACGTGGAGACATCTCTTGTTGGGAAGGAAAGTGGACATTTTCACCGATCACAAGAGTCTCAAGTACATCTTCACTCAACCCAACCTCAACCTCAGAGCAGACTCGATGGGTCGAAATGATTCAAGAGTACAACCCAAGTATTGAGTATACTCCGGCAAGGCCAATGTCATTGCAGATGCTTTGAGCAGAAAGCTTCGCAATGCCTAATCCTCAAGCCCTTTCACCGGATCTCGTGAATCTTTCCGCAAGCTGAATCTTCAAGTTGTTCCTCAAGGCTTTCTTGCCAACCTCATAGTATCTCCTACTTTGGAAGATCAGATTCGTGAGGCTCAACTTCTGGATGCCATGGTGAAAAAGGTGAAACGTGGTATCGACAAGGGCATTTCCAAGTACAAGTGCTTCCATGTTGATGACAAAGACACTCTGTTCTTTGAGGACCGGATTGTGGTTCCTAAGGGTGATCTGCGAAAAGTCATTATGAACGAGGCTCACAATTCGCTTCTATCCATTCATCCTGGAAGTACGAAGATGTACCATGACCTCAAGCAGTCATATTGGTGGACTCGAATGAAGCGAGAAATTGCTCAATTCGTGAATGAGTGTGATGTCTGCAGAAGAGTGAAAGCAGAACACCAACGACCAGCTGGTCTCCTTCAACCTCTTGCTATTCCTGAATGGAAGTTTGATCATATTGAAATGGACTTCGTGACTGGCTTTCCAAAGTCCAAGCGTGGAAATGATGCTATCTTCGTTGTCATTGACAAGCTTACTAAAGTGGCTCATTTTCTTCCTATCAAAGAATCCATCACAGCAGCTCGGTTGGCGAGCTATACACCTCCAGATTGTCTCTTTGCACGGCATTCCTCAAGTGATCTCTTCGCACCGTGGCAGCATCTTTACCTCAAAGTTTTGGGATTCTTTTCGAAGGCCATGGGCACCAACATTCGTTTCAAAGACAGCTTTCCATCCTCAAACAAGTGGCCAAGTTGAGCGAGTTAATCAAATCCTTGAAGATATGCTCGGGGCTTGTGTCATTTCCTTCGGTATGAAGTGGGAAGATTGTCTTCCATATGCCGAGTTCTCCTACAACAACAGCTTCCAAGCGAGTTCGGGCAAGGCCCCATTCGAAATTCTCTATGGCGTAAAGTGCCGACTCCTCTCAATTGATCTCGAGATGTGAACGCCAACTTCTTGGCAATGACTTGATCACGTATGCGGAAGAAATGTGCCAAGTCATTCGTGAGAATCTCAAAGCCGCGCAATCGCGCCAGGAAGAGCTATTATGATGATAAGCACCGTGATGTGGCTTTTGAAATCGGAGACCATGTCTACCTCCGCGTCTCTCAATGAAAGGCACTCGTCGCTTCGGTATCAAAGGGAAGCTTGCCCCTAGATACGTGGGTCCTTTCAAGATAATTGGCAAAAGAGGCGACCTCGCCTATCAACTTGAGCTTCCATCCAACTTCGCAAACGTGCACGATGTGTTTCACGTGTCACAGCTTCGCAAGTGCTTCAAGACTCCTGAACGCACTATCAACTTCGAAGAGATTGACCTTCAAGAAGATCTCTCTTATCATGAGCACCCCGTTGCTATTCTTGAAGAAACCGAGCGCAAGACTCGCAACAAGTCAATCAAATTCCTGAAAGTGAAGTGGTCACACCATTCCGACGAGAAGCTACCGGGGCGCGAGGATCACCTCCGCTCGAGTATCCGGAGTTCTTTCAGTCCTAGATCTCGGGACGAGATCCTCATGTAGTGGTGGAGTGTTGTAACACCCCGGAAGTAACTTTCCATATTTGTAACTCCAACTCTTGCCATTTTCGGCATTGTTATATGATATTCCCTCCGTGGTTGGGTTTTCTTCTTTTTGCATTTTGTCCGTGTCATGCATTTTATATTATGTCATCATGTGCATCGCATTTGCATACGTGTTCGTCTCATGATTCCGAGCATTTTTCCCGTTGTCCGCTTTGCAATCCGCACTCCTATCTCCCCGGCGGTCCTTTTACGTTTTTCCGTAAAGCGGTACTAAACCTTCTCGAAATGGACCGAGGTTTGTCTAGTGGCCTTGGTATACCACCCGTAGACCACCGGTCAAGTTTCGGGTCATTTGGAGCTCGTTTGGTACTCCAACGGTTAACCGCACTCTCGCAAAGGCCTCTTTTAAGTTGCAGCCCAACATCCCTTCAAACAGCCCAATAACCCATCTAAGTCACCTCCATGCTCTCCGTCGTTCGATCACGATCGTGTGGTAAAACTACACCTCATTTGGACTCTCCTAGCTCCTCTATGCCTATTTAAACACCTCCCGAAAATCCGGATCATTCCACCCCTAACCCTAGCAGTTTTCCTCCTCACGCCGACGACGCGTCCGTCCGCCGGACACGTCCGCCCGCCACGTCGCTTGGACCAATCCAGCGGACACGTCACCCCGCCGCCGCCTCAGCCAACCACCTCGCGCCACGTCACCGCCGCCCGCTCCCGCGCCCCAGCAGTCCGGCGAGCCCATCAGCGGGCCCGCCTGCCGCCCGCCGCCGCCGGGACGCGCCCGCCACTCCCGCCCGCCCGCCCTCCGGCGAGCTCCCTGGCGCCTCCCGCCCGCCGCCGCCAGCGCCGCCTCCGGCCGCCCGCCGCCTCTCCCTCCGTGAGCTCCTCCATGCATGCCCATGCCTCGCCCGCCGCCCGCCCGCCTCGCCACGCCGCGCCGCCGCCCGGCCTTCGCTGCCGCCGACGGCCGCCCCTCACCGGCCGCCTCCTCCCGCGACCTCAGCCGCCGCCCGGCCCGACCCGATCCGGCCTCGGGAACCGCGCCGCCGTTGACCTTTTCTCCCTCCTCCATTTTCTCTAAGTCCTTATTCTCATGTTATTTTGTGCAATTTTGTACATGCTATATCTTCTCATCCGTAGATCCATTTTGCGTGTATAATATGTCAAAATGTTCGCCTCGAAGAGTAGATCATTTCTTTACATTGCATCATTTTCATTTGAGCTCATCTTGATGCCCGAAATGCTGTTGGAAAAGTGCTATGTGCTGTTAGTTTCTGATTTTTATCAGGACTTGCACTTTTGTTATTTTTGCCATGATTAATATGTGCACCCTATGAATTTGAGTCCTACATGTGTTTTGTAAAATGCCATGTCATATTTCCAGGGGTGTATGCCATGTATTTTTGTGATCTATGTGGTGACTAGCACAAGCATGCAAAGTAGGTGTCCTAATGTTGCTGATTTCAGCCCTGTTTTAGCTGATTTTGATGCCATGTTTACTTGATGATACCAAGAGATCTATGCATATTTTGAGATACTTCAGTAAGGGTGTTTTGTAAAGCATGTCTTTCTCTATCCATTAATGCCTTTGTTTGCAATTATGGGATGCCATAGCTTGAGTCAATCGAGCTCTACATTTGCTATCAAATGTTTCCTGGCAGATTGTATACGTGTTATTCAATTTTGCCTAGCTTGTTGTGGTTGACCATATATAGCTATGTTAGTGTTCTTGCCATGTATGTCTTCTATGTCATGTCTTCTTGATGTAGGTATGCTTAGTTTCTCATTTGAGGCTCTGTAGTGAGTGCATTGAGCTTGTAAACATGCCCTCTCGTTATCAGTTTTTGACATGCCATGTTGCTGAATCTGTTAACGAGACTTTCAATTTTGACATGGGTGTTACTATATTTTCTAGTCCTTTTTGGCTTATGGTCAGTAAGGGACTTTTGTTCTAGGATTTGAGTAGATTCATGCCATGCCTTGTTTTGCTATTGTAAGGTCCTGTAGCATGTAGTTTTGCTGCTCTGAACATTGCAACCTGATGCTGTTTTTGCCATGTCCAGCCTGATTATTAATGCACTTTTGCCATGCTTGTTTGAACCTGTTATGATGTGAACTAGCCGTAGCTCAGTGCTCATCTTTTGTCGAGCATCATGTGTAGATCACTGCCATGTGCTTTGTTGTTACGTTTGGGTGCAGTAGCTTAATTATTTGTTGCTTGCTAAGTGGCATCATGCTGTTAATGGCAGATTTGCGCCATTCTTGTTTTGCTTGCCATTTGCAAACCGTGCATCCGATTCCGGTGATCTTTATATCGATTTCAACGAAATCATCTCATCTTTCAGTGGCATGCTTGGTTTGCCAAGTTGATGCCTGGTTCATCATTTACCTTCTGGGCGCATATAAGCATTGCATATCTCATCATGCATATCATGCCATGTTTTGCATCATGTTGATTGTGCATTGCACCGTGATTTATTGTGGTTCCTTTGTTTGTGTTGTTGTTTTGGGTAGAGTCGGAAGCGAGTGCGTGAACGAGGAGCCTGTTGAGAACGCTTACGAGGATCAAGCTTTCGACAACTCGAGAACATTGCGAGCAAGATGACCATACCCTCGAAATCACTTCTATCTTTGCTATGCTAGTTGCTCGCTCTTTTGCTATGCCTATGCTGCGATGCCTACCACTTGCTATATCATGCCACCCATATTACCATGTCAGCCCTAACCATCCTTTCCTAGCAAACCGTTGATTGGCTATGTTACCGCTTTGCTCAGCCCTCTTATAGCGTTGCTAGTTGCGGTGAAGTGAAGTTTGTTCCTTGTTGGAACATGGAGATGTTGTTCCTTTTGGAACATGTTTACTTGTTGGGGATATCACAATATATATCTGCTATAATTAATGCATCTATATACTTGGTAAAGGGTGGAAGGCTCGGCCTTATGCCCGGTGTTTTGTTCCACTCTTGCCACCCTAGTTTCCGTCATACCGTGTTATGTTCCTTGATTTTGCGTTCCTTACGGTTGGGTGATTTATGGGACCCCTTGACAGTTCGCTTTGAATAAGACTCGTCCAAAGAAGGCCCAACATTGGTTTTACCATTTGCCACCTAAGCCTTTTCCCCGGTTTTCGCGAGCCCGAGGGTCATCTTTATTTTAACCCCGGACCAGGTGCTCCTTCGAGTCTGGCCCGAACCGAGCAACTCTTGGGCCACCACGGGAAACTCGAGGCTTGGTTTTACTCGTAGCTTGACTTATCCGGATGTGCCACGAGAACGAGATATGTGCAGCTCCTATCGGGATTTGTCGGCAATCGGGCGGCTTTGCTGGTCTTGTTTTATTGCTGTCGAAATGTCTTGTAGTCCGGGATTCGAGATTGATCGGGTCTTCCCGGTAGAAGGAATATCCTTCGTTGACCGTGAGAGCTTATAATGGGCTAAGTTGGGACACCCTGCAGGTAATATCTTTCAAAGCCGTGCCATGGTTATGAGGCAGATGGGAATTTGTTAATGTCGGTTGTAGAAAACCCAAAGTTGACCTCAAATAAAATACACATCAACGCGTGTGTTACCGTGATGGTCTCTTCTCGGCGGAGTCCGGAAGTGAACACGATGTTGGAGTTATGCCCGACGTAAGTAGTTCAGGATCACTTCTTGATCGCTACTAGTTTCACGACCGTGCTTTGCTCCTCTTCTCGCTCTCTTTTGCGAAGTAGCCACCATATATGCTAGTCGCTGCTGCAGCTCCACTTTACTACCCTGTCCTTCCTACCAGCTTAAATAGTCTTGATCTCGCGGGTGTGAGATTGCTGAGTCCCGTGACTCACGATACTTCAAACACAGTTGCAGTTCCGACGATGCGGTCAGGATGATTCCACCGAGCTCAAGTGGGAGTTCGACGAGGAACGTGGTCGTTACTATGTGTCTTTTCCAGATGATCGAGTGGTGCCCAGTTGGGACGATTCGGGATCTGTGTTAGCATTTGGGGTATCTTCTTTTATTTTGGTTCCGTAGTCGGACCTTGAGTGTACTCTGATTGATGGATGTTTATTTATGTACTGTGTGAAGTGGCGATTGTAAGCCAACTATGTATCTTTCCCTTAATTATTACATGGGTTGTGTGAAGATTACCTCACTTGCGACATTGCTTTCAATGCGGTTATGCCTCTAAGTCGTGCCTCGACACGTGGGAGATATAGCCGCATCGGGGGCGTTACAGTATACCTTCTACTTAAGATCCGAGGGCAAGATATTTGTTGCCAAGAACGGATCCTTTCTGGAAAAAGAGTTTCTCTCGAAAGAAGTAAGTGGGAGGAAAGTAGAACTCGATGAAGTACTACCTCTTGAACGGGAAAGTAGTGCAGCTCAGGAAAATGTTCTGTGATGCCTACACCAACCGAAGAGGAAATTAATGATAATGATCAAGGTACTTGGATCAAGTTGCTCTTGAACTCAGAGGGTCCACAAGGACACGTTCCGCACTGAGTGGTACGGCAACCCTGTCCTGGAAATCATGTTGTTAGACAATGATGAACCTTCGAACTATGAAGAAGCGATGGTGGGCCCAGATTCCAACAAATGGCTAGAAGCCATGAAATCCGAGATAGAATCCAGGTATGAAAACAAAGTATGGACTTTGTCTGACTTGCCCGATGATCGGCGAGCGATAGAAAACAAATGGATCTTTAAGAAGAAGACGGACGCGGATGGTAATGTCACCATCTATAAAGCTCGACTTGTCGCTAAGGGTTATCGGCAAGTTCAAGGGATTGACTACGATGAGACCTTCTCTCCCGTAGCGAAGCTTAAGTCCGTCCGAATCATGTTAGCAATTGCCGCATACTATGATTATGAGATATGGCAGATGGACGTCAAAACAGCGTTCCTTAACGGTTATCTTAAGGAAGAGCTGTATATGATGCAGCCAGAAGGTTTTGTCGATCCTAAGAATGTTGACAAAGTATGCAAGCTCCAACGATCCATTTATGGGCTGGTGCAAGCATCTCGGAGTTGGAACATTCGCTTTGATGAGATGATCAAAGCGTTTGGTTTATGCGACTTATGGAGAAGCTGCGTTTACAAGAAAGTGAGTGGGAGCTCAGAGCATTTCTCATATTATATGTAGATGACATACTTGATGGGAAATGATATAGAACTCTTGGACAGCATTAAGGCCTACTTGAATAAAAGTTTTTCAATGAAGGACCTTGGAGAAGTTGCTTATATATTAGGCATCAAGATCTATAGAGATAGATCGAGACGCCTCATAGGTCTTTCACAGAGCACCTACCTTGATAAGATTTTGAAGAAGTTCAAAATGGATCAGTCCAAGAAGGGGTTCTTGCCTGTATTGCAAGGTGTGAAATTGAGCTCAGCTCAATGCCCGACCACGGCAGAAGATAAAGAAGAGATGAGCGTCATCCCCTATGCCTCAGCCATAGGATCTATTATGTATGCCATGCTGTGTACCAGACCTGATGTAAACCTTGCCGTAAGTTTGGTAGGGAGGTACCAAAGTAATCCCGGCAAGGAACACCGGACAACGGTCAAGAATATCCTAAAGTACCGAAAAGGACGAAGGACATGTTTCTCGTTTATGGAGGTGACGAAGAGCTCGTCAGAAGGGTTACGTCGGCGCTAGCTTCGACACGATCTGATGACTCTAAGTCACAAACCGGATACGTGTATATGTTGAATGGTGGAGCGATGAAGCTGGTGCAGCTGCAAGCAGAGCGTCGTGGCGGGATCTACATGTGAAGCGGAGTACATGGCAGCCTCGGAGGCAGTGCATGAAGAAATTTGGATGAAGGAGTTCATCACCGACCTAGGAATCATACCCAATGCGTCGGGGCCGATCAAACTCTTCTGTGACAACACTGGAGCTATTGCACTTGCTAAGGAGCCCAGGTTTCACAAGAAGACCAGGCACATCAAGCGTCGCTTCAACTCCATCCGTGAAAATGTTCAAGAAGGAGACATAGAAATTTTTAAAGTGCATACGGATCTGAATGTCGCAGATCCGTTGACTAAACCTCTTCTGTGGGCAAAACATGATCAACACCAGAACTCTATGGGTGTTCGATTCATCACAATGTAACTAGATTATTGACTCTAGTGCAAGTGGGAGACTGTTGGAAATATGCCCTAGAGGCAATAATAAAAGCATTATTATTATATTTCCTTGTTCATGATAATTGTCTTTTATTCATGCTATAATTGTATTATCCGGAAATCATAATACACGTGTGAATACATAGACCACAATACGTCCCTAGTGAGCCTCTAGTTGACTAGCTCGTTGTGATGAGATAGTCATGGTTTCCTTACTATGGACATCAGATGTCATTGACAACGGGATCACGTCATTAGGAGAATGACGTGATGGACAAGACCCAATCCTAAGCATAGCACAAGATCGTGTAGTTCATTTTGCTAGAGCTTTTCCAATGTCAAGTATCTCTTCCTTAGACCATGAGATCGTGTAACTCCCGGATACCGTAGGAGTGCTTTGGGTGTACCAAACGTCACAACGCGTCGGGTGACTATAAAGGTGCACTACAGGTATCTCCGAAAGTGTCATTGGGTTGACACGGATCGAGACAGGATTTGTCACTCAGATAACGGAGAGGTATCACTTGGGCCCACTCGGTAGTGCATCATCATAATGAGCTCAAAGTGTCCAAGTGTCCGGTCACGGTATCATGCATTACGGTGCGAGTAAAGTGACTTGCCGTAACGAGACTGAACGAGGTATTGGGATACCGACGATCGAGTCTCGGGCAAGTAACATACCGATTGACAAAGGGAATAGTATACGGGTTGCTTGAATCCTCGACATCGTGGTTCATCCGATGACATCATCGAGGAGCATGTAGAGCCAACATGGGTATCCAGATCCCGCTGTTGGTTATTGACCGAGAGCGTCTCGGTCATGTTCGCATGTCTCCCGAACCCGTAGGGTCTACACACTTAAGGTTCGGTGACGCTAGGGTTATTAGGAAGACTTGTATGTGATTACGAATGTTGTTCGAGTCCGGATGAGATCCCTGACGTCACGAGGAGTTCCGAAGGGTCCGGAGGTAAAGATTTATATATGGGAAGTTGTCTAACGGACATCGGAAAGTTTCGGGGGCATACCGGTATTGTACCGGGGCCACCGGAAGGGTTCCGAGGTCCACCGGAGGGGCCACCCCCTGGGGGCCACTTGGGCTGCGTGGGGCAAGAGCCAGCCCTGGTGGGCTGGGCGCCCCTGGGCCCATGCGCCTAGGGTTGGGGGGCGGAACCCAGAGGGGCGCCTTGCTTGGGGGCAAGCCCCCTCCTCCGCGCCGCCCCTCTAGATTCCCATCTAAAGGGGCCGGCCCCCTTGACCCTTCCCCCTATAAATAGAGGGGTGAGGGGAGGGCTGCATACACAAGCCAAGGCGCAGCCCCTCCCCTCCCCAACACCTCTCCTCCTCCGTGCGTGCTTGGCGAAGCCCTGTCGGAGTACTGCTCCACCAACTACACCACGCCGTCGTGCTGCCGTTGGAGCTGTCTTCTTCAACCTCTCCTCCCTCCTTGCTGGATCAAGACGGAGGAGACGTCGTCCGTACCATACGTGTGTTGAACGCGGAGGTGCTGTCCGTTCAGCACTTGGTCATCGGTGATCCGAATCACGGCGAGTACGACTCCTCATCACCATCCCCTTGAACGCTTCCCTTTTCGATCTACAAGTGGTATGTAGATGCAAACTCACTCCCTTGACTCGTTGTTTAGATGAACCCATAGATGGATCTTGGTGAAACCGTAGGAAAATTTTTAATTTTCTGCAACGTTCCCCAACAAATACAACATACATAAGATCAACATCCGACTACGGATGAAACATAAACAGAAACTCAAACAATATCCACCTCGCTAGCCCAGGGCTGCCGACCGAACCTATCCCCGATCGAAGAAGAAGCGTAAGAAGAACTCCAAAACAAGCAAACATCGCTCTCGCCATGATCATCGCATAACCTGTACTGCAATCGGTGGTGTAGTAATCAGAGCCACGAGGACTCAGCAATCCCATTACCATGGGTATCAAGACTAGCAAAGCTTAATGGGAAAGGAAGGGGTGAAGTGGTGAGGTTGCAGCAGCGACTAAGCATGTATGGCGGCTAACTTACGCAAATGAGATCGAGAAGAGAAACAAAGGAACGGTCGTCAACTAGTAATGATCAAGAAGTGATCCTGAACTCCTACTTACGTCAGACATAACCCAGAAACCGTGTTCTCCTCTCGATCAACCCCGAAAAGAGACACTCACGGTTACGCACACGGTTGGTGTATTTTAGAAGAGTTTACTTCAAGTTTACTACAACCGGATATTAACAAATTCCCATCTGCCACATAACCGCGGGCACGGCTCTCGGAAGTTCAAACCCTGCAGGGGTGTCCCAACTTAGCCCATGATAAGCTCTCGCGATCAACGAAGGATATTCCTTCTCCCCGGGAAGACCCGATCAGTCTCGGAATCCCGGCTACAAGACATTTCGACAAAGAATAAAACAAGACCAGCAAAGCCGCCGGATGTGCCGACAAATCCCGATAGGAGCTGCACATATCTCGTTCTCGTGGCACACCGGATGAGCGAAGCGTCAGAACCGACGTAACCAAAGTTGCCAAGGAATGGTCCCACGGTGCTCTAGTTTGGACCAACACTCGAAGGAGCACCGCCCGGGGGTAAAATAAAGATGACCCTCGGGCTCCGAAACCCAAGGGAAAAAGGGCTAGGTGAGGCAAATGGTAAAACCAATGTTGGGCCTTCTTTGGAGGAGTCTTATTCAAAGCGAACTGTTAAGGGGTCCCATAAATCACCCGACCGCGTTAGGGACGCAAAATCCGGGAACATAATACCGATATGACGGAAACTAGGGCGGCAAGAGTGGAACAAAACACCAGGCATAAGGCCGAGCCTTCCACCCTTTACCAAGTATATAGATGCATTAATTAAATAAGATATATTGTGATATCCCAACAAGTAAACATGTTCCAACAAGGAACAACATCTCCATGTTCCAACAAGGAACAAACTTCATCTTCACCGCAACTAACAACGCTATAAGAGGGCTGAGCAAAGCGGTAACATAGCCAAACAACGGTTTGCTAGGAAGGGTGACAAAGGTTAGAGGCTGACATGGCAATTTGGGAGGCTTGAGGAACAAGTGATAGGTAGCGCAAAGATAGCGATAGAACGAAACAACTAGCATAGCAATGATAGTAGTGAGATCCAGGTAGCGATCATCTTTCCTGAAATCCCGCTAGGAAGAAGAACGAGTCCATGAAGAAGATGAAGCCACGAAGACGAACCAAGCGTAGACGAACGAATCCTCACGATCGCAACGAAACGGGAACTATCGAGAAGAAGCACACAACATGGTAAACACACCACACATGAACAAGACATGATGCACAACAAGCATGATGCATGACAAAGCTACATGAAGCTACTCATGGCAAGAGATGATGCAAACAAGAGTAACACATCAATGCAAGTTTAAATGAGGCCGGAAACAACATATAACAATTCCGGTAAGTCCTCATATGCAAATTTCAAAATTGGTCCAGATCTGAATAAACCTTATGTTCAAGTTGTTAAACAGCAAGTTAAGATGCACCACGATGATCTACACGAAATTCTAGTCAAGTTACATATAAAGTTCATTAGATTCGGAGCTACGGCCTAGAAGATATGAGCAAAACAAGTTGAACATGGCATTGATGCAAAAATGCATACAAACATCAAGCAAACACCTCAAAACAAGGATGCAACATGATAATATGAAGCTACATGCAAAATCACGCAAGTTTCATATAAAGCACACTCACAACGGAGCAACGGTTCAACACATACACATGAAACAAGTTATAGCCACAAACTGTCCAAAACAACAACTAGGCATATTGCAAGCATCAAAACACTATGCTACAACATCTCAACGTAATAACAAAAGGCATGGGCATGATGTACATGTAAAGAATAACAAAACATGAACACTGATCTATCTCCAGAAATCACTAGAACATGCTCAAACACACATGGCAAGATTGCAAATAATAACAGTTTCAGACTTTAGCAGAAATAACATCAGGTTGCAATGTTTAGAGCTATCAAACAACATGATACAGGAACTTACCATGGCAAACAAAGGCATGGCATGAATCTACTAATTTCATAGAACAAAAGTCCTTTACTGACCATGAGCCTAAAAGGATCAGAAGATATGATGGCACCCATGCAAACATGGCAAGTTATATTACAGATTCATACATGGCAGGAACAACAATAAGTAGGCATGTTGGTGAGCTTGAAACACTCACCACAGAGAAATACATGGCATGGCAAGGCAACTCACAGTAAGAAGACATGGCATAGAAGCTATACATGGCAAGAACAACATCATAGCATACACGGATCAACTACAACAACCTTGGCAAAATTGAATAACATGTAAACAACTGCCAGGAAACATTTTATAGCAAAAGTAGAGCTCGATTGACTCAAGCTATGGCACTCCATAATTGCAAAAAAGGGCATGGATGGATAGATCATAACCATATGTTCAAAACATCCTTACTGAAGTATCTCAAAATAAGCATGGATCTCTCGGTAGCATCAAGTTTACATGGCATAAAAATATCAGCAGAACAGGGGCTGAATTCAGCAACATCATGAGGCCTAGTTTGCATGCTTGTGCTAGTCACCACAGAGATCACAAAAATACATGGCATACACCCCTGTAAAGATGGCATGGCATATTACAAAACACATGTAGGACTCAAGTTCATAGGATGCACACATCAATCATGGCAAAAAAAACAAAAGTGCATGTTCTGATAAGAATATGAAACTAACATCACATAGCCCTCTTCTAACAGCATTTCGGGCATCAAGATGAGCTCAAATGTAAATGATGCAATGAGATGAAATGATGTACTTGTCGATACGAACAATTTGACATATTACACGCACGAAACAGAGCAATATGCAGAGAGTTATGGCATGAAGAATAGGGCATGATAATGTAAATATTTCGGGGACTTAGATGAATTTCGACCTCGGGAAAAGTCAACTCGGCGCGGTGATCGAGGATGGTGGCGGATCTGGCCGGAATTGAGGGGGAAGGCGGCCGGCGTGCGAGGGGATGGCGGCGTCGGCTCGAGTCGCCGGATCCGTCCGCCCGACCGGATCCGCGACGGGCGGCGGCGGGTGGCCACGGTGGCGGGCGCGAGGGGCGCGCGAGGAGGCACTCGGGCGGCGGGCGCGGAGGCAGCACGGGCGGCGCGGCCGGGCAGCGGGCGCTGGGCGGCGCGCACGGGCGGCCAGAGGCGGGATGAGGGCGGCGGGCCGAGGAGCTCCGGCGACGGCGGCGGCGGCGGCCGGGCGGAGCGAGGCGCGGGATCGGGCATGGGGCCGACGGCGGCTCTGGCGGGCTGGCGGCGCGCGTGGCCGGGCCACGTGGCGCTGCGCGTTGGCGGGCGGCAGTGGCGACTTCGTCCGGCTCGGGACGGACATGTCCGGCGGGCGAGAGGGAAAAAACTAGGGTTTCGGGGGGATTCATCCGCGAATTTCGGGGGAGGCACATATTTATAGGTAGAGGGAGCTAGGAGAGTCCAAATGAGGAGCGGTTTTCGCCCACACGATCGTGATCGAACGACCGAGAGCATGGAGAGGAGTTTGCTGGGTTTTGGGCCACTTTGGAAGGGGTGTTGGGCTGCAAGACAAAAGAGGCCTTTGCGGTTACCCGATTAACCGTTGGAGTACCAAACGACCTCCAAATGGCACGAAACTTGACAGGCGGTCTACCGGTGCTATACCAAGGCCGGTTGGCAAACCTTGGGCCATTCCGAGAATGTTTAACACCCGCATACGAAAGAGAGGCAAAAGGGGGCACCGGGAGACATAGGAGTGCCGGATTGCAAAACAGACAACGGGGAAAAGGCTCGGATGCATGAGACGAACACGTATGCAAAATGAAATGCACATGATGACATGGTATGGAATGCATATGATGACATGGCAAAGACGGCGAATAACTGACAGACACCTGGCGCATCGAATCCGGGGCGTTACAATACTTCTATTTGGTCTAATCTGCCTGTGTAAAAAAATTAAGGCGGGAGAAGGCAGTGTACGTATGTCATTTCTCACACCGAGGTGACACGTTCCCTCTCGGAACAATGAGCCTTCTTGAGGGAAGCTCCGGTTTGCAAGAAGCTTACACCAAAGCTTGTCCCAATTAGGCCAAAAAAATTACTGCAGCATGTTGGTGCCATGTCATGACACCATGCCAAGTTTCATGATTTTCAGCCGTGTTTTGGATTTATAGGAATTAAAAAACCAAGTTTCTCAATCATTTCGACTGAGCCACGACACCTAGATGTTTGAATTTTATTCCCATTTCTTGCATGGGGCCTATAAATTCACCCGAAGACACACATGTGATTTTTCAGTAAACTTTGGTGCATTGGAGCATGTGTTTGTAGTTCAAATTTGATTATGCACATTAAATGCCCAGAAACTCAATTAATGCAAAAAATGCCAAACAAACCCAGAATAATTCCAAATTTAAACACGACACTCATGTACTAGTTGCATGTTCACTGTACGTAAATGGTCTAGCAATTCAAACACCATCCTTTCCCTCCGTAACACCATTTTGTCTTTCAAAACATAATGAAAAAAATCAGGTATACCACAAACAGTTTTCTAGAAAGAATCGTGTGGGATGCTGATGTCTACTACACAACCTTCTTCTTGTAGGCGTTGTTGGGCCTCCAAGTGCAGAGGTTTGTAGGACAGTAGAAAATTTCCCTCAAGTGGATGACCTAAGGTTTATCAATCCGTGGGAGGCGTAGGATGAAGATGGTCTTTCTCAAGCAACCTGCAACCAAATAACAAAGAGTCTCTTGTGTCCCCAACACACCCAATACAATGGTAAATTGTATAGGTGCACTAGTTCGCCAAGAGATGGTGATACAAGTGCAATACGGTTGGTAGATATAGGTTTTGTAATCTGAAAATATAAAACAGCAAGGTAACAAGTGGTAAAAGTGAGCGTAAACGGTATTGCAATGCTAGGAAACAAGGCCTAGGGTTCATACTTTCACTAGTGCAAGTTCTCTCAACAATAATAACACAATTGGATCATATAACTATCCCTCAACATGCAACAAAGAGTCACTCCAAAGTCACTAATAGCGGAGAACAAACGAAGAGATTATGGTAGGGTACAAAACCACCTCAAAGTTATTCTTTCCAATCAATCCGTTGGGCTATTCCTATAAGTGTCACAAACAGCCCTAGAGTTCGTACTAGAATAACACCTTAAGACGCAAATCAACCAAAACCCTAATGTCACCTAGATACTCCAATGTCACCTCAAGTATCCGTGGGTATGATTATATGATATGCATCACACAATCTCAGATTCATCTATTCAACCAACACATAGAACCTCAAAGAGTGCCCCAAAGTTTCTACCGGAGAATCAAGACGAAAACGTGTGCCAACCCCTATGCATAGGTTCATGGCGGAACCCACAAGTTGATCACCAAAACATACATCAAGTGAATCACGTGATATCCCATTGTCACCACAGATACGCACGGCAAGACATACATCAAGTGTTCTCAAATCATTAAAGACTCAATCCGATAAGATTACTTCAAAGGGAAAACTCAATCCATTACAAGAGAGTAGAGGGGGAGAAGAAACATAAGATCCAACTATAATAGCAAAGCTCACGATACATCAAGATCGTGCCAAATCAAGAACACGAGAGAGAGAGAGAGAGATCAAACACATAGCTATTGGTACATACCCTCAGCCCCGAGGGTGAACTACTCCCTCCTCGTCATGGAGAGCGCCGGGATGATGAAGATGGCCACCGGTGAGGGTTCCCCCCCTCGCAGGTGCCTAAACAGGTACCGATTGACTTTTGGTGGCTACAGAGGCTTGCGGCGCGGAACTCCCGATCTATTCTGCTCCCCGATCGTTTTAGGGTATACGGGTATATATAGGTGAAAGAAGTACGTCAGGGGAGCCACGAGGGGCCCACGAGGGTGGAGGGCGCGCCTAGGGGTGGGCGCGCCCTACCTCGTGGCTCCTCGCTTTTCCTGACGTGCACTCCAAGTTTATCCGTAGCTTTCCTTCCAAAAATAACTTCTCCGAAGGTTTCATTCCGTTTCGACTCGTTTGATATTCCTTTTTTCAAACACCAAACAAGGGAAAAACAGAAGTGGCACTGGGCTCGGGTCAATAGGTTAGTCCCAAAATAATATAAAAGTGTTTAATAAAGCCCATAAACATCCAAAACAGATAATATAATAGCATGGAACAATAAAAAATTATAGATACGTTGGAGACGTATCAGCATCCCCAAGCTTAATTCCTGCTCGTCCTCGAGTAGGTAAATGATAAAAACAAATTTTTTTATGTGGAATGCTACTTGGCATGATTTCAATGTAATTCTTCTTATTGTGGCATGAATATTCAGATCCATAAGATTCAAGACAAAAGTTTAATATTGACATAAAAATAATAACACTTCAAGCATACTAACAAAGCAATCATGTCTTCTCAAAATAACATGGCCAAAGAAAGTTATCCCTACAAAATCATATAGTCTGGCTATGCTCTATCTTCACCACACAAAATATTTAAATCATGCACAACCCCGATGACAAGCCAAGCAATTGTTTCATACTTTTGACATTCTCAAAACGTTTTCAATCTTCACACAATACATGAGCGTGAGCCATGGATATAGCACTATATGTGGAATAGAATGGTGGTGTGGAGAAGACAAAAAGGGAGAAGATAGTCTCACATCAACTAGGCGTATCAACGTGTAACATCCCAAATTTTCAATTTGGAATGTTATACATAGAGCATCATTGCATATCATATTTTTCGTTGCCTTTTTGCTCGATCCTAAAAATTCTACACAACTCAAGGACCCACGGAGAGAGTTGGGGATTTCGTTATTTTCATATTTGAGTTTTCTCAAATTTTGAAAATAGGATCATTTGATTTTAATTATTTTATCTTCAATTATTTCTACTATCAAAATATGAGAGAGGGAATAAAATGACTTTCCCAAAATAAAGAAATAATGAAGATTTAAAAATACAATCAAATAAGATTTTGTTTTGGAGTTTTTCGCCTTTTTATTTGAATTTAGGAAAAATGCGCGTTTTTCAAAATTGCATTTAGGCCACTCTGTTATAAATCCTCCGAGTACTGTGTGTGGTTGCTACTCTGTTATAAATCCTCCGAGTACTGTGTGGTGTTAGCATTACTGATCCAGGGATGACACTGAGCATAGAGATCGATCGCTTGTGGTCCGTCGCTACAAAGATGGTATCGAGCACACCGATCAGTAGGACACGACCATTAAGCTAAAGCCCTAGATCACTACTCTCTTCTCATTTCTAACTCCTCATCTTTTCTACTCTTTTAGGATGATGGAAGCGAGGATCAAGTTCACCCACCGGATGAAGATACACCCTTTGGGCGACACCTCAAGGAAGTCACTAAGTACCTTAACATCGGATTACCAAGCTTCACCGACCTACAATTCCACTTTACCCAAGAAGAGCTACTGAAGATTCAAGCTCAAGTTCCGGAAGGACGTTTGCGCCAATCACGGAGCCCATAGAGTGTGTTTTCAATGCACCAACCTGGAGTCTGGGAAAGAGCACGGCAGCTCACATAACCATGGGACGCATTGGAGAAGTTCACAAAGAAGACCTCAAGGATACTATCTACCAGATTTGTGGGCGCCGAGATGAACAATGGGAGATAGTTGGCACTAAGAAGGATCGATCCATTACAACTTTCATCCAGGAGTTAAATCAGCACATTCGAGGCCAGGAGAACCAGATGTGCGCAGACATGATGGAGTTGAAGACAGCAAAAGCCAAGATTATTGAATTAGAAGGAGAACTGAAGGCCACTCGCAAGGACTACATGGAGGAGATTGTAGCTCTAGTGGGACAAAACGGCGACCTTAAGGAGAAGATTGAAGAACTCATGGGAAATTCAGCACCCGAAGGAGAAGATGAAGATAGCACCTGTCCAGAGAACTACATCATCATCAACGACACCGATTCCGATCCTAGTGATGATGATTTCGAAGATGAAGCTGGAGCAGATATCATGGAGTCTTCATCGGAGCAGTTTTTCTAGTTGACCACCACAACAGTAGTAGATTTCCCCCATTTTAAATTAGATTTAGTTCCAGCACCTTGTACCGATAGATAGACCGTTGTATGCCCTTGTTTGAATTGATTGGAGTGATATTGTGTGATTTGTCTCATGTGCATATAGGTAGTGTTTTCTCTCTAGACCTCATTCTATTCTTAACTCTCGTCTTTTCTATAAACCCTCAGATGCCTCCGAGACGCGACCCCAGATTTGTTTTCCCGCCAGAGATCACTCAGTTGATTCAGCAGCAGAATGCCTTGATTCAAACATTGGTACAGAACCAAGGCAACAACAACAATAACAACCCACCGCCACCACCACCTGTTGACCATTTGACCCGTTTCTTAAGGCTGAATCCGCCGGTGTTTTCCAGTAGCACCGAGCCGATTGTAGCAGATGATTGGCTCCGTAAGATAGGGAGGGAGCTGACCACTGCAGGATGTACAGATGGAGAAAGGGTTAAATTTGCCGCACATCAGCTCAAGGACCCGCAGCAAACATGTTGGGAGAATTTTACAGCCACTTACCTCAGAGACACCGCCACATGGGATCAGTTTGAAGAAGCTTGTCGTCGCCCATGTTTCAGCAGGAGCTATGGCCATGAAGAAGCGTGAGTTTCGCAACTTGCACCAAGGAGGACGGACAGTTGGCTAGTATGTAGATGATTTCAGTAAGTTAGCACGTTATGCCCCAGATGACGTTGCTACGGACGTAGCTAAGCAGGAGAAGTTTCTAGAAGGACTGAATGATGATCTGAGCATACAGTTGATGGTAGCCACCTTCAATAACTACCAGGAGTTAGTAGATCGTGCTCTTATGATTGAAGGGAAGCAGCAGCAGATTGACTATCGCAAGAGGAAGTATGGACAGGGGAAGAGTAACTCTGGAGCTCAGCAGAAACTTCGCTTTACACTGAAGACAGGAGGACAATTTCAGCATACCCATGGAGGAGGTAGCTCGCACAACCATAATGGCACCAAGAATGGGAACGGGAATGGAGGAAGCAATGGACAAAACCGCACCAACCCGTCAACACCATCCAAGGTAGACTGAGCCACATCACTTGCTTTAAGTGCCGCAAGACGGGCATTATGCAAATGATTGTCCGAAGGCCAAAATGGAAATGGTAATGGAAGCTCGGAAAGAAGCGAACCCTTTCAACAGAGGATAAGTGAACCACGCCACCGTGGAGGAGGTTGAAGCTCAGCCGATGCGATAATAGGTAAGTTTTTGGTTAAGTCATTTACTGCAGTTGTTCTTTTTGATACTGGTGCATCGCATTCATTCATATCAAGGGGATTTGTGGATAAGTTTAGCCTGCCCACTAGAACTCTTAAGACACCCATGCTAGTAAGCTCACCGGGAGCGGAGTATACGACCAGTCAAGGATGTTTTCAAGTGCCATTAAGTATAGGGAGGCATGTTTTCCCAACGGATTTAATCATTTTGGAATCCCAAGGTTTGGATGTAATTCTTGGTATGGATTGGTTGTGATGTAAGGGAGGAACATCGATTGCGCCAGCAAGACAATTTTGCTTACAACACCAGAAGGAAGGAGAATCAAGTATGTATCACGGCATGAGCCGAGAAGGGCACATGTAAATTCCTTATCAGGAGTTGTGCAGGAGGAAGTACCAGTGGTAAGGGATTACCCGGACGTGTTTCCGGAAGAGTTGCCAGGCATGCCACCGGATAGGGACATTGAGTTTCTGATTGAACTACTGCCAGGCACTGGGCCGATATCTAAGAGACCGTATAGGATGCCAGCCCAAGATTGGGAGGAAATTAAGAAGCAGATTAAGGAGTTACTGGATAAAGGTTTTATTCGCCCAAGTTCTTTGCCTTGGGGATCACCAGTACTTCTAGTGGAGAAGAAGGATGGATCATTATGAATGGTTGTTGATTATCGCGGATTGAATGAAGTGACCATCAAGAACAAGTACCCGTTGCCGATGATCAATGACTTGTTTGACCAATTGCAAGGAGCTAAGGTGTTTTCCAAGATCGATTTGCGATCAGGGTACCATCAGTTGAAGATTCGAGAGCAGGATATACCTAAGACGGCTTTTACCACCAGGTACGGGCTGTATGAGTATACTGTTATGTCATTTGGTCTGACTAATGCACCTGCCTATTTTATGAACATGATGAACAAAGTGTTTATGGAGTTTTTGGATAAGTTCGTCGTGGTGTTCATTGATGACATTTTGGTTTACTCAAGAATGAAGAGGAACATAAGGAGCATTTATGCTTGGTACTCGAAGCTCGAGAGAACACCGCTTATATGCCAAGTTCAGCAAGTGTGAGTTTTGGCTGAAGGAAGTTGGATTTCTTGGACATGTTATATCCGGAGAAGGTATAGTAGTAGACCCCACTAAATTTGTCACCGTAACAAACTGGGAAGCGCCAACAACAGTGGGAGAGATCCAGAGTTTCCTTGGACTCGCAGGATACTACCGGAGATTCATTGAGAATTTCTCAAGGATTGCGGAGCCTATGACAGAATTGTTGAAGAAGGATACCAAGTTTATTTGGACTGAGGAGTGTGAAGCTAGTTTCCAAGAGTTGAAGAAACGTTTGGTTACCTCGCCAGTGTTAATTCTGCCAGATCAGACCAAGGATTATGAGGTGTATTGCGGCGCTTCACGTCGAGGACTTGGAGCAAAGGCTTATGCAGGAGGGAAGAGTTGTTTCGTATGCTTCACGACAGCTTAAGCCTCATGAGCTAAACTATGCCACGCATGATTTGGAGTTAGCAGCCGTTGTGCATGCGTTAAAAACATGGAGACATTTCCTCATTGGAAACCATTGTGAGGTGTATACGGATCACAAGAGTTTGAAGTACATCTTCACGCAGAAGGAGCTAAATCTCAAGCAGAGGAGATGGTTGGAACTCATCAAATATTACGATATGAGATTACATTATCACCCCGGAAAGGCTAACGTTGTAGCAGACGCGTTGAGCCGTAAGAGTCACGTCAACACACTAATGATGGGAGAAATACCAAAGGAGTTAGCCGAGGATCTTCGAGAGCTATGTTTGGAAATAGTTCCGAGAGGCTATGTAGCAGCATTGGAGATTCAGTCAACTTTGATGGACAAGATCAGGGAAGCTCAGAAGACTGACAAGGAGATTGCCTCTATAAAGGAGAGAATGAGCGAAGGAAAAGCTAAGGGATTTCGTGAGGATGAGCACGATACCCTATGGTTTGAAGACCGCGTTTATGTGCCCGATGACCCGGAGATCAGGAAGTTGATTCTACAAGAGGCACATGATTCACCATATTCGATTCACCCAGGAAATACCAAGATGTATTTGGATTTGAAGAATACTTTCGGTGGACCGGAATGAAGAAGGACATTGCGAGTACGAGCAGTTTGTGATGTATGTCGAGGGTGAAGGCGTAACATCGAAGCCAGCGAGGATTGTTACAGCCATTGCCTATACCCGAATGGAAGTGGGATAAACTAGGCATGGATTTTATCACGGGATTGCCCAGGACTCGTTCAGGCTATTACTCGATTTGGGTGGTAATCGATCGTTTGACGAAGGTAGCTCATTTCATTCCAGTAAAGACCACCTACAGCAGTGCCAAATTGGCTAAGATATACATGACCAGGATTGTATGCTTGCACGGAGTTCCGAAGAGTATCGTATCAGATAGAGGAACCCAATTCACCTCAAAGTTCTGGTAGCAGTTGCACGAAACTTTAGGGACCAGGCTGGAGTTTAGCACATCTTTTCATCCACAGACAGATGGACAAACCGAGAGAGTCAACCAGATTTTGGAGGATATGCTTAGAGCTTGTGTTTTGGATTATGGATCAAGTTGGGATGACAACTTGCCATATGCGGAGTTTTCTTACAACAACAGTTACCAAACCAGTTTGAAGATGGCCCCTTTCGAAGCCTTGTACGGAAGGAGGTGCAGGACCCCGTTGTTGTGGGATGAAGTTGGAGACCGCCAGTTGTTTGGACCGGATTTGATTAAGGAGTCTGAACGGAAAGTAAAGTTGATTCGCGATAGGCTCAATGTAGCCCAGTCAAGACAGAAAAGTTATGCGGATTCAAAACGCAAGGAGACATAATACGAAGTCGGAGACAGTGTTTATCTTCGTGTATCGCCGCTTCGAGGAGTTAAGTGTTTTGGAGTTAAAGGAAAGTTAGCACCCCGATTTGTAGGACCTTATCGAGTTTTGGAACGCATGGGAGAAGTTGCGTACAAGTTGGAATTACCCGAAGGATTGTCAGGAGTCCATGATGTGTTTCATGTTTCTCAGTTGAAGAAGTGTCACGCAGAGATGGCTGATATACCACTGAGAGATACTGTGCCACTAGAAGCGATTCAGCTGAATGATGATTTGACCTATGAGGAGAAACCTGTTAAGATTTTGGAGTATGCTAGTCGAGTTACTCGCAACAAGGTTATCAAGTTTGGCAAAGTTCAGTGGAGCCACCACACCGAGGAAGAAGCCACCTGGGAACGAGAGGAAGATTCGCTTAAGGACCACCTCACCTATTTTCTAGTTAACCCGAATCTCGAGGGCTAGATTCATCTTAAGAGGTAGGTTTGTAACATCCCTAATTTTCAATTTGGAATGTTATACATAGAGCATCATTGCATATCATATTTTTCGTTGCATTTTTGTTCGATCCTAGAAATTCTACACAACTCAAGGACCCACGGAGAGAGTTGGGGATTTCGTTATTTTCATATTTGAGTTTTCTCAAAATTTGAAAATAGGATCATTTGATTTTAATCATTTTTTCTTCAATTATTTCTACTATCAAAATATGAGAGAGGGAATAAAATGACTTTCCCAAAATAAAGAAATAATGAAGATTTAAAAATAAAATCAAATAAGATTTTATTTTGGAGTTTTTCGCCTTTTTATTAGAATTTAGGAAAAATGCGCGTTTTTCAAAATTGCATTTAGGCCCCAAATAAAAGTTCATCTAGTCTGGCTTGATTTTAGAAGCCGGGGAAATTTTATTTCGGGAATTTTGGAGTTCGTTTAGTATTTCTTGTTTTTCTGCACGTTATTATTTAAAAAAAACGAACCGCCTTTGGGCCTTGCCCGAGCGGGACTCCGCTCGGGGGGCACTATATAAGCGCCCGACCCCAGCGCCCCCAGGCCCAGAGCCGCCGCCGCCACCCACCCACCCACCGCCACCCACCCGCCGCCCCGCCCGCGCCTGCAAACACTAACCCTAACCCTAACCCTAGTCCGACCCACCGCCAATGCCGCCACCATTGCCGCCACGGACTCACCGGACCCCGCCCGAGTTCGCCGCCGCCTCATTTTGCGTGCCGCGGTTTTTTTGAAACCGCGGTTTTATTTCGGTTTTTTCGGTTTTTAGTTTCGCTTTTTATTAGTTTCGGTTTTTTCGGTTTAGACTAATTAGCGGACGTTAATCGTTAGTTCATTTAAACGAACGCGTTCATCGATTAGTTTAGTTAACGAACGTCCGCTCGTTAACCCGCTCGTCGTTTTTCTTTTCTCGGATTTAACCATGATTTTTCCGATCGCGATTCCCGATCCGATTTTCGTTTTAGTATAACTTTTCGCTCGTTTATCGGAATCAGGCGATTCAAGCGCATGGAGTTTCCTCTCGAAACCCTCTTTTCGAATAATCTACTTAAACAAGTTTGCTTCTGTAAAATTTGACCTAGATCCAGATTAGTAAAACGAAGCTGTTTTCTTCCGCCGTTTGACTTTCGTTGCTTCGTTTGATTTGATTCTTTTTGCAGACCGGAGTTCTTAAGTTGAACTATCTGGTTAGATCTATTTGAGTTTTACCTGTGCATTAGGTGAGTACTTATTGTATGCTTGTTTGTTTGTCTGCGATAGAATACCCGGAGTGCGCCGCCTGTTACTTCGAGTCTCTAGGTTTCGCGGATCATCAGCAAGGCAAGTAACATTTTGATCATATCTCCTCTCATACCCAGTTTTTATGCATTAGATCTATCCTCAAACACTTGCATGATTAGGATCTAATTAATATTGTGGGTTTTGGGAAGTAGATTGAGGTAGTACCTATTACCTGTTTTATTATCAAACCCTTGGGAGTTACTTCTACGTTTGCTTATTATGCCATGCTATGCTAGTAGACGTGGATTGGGTGAGTGTATCCATGACAGATGTGAGATTGTTATTTAATGGTTTATTTAAGGTGGCAACTTAAACACACATCTGGGTGGATTGAGGCACCTGGTGTAAGGGCATATTTATCCCGTAAGTGTTTTGGTGATTGATGACGATACTTTTGCGGACTAATCGTATGCCTTGAGTTTCTCAGATGATTCATCACTAGGCACGAGACGATTCGGTGCCCCTCGGAGACTATTGAAGACGGTGTCGTTCTACGTTTCTTTTTGGTGGATTTGAGTCGTAGGAGAGCCATACTACTAAGAGGGGGTCCGCGTCGGAAAGGTTTGGGTGGAATCAACACGTACACTTGTCCTTCCTTTCCTTGCACTTTGGAGCATCTTCCCGTTGTCATAGTTGTGCTTAAAACCGGCGGTTATCGCTGTTCTTGCGGTAGTATCGCTTAGGGAGCGGTAGTACATAAGCACCAGCGTAGTACCGCCGAGGGTCACGGTAGTACCGCTCCCCTGGAGCCGTAGTACCGCGACTCCTGTGCCTTGTGATGCTCGATGCGGTAGTAGGCGCGATGTAATTTTTACATCCGCTACCACACGGTAGTACCGCACATCTTCTGCTGATAGTACCGCGAGTGGACACGGTAGTACCGCTCTCTTGGAGCCGTAGTACCCGGGCCCTCATGCCCCGCACCGCTGGCGCCATGGTTGTAGCAGCGGATGTAATTCTACATCCGCGCCTCCACGTAGTATCGCCTCGGTAGCGATAGTACCGCCGGGGTTTCGTGACCGGTTCTTTTTCAGCGAAGTAGGCACGGATGTAATTTATTTCATCCGTGCTCTTCGTAGGCTGGGGCTTGCCTACCTTGCGGTAGTACCGCAAGGGTGCGCGGTAGTACCGCGCCTGCGGTAGTACTGCGCTCAGTCAGGCCAGTCCCAGGCTCTGCTGCTGCCGCGGTAGTACCGTGGCCCTCCACGGTAGTACCGCATGGCCGTGCGGTAGTACCGTGTTTTCGGAGCGGTAGTACCGCGTGTCGCGGGCTGAACAAGAGGATAACGGTTGGATCTTTTCTCCGAGTATAAAAGGTGTGTCTCCTACCTCTAGTTGACCACCTCTTCTATCTCTAAGCTCCATTGTTGCTCCAAGCTCCATTTTGGCCCGATCTCTCTCCCTAGCCAATCAAACTTGTTGATTTGCTCGGGATTGGGTGACAAGGGCCCGATCTACACTTCCACCAAGAGACTTTTGATTTCCCCCACTTATCCCTTGCGGATCTTGTTACTCTTGGGTGTTTGAGCACCCTAGATGGTTGAGGTCACCGTGGAGCCATATTCCATTGTAGTGAAGCTTCGTGGTGTTGTTGGGAGCCTCCAATTAAGTTGTGGAGATTGCCCCAACCTTGTTTGTAAAGGTTCGGTCGCCGCCTTCAAGGGCACCAATAGTGGAATCACGGCTCTTGCATTGTGCGAGGGCGTGAGGAGATTACATGGCCCTAGTGGCTTCTTGGGAGCATTGTGCCTCCACACCGCCTAACGGAGACGCATTTCCTCAAAAGGAAGGAACTTGTAACACATCCTCGCCTCCACCGGCTCCACTCTTGGTTATCTTATCCCTTTAATTGTGCAAGCTTATTTGTGTTTCTATCCTTGCTTGCTCTTGTGCTTGTGTTGATTGCATCATATAGGTTGTCCACCTAGTTGCACATCTAGACAACCTTTATTATTGCAAAGTTTAAATTGGTAAAGAAAAGCTTAAAATTGTTAGTTGCCTATTCACCCCCTCTAGTCAACTATATCGATCCTTTCAATTGGTATCGAGCCTCGTCTCTTTTTAAGGACTTTACCGTCCAAGAGTATGGTTGACGTCGAGATGATGTGGGGAGCACTCGGTGCGAATCCGATATCATCTACGGAGATGGGGTACCTTGATCTCTCGTGAGGAATTCAATGTGGCGTTGGACACATTGAAAACCTCCATGACGACCGAGGTCAAGGACATGTTTAAGGAATTCCTAGAAGGGCTTAAACTTTCCACCGCACCCGTGAAAGTGGGTGATCCCGCCAACACGGGAGCGGATGCTAACTCCGATAAGGGGGAAGCTACTAGTGAGAAAGCCCCCTCGTCTAGTGGTAAGAATGACACCGGCATCTTTACCCATGTGCAACCTCCTCCCGTTTATGGTGGACCAATTCCTTCCACTCATTTGAATCATGCCGGTCCACCACCTAAGATTGATAAAAAGGAGGATTTTGATTCTTGGGTTTATCGTTTTAAGCGTCATTTAAATCATGTGAACACTAACCTTTGGAGAATCATTGAAGAAGGTTTCTATCCGCATGATCCGAGCAACTTTTCTCCAAGAGAAGTCGTGGACCATCAATTCAATGAGAATGCTCTCTTCATCATCCAAGAAGCAATCCTTCCCGAAGACCTCCCTCATCTCCGGCCCTACTCCCTTGCCAAAGATGCTTGGCTCAAGGTGGTTTCCCTTTATCGAGGAAGCGCAAGAATTCAACGTTCCAATTATGAAGTGGTCCAAGATGAAGCCGATGAGTTTGCAATGAAAGAAGAAGAAGAACCTCGTGAGCTCTATCGGAGAGTAACCAAGCTTGCAGTCTCCCTTCGGGATCATGGAAGTAAGGACACGGATGATAACTGGATCAAGCGCAAATTCCTCAAGGAAATGATGCCCTACCACAAAGCCATGTCCTCCGTCATCCGTCAACGGCCGGACTTTCACACCCTGTCCTCAAGTGATGTGTTGCATGAGTTTGTGGCTATGAGCATATTGGACAAGACCGCCGACAACGCGGTGCTTCGCTCCCATAGAGCGGTACTACCGTGTCCACTCGCGGTACTACCACGCAAGATGTGCGGTACTACCATGTGGGCGCGGATGTAAAAAATTACATCCGCACCTACTACCGTACCGGAGCAGCACAAGGCCTGGGAGTCGCGGTACTACGGCTCCAGGGGAGCGGTACTACCGTGACCCTCGGCGGTACTACCGCTGGTGCTTGCGGTACTACCGCTCCCTAGAGCAGTACTACCGCAAGAACAGCAGTAGCCGCCGGTTTTAAGCACAACTATGACAACGGGAAGATGCTCCAAAGTGCAAGGAAAGGAAGGACAAGTGTACGTGTTGATTCCACCCAAAACTTTCCGACGCGGACCCCCTCTTAATAGTACGGCTCTCCTACGACTCAAATCCACCAAAAAAAGCGAGAACGACGCCGTCTTCAATAGTCTCCGAGGGGCACCGAATCGTCTCGTGCCTAGTGATGAATCATCTGAGAAACTCAAGGCATACGATTAGTCCGCAAAAGTATCGTCATCAATCACCAAAACACTTACGGGATAAATATGCCCTTACAATCTCCCCCTTTTTGGTGGATTGATGACAATACGGATTTGCACAAAGATACGATAATATTGAGCAAGGGCAAACCCCTCCTCTCCAAAATATAGACGGGCTCCCCCTAGATGTGTGCACTGGATGAATGCTTTGGACTGCATAGCACACATACTAGGATCACCACTCCCCCTATATTTTAGAGACAAAGGCCCAAAGAAAAACATCTAAGCAACATATAGCACAATATGACATAAGCTCGCTAAGATAGATAGAGTGCATATGTCTTACACCATATGAAGGAAAAGAAACTAAAACGAGGTTCAAACGAGGTTCAACCGAGAACGCAATAAACACACCAAACACGAACACGACACAAGACTCGCGAATCCCTACACTCTCTCCCCCTTTGGCATCGAGACGCCAAAAAGGCAGAGAGGACACCTACACACAAGTGGTGGCTCAAGCAGCAGGGAACTCATCCCAACCCTCTCCGTCAGACTCCTCGGCAGCAGGGATGGACTCCTCGACGTCCTCCTCAGAATCAGTCCACCTGTAGCCTTGCTTCTCCATCCACTCGGCCTCTAGAGTGATGCGCTCCTCAGACCCGCCAGACACATCCTCACCATAGAGCTGCAAGATCTTCCTGTCCCGGCGACGACTCTCCTTAGATGCCACGTGAGTCCTGTACTGCCCCTTGGCTTGCATGCAGAAAAGAGTCTTCATCTTGTCCTTCAGCTTCTTGGCCCATGAAGGCATAGAGGAGCTCTGGGAAGGCCTAGCAGCATCGCCCTCAGCAACATTCTCGGCGCCAGCATCCTCCTCACCAACAGCAGCCCTAGCAGCAGACGCCTCAGCACGAGTAGTAGTGTTGGCCCAGTTGGGTTTGACACGCAGACAGATGGGATCATGGCGAATCCAGTCAGGGGCAAGAAACTCCTCACCAGGGAACATCTTCTCCCAAGTCCTCGAGATCAGCAGAAACAGATAGGGCCCATAGATAGGCACTTTGCGGTTGAACACAGCAAACCGAAGCTCACACCACATGATGTGTGAGATATCAAGTGGCTGAGTCTGAGACAAACGAGCCTCCTCGCAGATGAGCATCATATCCACCATATAGGCACGGACCTTGTCCTTGTCACCAATGCGAGGGAACAAAGAGTTGCGGAAGATGCGGTACATGATATCCAGAAAAGAGTTGAGCACCAACCCTATCTTGCCACTTGGAAGCATCTTTTCAACATAGTACGGAGCAAGCCTGTCCTTGTTGGCAGAATCAGAGTTGGCATGGGGGCGAACACCCACGGGAGTGTTGAGCCCGTCATCAGGTACTTGGAGCAAATCCATGAACTCCTTCCAGGTAGCAATCAGCTTACGGCCATTGGACATCCAGGTCATCCTCCTCTCCTCATCAGAGTGAAAGTAAACTGAAGCAAAGAACTGACAGATAAGCTCAGGATCATAGTCAAGGTGAAAGGATATCACATGCTCAATGCCAAACTGCTCCACCAAGTCCGAGCCTCTCAAAGTAGGCACGGAACTTGTCCTTCCTCAAGTGATGCATGTCAATCCATTTCACATCCACATAGGTATTCTCGCTTGTTCTTGATGACATCCAGATAGATGTTGGTTTGTTGCTTGTTCCAAAACAGCTCACAACTCCCGATGTAAGAACGAGGGGTCACGTCGGGTGAATCTGCCTGAGACGGACGTAGTCAGATTGGGGCATCTCATCCATGCCCTTGGCGGGCTCCTTGAACTTGTTAGCAGTAGTCTTGACATTGCGCTTAGGGCGAGGAGCCCTCCAGTGCGTCACAGGTTCTTGCGCAGACGCTTGGAGCCAGTGTCACGACTGGGATTGGAACAGCGAGAGCCACCACCTGAGACACACACGCAAAACACCAACGAACGCGAAGAGGGTCAATGCAAAGACCACAACAAAGCACAAGAAACACATAGGAAGTATACGTGAAGGTTGGCCAGCGTTAGATGTGAGCCACGATAGGACTGCCAGTGTCCGCGGTACTAAAAAATTAGTACTGCTCTAAGGCGCGGTAGTACCGTGCTAGGCCACGGTAGTACCGTGGTTGGAGCAGTAGTAAGGCTTTAGTGCCGCAGTGTGTGCGGTAGTACCGCGCCCGAGGGGCGGTAGTACCGTGCAAGTGGTAGTACCGCGCCCGACGGGCGGTAGTATCATATGGCGTCGATCCGAACGGCGATTCAATCAAAAAGACCAGCGAAACAATGGCAGTGCTACGGTGATCATATCTCGCGCAAGACAACAAAACAAGTATATTTCCTATGCAAGGCTACTCTCCATCATCCTATTCTTGCAAAGAGAAGGCCTACGAATCTCTAGAACATCCAAGTCTTCCCCAACAACCTAAAGACAAAGAACGCAATAAAACAAGAAGGGATTGGGGAAAACCTGGGTCCATAGCAAGAGCACGAGGTGGGAAGGATCCCACCGGACGGAATCACGGAGGGCGGCCGAGGAGGAGATCCGGCGACGAACGCCGCTCCTATCTTGAGCGGAGAGAGAGATGAGACGACGTGGAGGAACTGCGAATGGGTATGGGGGAGTTAGAACTCCCCCTGCCCGTCCTTATCCCCACGCGCCCACGACGGCGCGGTAGTACCATGAGTCATCGCTGTAGTACCGCTCGGGCGGAAGTACCGCACTGGCGGTAGTATCACTCACCAGCAGCGAGAAAAATTACTGCCGCATGGGGTAGTAGTACCGTGCTCCCACATGCGGTAGTACCGTGGCTGGCCGCGGTAGTACAGTAGCCGGCCGCGGTAGTACCGCGAGCTCAAGACATCCCCGGTTTCAACACAAAAGAGAAGGTCTTTGCACGGAAACTTTTCACACAAAGGAAGCCACAAGCACACGCACAACCCAAAGACAGAAAGACAACAAGAGAACACCAAGCGACACAACCTCTCAAAAGGAGAGGGTTGTGGCCGAAGCCGCCTATGTTTGAGTTAGATGGTATGGCACCGCGAAGAATTATCCTTGGGCCCATGACCAAAACTCGTCTTTGAAGCACAAGTACCATCAAAAATGGCTAATGTGAAAGAGTTGATCTATTTATGCATGAAGGGGGGAGGGAGAGTTCATTGAGAGAACAACACTCCCCCTTTGTCCATGCCTACACCTAAACTAGACAACAAGTTAAGTGTGGTGGGGAGTGCACGGGTTCAAGTCACATTGCTCAAATCAATGATATTTAGCTCATGCCTTAACTCGCGAAATCTTGCTTCATCCAAGGGCTTCATGAAAATATCTGCAAGGTTATCATGAGTGTTGACATACTTGAGCTCGATCTCCCCTCGCCTAATGTGATCCCGGATGAAGTGATACCGAATCTCAATGTGCTTCGTCTTGAAGTGTTGCACCGGGTTGAGAGAAATCTTGATGGCACTTTCATTATCACACCAAAGAGGCACTTTGTCACAAATGACACCGTACTCCTTTAAAGTTTGCCTCATCCATAGGAGTTGAGCACAACAACTACCGGCCGCCACATATTCCGCTTCGGTGGACGAGAGAGACACACAACTTTGCTTCTTGGAAGACCAACTTACCAAAGAGCAACCAAGAAATTGGCACCCTCCGGAAGTGGACTTCCTATCCACTTTGTCTCCCGCCCAATCGGAATCTGTAAATCCTTCAAGCTTGAAGTTTGCTCCTCTTGGGTACCATAAGCCAAAGTTTGGGGTATGAGCCAAATATCGAAGATTCGCTGACCACCACATAGTGGCTTTCCTTCAAGGCGGCTTGAAACCGTGCACACATTCCCACACTCAACATGATATCCGGTCTAGATGCACAAAGGTAAAGCAAGGAGCCAATAATGGAGCGATATACCTTTTGATCCATCGCTTTACCATTGGGATCAATGTCAAGTTGGCACTTGGTAGGCATTGGTGTAGTAGCCGGCTTGACATCACTTAGCTTGAATCTTTTGAGCATGTCTTGAGTGTATTTGGCTTGGTTGATGAAGGTTCCTTCTCTTCTTTGTTTGATATCGAAACCAAGGAAGAACTTCAACTCTCCCATAGAAGACATCTTGAACTTGGAGGTCATGAGAGCGGCAAATTCCTCATTGAAAGCTTTGTTAGGGAACCAAAGATAATATCATCAACATATAGTTGGCATACAAACAACTCCCCTTGACCTTCTTAGTAAAAAGAGTGGGAATCGATTTGCCCTACTTCAAAACCACGATCTTGTAACAACTCGGTAAGGTGGTCATACCACGCACGTGGGGCTTGTTTAAGGCCATAGAGTGCCTTATCGAGTTGATACACATGATCCGGGAAGTAGGGGTCCTCGAACCCGGAGGTTGCTTGACATAGACCAACTCATTAATAGGACCATTAATAAAAGCACTTTTCACATCCATTTGTTGCAACTTAAAGTTGTGATGGGCAGCATAAGCAATCAACAAACAAATGGATTCAAGACGAGCAACGGGAGCAAAGGTTTCACCGTAGTCGATACCCTCGACTTGGGAGTAGCCTTGTGCTACCAATCTTGCCTTGTTGCGAATGATGTTCCCATGAGCATCTTGCTTGTTCTTTAAGATCCACTTGGTTCCAATGACGTTGTGGTTCCCCGATGGCCTTGGCACCAATCTCCACACCTTGTTGTACTCGAAATTGTTGAGCTCTTCATGCATGGCATTGAGCCAAACCGAGTCTTCGAGCGCCTCATAGACCTTTTGGGGTTCAACACAAGAGACAAACGCGTGATGTTCACAATAGTTTACCAATTGTCTACGAGTGCTTACCCCTTTCATTAGGCTTCCAACCACATTCTCCATGAGATGGCCTTTGGTAGTAAGTTTGGATGCAATCTTGGCGGCACGACGCTCTAATTCTTCCTCGGAGGTGAGATGAGGAGGAGTCACTTGATCATCTTGAGCGCCGTCTTGAACATGTTCTTGATCTTGAGAATGCTCGGGGAAGATAACTTGACCTTGGGCATCATTTGGTGTATCACCATCGTCTTGAGCACGATCTTGCCCTTGGTCTTGTTGATGAGGTTGAGGGCCTTCACTTTGTTCTTCGGAAGCGTGTGGGCCTTGAGTTGGTGATGGCTCCACTTGAGTGGAGCATTGTCCTTCTCCTTCGGCCACAAGGGGTTCCTCAATGGGTAGGATAAAACCAACACCCATTCTTCTTATGGCTTGAGGTGGAATTTCATCACCTACATCACAAGTGCCACTTTGCTCCACTTAGGAGCCGTTATTCTCATCAAACTCCACATTACATGTCTCCTCAATAAGTCCCGTAGATTTATTGAGGACATGGTAAGCATGAGAGTTTGTAGCATAACCAACAATAGAGTGTAGGGATTTGCGAGTCTTGTGTCGTGTTCGTGTTTGGTGTGTTTATTGCGTTCTCGGTTGAACCTCGTTTTAGTTGCTTTTCCTTCATATGATGTAAGACATATGCACTCTATCTATCTTAGCGAGCTTATGTCATATTGTGCTATATGTTGCTTAGATGTTTTTCTTCGGGCCTTTGTCTCTAAAATATAGGGGGAGTGGTGATCCTAGTATGTGTGCTATGCAGTCCAAAGCATTCATCCAGAGTGCACACATCTAGGGGGAGCCCGTCTATATTTTGGAGAGGAGGGGTTTGCCCTTGCTCAATATTATCATATCTTTGTGCAAATCCCGTATTGTCATCAATCCACCAAAAAGGGGGAGATTGTAAGGGCATATTTATCCCGTAAGTGTTTTGGTGATTGATGACGATACTTTTGCGGACTAATCGTATGCCTTGAGTTTCTCAGATGATTCATCACTAGGCACGAGACGATTCGGTGCCCCTCGGAGACTATTGAAGACGGCGTCGTTCTACGTTTCTTTTTGGTGGATTTGAGTCGTAGGAGAGCCGTACTATTAAGAGGGGTCCGCGTCGAAAGGTTTGGGTGGAATCAACACGTACACTTGTCCTTCCTTTCCTTGCACTTTGGAGCATCTTCCGTTGTCATAGTTGTGCTTAAAACCGCGGTTATCGCTGTTCTTGCGGTAGTACTGCTCTAGGGAGCGGTAGTACCGCTGAGGGTCACGGTAGTACCGCTCCCCTGGAGCCGTAGTACCGCGACTCCCAGGCCTTCTGCTGCTCCGGTACGGTAGTAGGCACGGATGTAATTTTTTACATCCGCGCCCACACGGTAGTACCGCACATCTTGCGCGGTAGTACCGCGAGTGGACATGGTAGTACCGCTCTCTTGGAGCCGTAGTACCGTGGCCCTCATGCCCCGTGCATCGCTTGCGCCATGGGTTGTAGGAGCGAATGTAATTCTACATCCGCGCCTCCACGGTAGTACCGCGCCTCGGGCGCGGTAGTATCACGTCGGGTTTTCGCACTGGTTCTTTTTTAGCGGAAGTAGGCACGGATGTAATTTATTTCATCCGCGCTCTTCGTAGGCTTGGGCTTGCCTACCTTGCGGTAGTACCGCAAGGGTGCGTGGTAGTACCGCGCCTGCGGTAGTACTGCGCTCAGTCCTGCCAATCCCAGGCTCTGCTGCTGCCGCGGTAGTACCGTGGCCCTCCACGGTAGTACCACAGGGTCAGCAGCGGTAGTACCGCTGGCGAGCGTAGTACCGCGTGTCGCGGGCTGAACAAGAGGATAACGGTTGGATCTTTTCTCCGAGTATAAAAGGCGTGTCTCCTACCTCTAGTTGACCACCTCTTCTATCTCTAAGCTCCATTGTTGCTCTAAGCTCCATTTTGGCCCGATCTCTCTCCCTAGCCAATCAAACTTGTTGATTTGCTCGGGATTGGGTGACAAGGGCCCGATCTACACTTCCACCAAGAGACTTTTGATTTCCCCCACTTATCCCTTGCGGATCTTGTTACTCTTGGGTGTTTGAGCACCCTAGACGGTTGAGGTCACCGTGGAGCCATATTCCATTGTGGTGAAGCTTCGTGGTGTTGTTGGGATCCTCCAATTAAGTTGTGGAGATTGCCCCGACCTTGTTTGTAAAGGTTCGGTCGCCGCCTTCAAGGGCACCAATAGTGGAATCACGGCTCTTGCATTGTGCGAGGTCGTGAGGAGATTACGGTGGCCCTAGTGGCTTCTTGGGGAGCATTGTGCCTCCACACCGCTCTAACGGAGACATACTTCCCCTCAAAAGGAAGGAACTTCGGTAACACATCCTCGTCTCCACCAGCTCCACTCTTGGTTATCTTATCCCTTTACTTGTGCAAGCTTATTTGTGTTTCTATCCTTGCTTGCTCTTGTACTTGTGTTGATTGCATCATATAGGTTGTCCACCTAGTTGCACATCTAGACAACCTTTATTATTGCAAAGTTTAAATTGGTAAAGAAAAGCTTAAAAATTGTTAGTTGCCTATTCACCCCCCCTCTAGTCAACTATATCGATCCTTTCACATGGTTTCTATCAGGACTTGCCTGTATTTCTTCGGACCGCCACCCAGGCTCAAAGGGATCATGAGATTATTCAAACTTGAAACTTCCGTGTGCAGCCACAAGCCATTATGGGCTCTGGCATAGTTGATTAAGTTGTGCGAACTCTTACGGGTAGACTAGCAGATGTAGGGGAAAGTAGGTGTACCGGTCTACCCACATGTAAGGTGCTAGTGCTTCTGAAAGACTATGTCTCGGTCATCCGTTTCTCAAACACCATGTAGTGCGAGAAATCAAACGGAGGCGATCGAGTCTTGTGGGGAAAAGTGCGCAAACCTTTGTAGAGTGTATAAACTAATCATGGTTAGCCGTGTCCCCGGTTATGGACATCTTGAGTATCTAGTACTTGGATATCATGTGAATCTCATCATGTTACTTCTAATTAATATTGTTGGGTTTTTAATGAGTACTTTTAATTGGGATTGAGAATGCTGTCAACCATTCTCAATGTTTAACAACCACCATGATAGTTAAATAAATTTATTCCTTTGTAGTAGGGAAAAATTGGCTTTACGCAAAACTGTAACCATAGAGCTTTCCAGCAGCCAAATATGCATGTAGTATAGGCTTATTATTCCATTACTCTCTATGTGTTACATTGCCAGCATATTCCATGTGCTGACCCGTTTTCGGGCTGCAACGTTTCATGTTGCAGACTTTTCAGACGAGGAGTAAGGTGCTTAGGTCGTGGTTTTATACTCAGTGATGTCGTTGGAGTTGATGGACTCGCTTATTCTTCCAAGCCTTCCGCTGTTATCGTATTAGATGGCCTTAAGCCATATTTATTTTATTAAGTTCTCTCTTGAGACATTCGATTGTAATAAGTGTGTGATTGCTACTCTATTATAAATCCTCTGAGTACTGTGTGGTGTCAGCATTACTGATCCAGGGATGACACTGAGCACAAAGATCAGACTGTTTGAGGTCTGGTCGCTACACAACGGGCTATGGAGATGCCCATCAATAGATATCAATGTGAGTGAGTAGGGATTGCCATGCAACGGATGCACTAGAGCTATAAGTATATGAAAGCTCAACAAAAGAAACTAAGTGGGTGTGCATCCAACTCGCTTGCTCACGAAGACCTAGGGCATTTTGAGGAAGCCCATCATTGGAATATACAAGCCAAGTTCTATAATGAAAAATTCCCACTAGTATATGAAAGTGACAAAATGAGAGACTCTCTATCATGAAGATTGTGGTGCTACTTTGAAGCACAAGTGTGGTAAAAGCATAGTAACATTGTCCCTTCTCTCTTTTTCTCTCTCTTTTTTTTGTTTGGGCCTTTTCTCCTCTTTTTTTATGGCCTCTTTTTTTGTCCGGAGTCTTAACCCGACTTGTGGGGGAATCATAGTGTCCATCATCCTTTTCCTCACTTGGGACAATGCTCTAAAAATGATGATCATCACACTTTTATTTTCTTACAACTCAACAATTACAACTCGATACTTAGAACAATATATGACTCTATATGAATGCCTCCGGCAGTGTACCGGGATATGCAATGAATCAAGAGTGACATGTATGAAAGAATTATGAACGGTGGCTTTGCCACAAATACAATGTCAACTACATGATCATGCTAAGCAATATGACAATGATGGAGCGTGTCATAATAACCGGAATGGTGGAAAGTTGCATGGCAATATATCTTGGAATGGCTATGGAAATGCCATGATAGGTAGGTATGGTGGATGTTTTGAGGAAGTATATGGTGGGTGTATGATACCGGCGAAAAGTGCGCGGTATTAGAGAGGCTAGCGATGGTGGAAGGATGAGAAAAGTGTGTATAATCCATGGACTCAACATTAGTCATGAAGAACTCATATACTTATTGCAAAAATCTACAAGTTATCAAAGAAAATTATTACGCGCATGCTCCTAGGGGGATAGATTGGTAGGAAAAGACCATCGCTCGTCCCCGACCGCCACTCATAAGGAAGACAATCAATAAATAAATCATGCTCCGACTTCATCACATAAAGGTTCACCATACGTGCATGCTACAGGAATCACAAACTTTAACACAAGTATCTCTCAAATTCACAACTTCTCAACTAGCATGACTCTAATATCACCATCTTTATATCTCAAAACAGTTATCAAGCATCAAACTTTTCTTAGTATTCAACACACTCATAAGAATTCTTACAAATCTTGTATGCTTTAGCATATTAGGATTATTTAAGAAAATTACCATGCTATTTAAGACTCTCAAAATAATATAAGTGAAGCATGAGAGTTCATCTATTTCTTCAAAATAAAACTACCACCATGCTCTAAAAGATATAAGTGAAGCACTAGAGCAAACAACAAACTACTCCAAAAGATATAAGTGAAGATCAATGAGTAGTCGGATAATTATGCAACTATGTGAAGACTCTCTCTCATTTAAGAATTTCAGATCTTGGTATTTTATTCAAACAGCAAGCAAAGCTAAATAAAATGACATTTCAAGGGTAGCACACCTCATGTGAAGAAGCAAAAACTTAGGTTCAACCGATACTAACCGATAATTGTTGAAGAAGAAAGGTGGGATGCCTACCAGGGCATCCCCAAGCTTAGATGCTTGAGACTTCTTGAAATATTATCTTGGGGTGCACTGGGCATCCCCAAGCTTGAGCTTTTGTGTCTCCTTAATTCCTCTCATATCACGGTTTCCTAAATCTCGAAAGCTTCATCCACACCAAACTCAACAAGAACTCGTGAGATAAGTTAGTATAAACCAATGCAAAAACCTTATCATACTATACTGTAGTAAATCACTAAAATTATTATTAAACATTGCATACTAAATGCCTCTGCATATTTAATACTCCTATCATCAAATAGAATCATTAAACAAGCAAACATATGCAAACAATGCAGACATAACAGCAATCTGCCAAAACAGTACAGTCTGTAAAGAATGCAAGATTCATCATACTTCCCTAACTCCAAAAATTATGAAAGAAAATTCCCACTGTAGAAAATTTATCAGATCTTCTTATAAAAAAGGTTTCAACATTTTATCACATTCTGACTTTCCTAGGGAATTTTTGCAACAGCGGTAAACTTTCTGTTTTGAAACAGCAACATGTATACTTGCAAAATAAGCATGGTAAAAGCTATCCTTGACATTTTTAGTGAAACTAGAGATGAAAAACACTATTTTAAATAACAGCAAGCAAATACTAACAAAAGAAAATGATGCTCCAAGCAAAAGACATATCATGTGGTGAATAAAAATATAGCTCCAAGTAAACTTACCGATGGAAGTAGACGAAAGAGGAGATGCCTTCCGGGGCATCCCCAAGCTTTGGCCTTTTGGTGTCCTTGATTATCTTGGGGGTGCCATGGGCATCCCCAAGCTTAGGCTCTTGCCACTCCTTGTTCCATAATCCATCAAAATCTTTCACCCAAAACTTGAAAACTTCACAACACAAAACTCAACAGAAATCTCGTGAGCTCCGCTAGCGAAAGAAAACAAAAGACCACTTCAAGGTACTGTAATGAACTCATTCTTTATTTATATTGGTGTTAAACCTACTATATTCCAACTTCTCTATGGTTTATAAACTATTTTACTAGCCATAGATTCATCAAAATTCAGAGGTTTGTAGGACAGTAGCAAATTTCACTCAAGTGGATGACCTAAGCTTTGGCTTGATGTCTACTACACAACCTTCTTCTTGTAGACATTGTTGGGCCTCCAAGTGCAGGTTTATAGGGCAGTAGCAAATTTCCCTCAAGTGGATGACCTAAGGTTTATGAATCCGTGGGAGGCGTAGGATGAAGATGGTCTCTCTCAAGCAACCTTGCAACCAAATAACAAAGAGTCTCTTGTGTCCCCAACACACCCAATACAATGGTAAATTGCATAGGTGCACTAGTTCGGCGAAGAGATGGTGATACAAGTGCAATATGGATGGTAGATATAGGTTTTTGTAATCTGAAAAATATAAAAACAGCAAGGTAACAAGTGGTAAAAGTGAGCATAAACGGTATTGCAATGCTAGGAAACAAGGCCTAGGGTTCATACTTTCACTAGTGCAAGTTCTCTCAACAATAATAACATAATTGGATCATATAACTATCCCTCAACATGAAAAAAAGAGTCACTCCAAAGTCACTAATAGCGGAGAACAAATGAAGAGATTATGGTAGGGTACGAAAGCACCTCAAAGTTATTCTTTCCAATCAATCCGTTGGGTGATGACCCAAAAGTATAATCGTAGTCCTTTCGATAAGTAAGAGTGTCAAACCCAATGAGGAGCAGAAGGAAATGATAAGCGGTTTTCAGCAAGGTACTCTCTGCAAGTACTGAAATAAGTGGTAACAGATAGTTTTGTGATAAGATAATCTGTAACGAGCAACAAGTAACAAAAGTAAATAAAGTGCAGCAAGGTGGCCCAATACTTTTTGTAGCAAAGGACAAGCCTGGACAAACTCTTATAATAGGAAAAGCGCTCCCGAGGACACATGGGAATATCGTCAAGCTAGTTTTCATCACGTTCATATGATTCACGTTCGGTACTTTGATAATTTGATATGTGGGTGGACCGGTGCTTGGATGTTGTTCTTACTTGAACAAACATCCCACTTATGATTAACTTCTATTGCAAGCATCCGCAACTACAACAAAAGTATTATGGTAAACCTAACCATAACATGAAACATATGGATCCAAATCAGCCCCTTACGAAGCAACGCATAGACTAGGGTTTAAGCTTATGTCACTCTAGCAACCCATCATCTGCTTATTACTTCCCAATGCCTTCCTCTAGGCCCAAATAATGGTGAAGTGTTATGTAGTCGACGTTCACATAACACCACTAGAGGCTAGACAACATACATCTCATCAAAATATCGAACGAATACCAAATTCACATGACTACTAATAGCAAGACTTCTCCCATGTCCTCAGGAACAAACGTAACTACTCACAAAGCATATTCATGTTCATAATCATAGGGGTATTAATATGCATAAAGGATATGAACATATGATCTTCCACCAAATAAACCAACTAGCATCAACTACAAGGAGTAATCAACACTAGTAGCAACCTACTAGTACCAATCCCGGACTTAGAGACAATAATTGGATACAAGAGATGAACTAGGGTTTGAGATGAGATGGTGCTGGTGAAGATGTTGATGGAGATTGCCCTCTCCCGATGAGAGGAGCGTTGGTGATGACGATGATGATGATTTCCCCCTCCCGGAGGGAAGTGTCCCCGGCAGAACAGCTCTGCCGGAGCCCTAGATTGGTTCCGCCTCGTGGCGGCGGAGTTTCGTCCCGAAAGGTTGCTTCTGATTTTTTTCCCGACGAAAGACCTCATATACCAGAAGATGGGCATCGGAGGGCCACCAGGGGGCCCACGAGGTAGGGGGCGCGCCCTAGGAGGGGGGGGGGCACCCTCATGGACAGGGTGTGGGGCCCCTGGCCTTCATCTTTGGCGAGGATTTTTTATTATTTATTATAAGATATTCCGTGGAGTTTCAGGACTTTTGGAGTTGTGCAGAATAGGTCTCTAATATTTGCTCCTTTTCCACCCCGAATTCCAGTGCGGCATTCTCCCTCCTTATGTAAACCTTTTAAAATAAGATAGAATAGGCATAAGTATTGTGACATAACGTGTAATAACAGCCCATAATGCAATAAATATTGATATAAAAGCATGATGCAAAATGGACGTATCAACTCCCCAAGCTTAGACCTCGCTTGTCCTCAAGCGAAAGCCGATAATGATAAATATGTCCCCATGTTTAGAGGTAGAGGCGTCGATAAAAATAAAATACGGACATGAAGGCATCATGATTATTCTCATAACAGCAACATATATAGGAAATGTCATATGATTACTTATGTTCAAGTAATAATCCGTTCACAATGCAGAGTACAAATCATAAACTTTATTGAGGACCAACAAACTATAATCTCAGTCATTGAAGCAATTGCAATTTATCATAACATCAGAAAGAGTCTATGTCAGAGCTTAACAGCAAGTCCACATACTCAACTATCATTTAGTCCTTCATAATTGCTAACACTCACGCGATACTTGTGGTTACGGAGTTTTAATCAGACACAGAGAAAGATAGGAGCTTATAGTTTCGCCTCCCAACCTTTTACCTCAAGGGTAATGTCAACAATAATAACTCATGCCCCCTACATCTAATTAGATATATCAATCAGGATCTTTCCAACACACCATGCTTGCCAAAGGATAAAATGAAAAAGGAAAGGTGAAGATCACCATGACTCTTGTATAAGGTAGATGATAGTAACAGATAGGCCCTTCGCAGAGGGAAGCAGAGGTTGCCATGCACTTTTATGGTTGGATGCACAAAATCTTAATGCGAAAGAACGTCACTTTATATTGCCCCTTGTGATATGAACCTTTATTATGCAGTCTGTCGCTTTTATTACTTCCACATCACAAGATCGTATAAAGCTTATTTCTCCCACACCAATTAATCATACATATTTAGAGCAATTTTTATTGCTTTGCACCGATGACAACTTACTTGAAGGATCTTACTCAATCCATAGGTAGATATGGTGGACTCTCATGGCAAAACTGGTTTAAGGGTTTTTGGAAGCACAAGTAGTATTTCTACTTGGTGCTGAAAATTTGGCTAGCATGAGGGGGAAAGGCAAGCTCAACATGTTGGAAGATCCATGACAATATACTTTATCTCAGATATAAGAAGACATAACTCATTACGTTGTCTTCCTTGTCCAACATCAACTCTTTAGCATGTCATATTTTAATGAGTGCTCACAATCATAAAAGATGTCAATAATAGTATATCTATATGTGAAACCTCTCTTTCCTTATTACTTCCTATTAATTGCAACGATGACCAAAGCTATGTTTGCCAACTCCCAACAATTTTTAATCATCATACTCTGTCTATGTGAAGTCATTACTTTCAATAAGATCAATATGAACCTTTTGTTTCTTTTTATTCTTTTTATTTATTCTTTTATTCACTCAAGATCATGGCAAAATAATCAAGCCCTTGACTCAACACTAATCTTTATTATATAGCTCAGGACTCGATTACATAGAGTGATCATAAAGCAAAACTCAAAGCTAGATCATGCCATAAACTTTATTCTACTAGATCAAGATACTACTAATAGGATCAAACTAAGAAAAACAGTAAAGATAGGAGATGTGATTGTGATACGATACCGGGGCACCTCCCCCAAGCTTGGCAGTTGCCAAGGGGAGTGCCCATACCCATGTGATTATGTCTCCTTTGCTGGTGCAGAAGGTGGGGGTGTTGTTGATGATGCGGGATTGTCGTCCATCTTCCAAGGCATGGGCTCACCATCATAGAAGGATGATCGAGTCTCCGGAATCCTCAAATCTGCAGCCAAACTCATCCTTTTGAATCTATATTCATACTCACAGTTTTGATTTTGCAGGTCATAGATTTGGGCTTGAAGGTGCTCGATCTTCTCATGAAGCTTGAAGATGGCCTCCCCGATATTGTCGGCATCCAACTTGTGGTTGCTAGTGAACTCCGCGATCATCATGTGGTTGGAGTTGAGTCCACGTTCCACCATCCCTTGACACTTGAAAACTTGTTGCTCCACTGCTTCGAGCCTCGTCTCCACGCTTCCAGTTCCTTTTGGTCCCTCTTCATCGCGGATGTGCAGCAACCCATCATGCAACTCAATGGTTTGAGGGTGTCGCAGCACCTCCGCGAGGTAAGGGTTGATGACCTTCTCGAAGAACTTGTCTTTGGAAGCACTTGAGGACGTCATGATAATCCAGATCTGTCAGAAAAACAGCTCGAAACAAGAACAGAGGAGATTTGCTTAATACGGGAGTCAAAACCTTCGGGAGAATATATAATGAATTTTTACCGACCAAAATACGTATCGTGCAAGAAAACGGAGTCTGGAAGGCACACGAGGTGTCCACGAGGTAGGGGGGCGCGCCCAGGGGGTAGGGCGCGCCCTCCACCCTCGTGGGGCCCTCGTGTCCTTCCCGGACTGCTACTTATTTTTCTATTTTTCTAAATATTCCAAAACGGAGAAATATTGCCTTAAAAACTGTTTTGGAGTCGGTTTACTTACCGTACCACATACCTATTCCTTTTCGGAGTCTGAAACATTCCGGAAAGAGTCCCTTATGTATTCCTCCGGGGTTACGGTTTCAATAACATTGGTTTCAACATTTATAGGATTACCTGAGGTATAGTGTTTGATTCTCTGACCGTTTACCACCTTCGGATTTGTGCCTTCAAAGTTGTTGATTTTTATGGCACCGGAATGATAGACCTCCTCGATAACGTAGGGACCTTCCCATTTAGAGAGAAGCTTTCCTGCAAAAAACCTTAAATGAGAGTTGTATAGCAATACATAATCACCTACATTAAACTCACGCTTTTATATCCTTTTGCCATGCCATCTTTTGACTTTTTCTTTAAATAACTTAGCATTTTCATAAGCTTGGGTTCTCCATTCATCAAGTGAGCTAATATCAAATAACCTCTTCTCACCGGCAAGTTTGAAGTCATAGTTGAGCTCTTTAATAGCCCAATAAGCCTTATGTTCTAGTTCGAGAGGTAAGTGACATGCTTTTCCATAAACCATTTTATACGGAGACATACCCATAGGATTTTTATATGCAGTTCTATAGGCCCATAATGCATCATCAAGTTTCTTGGACCAATTCTTTCTAGACCTATTGTAAGTCTTTTGCAAAATTAATTTGAGTTCTCTATTACTCAATTCTACTTGACCACTAGACTGTGGGTGATAAGGGGATGCAATTCTATGATTAACATCATATTTAGCAAGCATTTTACGGAAAGCACCATGAATAAAATGTGAACCACCATCAGTCATTAAATATCTAGGGACTCCAAAACTCGGAAAAATAACTTCTTTAAGCATTTTAATAGAGGTGTTATGATCAGCACTACTAGTTGGAATAGCTTCTACCCACTTAGTAACGTAATCAACAGCAATAAAATATGTGTATATCCATTAGATGCAGGAAAAGGTCCCATATAATCAAAGCCCCAAACATCAAATGGTTCAATAACAAGTGAATAATTCATAGGCATTTCTTGACGTCTACTAATATTACCAATTCTTTGGCATTCATCACAAGACAAGACAAACTTACGGGCATCCTTGAAGAGAGTAGGCCAATAAAAATCAGATTGCAATACCTTATGTGAAGTTCTATCTCCAGCATGGTGTCCTCCATAAGCTTCGGAGTGTCACTTGCGTAGTATCTGTTCCTGTTCATGCTCAGGTACACAACGTCTAATAACACCATCTACTCCTTCTTTATAAAGATGTGGGTCATCCCAAAAGTAATGTCTCAAATCATAGAAAAACTTTTTCTTTTGCTGGTGTGTGAAACTAGGTGGTATAAATTTAGCAACAATGTAGTTAGCATAATCAGCATACCATGGAGTACTACGAGAAGTATTTATGACATTTAATTGCTCATCAGGAAAGCTATCATCAATAGGTAGTGGGTCATCAAGAACATTTTCTAACCTAGACAAGTTGTCTGCAACGGAGTTCTCAGCTCCCTTTCTATCAACAATATGCAAATCAAATTCTTGTAGCAAGAGAACCCATCTAATAAGTCTAGGTTTAGCATATTTATTTTCCATCAGGTATTTAATAGCAGCATGATCAGTGTGAATAGTTACTTTAGAATCAACAATATAAGGTCTGAACTTATCACAAGCAAATACAACTGCTAAGAATTCTTTTTCAGTAGTAGCATAATCTTTGAGCATTGTCTAGAGTTTTACTAGCATAATGGATAACATTTAATTTATTATCAACTCTTTGCCCTAGTACAACACCTACAGCATAATCACTAGCATCACACATAATTTCAAAGGGTAAATTTCAATCAGGTGGCTGAACAATAGGTGCGGAAACCAATGCTTTCTTAAGTATTTCAAATGCATCTACACAATCATCATCAAAGACAAATGGTATATCTTTTTGTAATAAATTAGTCAGAGGCCGAGAAATTTTTGAGAAGTCCTTAATGAACCTCCTATAAAATCCGGCGTGACCAAGGAAACTTCTTATACCTTTGATGTCCTTGGGACATGGCATCTTTTCAATAGCATCAACCTTGGCTTTATCAACTTCAATGCCTCTCTCAGAAACTTTATGCCCCAAGACAATACCTTCATTAACCATAAAGTGGCACTTTTCCCAATTCAAGACAAGATTAGTTTCTTCACATCTCTGCAAAACTCGATCAAGATTGCTCAAGCAATCATCAAAAGAGGATCCATAGACGGAAAAGTCGTCCATGAAAACCTCACAAATATTTTCACAAAAGCCAGAGAATATAGCCATCATGCATCTTTGAAAGGTAGCAGGTGCATTACATAAACCAAAGGGCATACGTCTATAAGCAAAAGTACCAAAAGGGCATGTAAAAGTAGTCTTTGATTGATCTTTAGCCGACACAGGTATTTGAGAGAAACCAGAATAACTATCTAGGAAGCAATAATGTGTATGTTTGCATAATCTTTCTAGCATTTGATCGATAAAAGGTAAGGGGTAATGATCTTTCTTAGTAGCTTTATTTAATTTGCAGGAATCAATTACCATCCTATAACCTGTAATAATTCTTTGTGGGATTAATTCATCTTTATCATTAGGAACAACAGGAACACCTCCCTTCTTAGGGACACATTGAACAGGACTTACCCACTGACTATCAACAACGGGATAAATTATACCTGCCTCCAGAAGCTTTAGTATTTCTTTCCTTACCACTTCTTTCATCTTAGGATTAAGCCTTCGTTGATGATCACAGACTGGTTTGGCATCTTCTTCCAAATTTATTTTATGCTGACATAGAGTGGGACTAATGCCCTTAAGATCATCAAGAGTATATCCAATAGCAGCACGGTGCTTCTTCAGAGTTTTCAATAATCTCTCTTCTTCATGCTCTGAAAGGTTAGCACTAATAATAACAGGATATATTTTCTCTTCATCAAGATAAGCATATTTAAGATTATCAGGCAACGGTTCAAGCTCAAACACGGGATCACCCTTGGGTGGAGGAGGATCCCCTAGGATTTCAACAGGTAAATTGTGTTTCAGAATAGGTTCCTGTTTAAAGAATACTTCATCTATTTCACTTCTTTCATTCATAAACATATCATTTTCATGGTCTAGCAAATAATGTTCTAAAGGATCACTAGGAGGTACGAAATAGAAGCAAGACCAATAATTTCATCCTTACTAGGCAATTCTTCTTCATAGTGTTGTTTACTATACTTAGAGAAATTAAACTCATGAATCGTATTATCCAAGCCAATAGTAACAACATTATTTTCGCAGTCTATCTTAGCATTAACAGTGTTCAAGAAGGGTCTACCAAATATAATGGGACAAAAGCTATCTTGTGGGATACTTAGATCAAGAAAATCAGCAGGATATTTAATTTTCCCACACAAGACTTCAACATCTCTAACAATTCCCACTGGCGATATAGTATCTCTATTGGCAAGTTTAATCGTGACATCAATATCTTCTAACTCAGCAGGTGCAATTTCATGTTTAATTTCTTTATACAAGTCATAAGGTATAACACTAGCACTAGCACCCATATCACACAGGCCATGATAACAATGATCTCCTATTTTAACAGAAATAACAGGCACGCCTACCACAGGTCTATGTTTATCTTTAGCGCCAGGTTTAGCAATTCTAGCAGATTCACCACAAAATTGAATAACATGCCCATCAATATTATGAGACAAGAGATCTTTAACGATAGCAATATTAGGTTCCACTTTGACTTGCTCAGGAGGTGTATAAGTTCTAATATTGCTTTTACGAACCACAATTGAAGCTTTAGCATGATCCTTTATTCTAACAGGGAAAGGTGGTTTCTCAACATAAGAGGTAGGAACAATAAGATCATTATAAGTGATAGTCTTTTCTTCAACTTTAATAGATGCAGCTACTTTTACTTCTATGGGAGGATGATATTTAAACCACTTCTCCTTGGGGAGATCAACATAAGTAGCAAAAGATTCACAGAAAGAAGCTACTATCTCAGAGTCAAGTCCATATTTAGTGCTAAACTTACGGAAAATATCGGTGTCCATAAAAGATTTAACACAATCAAACTTAGGTGTCATACCTGACTCCTTACCTTCGTCGAGGTCCCAATCTTCAGAGTTGCATTTAATTCTATCCAATAAATTCCATCTAAATTCAATAGTCTTCATCATAAAAGAGCCAGCACAAGAAGTATCAAGCATGGTGCGGTTGTTTTCAGAAAGCCGAGCATAAAGATTTTGAATAATTGTTTCTCTTGGGAGCTCATGATTGGGGCATGAATATAACATTGATTTAAGCCTCCCCCAAGCTTGAGCGATGCTTTCTCCTTCGCGAGGCCAAAAATTATATATATAATTATGATCACGATGAACAAGATGCATAGGGTAATATTTTTGATGAAATTCCAATTTCAATCTTTTGTAGTTCCATGATCTCGTATCGTCACATAGCCTATACCATGTCAATGCATATCCCTTCAAAGATAAAGGGAAGACCTTCTTCTTAACAACATCATCGGGTATACCTGCAAGCTTAAATAGTCCACAAACTTCATCCACATATATAAGGTGCTCATCAGGATGCTTCGTTCCATCTCCTACAAAAGGATTAGCTAGCAGTTTTTCCATCATACCCGAAGGAAATTCAAAGGGAATATTTTCATATTCATTTTCAGTAGGTTCATTAGGTTGAGGAGAAACTCTTTGCTCTACTGGTCGGGGTGAAGATACCCCGAACAAGCCCCTCAGAGGTTTACTTTCCATAGTAACAAGTGACAGTAAATTTCAGCACACTATATAAATTTTTCCTTACCAAAGGCGCTTCACTCCCAGGCAACGGCGCCAGAAAAGAGTCTTGATGACCCACAAGTATAGGGGATCTATCATAGTCCTTTCGATAAGTAAGAGTGTCGAACCCAACGAGGAGCAGAAGGAAATGATAAGCGGTTTTCAGCAAGGTATTCTTTGAAAGTACTGAAATAAGTGGTAACAGATAGTTTTGTGATAAGATAATTTGTAACGAGCAACAAGTAACAAAAGTAAATAAAGTGCAGCAAGGTGTCCAAATACTTTTTGTAGCAAAGGACAAGCCTGGACAAACTCTTATAATAGGAAAAGCGCTCCCGAGGACACATGGGAATATCGTCAAGCTAGTTTTCATCACGTTCATATGATTCACGTTCGGTACTTTGATAATTGGATATGTGGGTGGACCGGTGCTTGGGTGTTGTTCTTACTTGAACAAACATCCCACTTATGATTAACCTCTATTGCAAGCATCCGCAACTACAACAAAAGTATTAAGGTAAACCTAACCATAGCATGAAACATATGGATCCAAATCAGCCCCTTACGAAGCAACGCATAAACTAGTGTTTAAGCTTATGTTACTCTAGCAACCCATCATCTACTTATTACTTCCCAATGCCTTCCTCTAGGCCCAAATAATGGTGAAGTGTTATGTAGTCGACATTCACATAACACCACTAGAGGCTAGACAACATACATCTCATCAAAATATCGAACGAATACCAAATTCACATGACTACTAATAGCAAGACTTCTCCCATGTCCTCAGGAACAAACGTAACTACTCACAAAGCATATTCATGTTCATAATCAGAGGGGTATTAATATGCATAAAGGATCTGAACATATGATCTTCCACCAAATAAACCAACTAGCATCAACTACAAGGAGTAATCAACACTAGTAGCAACCTACTAGTACCAATCCCGGACTTAGAGACAATTATTGGATACAAGAGATGAAGTAGGGTTTTGAGATGAGATGGTGCTGGTGAAGATGTTGATGGAGATTGCCCTCTCCCGATGAGAGGAGCGTTGGTGATGACGATGACGATGATTTCCCCCTCCGGGAAGTGTCCCCGTGAGAACAGCTCTGCGGAGCCCTAGATTGGTTCCGCCAAGGTTCCGCCTCGTGGCGGCGGAGTTTCGTCCCGAAAGGTCGCTTCTGATTTTTTTCCCGACGAAAGACCTCATATAGCAGAATATGGGCACCAGAGGGCCACCAGGGGGCCCACGAGGTAGGGGGCGCGCCCTAGGAGGGGCGGCGCGCCCCCACCCTCATGGACAGGGTGTGGGCCCCCTAGCCTTCATCTTTGGCGATGATTTTTTATTATTTATTATATGATATTCCATGGAGTTTCAGGACTTTTGGAGTTGTGCAGAATAGGTCTCTAATATTTGCTCCTTTTCCAGCCCAGAATTCCAGCTGCCGGCATTCTCCCTCCTTATGTAAACCTTGTAAAATAAGAGAGAATAGGCATAAGTATTGTGACATAACGTGTAATAATAGCCCATAATGCAATAAATATTGATATAAAATCATGATGCAAAATGGACGTATCATTGGGCTATTCCTATAAGTGTCACAGACAGCCCTAGAGTTCGTACTAGAATAACACCTTAAGACGCAAATCAACCAAAACCCTAATGTCACCTAGATACTCCAATGTCACCTCAAGTATCCGTGGGTATGATTATAAGATATGCATCACAAAATCTCAGATTCATCTATTCAACCAACACATAGAACCTTAAAGAGTGCCCCAAAGTTTCTACCGGAGAATCAAGACGAAAACGTGTGCCAACCCCTATGCATAGGTTCATGGGAGGAACCCGCAAGTTGATCACCAAAACATACATCAAGTGAATCACGTGATATCCCATTGTCACCACAAATATGCACGGCAAGACATACATCAAGTGTTCTCAAATCATTAAAGACTCAATCCGATAAGATTACTTCAAAGGGAAAACTCAATCCATTACAAGAGAGTAGAGGGGGAGAAGAAACATAAGATCGAACTATAATAGCAAAGCTCGCGATACATCAAGATCGTGCCAAATCAAGAACACGAGAGAGAGAGAGAGAGAGAGAGAGAGAGAGAGATCAAACACATAGCTACTGGTACATACCCTCAGCCCCGAGGGTGAACTACTCCCTCCTCGTCATGGAGAGCGCCGGGATGATGAAGATGGCCACCGGTGAGGGTTCCCTCCCTCCGGAAGGGTGCCGGAACAGGGTCCCGATTGACTTTTGGTGGCTACAGAGGCTTGCGGCGGCGAAACTCCCGATCTATTCCGTTCCCCGATCGTTTTAGGGTATATGGGTATATATAGGTGAAATAAGTACGTCAGGGGAGCCACGAGGGGCCCATGAGGGTGGAGGGCACGCCCCCCTACCTCGTGGCTCCCTCGTTTCTTTCCTGACGTGCACTCCAAGTTTATCCGGTAGCTTTCCTTCCAAAAGTAACTTCTCCAGAAGGTTTCATTCCGTTTCGACTCTGTTTGATATTCCTTTTCTTCGAAACACTGAAACAAGGGGAAAACAGGAACTGGCACTGGGCTCTGGGTCAATAGGTTAGTCCCAAAAATAATATAAAAGTGTTTAATAAAGCCCATAAACATCCAAAACAGATAATATAATAGCATGGAACAATAAAAAATTATAGATACGTTGGAGATGTATCAGATGCGATATAAAATATCTTGGCGCACCGTCTTGTCTGGCTTACGCAGGAAGCTTCATCGCCTAGAATCCACCATTCCCGCTTGAACCACACTTGCGCGCCAGTTTCTCGTGGCACCGAGCGAAATGTTTTGGGCATCGTGGAAATATCTATCTCCCCGCCCCCTCCCTCCTACCAAAAGCCACATTTCCACTGTTCCTCCTTGCTTTCCAAGTTCAAACCTTCACTTCTGCTTACTGGCAGCTCAGCCTCCTCGCCGGTGACCCTTCTTCTTGCAGCGCTTGCCTCCTCGCCGGCTACCCTTCTTCTTGCAGTGCCGCCTCCTCGCCGGTGACCCTTCTTCTTGCAGCGCCGCCTCCTCGCCGGTGACCCTTCTTCTTGTTGTGCGGCCTCCTCGCCACCGACCCTTCTTCTTGCTGCGCGGCCTCATCGATATGGTCAGGTAATCCACACCCCACCCACACCATCCTCCTCCTTTCCCGTCCCACATGCCCTGACTGACGGAGCGACACCTTCCACCGAAATCACTGCCCCCTCCTCCAATTAAGCACCGCCCACAGCCATTTTACACGCAATATAATGTGGAGCTGAGTAGCCTGCGGCCGCACGCACGAACGAGGTCGCTATGGCTGACATGCGTGACGACCGCCAGATCTTGGAGGAGCACCTCGTCTTTGAGGCCACCGTCGACGCCGCCGCGCGGTTGTCTACTTTAAAATACAGTTCATGATGTTTTCTCGAGGCCACTGCCAGTGCCTTCTAGTGATTTGTCCTCCGTAATGTTAATATGCAATCTGATGTTCAGTTAACAGTTTGGTCCTCTGAAATGTAATGTTCAGTTAACACTTTGGTCCAACAATTGCTACATTTTGTAGTACTGTTCTCGAGTATTCTCAGTTTTGTTAACTGTCTTATCTTCTAGTACATGTTTCTATTCTGCAATGTTGTGCTCAGTTAACTATTTTGGTTCATTTGGTCTGCTATCCATTTAACTGTTTGGTTCAGTTCTGCAGTTTGATTTTCATTTGCTGTGGGTACAATTTTGTATTGTTATGCATCTGACACCAATCGAATTTGGCTGTACTCAATCCATATTCTACTGATAGTATGGCAACTCTCAGTTAACCTGATCAAGATCTTCCTTATGTGCGTTGCAGGGAAACAATGGGAGACACTGCGGTTTACCATCGAGGTTTGTTCAAGCAGGGTCCTTTGGCTAATAGCACATTATTATGCAGTTGCAGGAATCATTCTAATATTTAGGTTTCTTACAATTTGGTCTTGCACATGTAGGTCCTGCTGTCAGAGGCTTAGACCCATTATCCGACCCATTTTGCATATGGGGAAATGAGATGTCCATGAATATCAGTCAAGTCAAGAAACTCAGAAAGATTGTTAGGATGAAGAAACTTGCGACGAATAACAGCAAGATCTTTGTTTGCACAATGAAGAAGACATCCGTCAACTATAGGATGGTACCAACTCTTTTACCTTGTTTTTACCCCTTGCGCCATTTCAAAATTTACAACAGCGATTTATGCATAGCTTTGTTTTCAGTACTTTTGAAAGCAGTTCACCGATGATTACCTCTCAAACCACCTGCATTGTCAAGAGGCGAGGAAGGTATTCATTCAACACCCATGGTACAATATTGAAGTCTTGCTGAAGAGGACGAAGGTTGGGCGGGCAATTATCCATAGCCACTGGCCTAAAGTTGCAAGGACATTCAACATCACTGAAGGCTCAATATTGCCTTCCGCTTCTGTAGTTTCCCAGATGAGATTCATCTGTCTATTTACCGTGTATGATGCTACTTTCCAAAGGTTTTTGATGTTGCATGTGAAACTTGGTGCTGTTGTGTAATGGCGTAGCTGAGTGCCGAGGCTATCTCATGTAATTCAATTATGAAATCCTAGTTGCTTTTATACGGATATGAAATATCTGGCGTGTTTTATAAGAAATATCAGTTTGATTAGTACATGGATTATCAATAATAGGCTAATTACCCTGCTTATTGGGGTTTCCTATTGCAAACGGTTACTAGACAGCACCGTGGGCGATGAACTCAAACAACCCGCATGGTTTCTAGAAAGTAGGCGTGTTCGATCAACTAACAATCACACATGGCTTCCGGCAACGAACTGTTTGCGTTAGGCCACCTTGCACAAATGTTTCCACACAAAGAACTGTGTGGGATGTACATACCTACGGAAATAATTTTTTGGGATTCACCGTGTGGGATGTACATACCTACGGAAATGATTTCTGGGATTCACCGTGTGGGATGTACATACCTATGGAAATGATTTCTGGGATTCACCGTGTGGGATGTACATACCTACGGAAATGATTTTTGGGATTCACCGTGTGGGATGTACATACCTACGGAAATGATTTCTGGGATTCATCGTGTGGGATGTACATACCTACGGAAATGATTGGGTTTCGATGCCTCGCCCGATCGCACACGGCCCCAGCCTGGGTCCCAAGAGGGCCTATCCCCGACGATTTCTGGGCCGTGTGGGAAGGACACCTTATCGCACACACTCACTTGGCGACGGTTCCAAATGCCGTCGTGGAAAGGGGTTTTAAACCGTTTGTTTAGGACGTCGCTGTACGAGTGACCGATGCTTAGGTGTTGTTCTTACTTGAACAAATCTCCTACTTATGATTAACCCTTATGCAAGCATCCGCAAGTACGAGAAAAGTATTAAGAATAAATTCTAACCATATCATTAAACTTTTGGATTGTCAGGACCCCGATTCCAAGTCACATTGAGCTAGCCGGTAACACCTCATATCACTTTGCGGCCTCACGCACGGTATTCCCACGGGTGTCGCCTTACCATGGCCCGGGACCGTTTATGTCTTTTGGCTCACGATATGATAGTGTCGCTAGCATCCATATGACAAAGAACCGGGCCGACATGGCTAGTCGTGAACCCAAAGCGGCGCTAACCTATGGGGACAGGCATACATGAATCATATCGAGCATGTCGGTCATCAACGATAAATTGGCTGTAGCACTGGCTAACAGACTCCGTATCCCGGCTGTAGCAGCTAGGCAGGACTCGAATAACACCGCGTGACATTTCCCGAGGGACGTACATAGGAAAGTGAAACACATGCCGCCAGATCAAGTGTCCAAGCGGTAGTCTTTGGGCTAGCAGGACTCGGTGAACCGGGCTGTAGCGGACTACTATCGCCGTCGAAGCACGAGACTACATTTCCCCATATAAGAGGCTACCAAGGATAAACAACTAGTTTGTCGGATCCCACACATACCAAGCATTTCAAACATACACACAATATGCTCAATATGTGTAGATACAACATGGCATCACAACATAACTCTACGACTCAAATATTTATTCATTAGGCTCCGAGGAGCGAGATATTACAAACATGGGTCTCATGACCCAACACTCGAAACATACAAGTCAAAACACAAGCAGAAGCTAAACATGTCTCGAGTACGCATAACTATAAATGGAAAAGGCTGAGAAGCCTGACTATCTATCAGATCCTGCCGAGGGCACAAGATCGTAGCTGAGGTAACAAGCTAAACGTCGAAGCCCACGTGGAACTACTAGCGAGACTGACGTCTCTCTGCAAAAACATAGAATAGGCAAACGTGAGTACAATTGTAGTCAGCAAGACTTACATCAAAACTAACTACATATGCATCATTATCAAAAGGGGGTGGTGGAGTTTGACTGCAGCAAGCCAGCTTTGACTCGGTGGCTATCCCGAACTACGACTGCAAGTAACTCTTTTGAGGTGGCGCACACGAGTCCACATATTCACCATATCAATACACCACTATGGACCCGCTCCCGTCTCCCTACGAGAACGCCATCCATAGCACTCACGCTTATCTTGCGCATTTTAGAGTATCCACTTTCACTTGTCTATGAACTGATATAGGCAACCTAGAAGTCCTTTTCCGCGGACACGGCTATTCGAATAGATCATATTAAACCCTGCGGTGTACTTCTTCACACACGCTCACCACTTACCGCGTTTACGACATGTACTCGGCAACCTTCAAGCGGAAGCCCAACGTGGGTGTCGGCCACGGCCTACCTAAACACTCAAGTCCCTAGTCCAGTTTATCGCCTATTCGGGTTCCATCCGCAGGAGTCCGCCGAGGTTTCCCATACAGCCCGAACGATGTGTGCAGGGTTCTCGAGACACCAAACAGGCGAATCGGTACACGGGCCACGGTGCCTACCGCAACACAACCCACCCCTAAGGTCAGCGTTATGTGCGTCCCCAACATGCTACAAACACGAAACTACTTGCAACTCCCTGACCGAGGACAAGGGTGGTTAAGAAGCCGAGAGGGTCAATTAAGGATCCCAATGCGTGGTAGTAAATTTTCATGGATCACAAACACGAACTCAGTTCCTGAGGACGGTTTCAATGAGACAACCCACCATGTACTCCTACATGGCCTCTCACCGCTACCTTTACCAAATCGTGTTCGCACACTTAGCTCACACACAATAGGACATGTTCATAACAATTCCAATTCATTCCCGATGAATCAGACCCGACTCAACTCTAAGCAGTAGCAGGCATGACAAACAAGCATAAATGAGTAGGCACAACATGGCTCAAACAACTCCTACTCATGCTAGTGGGTTTCATCTAATTCTTGTGGAATGACAGTCATGCAAAGGATCAAGGGTTCAGCTACCGCAGCAAGTAACAGATTGAATCGATGTTGTCCTAATGCAATAAAAGAGAGCAGGAGCGAGAGAGTGGGATTGTATCGGAATGAACAAGGGGTTTTGCTTGCAGCACACTTCAAGATAATATAGTTCTTCATCGGTGTCATCGAATTCATCGCGATGCGTCGTCACCGAGAGGGGACATTATCGCAAACAAGAGGGAACACAATCAATGCAATGCACATTCATATGAATGACATGATCATGTTAAGGAACTGAATTGACCTAATGCAGCAGTAATCCAAGTTAATTGAAGTGGAATTCAAACAAGGTTGAGCTCCAACTCCAAATGCTAGTTCATAATTTACCCTAATCATGATTCATCCTATTCAGTGAGGTTAACTTGTTCAAACATGCATGAAAATGCCATAAACAGATTCTTCATATTTTTCTGATCATTTTTCATATATAACTTATTTCCATTGGAGTTATAGATTATTTTCTATGATTTTTTGAAGTTTGTAGCATTTTCTGGAATTTCCTGAATAAACTTAAATCCAGGAAATGTTTTATTGCATCAGCATTATGTCGCAGTGACGTCAGCGAGTCAACAGGGCAGCCAGGGTCAAACCTGACCTGCGGGACCCATTGGTCAGTGAGCCTGGTTAGTCAGTCGCCGACAGTGGGCCAGGTCAACTTTGACTAAGTCAAAGTCAAGTCGACACGTGGGGCCTCATGCTTAGCACTAATCTAAATAGAAAAATTAGGCTAACCTAAATGGGCGCCGGGGCCCGTATGTCGATGAAGGAGGTGGGTGGTTAGCGGGGTCATTAGTGGCTAATGACGTGCCACGTCATCACCATCGGTGTGTGATCGCCGCGACCAAATCCATGGCGGAGTGCGCCGGAGTGGCTCGGGTTTCGCCTCGGTGCACCATTTTGCTCGGGGTTTGCGGCTACGGCGAGCTGGGAGACTCGCGCATCTAATGGTGGTGGCGGCAGCAGCTGCAGTGGTCGGAATCAACGGCGGCGAGCTCCAAGGCGGCGGCCGGAGTTCGGGCGGGTCGGCACGCCGCTAGGAGGCACGGCAGAGGTGCGGAGGGTGCTGCGGGCTCTGGTGAGGTGTGGAGCACGGTGGTGTGCCCGGCTTCGAGCCACGGTGGCTCTGGCCACGACGGCAACGAGGCACGGCAGCGGTGAGCTTCGGCTTCAATGGCGACGGCGGCTACGAGGCGTAGATGACGCGGGAAGAGAGGGGAATCGACCGGAGGCTCACATGGGTCGCGTAGAGACGGTCAGCGAGCTCGGGGAAGCGACGACGGTGGCGAATTCGACGGCGGCGATCGGCGGGTCCGAGAAGGGGAAAAGCGGCGGGGCGGCGCCTCGGGGCGCTCCGGCGTCGGGAGGCTCGGTGAGGAGGGCGAGGATGGAGTGGCGGGGCTTGTGGGCTAGTCGGGGAAGCGTGTGGAGGCCGGTGGCCACGTCGAACGGCGACGGTGGCGACGGGGCCGCTCGGGTACGAGGTGCAGAGCGAGAGAGAGGAGGGGATGAGGACGGGGAAGTGGGAGAGAGGGCCCGGGGTGATGCGTGGCGATGCGTGGAGGCGTCCAGGCAACGGGGACGCAGGCAGCCAGGCAGGAGGTGGCCGTCGGTGGCCGTCTGGCTGGGCGGCCACGCTCATCCTCCCGGCAGAGGAGGAAGGCGGCAGGTGGGGGCGGTGGTGGGCTGGGCCACCACCGGGCCAGCAGGGGGAGGAGGCTGGGCGGTTGGGGGCGCCAGTAGGTGGGCTGCCGTAGCTGGCCCAAGTGGCTTCTCTCTCTCCTATTTATATTTAAATCATGTTTTCTATTATTCGCATATGTTGGGCTTTATTAAAATACTAAATCAATCCCAAAATTCATGCCATCGCTCATGACCACTGTTGGAAAGATATCCTACAAGAAACATTTCAGTTTGGGATTATTTGAGCATTTAAATTATTTATTAGCATTAAATGCCCAAATGCAAATACTTAATGAATTAATCCAGTGACCAAATATGACATGAAAAATGTGCAGCACCTCTGGTTCTGGTTTAAAGCATTTTTCCAGAAATGATGAACATTTCCCAAGCCATTTGAAATCACTGAAAATTATTTTTGGTTGAGCCTATTTGAATTCCTTTAATGCTAGGGTTTAGGCAATCCCCATTTCAAATTTCATGAAAATTCAAACATGATGCATGGATGCAATGCCACTAGTTACAAGCAAGCTCTAGGGCTGATCTGGGGCTGTGACAGCTCACCCCCACTAAACAAGAATCTCGCCCCGAGATTCAAGATGTGAGGTAAGAGGAAAAGGGGAGTCACAAACTATCACAATCTTCATGATCCATTTGCCTTCCCGATGATGTTGATTCATTCCCTCATCTTGGTCTTGACGTTATTGCTTTCGAGATCTTCACTCGACACGACAACAGAAGGAAGGGGGAAAACCCTACATGATTCGATCTTCACGAAGATCAAGCAAACATGATCGACATTACGGACTGGGATGGTGACACATCTCGAGTTGAGACACAAAACACATCGAGAGGGATGGAAGAACAAACGACGGGGTTTGATTGGTGGCAACAATTCCACGCTTAGAAAGATGGTGGATGGTGTCAAGGTGGCGAGGAAATAATTGTCATGATCCAATAGCGGGCAACCTGTGGAGGTGACGCGAGAACTTATTCCCTTAAGTGGCAAAAAGAATTACTTTTGATACAAAGATCATTGAAACTCTTCATACCAGCCTAAGGCAATTCACAACGATCGTTTGGTGGAATGCAAAGGAATGGTACACCCGGACTAGAATGGATGATGTGGACTACCTTGTTGAAGACAACGCAATGGATGATTTTTGCTTATCACCGGAGGAGGAGGGGACCCATGGTAGGACCACTTTTGAGGATGACCCTGAACAAGAATTACTAAGAAGGCAGCCGGTAGTGAAATGGCACAAGGACGGTGCAAGCTGGGGACGAAATGCAACTGTTGGAATGTCCAACCATCATATCTGCCTGAGATTCAGATCCGATTGGTGATAGGATACTTCGGACTCAGCATGTCCGAAAAGAAAGGTCGCAACACAAATCGACGAGATGACGCTATGAGATTCTCGGATATGAACTACGATAGCAAGCTCCAAAACATGAGCTGGTTCTGCTACACACATGTGGACATGCTGTCCTAGACAAGTATGACCACATAGTAGTCTTATAATACAACACTACCGAGTTCTGGTTGGGAACCATCATCGAGGATATCGAAGTCTTGTGCATTACCATGGATTAGCACTTAACTCCTTCTCCTACGACAAATCAATCAGTGGCTTGGTGTGCTAGGAAAACACATATGGAGTGGAGGCGGCCAACCTACCAAACCATAGGGCACTTCGCACGTGCATGACTAACTTGGGATGATTCCAAAGGAAACGAAACAAACCTTTCTCAAATTCATGGTGGCAACTTACACCTAAAGCACATGAATTCGAGGAGGTCACTTCAACCATCCAAGCATAAGCTTCATGAACGGATCACGAAGACATTGCTTACGAAATTTTCAACACTAGGTTGATGTTCAACATGAATCATGGGGGAGACAAAAATGTTGCTGATGGGCTCAACAACAACTTATCGGAATTTCCATATCACTGGATTTCCACCATCATGTGAACACGGTGATAGTATTGGTCAGACCAAAAGATGTAATGGTGTATGCTCGAGGGGTCAATCACGAGTAAGACAACATTACGAGCATCGTTGGTACTGATTTGATTTGACGATAGCCCACACTCAAATCAAAGGATTGATGAGACGATAGGTCCAGCAACTGATCACAGGGACCAATCGATGAGGATATCATCTTTCTTCAACACACACTACATAGGAATAACCCTTTGGGTCGAACTAAGTTAGGCAAGCTTTTATCTTCCAACTCTCCAAGTTGTTGTCTAGCTTAACCAACTAGCTTAGGGATATCCAACACAGATTCTTGGAGAAAGGGTGGTTCACAAGAAACCAACTTGATCACGAGCTCAACATAACGAGTCAGAAACAACCCGTAACACTTCCAAGAAGATATTTGGAAAGTCACGAACCACCGGTATGCTACTAAGCTCGGGAGCAATCTTGCTTTTCAGGGCAAGACGATATGATCAAATGAGTGAGGACTTGACAAGATCCTAACTCATCAATCGGAGTGTGCACCAGAGATAAGGACTAGGTAGCACGATCAATCTTAGGATGATGATTGAATAACCAACACGCTAAGAATGAGGATATTGTCCATTTACTACCAAGCAACGAGGTTGCTAGGAGTATCGATTTCACACATCACAATTCACTTGTCGGCATTCCGGTTGCATCAACACGGAACCGAGGAATGAATAATGATGGCGAGAAGTATCACTGCGTCAAGAATTCCTAAGAGGTTGTGCAATTCCCATGACATTCTTGACATAAGATGGCAATACCTCAGGGTAGAACAGAATCAAAAGCTGGATTGGCATTTGATCTGCGGAATGTAACTGCTTTGACCCAATCCTAGATATGGATGAGGCACTGGAGTTGGTTTCTCCAAGTCATTCCGAAATAGAACGGCTTGACAGACCACAAGAGTAAAAGGCATCGATGAACTCAAATGCACCCATACCCTTGGTTATCAACTGATAGAGGATGGTCGGGGTACAACTAAAGAGAGCAACTCAAAGGAACTTATAATTTTCTGAGTTGTGGATGCACAGATTAGTATGTCGAGCAAGCTCAACATTTCTTCCGGATAACCCATGCAGAAAGGTAGAATTGGCAGATTCACAATTATGAATGGAGAACTCCTCAAGAGCACTCTTATCGTGATGTTTTGGTTCAACAAGGAACTTCTGCCATAAGCGGTTCGTAGTATTTGGAAGAAGGAAATACCACGGACCTCGAGGACTATCGCAAGGTTACTAATATCCTAAAGGAACTAGCAAATACTATCAACATGAAGTAGGGTGAATCACGGGTTTAAGAACCCAGGAATAGAACGCCTACTAACTAATAACATCACGGGATGCTTTCAAGAATAATGGCCAGAATCATCACGCGGGGATACAAAAGCATTGCTAAATTGCTAGGTGACTCCTAAACACCTAGGGTCATAATAATAACTCCAACATATATGTCGAGGCAATGGGGTACCTCATTGGACCGGTTGGTGTGCTTAATCTGCCCAAAAGGACATCGGAAGCGGAAGGAAAGGACTTGCAAATGCATCGGACTATTTAGAGACACAGGATGACTCGGACAGATAACGGCTGTAAATACTCAAAATGATTTGAGACATCCTGCAGAAATGGTGGCATAACCACTCAACAACATCATAACAAGATTCGAGATCAACAGGTTGTCATACGTAAATGGTAGGAACTGAACTGGGGATTAAAACCAACAATCTTATAGGTCTATGGATTAGTAACACGTCATCCTGATAGATAGATGAGAAGCCTAGTTCTTCAACCCCGTAGAAGAGAAGAGGATGACTCAGATCAGAAGGCCATGAGGTATGAGGAGTAAAAAGAGCCTTACGTTCCCTTCCACAATCAATTCCCTTACATAACTAAAGCATTTCTAGACACAACTTGACCAGTTTGGCTTGGTAATCCTCTGACAGCATCAAAGCTCGATACCAACGCTGTCGGGACCCGATTCCAAGTCACATCGATCTAGCCGGTAACACCTCATATCACTTTGCGGCCTCACGCACGGTATTCCCACGGTGTCGCCTTACCATGGCCCGGACCGCTTTGCGTCTTTTGGCTCACGATATGATAGTGTCGCTAGCATCCATATGACAAAGAACCCGGCCGACATGGCTAGTCGTGAACCCAAAGCGGCGCTAACCTATGGGGACAGGCATACATGAATCATATCGAGCATGTCGGTCATCAACGTGTAAATTCGGGCTGTAGCACTGGCTAACAAGACTCGGTATCCCGGCTGTAGCAGCTAGGCAGGACTCGAATAACACCGCGTGACATCTCCCGAAGGGACGTACATAGGAACGGTGAAACACATGCCGCCAGATCAAGTGTCCAAGCAGTAGTGCTGGGCTAGCAGACTCGGTGAACCGGCTGTAGCGGACTACTATCGCCGTAAGCACGGGACTACATTTCCCCATATGAGAGGCTACCAAGGATAAACAACTAGTTTGTCGGATCCCACACATACCAAGCATTTCAAACATACACACAATATGCTCAATATGTGTAGATACAACATGGCATCACAACATAACTCTCGACTCAAATATTTATTCATTAGGCTCCGAGGAGCGAGATATTACAAACATGGGTCTCATGACCCAACACTCGAAACATACAAGTCAAAACACAAGCGGAAGCTAAACATGTCCGAGTACGCATAACTATAAATGGAAAAGGCTGAGAAGCCCGACTATCTATCGATCTGCCGAGGGCACAAGATCGTAGCTGAGGTAACAAGCTAAACGTCGAAGCCCACGTGGAACTACTAGCGAGACTGACGTCTCTCTGCAAAAACATAGAATAGGCAAACGTGAGTACAATTGTACTCAGCAAGACTTACATCAAAACTAACTACATATGCATCATTATCAAAAGGGGTGGTGGAGTTTGACCGCAGCAAGCCAACTTTGACTCGGTGGCTATCCCGAACTCGATCGCAAGTAACTCTTTTGAGGTGGCGCACGAGTCCACATATTCACCATATCAATACACCACTATGGACCCGCTCCGTCTCCCTACGAGAACGCCATCCATAGCACTCACGCTTATCTTGCGCATTTTAGAGTATCCACTTTCACTTGTCTATGAACTGATATAGGCAACCCGTAAGTCCTTTTCATGGACACGACTATTCAATAGATCATATTAAACCCTGCAGGGTGTACTTCTTCACACACGCTCTCACCACTTACCGCCGTTTACACGACATGTACTCGGCAACCTTCAAGCGAAAGCCCAACGTGGGTGTCGGCCACGGTCTACCTAAACACTCAAGTCCCTAGTCCAGATTTATCGCCTATTCGGGTTCCATCCACAGGGAGTCCGGCCGAGGTTTCCCATACAGCCCCGAACAATGTGTGCAGGGTTCCCGAGACACCAAGCAGGCGAATCGGTACACCGGCCACGGTGCCTACCGCAACACAACCCACCCCTAAGGTCAGCTATGCGTGCGGCCCCAAGATGCTACAAACACCGTAAACTACTTGCAACTCCGGATGAGGACAAGGGTGGTTAAGAAGCCGAGAGGGTCAATTAAGGATCCCAATGCGTGGTAGTAAATTTTCATGGATCACAAACACGTAACTCAGTTCACGAGGACGGTTTCAATGAGACAACCCACCATGTACTCCTACATGGCCTCTCACCGCTACCTTTACCAAATCGTGTTCACACACTTAGCTCACACACAATAGGACATGTTCATAACAATTCCAATTCATTCCCGATGAATCAGACCCGACTCAACTCTAAGCAATGGCAGGCATGACAAACAAGCATAAATGAGTAGGCACAACATGGCTCAAACAACTCCTACTCATGCTAGTGGGTTTCATCTAATTCTTGTGGAATGACAGTCATGCAAAGGATCAAGGGGTTCAGCTACCGCAGCAAGTAACAGCTTGAATCGATGTTGTCCTAATGCAATAAAAGAGAGCAGGAGCGAGAGAGTGGGATTGTATCGAATGAACAAGGGGTTTTGCTTGCACGCACTTCAAGATAATATTGTTCTTCATCGGTGTCATCGAATTCATCGTCGATGCGTCGCTCACCGAGAGGGGACATTACCGCAAACAAGAGGGAACACAATCAATGCAATGCACATTCATATGAATGACATGATCATGTTAAGGAACTGAATTGACCTAATGCAGCAGTAATCCAAGTTAATTGAAGTGGAATTCAAACAAGGTTGAGCTCCAACTCCAAATGCTAGTTCATAATTTACCCTAATCATGATTCATCCTATTCAGTGAGGTTAACTTGTTCAAACATGCATGAAAATGCCATAAACAGATTCGTCATATTTTTCTGATCATTTTTCATATATAACTTATTTCCATTGGAGTTATAGATTATTTTCTATGATTTTTTGAAGTTTGTAGCATTTTCTGGAATTTCCTGAATAAACTTAAATCCAGGAAATGTTTTATTGCATCAGCATTATGTCGCAGTGACGTCAGCGAGTCAACAGGGCGGCCAGGGTCAAACCTGACCTGCAGGACCCATTGGTCAGTGAGCCTGGGTTAGTCAGGTCGCCGACAGGTGGGCCCGGTCAACTTTGACTAAGTCAAAGTCAAGCTGACACGTGGGGCCTCATGCTTAGCACTAATCTAAATAGAAAAATTAGGCTAACCTAAATGGGCGCTGGGGCCCGTATGTCAGTGAAGGAGGTGGGTGGTTAGCGGGGTCATTAGTGGCTAATGACGTGCCACGTCATCACCACCGGTGTGTGATCGCCGGCGACCAAATCCGCGGCGGGTGTGCGCCGGAGTGGCTCGGGTTTCGCCTACGGTGCACCATTTTGCTCGGGGTTTGCGGCTACGGCGAGCTGGGAGACTCGCGCATCTAATGGTGGTGGCGGCAGCAGCTGCGGTGGTCGGAATCAACGGCGGCGAGCTCCAAGGCGGAGGCCGAAGTTCGGGCGGGGTCGGGCACGTCGCTAGGAGGCACGACAGGAGGTGCGGAGGGGTGCTGCGGGCTCCTGGTGAGGTGTGGAGCACGGTGGTGTGCCCGGCTTCGAGCCACGGTGGCTCTGGCCACGACGGCGACGAGGCACGGCGGCGGTGAGCTTCGGCTTCAATGGCGACGGCGGCTACGAGGCGTAGATGACGCGGGGAAGAGAGGGGAATCGACCGGAGGCTCACATGGGTCGCGTAGAGACGGTCAGTGAGCTTCGGGAAGTGATGACGGTGGCGACTGGACGGCGGCGATCGGGGGTCCGAGAAGGGGAAAAGCGGCGGGGCGGCGCCTCGGGGCGCTCCGGCGTCGGGAGGCTCGGTGAGGAGGGCGAGGATGGAGTGGCAGGGGCTTGTGGGCTAGTCGGGGAAGCGTGTGGAGGCCGGTGGCCACGTCGAACAGCGACGGTGGCGACGGGCCGCTGGGTCGAGGCGCAGAGCGAGAGAGAGGAGGGGATGAGGACAGGGAAGTGGGCGAGAGGGCCCGGGGTGATGCGTGGCGATCGTGGGCGTCCGAGCAACGGGACGCAGCAGCCAGCAGGAGGTGGCCGTCGGTGGTGGCGTGCTGGCTGGCGGCCACGCGCTCATCCTCCCGGCAGAGGAGGAAGGCGACAGGGTGGGAGGCGGTGGTGGGCTGGGCCACCAGCTGGGCCAGCAGGGGGGGAGGAGGCTGGGCGGTTGGGGCGCCAGTGGGTGGGCTGCCAGTAGCTGGCCCAAGTGGCTTCTCTCTCTCCTATTTCTATTTAAATCCTTTTCTATTATTCTCATCTGTTGGGCTTTATTAAAATACTAAATCAATCCCAAAATTCATGCCATCGCTCATGACCACTGTTGGAAAGATATCCTACAGTAAACATTTCAGTTTGGGATTATTTGAGCATTTAAATTATTTATTAGCATTAAATGCCCAAATGCAAATACTTAATGAATTAATCCAGTGACCAAATATGCCATGAAAAATGTGCAGCACCTCCGGTTCGGTTTAAAGCATTTTTCCAGAAATGATGAACATTTCCCAAGCCATTTGAAATCACTGAAAATTATTTTTGGTTGAGCCTATTTGAATTCCTTTAATGCTAGGGTTTAGGCAATCCCCATTTCAAATTTCATGAAAATTCAAACATGATGCATGGATGCAATGCCACTAGTTACAAGCAAGCTCTAGGGCTGATCTGGGGCTGTGACATGGATCCAATTGGTCCCTTACGAAATAGCGCATAAACTGGGGTTTAAGCTTCTGTCACTCTCGCAACCCACCATCTAATTGCTACTCCACAATGCATTCCCTTTAGGACCCAAATATGGTGAAGTGTCATGTAGTCGACGTTCACATGACACCACTAAGGGAATAACAACATACATACTATCAAAATATCAAACACATATCAAGTTCACATGATTACTTGCAACATGATTTCTCCCGTGACCTCAAGAACAAAAGTAACTACTCACAAATGATAAACATGTTCACGATCAGAGGAGAAATAAATAGCATAATGGATCTGAACATATAATCTTCCACAAAATAAACCATATAGTAATCAACTACAAGATGTAATCAACACTACTAGTCACCCACAAGCACCAATTAATCTATAGTTTTGGTAACAAGATTGAATACAAAAGATGAACTAGGGTTTGAGAGGAGATGATGCTCTTGAAGATGTTGATGGAGATTGCCCTCCCCAAGATGGGAGAGTTGTCGGTGATGATGATGATGATGATGATTTCCCCCTCCGGGAGGGAAGTTCCCCCCGGCGGGATAGCTCCGCCGGAGGGCAAAAGTGCTCCTGCCCCAAGTTCCGCCTCGAGACGGCGACGCTCCGTCCCGAAAGTCTCCTCCTTATTTTTTCTAGGTCAAAATGACTTATATACCACAAGATGGGCACCGGAGGTGGGCCGAGGAGGCCACAACACACCAGGGCGCACCTGGGGGGACTGGCGTGCCCAGGTGGGTTGTGCCCACCTGGTGGCCCCCCTCTGGTGTTTATTGGCTCCAATATTTCTTAAATAATCCATAAAAAATCTCCGTGAAGTTTCAGCTTAGTTGGAGTTGTGCAGAATATGTGGCCTGACGAAGCTTTTCCAGGTCGAGATGTCCAACTGCCGGAATTCTCCCTCTTGGTGTGTTCCTTGCAAATTATGATAGAAAAGGCATTAGAATTACTCCAAAAAGCATTATTATGGATAAAAACATTATAAATAAGAGTAAGAAAACATGATGCAAAATGGACGTATCAACTCCCCCAAGCTTAGACCTCGCTTGTCCTCAAGCGAAAACCAAAATCGAAAAACATGACCACATGCTTTGAGAGAGAGGTGTCGATAAAAACAAAATACGGACATAGAAGCATCATGTTGATTATTATGGCAGCAACAAAATTTAACATAGGACTTTTATCATAGAACTTGCATCATATCTATACCTACTAATAAAGCAAGGTGCGTTTCACTAATTTTTTCATCCGTTCACCCATATTATATTTATTATATTTTTGGGATTTATTTTCTAACCAAGGTGGTACTATTTTTATGGCCCGTCCTAAAAATTATACCAAAAACGCACGGGCCACGTTCGCAGCGCCCACTTAAGCCTGCTCCCGCCCCACAGCAGGTTGGGCCTCAACCTGCTCTCTGCGGCCCGTCTAGGTCCCGAATTGACACCCCAGAAATGCGTTAAAAAATAAGAGCCAGGCAGGGATCCGAACCGAAGACCTCTTACTTCATATAGGTCTTACTTCATATCATAGGTGATTCAACGCAACAACCAACTAAGACAACTAATTGTTGTGGCTAAAAATAGGTCGTACTATATTTAACTGACTTCAAACGGGATTGGGCCTCGGGCCGCTGGCCTCCACCAAAAAAAAATTGTACCACTAAGAGAGGTATGCCGTGATAAAAAATGTATTGATGCAGTTGTTGCACCGCTGGGCCTACTCAGCATAAAATCGCTGCAAAAAAACATAAAAGGAATGATGAATAGAGGATTATGCAACCATATTTCATGTTAAATTGTCCCACCTCGCTTCTTTAGACCGACTCTTTCCAGTTTATATACGTTCGCAGTTGAGTTTGAATATCAGCAAGATCGCCAAAATAGGCAATCAAGACCCTTGATTAAAGGAATCATGGGCTGTCTTGGAGGGTGTATTAAAGAAATGATGAATAGAGGATTGTGCAATGGAAAGATATTCACGTACATGCCAGAATATGGACGTGCACCCTGCATGGGCAGGATTTGTGGGCTGATGTGATGGTGTGTATTAAAGGAAGGATAGATTGAAGGATTGAGGAATGGAAGGATATTAACATACATGCAAAGCATGGATAAGCATGGATCGTGGATGTGATGCAAGGCCCTTATGGGAAGGAATCGACTATGGAATTAATGGGATTGAGAAATCTATATATCTACCCCATATCTTGAATTTCAAGAAAAATCCACTAATATCAAAAAATGTTCATATATTCTAGAATTGTTCACAAAATGTGGTCATCGCCAGTGAAGATTACGAAAAAAAAATCCTCCCGTTGCAACGCACGGGCACTTTTGCTAGTACTTCCTATGAATAAGTAACATTTCATCACATAATAGAAGTATAAAGCAAAAACTTCTATTAGAAACTAACAAACTATGTTCTCAGTCAACTTTGCAACCGCAATTCATCATCTTTTCAGAAAGGGTCACGTACCGAAGCCTTTAGGCAAGTCCACATACTCAACCATCATATAGTCTTCTATGATTGCTAACACTCACCTCGTACCCATGAGCAAAACTTTTCAACTGGACACATAGAAAGATAGGGGCTTATAGTTTCACCTCCCAACATACTCACCTCGAGGGTGATGTCATCAATTATAACTCATGCTATCTATATTCAACTGGACATATGTGTCTAGATCTTTCCTCACTGCATTGATGGCGCTCGTTGCTGCGCCTGTCGATTTTGACATTTTCTATTTTGTAAGCTTTATACATTTATTTGTATAATGCATTTTCTATTTTTTATTTGAGCAATTTTCTTGCATCCACATTCATGATGTAGGTTTCTAAAATATAGATACATAAAAGAGAATAAGAAATAAAAAATAAGGTCATCCAGAAGTTTTCCATAGTTGCTTAGCATGAATCAGCAAGACAATTTGGAATAAAAGGGTGCATTGAAGTTGTCTGTCTGGTGCCATGAGGGTTCCTGTAAGATGATATGTTTGAATTAGTTCATAAGTAGTTGTTGAATGAATGAAGATTTATCCAGCAAACATGAAAAGAAGTTGATACGAGAACGCATGTATTAGCTTATACAAAGATGTGGGGCTGACCTCAGTCGTGTCAGCAACTTAAGAAGAACAATATTACTCTCTTTCTCCCACATTCTCCTGAACTCCTCAGCAAACAAGAGGACAAACAGATAGAATGGACGATCAAAAGCTAATGAAAGTTGTTATAGGACACACAAATAAACTTAAATGGAAAATCTCGTGTTTCAGAGATACAAAGTTCAACATACTTTTTGTTACCCAAAGTATTGAGTGGATACAATGTTTTATTTTCATCAAAGTAATTACATAATCTTTGACATTGCTTCAGCTTACTAAAAAAAATTGTTCTATTTGTATACCTTTGATGGAGAATGTGGCATTCATACATTGAAAACATTTGCTATTTAAATCCGAACAGTCACTCCATTGGAAACCATGGAATGAATCTTCAGCAAATAATGTGTTAAGGGACGATGAAACACTTTCTATCACATAAATCAAATTAATTGATTATCTTAGGATTAAAACTCACATTATCAAGCAATGTTGTTATGTAAAGTCATCTTTAACCGAAGGGGGCTCGTAGTGGTGATAAATTAGAAACAACACACAATCTTCTATCGATTGTACTCTTTTAATATCCTGACAAATTTAGTGAGGTTAACTCATTAATTTTATTTTCTTCTGCATCGACTTTGCTTGGATTGATGTTCATTCTGTGCGCCATGGGGCCGAAGTAGGATAAAACTAACATGGAGAAATACCGCTCCAGGCCACCTCCGTGTGCATTGACCTTGATGAAAGCTTTGTAATACCAGTAAAAAAACATGCAAGAAGGCTAAGAACAGAAAAGACAGATCTTAGTTGGAACAAAACACCCTTACCAACACTACTCTTGTGACCTCCCAGCTCAATCCTTTGAAGCAGAAGTACTATAGATGGTGCGAACGCTGAAGCTAATTATCAACAATTGCAAAATGAGTTCGCATTTTGCACTAATATTGGACATTATCTACAGTATTATATTTATCTTGATGTGATGGAATGCACCTGCAAGCACTACCTAAATTTGGTTTATCAAATCTCAAATAAATATATTTATCAACATTCATGAGCAAAGAAAATTCTTACCATCATATAAAATGCAGATTTTCCACAAATTATTGAATTTGCTCAAAAAGCCCATAATCAAGCATACCCTGGAGCAGCAAACATTCAGTAGTACATACCTTTTTTGCAAGACCTGGACACAAAGTAGATACCATTTGGTCAGATAAGAAAAGAATAAAGAGTGTGTGGGAACAATTGCATCAGCATGTGTTGCTTTGTATCTGACTTCACAATTGAATGTCACTTCTCTGAGCACAACCCATTTCTTAAGGGTGGAATGGTAAAACTGGATTTCAACATAAAGCTTAATTAGTTATAGGAATGGGTAAGGAAAAGCAATACCTATGAAGAGCAGTGTTATGGAGGATGGGTTGGGTACTAAAATAAACACAATAAGACCATACTTACTGCCACAAGTACAAATCTCTACGGGTCCAAAATTTAAGATCTCATTTTCATGCAGTTGTGGAAATCACCAACACTCTTAATTTACTACTTAAAAAACATTTTGTACAGTATCTTTGGTTTTGTGACGATTTCCTTGGTTTCGATTTGAACCAAATATCCAAATGGACTAATCGTATTCACTCCCTCCTCAGTCGTGATTTTTATTTAGCCATAACTGCAAGAATCGTTTTACAACAATCATGATAGATGGACAACAGAGCATAAATTAAATAGTTTACAAGCACCACAAGCAACTACAGTGCGTATAGATGGACAACAGAGCATAAATTAAATAGTTTATAAGCACTACAAGCAACTGCAGTGTGTATATACACCGCATTTTCTACTATATGACAAATTTCATTCTGCTCGGTACTAACTGCCTTTTGTTTTGTCTGCTTCCCTATAATTTGATACATGCCACCCTCTTGTAAACAGGGTCATTATCTTGTCATAGGAGCAAAGCAATCAAGGCAATTCCTATAATTTCCAGCTGCCCGAAGACATGGTTCATCTCATTTTCTAAATATTTGACACGGTACCGGACAAATTTCTCAGGTTCGTCCATCGATAGGACGATTTTTTCCAAAGTAAAGACACATACATGAGAAAGGAAGCAAAGCCTGTGTTGTGCGCATAAAAAAAGTGAATCCTCATATTTGTAGGCTGAAGAACATGGAAACAACTGGTCACACAGATCTAGCCCAATAACACTATATAGCCAAGGTCAAATGGAAGAGATAGAAGGAGCGCCTCTTGCGCTTGTAGTTGAGGAGAACCCGCGGGTAGAAGTTGAAGGACCAGGCGAACAAGGCGATCCACCCGATGACATGGTAGAGCACCTTCAGTCCCACCGAGTTCCACGATGATGACATCACCCGTGGAGCCCGAAACTCACCGTTGCTTCTAACGCTCACATCTGCATCGACTCTTGTGTCACGTGTGATGACGAAACGAGGGGAGGGATGGGATTACGGGAAGTTGTTATGGAAATATTGGCGCAATTAACCACTCGATGTCTCATGGATAATTCCAATAGGGATGATTCTGGAGTGGTTGTGCACGCTGTCAATCTAAGGAAGGGGGTGAATCGGAACCGGAGTGGATCTGAGGAAGAGGAAGATGATTATTCTGGAGTGGCTGTACACGGGGCGGCCAGGGGCTCAGGGTCGCGACTCGCGCGTCGCGAGCGTCTAGTTTTTTTTGCGGGGTCGGCGAGCATCAAGTGTTTTAGATTTTGTGACGCACGGGAGCCTGTTACAGGCCCATTAGGCCCAACTGAACCTGGAGCGCCCAAAAAAACTGCCAGAGCAGCGGCCCCGATGAGGTTAGCGCTCGTCTGAATCCGAACGAAGCCTCAACGTGGGATTAGGAGGAAATTGGACGGCCAAAATTGTCTAAAACTAAAGATCGAACAAATACAAATACTAATGACCTGAGAGGGCAGGAAAAGTGCACGGTTATAATATATTTAAATAGAAGGAAAACTTTGACTCTTTGCATAAAAGTAAGTGCATAAAAATAAAGGAAAGACCCTACGCAGAGGGAGCAGAGGTTGCCATGCGCTTATTTGTTTGTATGCTCAATCCCTTAGTGCAAGAGAACGTCATGTTGTATTGCCCCTTAAGATGACAACCTTTATTATGCAGTCTGTCGCTTTTATTCTTTGTCATCCAAGTTCGTACAACGCTTAATTTTCTCTTACACTAAATGATCTCACACTTTTAGAAACAATTTTTATTGCCTTTTTTGCACCAATGACAACTTACTTGAGGGATCTTTCTCAATCCCTAGGTAGGTATGGTGGACACTTGAAAAAGATTTGGGTTTAAGGTTTTTTGGATGCACAAGTATTATCTCTACTTAGTGCGAAATTTTTGGCTAGCAAAGATATGGGCAAGCACCACATGTTAAAGTATCTATGATAATATGACTTCTATGTGAATATAAATAAACATAAACCATTCAGTTGTCTTCCTTGTCCAATGTCACGACCGGATTTTCAATGAAATACTTATTGAGAAACCGATCTTTAGGTCCCAGTATAAGAAGAATTATCCTTACTGGTAGACAAATACTTGATACACAAGGCCAGTAGCATTAAATATATTACAGGGTTGAGCTGAGGCTGCTCAACAATTTATTACAAACACGCCAATATTGTACATAAGGGCGGTCATGACACAAGGGCGTGGTGGCATACTACTGACTCGAGATAAAAGTGGTGGTGGATATATCACAGTGGAGTGGATAACGTAACTCCTAAATTGGCAGCTCATCGAGCGTCGAGGTGAGGCTCGATGAATTTATTTGGGTAGCGGAAGCGGATATAATACAGTGACCAAATCCAGGATCGCACGAGACTGACTGGGACTCCTCTAGGCGTCGGACTCGCTATCGAACTCTTCATCCATGAGATCGCCTTCATCAACATCTGGCCAAATCAACAAGCCAGGTGAGTACTTTGAAAGTACTCGCAAGACAGTTCGGACATAAGATATAACAAATGCATGCATGAATGCGTCATGAGCAAATAACAATGCACATTCAAATAATAAATATTTCACAACATGATATGTAAAAAGGAAGTCGGGCGGTAGTCCTCCCGAAATCCCAACAAAATAACAGAAAACCGATCGGGTGTCTGGAGCGACGCCTCGAAGGGCAAACAAATAAATAATGGTGCTACAGTCGGGCGTCTAAGCGACACCACATAAAGGGCTTATATTGAAAGTAAATAACATGCGTGCCACAATCGGATGTCGGAGCGACATCGCAGAAAGGGCTTATTAGAAAGTAAATAACAAGCGTGCCACAGTCGGACGTCTGAGCGACATCGCAGAAAGGGCTTATATAGAAAGTAAATAACAAGCGTGCCACAGTCGGACGTCTGAGCGACATCGCAGAAAGGGCTTATATAGAAAGTAAATAACAAGCGTGCCGCAGACGGACGTCTGAGCGACATCGCAGAAAGGGCTTATATAGAAAGTAAATAACAAGCGTGCCACAGTCGGACGTCTGAGCGACATCGCAGAAAGGGCTTATATTTCATTATTCATATCTGATAAATTTATGAGATATAGAACTCACAGAAAATTATTCAACACACAATAATAAACGGGTTAGTCCATCCACAGGAATAATCATTTAGCCGGACTTATCACTCATGTAATTCACCGGAGTTTTTGTCACTGAGACTGACAAGATAAGTTGAACATAGTACTCGGACATGGATAAGATGATTCAAAGGATTTTGACTCTGCAGAGTTTGTACTAATTACCCACAGCCAACGGATTTCCGTAGTCACGAAGGACTAGTTCCGTTTACGGTATTTAGGTAGAAACACATCTAACCAGTACACACCCATCCCACCTCACGATGCCAGGAATCACCCTAGACAACGTTCAAGAAAAACTTTGAGACGGGGAGATCACAACCTCGAATAGCATGGGATCAAATTTATATACGCGCGCCCTAAGGGGTGCCCCCCTCTAGGTCCCAACCGGAAACACCCATGCCCCGGATGACTGGCTTTAATCCAGGGCCATGGAACCCTCATCACGACCTCTCTATTTGGTGTGTACCAGGAAAGAGGTTTGCAACTTACTAAGCCATATCCCTTGCGGAAAACATGTGGTAGTACCGGAAGGGAAAACAGATGAAAACATGACTTGATTCACGTTGACACTGGAGTCAAATAGTCTGGCATAAGACTGGCATGCTACAACACTTCCATCTTACCCATTCTCATGCCATCACATGGCCATGCAAACTTATACCCAACAACATATGGATTTTCGAAACTCACTTGTCTCAACTTTGCATGTAACATAACATTTATCGAAATGCTCATAAACATGCCATGAAACTACTTAATGCAAACATCCAACGAACACTCATCATATCAAAAGTTCAAACATGCTTGCCTGGTTCGGAGTAGTCGGAGTCTAGCTTGGCGAAGTTCGCGGTTCCGTCACCTCCTCCGGTATCTACGGTATAAGAAAATACGTACTAACGTAAATACCGTGAGTGCACAGAAAAGTGTTCCAAATATTTTTCAAATAAATATGACAAAAAACTAGACAGAAAAATAAAGATGACAGAAAAAGAATCAATCAAAAATCAGTTTCTGTTTAAAATATATAAAGGTTTTAATCCAGGGACTCATCTGTAATGAAACAGAAAGTTGCCAGGGGTCAACTTATAAAAACAGAAAACGCTTAGGCTAAAAAGCCGTCAACTGCAAAGGAAAACGTATTCTGCCCGAAGGCGTTTTCAGAAAACGATTCAAAAAAAAGAAAATACTGACGAGGGATCCCACCCGTCAGGTTTGAAATTTCAAACGGGGAAGGAACAGAGCTCGTCGGTGCTCGAAAGCTGCGGTGGTCGCCGGCGGCGATCCACGGCGAGTTGGGAGGATCGGAGAGTACCTACGTGCTTAGTGTGTCCTTCCGCGTCGGTAGGTGGTGGTGGTGGTCGTCGGCGAGCACCACGTCGACGGCGGTCCTTGCTCCGGCGGACGGTGGCTCGTGTGAAGGTGGATCTCGTCGGGGAGGGCTGCGGAGGTCAAATTGAAGCTGGGTTTAGATCACTGGGTGCTCGAGGAGACTATCGACGAGGTTTGGGCGGCAGGGATGGCCTCACCGGAGTGGATCGAGCTGGTGGCCGAGGCGGATCGGGGCGGCCGGAGTTGGGGGAGGAGACCTCCTCGAGGTCCTCCTAGTGGCTTGGCGGGGTTCTGGTGGGGTGCAGTGGTGGTGCGTGCTCGAGAACGAGCTCGGAACCTCTTTTTATAGGCGATCCGAGGCGGTGGCCACGAACGGAGATCTCCGGCGATGGTTACGGCGGTGCAGTGCTTGGTCGGGGAGATTAGGGGGTTGAGCATCAACGTGGAGGTCCACGGGTTCCGTTTAGCAGCTAACCTTGGCTGGATTAGGCGTGCTGGGTGGTTTCGACAGAACGGGGCGGCTCGGGCCCGTCGGCGGCAGAGGGCACGCCCTGTGCTTGCCGGGCCACGGCGACGGTGCTGCGGAGTGTGCTGGCATGCATGAGGCCACGCGGAGGGCTAGGGAGCGTTGGGCGGCGTAGAACGGCGTAGCGAAATGGCGCTGCTCCGTTAGCCGCCACGGGTGGCTCTGCCATCAGAGAGCTGCCGGCGTCGGCGATGCTCGCCGCCACCGACACCTGCGCCCGTCCAAGGGAGCGTGCGGTGCTCAGGTTAAGAAGGAGAGGCCGTGGGCAACGCGCCAGGGTGCACTGGTGATCGATGACAAGGCACTGACGAAAAACGACATTGTCAACACTCTGAAACTCTGAATTTTACTGAAAGTGTACAGGAACAGTGCCGGCCAAGTGTTTGATGAAATGATTTAAGCACGAGAAAAATTTATCTAGGGCTGATCTTTGGTGTGGTGGTCTCTCAAAGCACCTGGGGGCTGCTTGAATTTTTGTGGAATTTTTGGAGAAAGTAAAATATGAATATCACCAAAAATGATGAACCTGGTCCAAACTTGCAGAGGTTGAAACTTGAAAATTTTGAAAAGAGGAAGAGTGGATCTTGATGGATCTAGGTTGGGGGTGCTAAGGACTATCCATAGGAGTTGGTTTGAGATCAAAACTCAAAGGAAAACAAGTACTTCCTTTGTAAATCATCTAGGCTTAGAATAAATGACAGAATTGTTTTTGGGGAAATAATAAATGAAATAAAATCCAAAAATGGTTCGGACCTGTTGGAACAGAATGTTTGGGTTTCCCCAAAGTGGAGGGAGGGGTTTTGGAAGAATTTACCACATGAGTCATGGTAAAACCAAGGATGGTTCAAAACAAAAGAGTAGCTCCAAAACCCATAGGGTTTCTTTTTAAAAGAAAAAAATAAATTCCAAAAATATATCTGAGATTTGAAAAAATCAGAAGAAAGGTTTTTAATAACCAAACACCAGGGTTGAAGAAGATACAAAAAAAGAAAATCCCTTGCCATGGGGAAAAGTCTTTAGAGAGAGAGGTTTTTGGAAGGATTTAAATGACCTTCTTCAAATCAAACAAGGTTTTTGTTGAAAACTAAAAAAAAATTGGAGTGTCACAACACCTACCCCCTTAGGAAAAATCTCGTCCCCGAGATTTCAGCTGATCCTCAAATAAGTGTGGGTGCTCTGTCCAAAGAAAATCCTCTCTTTCCCAAGTTGCTTCATTCTCGGTGTGATTGCTCCACTGAATTCTGAAAAATTTGATGGTTCTCTGTCGGGTCCTCCTTTCATATTCCTCCAATATTTTTGTTGGATGTTCCCGATAGGTGAGGTCTGGTTGCACGTCAATGTCTTCATGGGATACTTGCTTCTCTGGGTTGCTCATGCACTTCCTCAACTGCGAGACGTGGAACACGTCGTGGTCATCGGATAATTCTTCGGGTAAGTCTAGCTGGTAGGCTACTGTGCCTCTTCGTGCCACTATACAGAAGGGTCCGATGAATCTTGGTGCTAGCTTTCCCTTAACCTTGAATCGTTGCAGGCCCCTCATAGGAGATACTCGTAGGTACACAAACTCACCGGGTTCAAAACTGACTCCCCGATGTTTTTGATCGTAATAACTCTTCTGTCAACTTTGAGCTGTCTTGAGTCGATCCCTAATTATCTTAACTTTATCTTCAGCCTCCTTGAGCATGTCTGGGCCAAGATATGGTTGTCTCCGTTTCGACCAATTTAGCGGGTACGACATCTTCGCCCGTCATGGGCTTCAAATGGTGCCATTTGCAGGCTGGCTTGGTAATCGTTGTTGTATGCGAACTCCGATATGGCAAGCTTTCTTCCCAACTGGTTCCATAGGTGAGGACACATGCTCTCAAAGATGCCTTCTAGAATTTGGTTTACGCGCTCAGTTTGTCCATCACCTGGGGTGGTAGGCGGTACTAAACGCCGGTTGAGTTCCCAGAGCTTGTTGTAATTGATCCCAAAATTGGGAGACAAATTGAGTGCCTCTGTCTGATATTATTGTCTTTGGGACTCCATGCAAGCATTTATACGGGAAAGGTAAAGCCCGGCAAGCTTCGAGTGGTGTGGGTTGTCTTCACGGGATGAAGTGTGCCACCTTAGTCAGTCTATCTGTGATGACCCATATGGCATCATTCCCTTGTCGTGACCGAGGTAGTCCAACAATAAAATCCATTCCAATTTCGTCCCATTTCCACTCGGGTATCTTATTTGGTTGTAAAAGTCCGGCCGGCTTCTGTTGCTCGCCCTTGATGCGTTGACAAGAGTCACAACATGCAATGAACGTGGCTATGTCCCTTTTGTACCGTGCCACCAAAAATTTTCCTGAAGATCCTTGTACATTTTTGTTCCTCCAGGATAGATTGAATACGGACCGGTGTGGCCTTCAGCTAAAAATTGCTGTTTAAGGTCCTCGATATTTGGTACGCAAAGCCTCTCTCCATACCACAATATTCCCTGCTCGTCTATGATGAATTCTGAGGCCTTGCCCAAACTCACTTTCCGTTTTATGCCTTCAATGCTGGGGTGCCCATGTTGAGCCTCCTTAATCCTTTCTATCAGGGTAGGCTGGATTTCCAAATTCGACACACTGCCTTCGGTGACCACCATTAAGTTGAGTTTAGCAAACTCCTGCCAAAACTCAGGTCTCAGGTTTGGTAGGTTGTCGTTGTCCGAGCTAGGGTTCCGACTTAGAGCATCTGCCACTACATTTGCTTTTCCTGGATGGTAGTGGATTCCAACATCATAATCCTTCACTAATTCCAACCAGCGTCGTTGCCGTAAGTTGAGTTCCGGTTGTGTGAAAATATACTTGAGGCTCTTATGGTCTGTGTATATTTCACAACGATTTCCAAGTAGGAAGTGTCTCCACTCTTTGAGTGCATGGATGATTGCTGCCAACTCCAGGTCATGAGTAGGGTAATTTTCTTCGTGCTTGCGAAGTTGTCTGGAGACATATGCAACCACCTTGCCTTCTTGCATCAATACGCATTCGAGGCCCTTTCGGGATGCGTCACAATACACCTCAAAATTCTTGTGTATGTCGGGCACAATTAATACTGGTGTTGTCGTCAATTTCCTTTTTAGCTCTTGGAAACTTTTCTCGCAAGCTTCAGTCCATTCAAACTTCTTGTCCTTCTTGAGTAACTGCGTCATTGGCTTTGCTATGGTGGAGAATCCTTCAATAAATCTTCGGTAGTATCCTGCCATTCCCAAGAAACTTCGCACGTCCGTTACGCTGGCTGGTGGTTCCCAGCCAAGTACGGCCTTGACCTTTTCTGGGTCTACGGCAATACCTTCTTGGGTCAGTACGTGGCCCAGAAAGCCTACCTGTCTTAGCCAAAATTCACATTTGCTGAACTTGGCGTACAATTGATGTTTCCTGAGTTCTCCTAGTACAATTCGGAGATGTTCAGCGTGCTCTTCTGGTGTCTTGGAGTATATCAGAATATCGTCGATGAATACCACAACAAACTTGTCCCTAAACTTCATAAATACTTTGTTCATGAGGTGAACAAAATATGCGGGGGCGTTTGTTAGTCCAAACGGCATTACTGTGAACTCATACAGTCCGTATCTGGAGGTGAAGGCTGTCTTGGAGATATCCTCTATTCGTACTTTTAATTGATGGTATCCCGACCTTAAGTCAATTTTTGAGAAGACCTTGGCCTGAGCGAGCTGATCAAATAGATCATTTATCCGTGGCATTGGGTATTTGTTCTTGATTGTGACCATGTTAAGTTCTCGATAGTCTATACACAATCTCAGTGTCCCATCCTTTTTCTTGGCAAATAAAATTGGTGAACCCCAAGGTGAGGAACTGGCTCATATATATCCTTTGTCCAGTAATTCTTTTATTTGCTTCTTCAATTCTACCAACTCGGATGGTGCCATTCTGTAAGGTTTCTTGTAAATGGGAGCAGTTCCGGGTGCCAGCTCAATGCTGAATTCTATCTCTCGGTCTGGCGGCATGCCTGGTAGTTCTTTGGGAAATACGTTTGGAAACTCACACACTACTTGTTGGGGATATTACTACTGGGCGTAAACCGGCCTATCTGGGCCGGGTTAACTTCATCAGTAGTTCAACGGTGTAAAAGCCCAAGAGGCATGAAAGTAAGGGCCCAAGGCCTCGTAGTCGGTTTAGAACTCAGAGTCGTAAACCGCATGGAATGTAAACTTGTATTGTAAGTTAGGAATAGAGAGAGACCAACCCGGATACGAGTATGAACCAGAGATTGGGACTCTCTGAACCGACGGGCGTCACCCGTGTATATAAGGGGATGACCCGGGACGGTTCAAAGATAGACAACAACAACTCGAGGCCTAGGCGAAGCTTATTTGCTCCCTAGTCATCGAGACCACATCAATCCCATCACATCTAGACGTAGGCTTTTACCTTCATCGAAGGGGCCGAACTAGTATAACTCTTGTGTCTTTGCGTCCGCTTTAACCCCTTCAAGTTAACCCGTAGCAATGGCTCCACGACTAAGTCCTTTCATGAGGACACCTGCCGTGACAAAACCACGACACTACTGGAACTTTTCTTAACTCAGAAACGTCCACCTTGTTCAACCTCGGTTGCCGAGATATTTGTCTCTCTTTGGCTGAAACCTTTATTGTCTTCCCGTGATGGTGGGTGAGAATTACGGTCCGGTTGAAGCAGTCAATAAAACCTTTGTTGGTGGTTAACCAATCCATCCCTAGGATGACATCCAGTCCTTTATTTTCCAATACAATAAGGTTGGCGTGAAACTTCAATCCTTCAAATTCAATAACCACACCTTGGCAGTAACTCTGAGTCACTTGCTTAATCCCAGGGGACTTGATGATCATGGATTTTTCCAAGGGAAGCATCGAAAAATTGTTTTGCAAAGCAAATCTCTTTGAAATGAACGAGTGAGAAGCTCCAGAATCAAACAAAACCGTGGCAGGTATTGTGTTGACAGGAACGCACGGTATGATATCCGGGCGTTTTGTGCTTCTTCTCCGTCACGTGGTTCGATGACCCTTCCGTGGTTGTTATTGGGGTTGAAATTGTTTCGCTTGGGCGCTGAATTATTGCCACCATTGTTCGCTTTGGGGTCGAAGTTCTTGGCTTGGGGCAATGCTTGGCATAGTGCCCTTCTTCTCCTAAGCGTAGCAAATAACGCCGGGCGATATGTGAACTCTTTGTCCCTTGCATGGAAATTCTTGATTGGGTGTGAAACATTCGTCGGGGTTTGTGTGTCCCACCTTTCTGAAAATCCGCCTTACTTGGTGGTTGCGAGCAAGAGTAGTCTGGTCCTTTTTCGCTATGGAAATCTTCCAAGCTGCGCCGCCATTTTCCAAGGTAATCGCTTTATCCACCAGTGTTTTGAAATCTGGGAAAGTGTGCATGACCAGCTGGCATTTAAGCGGGTGCCGCATCGTCCATGAATTTTTCCATCTTCTTGCTTTTAGTCATACGCTCTTCGTTGGCGTGAAGCGAGACAACAGAGTAAACTGATCGTTGTATCCTCGACACCGCCATGGTCCTTTGTTTGAGGTCATCAAACTCTCTTCTTGATCTTCATAACACTTTTAGGAATGTGCGTCCCACGAAAACCTTCTTTGAACTCTTCCCAGGTTATTTCATTTTCGTTGGGGTGCATGTGTAGGAAATTTTCCCACCATGATGCAGCTGCTCCGTGAGATAGTGCGGTGCATAGAGTACTTTCTCCCGGTCTGAACACTGTGCAATAATTAATTTTCTTTCCATGTCTCGAAGCCAATCATCGGCCTCAAGAGGTTTGTCAGTATGAGAAAATGTTGGGGGACGCGTCTTCTGTAGCTCAGACAACTTGGATTGCTGCTGATATCGTCCACGGTGATTTCCATATTGATGACTTGGTTCATCATTTCCTGATGTTGTTGCTGACTCTGTTCATAAAGGCGGCATATTTGGGAAAACGCTGTTTCACTGCCCTGTTGACTTGATTGTCCCTGTGTGAAATTGTTGCTTGTTTGTGTGCCAAAATTTTCCTCGGGCGGATTTGGCATGGAGCGCGTCCAAGGACGAGACATTTTTCACTCTGGGGATACATTTTGTAAAACTCATAAGAAAAGAAATTGAGTCGCCAAAGTTAATAAATTCATACAGACGGGAAATTTTAAAAACTCCAAGATTTTTCAAGAGAATAAACGATTGCGCATGGAGAAGGACTATTACATATCTTACATGCAAGCAGTAATTATACAATACATCACTCAGGATATGCGTACATATTTCTGACATGTTATTTAGGCTAGTGCACTTCTCCCAGTTCCTACATGATGCGCAAACAAGCTACTTCTCACAACCTGTGTACATATAAACATATCGTACAAGTCGGTACGTCGCATGGCGGCTAAGCGCGCTCAGTTGGAGATTGTAAGGATCTCCCTTGGCCTGCCGAGGGTGAGGCGCAGTGAGGCTGGGGACTCAACCTCCTCCTCGCTAATAGGCTCTAGACGTGAAACGCTGCGCTGAGTTGATGGAGCGGGCGCCATAGGCGGAGCAACACGAACAGGAGTGGGCGCAATAGGTGGTGCAGAACGGACTGAAGTGGGCGCAATGACTTGATTGAACTCCTCAGTGGTAGGCAGGCGACGAGCAGTGGTGAGGATGGCAGGTGAATAAGATGCCGAGGACGAGACGAAAGTCTGCGGTGGTGCGGTGTGCAGGAGCTCCCTCCTGTTGGCGGCACAACCATGGACTGAGTCCATGCGGGCATCCACAAGGTCGTCCACCAGGTTGTCGAAGGCTGACTCCAGAGCCCGGAGGTACTCGACAAGCATATCAATAGCCTTGTCTCGCTCTCCTCTGGGGCAAGCGAATGAGTAGTGACAGGTGTATGGCACGTGGCATGGAAGGTAGCGGTAGCGACGAGTCTTCATCGAAGGAGGAACATCTCGGAGACGAGCTATCGCCTCACGGGTAGCCATCTGCATAGCATGCCTCTCCGTAGGCATGGCTCTCCTCAAGAACCGGAAGCGGCGTAACTCAACACGCCCTCCCTTGAATTGCACCGCGGCCTGGTGCATGGTCAGACTGTCGTTGATCTTGTGCTGGTAGAGTGTGAAGATCAAGCGACCGATGGCCCCATCGTGACTGGACGATGAAGGAGAGGAGCTTGACGAACCCTCACCACGCTGGCGAACACCTTTGACTCACAGTCGTTGCCAGCCATCTACAAAAGTAGGCAAAAATTCTGAATGGTCATATCATAAATTTATGCTGACTGTCAGAAAATGACTACATTTGCAAAAATATGAATAAACTCTATTATGCTAATAACCGATTAGCGATCGCACCTAGTGGCTTCCTACAATCAGCCTGGCTCTGGTACCAAGTTTCTCACGACCGGATTTTCAATAAAATACTTATTGAGAAACCGATCTTTAGGTCCCAGTATAAGAAGAATTATCCTTACTGGTAGACAAATACTTGATACAGAAGGCCAGTAGCATTAAATATATTACAGGGTTGAGCTGAGGCTGCTCAACAATTTATTACAAACACGCCAATATTGTACATAAGGGCGGTCATGACACAAGGGCGTGGTGGCATACTACTGACTCGAGATAAAAGTGGTGGTGGATATATCACAGTGGAGTGGATAATGTAACTCCTAAACTGGCAGCTCATCGAGCGTCGAGGTGAGCTCGATGAATTTATTTGGGTAGCGGAAGCGGATATAATACAGTGACCAAATCCAGGATCGCACGAGACTGACCGACTCTCTCTAGGCGCCGGACTCGCTATCGAACTCTTCATCCATGAGATCACCTTCATCAACATCTGGCCAAATCAACAAGCCAGGTGAGTACTTTGAAAGTACTCGCAAGACAGTTCGGACATAAGATATAACAAATGCATGCATGAATGCGTCATGAGCAAATAACAATGCAATTCAAATAATAAATATTTCACAACATGATATGTAAAAAGGAAGTTGGGCGGTAGTCCTCCCGAAATCCCAACAAAATAACAGAAAACCGATCGGGTGTCTAGAGCGATGCCTCGAAGGGCAAACAAATAAATAATCATGCCACAGTCGGGCGTCTAAGCGACACCACATAAAGGGCTTATATTGAAAGTAAATAACATGCGTGCCACAATCGGACGTCGGAGCGACATCGCGGAAAGGGCTTATTAGAAAGTAAATAACAAGCGTGCCACAGTCGGACGTCTGAGCGACATCGCAGAAAGGGCTTATATAGAAAGTAAATAACAAGCGTGCCACAGTCGGACGTCTGAGCGATATCACAGAAAGGGCTTATATAGAAAGTAAATAACAAGCATGTCGCAGTCGGACGTCTGAGCGACATCGCAGAAAGGGCTTATATAGAAAGTAAATAACAAGCGTGCCACAGTCGGACGTCTGAGCGACATCGCAGAAAGGGCTTATATTTCATTATTCATATCTGATAAATTCACTAGATAGAACACTCACAGAAAATTATTCAACACACAATAATAAACGGGTTAGTCCATCCACAGGAATAATCATTTAGCCGGACTTATCACTCATGTAATTCACCGGAGTTTTTGTCACTGAGACTGACAAGATAAGTTGAACATAGTACTCGGACATGGATAAGATGATTCAAAGGATTTTGACTCTGCAGAGTTTGTACTAATTACCCACAGCCAACGGATTTCCGTAGTCACGAAGGACTAGTTCCGTTTACAGTATTTCGGAAGAAACACATCTAACCAGTACACACTCGTCCCACGTCACGATGCCAGGAATCACCCTAGACAACGTTCAAGAAAAACTTTGAGACGGGGAGATCACAACCTCGAATAGCATGGGATCAAATTTATATACACGCTCTAAGGGTGCCCCCTCTCGTCCCAACCGAAACACCCATGCCCCCGACCGGATGATCGGCTTTAATACAGGGCCATGGAACCCTCATCACGGCCTCTCTATTTGGTGTGCACCAGGAAAGAGGTTTGCAACTTACAAAGCCATATCCCTTGCGGAAAACATGTGGTAGTACCGGAAGGGAAAACGGATGAAAACATGACTTGATTCACGTTGACACTGGAGTCAAATAGTCTGGCATAAGACTGGCATGCTACAACACTGCCATCTTACCCATTCTCATGCCATCACATGGCCATGCAAACTTATACCCAACAACATATGGATTTTCGAAACTCACTTGTCTCAACTTTGCATGTAACATAACATTTATCGAAATGCTCATAAACATGCCATGAAACTACTTAAGGCAAACATGCAACAAACACTCATCATATCAAAAGTTCAAACATGCTTGCCTGGTTCGGAGTAGTCAGAGTCTAGCTTGGCGAAGTTCGCGGTTCCGTCTCCTCCTCCGGTATCTACGGTATAAGAAAATACGTACTAACGTAAATACTGTGAGTGCACAGAAAAGTGTTCCAAATATTTTTCAAATAAATATTACAAAAAACTAGATAGAAAAATAAAGATGACATAAAAAGAATCAATCAAAATTCGGTTTATGTTTAAAAGATATAAAGGTTTTAATCCAGGGACTCATCTGTAATGAAACAGAAAGTTCCAGGGGTCAACTTATAAAAACAGAAAACGCTTCGGCTAAAAAGCCGTCAACTGCAAAGGAAAATGTATTCTGCCCGAAGGCGTTTTCAGAAAACGATTCAAAAAAAAGAAAATACTGATGAGGGGTCCCACCCGTCAGGTTTGAAATTTCAAACGGGGAAGGAACAGAGCTCGTCGGCGCCCGAGAGCTGCGGTGGTCGCCGGCGGCGATCCACGGCGAGTTGGGAGGATTGGAGAGTATCTACGTGCTCAGTGTGTCCTTCCGCGTCGGTGGGTGGTGGTGGTGGTCGTCGGCGAGCACCACATCGACGGCGGTCCTTGCTCCGGCGGACGGCGGCTCGGGTGAAGGTGGATCTCGTCGGGGAGGGCTGCGGAGGTCAAATTAAAGCCGGGGTTAGATCACTGGGTGCTCGAGGAGACTACCGACGAGGTTTGGGCGGCGAGGATGGCCTCACCGAAGTGGATCGAGCTGGTGGTCGAGGCGGATCGGGGCGGCCGGAGTTGGGGGAGGAGACCTCCTCGAGGTCCTCCTAGTGGCTTGGCGGGGTTCTGGTGGGGTGCAGTGGTGGTGCGTGCTCGAGAACGAGCTCGGGACCTCTTTTTATAGGCGATCCGAGGCGGTGGCCGCGAACGGAGATCTCCGGCGATGGTTACGGCGGCACAGTTCTTGGTCGGGGAGATTAGGGGGTTGAGCATCAACGTGGAGGTCCACGGGTTCCGTTTAGCAGCTAACCTTGGCTGGATTAGGCGTGCTGGGTGGTTTCGACAGAACGGGGCGGCGCGGGCCCGTCGGCGGCAGAGGGCGCGCCCTGTGCTTGCCGGGCCACGGCGACGGTGCTGCGGAGTGTGCTGGCATGCATGAGGCCACGCGGAGGGCTAGGGAGCGTTGGGCGGCGCAGAACGGCGTAGCGAGCTGGCGCTGGCTCCGTTGGCCGCCACGGGTGGCTCTGCCACCGCAGAAGCTGCTGGCGTCGGCGATGCTCGCCACCACCGACACCTGCGCCCGTCCAAGGGAGCGTGCGGTGCTCAGGTTAAGAAGGAGAGGCCGTGCGCAACGCTCCAGGGTGCACTGGTGATCGATGACAAGGCACTAACGAAAAACGACACTGTCAACACTCTGAAACTCTGAATTTTACTGGAAGTGTACAGGAACAGTGCCGGCCAAGTATTTGATGAAATGATTTAAGCATGAGAAAAATTTATCTGGGGCTGATCTTTGGTGTGATGGTCTCTCAAAGCACCTGGGGGCTGCCTGAATTTTTGTGGAATTTTTGGAGAAAGTAAAATATGAATATCACCAAAAATGATGAACCTGGTCCAAACTTGCAGAGGTTGAAACTTGAAAATTTTGAAAAGAGGAAGAGTGGATCTTGATGGATCTAGGTTGGGGGTGCTAAGCACTATCCATAGGAGTTGGTTTGAGATCAAAACTCAAAGGAAAACATGTGCTTCCTTTGTAAATCATCTAGGCTTAGAATAAATGACATAATTGTTTTTGGGGAAATAATAAATGAAATAAAATCCAAAAATGGTTTGGACCTGTTGGAACAGAATGTTTGGGTTGCCCCAAAGTGTAGGGAGGGGTTTTGGAAGAATTTACCACATGAGGCATGGTAAAACCAAGGATGGTTCAAAATAAAAGAGTAGCTCCAAAACCCATAGGGTTTCTTTTTAAAAGAAAAAAATAAATTCCAAAAATATATTTGAGACGGGAAAAAAATCAGAAGAAAGATTTTTAATAACCAAACACCAGGGTTGAAGAAGATACAAAAAAAAATCCCTTGCCATGGGGAAAAGTCTTGAGACAGAGAGGTTTTTGGAAGGATTTAAATGACCTTCTTCAAATCAAACGAGGTTTTTGTTGAAAACTAAAAAAAAATTGGAGTGTCACATCCAACGTCAACAATTTTGGCATATAATATTTTGATGAGGGCTCAAGATCACAAAAGATTTCTAGGATAGTATATTTATATGTGAATCTTATCTTCCCTTATTAATTCTTTCATGAGTTGCATCATTGACTAATGCTATGTTTGTCAATCTTTAATAAAATTTTCTACTTATACTTTTCCTTATGTGGTGCCATCACCTACCATAGGATTAGTATATAATCTTATTGATTTATTTCCTTTCTCCTTTTCTTTCTTTATTTCTTTTCTTTATTTGCAACATGAGAGTAAAGAAAGCAAAAACTCAAACTAACATTATTATATAATTTGCACACGATTACAAGGATAGATCACTAAGCAAACTCTCAAATAAGAAAGGGTCGAACTAAACTTTATTTCATTTAGAAGCAAATGATCGAACTAGGATAAGTAAAAGCAAAAAGATAGTGGGATGATATGATACCGGGGCACCTCCCCCAAGCTTGACGGAAGACAAGGGGAGTGCCCATACCCGATACTCAATTCTCCTTTGGTTGTGAAGAAGATATCTTCTCCTCGGACTTCCATGGCAGTGGTCCACCATCATAAGAGGAGGAGCGAGTCTCACGGGCCCTGCAACTAGCAACCAAACTCATACCTTCGAACCTCGCCTCATATTCAGAGACTTGGTTTTGGAGGTCATAGATCTGGCTTTGGAGGAAGTTGATTTGCTTGTTTAAGGTGAAGATGATGTCCTTCATGGGCTTGCCATCCACCTTGAGATCACGGGAAAGGTCCGCGATCATAAGGTGATTAGCATTGAGCCCACACTCCACCATCCCCTTGCACCGGAAGACTTCCTGCTCCATGGCTTCAAGCCTAGCCTCCACAGATCCCGTGCCCTTGGGACCTTGCTCATCGCGGATGTACAACACCCCCTCCCGCATCTGGATGGTTTGAGGGTGCTGCACCACCTCCCGCAGATAAGGGTTGATTACGTTCTTGAAGAACTTGTCCTTGGAGGAGCTTGAAGAGGCCATGGTAGATGGGATCTCGATGTGAAACAACAAGGGAAAAAGAGGACAGGATTTCTCGTGATACGGTGAATAACAGGTTCGGAAGTATATATAGATCTGGCTTTGGAGGAAGTTGATTTGCTTGTTTAAGGTGAAGATGATGTCCTTCAGGCCATGTCACGGAAAGGTCCGCGATCATGGGCACAACCTAGCCTCCAGATCCCGTGCCCTTGGGACCTTGCTCATCAGCGGATGTACAACACCCCTCCCGCATCTGGATGGTTTGAGCAATAAGGGTTGATTACGTTCTTGAAGAACTTGTCCTTGGAGGAGCTTGAAGAGGCCATGGTAGATGGGATCTGACGAGAAAACAACAAGGGAAAAGAGGACCCATACGGTGAATAACAGGTTCGGGAGGCTTGGAGGACAAGCATTAAGAAGTTTCGGTGGGCACAACCCACTGGGCGCGCCAGTAAGCTGGCGCCCTCTGGTGTCTTGTGCCCACCGGGAGGCTTCTATTTCCAAAATTTTAAAATATTCCAAAACTGATAAAAAATATTTTTGCGCATTTTTCAGAGTCCGTTTACTTACCGTATCATGTACCTCTTTATTTTCAAAATTCTGGAGTGTTCCGGAAGGACTCTTTTATGTGTTCTTTCGGTATCTGCTACCTCTTGAGCACCGTGTTGGTTTTCCCTTGAAGAGGAAAGGGTGATGCAGCAAAGTAGCGTAAGTATTTCCCTCAATTTTTGAGAACCAAGGTATCAATCCAGTAGGAGACCACGCGCGAGAGTCCCTCGTACCTGCACAAAACAATAGCTCCTCGCAACCAACGTGATTAGGGGTTATCAATCCCTTCACGGTCACTTACGAGAGTGAGATCTAATAGAGATGATAAATAATATTTTTGGTATTTTCGATATAGAGATGCAAATTAAAAAGTAAAAGGTGAAGTAAAAACAAAGCAAGTATTAAAGTGATGGAGATTGATATGATGAGAATAGACCCGGGGGCCATAGGTTTCACTAGTGGCTTCTCTCAAGAGCATAAGTATTCTACGGTGGGTGAACAAATTACTGTTGAGCAATTGACAGAATTGAGCATAGTTATGAGGATATCTAGGTATGATCATGTATATAGGCATCACGTCCGAGACAAGTAGACCGAAACGATTCTGCATCTACTACTATTACTACATTCATCGACCGCTATCCAACATGCATCTAGAGTATTAAGTTAAAAAGAGAGTAACGCCTTAGGCAAGATGACATGATGTAGAGGGATAAATTCATGCAATATGATAAAAATCCCATCTTGTTATCCTCGATGGCAACAATACAATACGTGCCTTGCAACCCTTTCTGTCACTGGGTAAGGACACCGCAAGATTGAACCCAAAGCTAAGCACTTATCCCATTGCAAGAACTACCAATCTAGTTGGCCCAACCAAACGGATAATTCAGAGAGACTTGCAAAGATCACCAATCATACATAAAAGAATTCAGAGAAGATTCAAATATTGTTCATAGATAATCTGGATCATAAACCCACAATTCATCGGTCTCAACAAACACACCGCAAAAAGAAGATTACATCGAATAGATCTCCACGAGAGAGGGGGAGAACATTGTATTGAGATCCAAAAAGAGAGAAGAAGCCATCTAGCTACTAGCTATGGACCCGAAGGTCTGAAGTAAACTACTCACACTTCATCGGAGAGGCTATGGTGATGATGTAGAAGCCCTCCGTGGTGGATGCTCCCTCCCATGAGCTCCTAACAGGCCCCAAGATGGGATCTCGTGGATACAGGAAGTTGCGGCGGTGGAATTAGGTTTTTGGCTCCGTATCTGATCGTTTGGGGGTACGTAGGTATATATAGGAGGAAGGCTTACGTCGGTGGAGCAACAGGGGGCCCACGAGGCAGGGGGCGCACCCTAGGGGGGGCGCCCCCTACCCTTGTGACCGCCTCTTTTGTTCCTTGGAGTAGGGTCCAAGTCTCCTGGATCACGTTCGGTGAGAAAATCACGTTCCTTATGGTTTCATTCCGTTTGGATTCCGTTTGATATTCCGTTTATTCGAAACACTGAAATAGGCAAAAAACATCAATTCTGGGCTGAGCCTTCGGTTAATAGGTTAGTCCCAAAAATAATATAGAAGTGGAAAATAAAGCCCAATATAGTCCAAAACAGTAGATAAAGTAGCATGGAGCAATCAAACATTATAGATACGTTGGAGACGTATCAGGCATCCCCAAGCTTAATTCCTGCTCGTCCTCGAGTAGGTAAATGATAAAAAGAGAATTTTTTATGCGGAGTGATACTTTGGCATAATTTCAATGTAAATCTTCTTAATTGTGGTATGAATATTCAGATCCGAAAGATTCAAGACAAAAGTTCATATTGACATAAAAATAATAATACTTCAAGCATACTAACTAAGCAATTATGTCTTCTCAAAATAACATGGCCAAAGAAAGTTATCCCTACAAAATCATATAGTCTGGCTATGCTCCATCTTCCCCACACAAAATATTTAAATCATCCACAACCCCGATGACAAGCCAAGCAATTGTTTCATACTTTAACATTTTCAAAACTTTTTCAATCTTCACGCAATACATGAGCGTGAGCCATGGATATAGCACTATATGTGGAATAGAATGGTGGTTGTGGAGAAGACAAAAAGGGAGAAGATAGTCTCACATCAACTAGGCGTATCAACGGGCTATGGAGATGCCCATCAATAGATATCAATGTGAGTGAGTAGGGATTGCCATGCAACGGATGCACTAGAGCTATAAGCATATGAAAGCTCAACAAAAGAAACTAAGTGGGTGTGCATCCAACTCGCTTGCTCACGAAGACCTAGGGCATTTGAGGAAGCCCATCATTGGAATATACAAGCCAAGTTCTATAATGAAAAATTCCCACTAGTATATGGAAGTGACAAAATGAAAGACTCTCTATCATGAAGATCTTCGTGCTACTTTGAAGAACAAGTGTGGTAAAAGGATAGTAGCATTGTCCCTTCTCTCTTTTTCTCTCATTTTTTTATTTGGGCCTTTCTCTTTTTTTATGGCCACTTTTCTTTTTCATTGTTCTCTTTTTTTTTCATTTTTTTCGTCCGGAGTCTCATCCCGACTTGTGGGGAATCATGGTCTCCATCATCCTTTCCTCACTTGGGACAATGCTCTAATAATGATGATCATCACACTTTTATTTTTCTTACAACTCAACAATTACAACTCGATTCTTAGAACAAAGTATGACTCTATATGAATGCCTCCGGCGGTGTACCGGGATATGCAATGAATCAAGAGTGACATGTATGAAAGAATTATGAATGGTGGCTTTGCCACAAATACGACGTCAACTACATGATCATGCAAGCAATATGACAATAATGGAGCGTGTCATAATAAATGGAACGGTGGAAAGTTGCATGGCAATATATCTCGGAATGGCTATGGAATGCCATGATAGGTAGGTATGGTGGCTGCTTTGAGGAAGATATATGGTGGGTGTATGATACCGCTAAAAGTGCGCGGTATTAGAGAGGCTAGCAATGGTGGAAGGATGGGAAAAGTGCGATAATCCATGGACTCAACATTAGTCATAAAGAACTCATATACTTATTGCAAAAATCTAGAAGTTATCAAAGCAAAGTATTACGCGCATGCTCCTAGGGGATAGATTGGTAGGAAAAGACCATCGCTCGTCCCCGACCGCCACTCATAAGGAAGACAATCAATAAATAAATCATGCTCGAGTTCATCACATAACGGTTCACCATACGTGCATGCTACGGAATCACAAACTTCAACACAAGTATTCTTTAAATTCACAACTACTCAACTAGCATGACTCTAATATCACCATCTTCATATCTCAAAACAATTATCAAGCATCAAACTTTTCTTAGTATTCAACGCACTCAAAAGAAAGATTCACATATCTTGAATACCAAGTATATTAATATTAAGCAAATTACCATGCTATTAACGACTCTCAAAATAATCTAAGTGAAGCATGAGAGATCAACAGTTTCTTTAAAAAAATCCACCACAGTGCTCTTAAAGATCTAAGTGAAGCACTAGAGCAAAAATTATCACGCTCAAAAGATATAAGTGAAGCACTATGAGCAAAATTATCAAGCTCAAAAGATATAAGTGAAGCACATAGAGTATTCTATCAAATTACAATTCATGTATGGCTCTCTCAAAATGTGTGTACAGCAAGGATGATTGTGGTAAACTAACAAGCAAAGACGCAAATAATACAAGACGCTCCAAGCAAAACACATATTATGTGGTGAATAAAAATATAGCTCCAAGTAAATTACCGATGGAAGTAGACGAAAGAGGGGATGCCTTCCGGGGCATCCCCAAGCTTTGACTTTTTGGTGTCCTTAGATTATCTTGGGGGTGCCATGGGCATCCCCAAGCTTAGGCTCTTGCCACTCCTTATTCCATAATCCATCAAAAGAATTTACCCAAAACTTGAAAACTTCACAACACAAAACTCAATAGAAATCTCGTGAGCTCCGTTAGAGAAAGAAAACAAAAGACTACTTTAAGGTACTGTAATGAACTCATTCTTTATTTATAATGGTGTTAAACCTACTGTATTCCAACTTCTCTATGGATTATAAACTATTTTACTAGCCATAGATTCATCAAAATAAGCAAACAACACACGAAAAACAGAATCTGTCAAAAACAGAATAGTCTGTAGTAATCTGTAACTAACACAAACTTCTGGAACTCCAAAAAATCTACCAAAATAAAAAGACCTAGAAAATTTGTTTATTGATTAGAAGCAATTGGAATCAGTATTTTATCACGTTCTGGTAATTTTTAATAATTCGGGCACTGAGCATAAAGTTTCTGGAAATTACAGCAAGATCAAATAACTATCATCCAAGAATATCCAATAGGTCTAGCTTGGCACAAACACTAACTAAAACATAAAACCACATCTAAACAGAGGCTAGATGGATTATTTATTCCTAAACAGAAGCAAAAGCAAAAAACTAAAAATAAAATTGGGTTGCCTCCCAACAAGCGCTATTGTTTAACGCCCCTAGCTAAGCATAAAAGCAAGGATAGATCTAGGTATTGCCATCTTTGGTAGGCAATCCATAGGTGGCTCTCATGATAGATTCATATGGTAATTTTATTTTCTTTCTAGGAAAGTGTTCCATGCCTTTCTTTAAGGTAAATTGGAATCTAATACTCCCTTCCTTCATATCGATAATTGCACCAATCGTTCTAAGGAAAGGTCTACCAAGAATAATAGGACATGAAGGATTGCAATCTATATCAAGAACGATAAAATCTACGGGCACATAATTCCTATTTGCAACAATAAGAACATCATTAATTCTTTCCATAGGCTTTTTAATAGTGGAATCCGCAAGATGCAAGTTTAGAGAGCAATCATCAAAGTCACGGAAATCTAGCAAATCACACAAAGTTTTGGGGATAGTAGAGACACTAGCAACCAAATCACACAAGGCATGAAACTCATAATTTTTAATTTTAATTTTAATAGTAGGTTCCCACTCATCATAGAGCTTTCTAGGGATAGAGACTTTCAACTCAAGTTTTTCTTCATAAGATTGCATCAAGGCATCAACAATGTGTTCGGTAAAGGCCTTATTTTGACTATAAGCATGAGGAGAATTTAGCACGGCTTGCAACAAGGAAATAAAATAAATTAAAGAGAAATTTTCATAATTAAATTCCTTGAGCTCCAATATAGTGGGTTTAGCAACATCTAGGTTTTTATTTCTTTCAATCCCACATTTATCAATTTCATCATCAAGATCTAAAAACTCCGAATTCTTAGAACGCCTTCTAGGTAAAGGAAGATCATATTCAGTTTCATCAAGATTCATATTGCAAAACAAAGATTTAATGGGGGACACATCAATAACTTTTAGATCTTCATCTTGATTTTCATAGGAATTGGAAGAACACGCTTTAATAAAGGCATCTTTGGAAGCACGCATCCTAGCAGTTCTTTCTTTGCACTCATCAATGGAAATTCTCATAGCTTTGAGAGACTCATTGATATCATGCTTAAGAGGAATAGATCTAAGCTTTAAAGAATCAATTTCAAGAGAAATTCTATCAACGTTCCTAGCCAAATCATCAACTTTAAGCAATTTCTCTTCAAGCAAAGCATTAAAATTCTTTTGTGAACTCATAAATTCTTTAACACTAGTCTCAAATTCAGAGGGCATCTTATTAAAACTTCCATAAGGATTGTTGTAGGAATTTCCATAATTATTAGAGGAATTACTAGGATAAGGCCTAGGATTAAAATTCCCTCTATACGCGTTGTTACCAAAATTATTCCTACCGACAAAATTCACATCCATAGATTCATTATTATTCTCAATCAAAGTAGACAAAGGCATATCATTAGGATCAGAAGAAACACTCTTAGTAGCAAATAATTTCATAAGTTCATCCATCTTTCCACTCAAAACATTAATTTCTTCTATTGCATGCACTTTTTTATTAGTAGATCTTTCAGTGTGCCATTGAGAATAATTAACCATAATATTATCTAGAAGTTTAGTAGCATCTCCTAGAGTGATTTCCATAAAAGTGCCTCCTGCTGCCGAATCTAAAAGATTTCTAGAAGCAAAATTCAATCCGGCATAAAAGTTTTGTATAATCATCCACAAGTTCAAACCATGAGTAGGACAATTACGTATCATTAATTTCATTCTCTCCCAAGCTTGTGCAACATGTTCATGATCAAGTTGCTTAAAATTCATAATATCGTTCCTAAGAGAGATAATCTTAGCGGGAGGAAAATACTTAGAGATAAAAGCATCTTTGCACTTGTTCCAAGAATCAATACTATTTTTAGGTAGAGATGAAAACCATGCTTTAGCACGATCTCTAAGCGAAAAAGGGAATAGCTTCAACTTAACGACATCATTATCGACATCTTTTTTCTTTTGCATATCACATAAATCAATGAAGCTATTCAGATGAGTAGCGACATCTTCACTAGGAAGGCCGGCGAATTGATCTTTCATAACAAGATTTAACAAAGCAGTATTGATTTCACAAGATTCATTATTGGCAAGAGGAGCAATCGGAGTGCTAAGGAAATCATTATTATTGGTATTGGTGAAGTCGCACAATTTGGTAGTATCTTGAGCCATCGCGACAAACAAGCAATCCAACACACGAGCAAACAGAAGGATGAGGAAAAGGCAAACGGGAAAAAGAGGAGGCAATTGGGAAAGAGAGGGCGAATAAAACGGCAAGGGTGAAGTGGGGGAGAGGAAAACAAGAGGCAAATGGCAAATAATGTAATGCGGGAGATAGGGATTGTGATGGGTACTTGGTATGTCTTGACTTGCTCTTGCGTGAGCCTCCCCGGCAATGGTGCCAGAAATCCTTCTTGCTACCTCTTGAGCACTGCGTCGGTTTTCCCTTGAAGAGGAAAGGGTGATGCAGCAAAGTAGCATAAGTATTTCCCTCAGTTTTTTAGAACCAAGGTATCAATCCAGTAGGAGACCACGCGCGAGAGTCCCTCGTACCTGCACAAAACAATAGCTCCTCGCAACCAACGCGATTAGGGGTTGTCAATCCCTTCACGGTCACTTACGAGAGTGAGATCTAATAGAGATGATAAATAATATTTTTGGTATTTTCGATATAGAGATGCAAAGTAAAAAGTAAAAGGCAAAGTAAAAATAAAGCAAGTATTAAAGTGATGGAGATTGATATGATGAGAATAGACCCGGGGGCCATAGGTTTCACTAGTGGCTTCTCTCAAGAGCATAAGTATTCTACGGTGGGTGAACAAATTATGTTGAGCAATTGATGAATTGAGCATAGTTATGAGGATATCTAGGTATGATCGTGTATATAGGCATCACGTCCGAGACAAGTAGACCAAACGATTCTGCATCTACTACTATTACTCCACTCATCGACCGCTATCCAAAGATGCATCTAGAGTATTAAGTTAAAAATAGAGTAACGCCTTAAGCAAGATGACATGATGTAGAGGATAAATTCATGCAATATGATAAAACCCCATCTTGTTATCCTCGATGGCAACAATACAATACGTGCCTTGCAACCCTTTCATCCTTTGGGTAAGGACACCGCAAGATTGAACCCAAAGCTAAGCACTTCTCCCATTGCAAGAACTACCAATCTAGTTGGCCAAACCAAACGGATAATTTGAAGAGACTTGCAAAGATAACCAATCATACATAAAAGAATTCGGAGAAGATTCAAATATTGTTCATAGATAATCTGGATCATAAACCCACAATTCATCGGTCTCAACAAACACACCGCAAAAAGAAGATTACATCGAATAGATCTCCACGAGAGAGGGGGAGAACATTGTATTGAGATCCAAAAAGAGAGAAGAAGCCATCTAGCTACTAGCTATGGACCCAAAGGTCTGAAGTAAACTACTCACACTTCATCGGAGAGGCTATGGTGATGATGTAGAAGCCCTCCGTGATGGATGCCCCCTCCGGCGAAGCTCCAGAACAGGCCCCAAGATGGGATCTCGTGGATACAGGAAGTTGCGGCGGTGGAATTAGGTTTTTGGCTCCGTATCTTATCGTTTGGGGGTACGTAGGTATATATAGGAGGAGGAGTACGTTGGTGGAGCAACAGGGGGCCCACGAGGCAGGGGGGCGCCCCCCACCCTCGTGACCGCCTCTTTTGTTCCTTGGAGTAGGGTCCAAGTCTCCTGGATCACGTTCGGTAAGAAAATCACGTTCCCGAAGGTTTCATTCCGTTTGGACTCCGTTTGATATTCCGTTCTTCAAACACTGAAATAGGTAAAAACAGCAATTCGGGCTGGGCCTCCGGTTAATAGGTTAGTCCCAAAAATAATATAAAAGTGGAAAATAAAGCCCAATATAGTCCAAAACAGTAGATAAAGTAGCATGGAGCAATCAAAAATTATAGATACGTTGGAGACGTATCAGTGTCAAAGTTTGGATAATATTACTTTTGAAGGAAATATGCCCAAGAGGCAATAATAAAGTTATTATTTATTTCCTTATATCATGATAAATGTTTATTATTCATGCTAGAATTGTATTAACCGGAAACATAATACTTGTGTGAATACATAGACAAACAGAGTGTCACTAGTATGCCTCTACTTGACTAGCTCGTTAATCAAAGATAGTTATGTTTCCTAACCATTGACATGAGTTGTCATTTGATTAACGGGATCACATCATTAGGAGAATGATGTGATTGACTTGACCCATTCCGTTAGCTTATCACTTGATCGTTTAGTTTGTTGCTATTGCTTTCTTCATGACTTATACATGTTCCTATGACTATGAGATTATGCAACTCCCGTTTACCGGAGGAACACTTTGTGTGCTACCAAACGTCACAACGTAATTGGGTGATTATAAAGGTGCTCTACAGGTGTCTCCGAAGGTACTTGTTGGATTGTCGTATTTCGAGATTAGGATTTGTCACTCCGATTGTCGAAGAGGTATCTCCGGGCCCACTCGGTAATACACATCACTTAAGCCTTGCAAGCATTGCAACTAATGAGTTAGTTGCGGGATGATGTATTATGGAACGAGTAAAGAGTCTTGATGGTAACGAGATTGAACTAGGTATTGAGATACCGACGATCGAATCTCGGGCAAGTAACATACTGATGACAAATGGAACAACGTATGTTGTTATGCGGTTTGACCGATAAAGATCTTCGTAGAATATGTGGGAGCCAATATGAGCATCCAGGTTCCGCTATTGGTTATTGACCGGAGACGTGTCTCGGTCATGTCTACATAGTTCTCGAACCCGTAGGGTCCGCATCTTAAAGTTCGATGATAGTTATATTATGAGTTTATGTGTTTTGATGTACTGAAGGTTGTTCGGAGTCCCGGATGTGATCACGGACATGACGAGGAGTCTCGAAATGGTCGAGACATAAAGATCGATATATTGGACGACTATGTTTGGACACCGGAAAGGTTCCGGAAGGTTTCAGACATTTATCGGAGTACGGGGGTTACAGGAACCCCCGGGAACTAATGGGCCTTGTTGGGCCCTAGTGGAGAGAGAGAGGGGCCGTACAGGGCAAGAGGCGCGCCCCCTCCCCTTGAGTCCGAATAGGACAAGGAAGGGGGGGGGGCCCCTTGCCTTTCCCCTCTCCCACTCCTTCCTTCCACCTCCTTCTTGGACTAGGAAAGGGAGGGGCAAACCTACTTGGAGTAGGTTTCCCCCTCCTAGGGTGCGCCACCCCCTTGGCCGGCCCTCTCCTCCTCCCCACTTTATATACGGAGGAGGGGGGCACCCCATAGACACAACAATTGATCTCGTGATCTCTTAGCCGTGTGCGGTGCCCCCCTCCACCATAATCCACCTCAATAATATCGTATCAGTGCTTAGGCGAAGCCCTGCGTCGGTAGAACATCATCATCGTCACCACGCCGTCGTGCTGACGAAACTCTCCCTCAACACTCGGTTGGATCGGAGTTCGAGGGACGTCACCGAGTTGAACGTGCGCATAACTCGGAGGTGCCGTGCGTTCGGTACTTGATCGGTCGGATCGTGAAGACGTACGACTACATCAACCGCGTTGTGCTAACGCTTCCGCTTTCGGTCTACGAGGGTACGTGGACACACTCTCCCCTCCCGTTGCTATGCATCACCATGATCTTGCGTGTGCGTAGGAATTTTTTTTAAGTTACTACGTTCCCCAACAGTAGCATCCGAGCCTGGTTTTATGCGTAGATGTTATATGCACGAGTAGAACACATGTGAGTTGTGGGCGATACAAGTCATACTGCTTACCAGCATGTCATACTTTGGTTCGGCGGTATTGTTGGATGAAGCGGCCCGGACCGACATTATGCGTACGCTTATGCGAGACTGGTTTTACCGCAGTGCTATGCACACAGGTGACTAGCGGGTGTCAGTTTCTCCAACTTTGGTTGAACCGAGTGTGGCTATGCCCAGTCCTTGAGAAGGTTAAAACAACACTAACTGGATGAACTATCGTTGTGGTCTTGATGCGTAGGTAAGAACGGTTCTTGCTCAACCCGTAGCAGCCACGTAAAACTTGCAACAACAAAGTAGAGGACGTCTAACTTGTTTTTGCAGGGCATGTTGTGATGTGATATGGTCAAGGCATGATGCTAAATTTTATTGTATGAGATGATCATGTTTTGTAACCGAGTTATCGGCAATTGGTAGGAGCCATATGGTTGTGGCTTTATTGTATGCAATGCAATCGCCCTGTAATTGCTTTACTTTATCACTAAGCGGTAGCGATAGTCGTAGAAGCAATAATTGGCGAGACGACAATGATGCTACGATGGAGATCAATGTGTCGCGCCGGTGACGATGGTGATCATGACGGTGCTTCGGAGATGGAGATCACAAGCACAAGATGATGATGGCCATATCATATCACTTATATTGATTGCATGTGATGTTTATGTTTTATGCATCTTATCTTGCTTTGATTGACGGTAGCATTATAAGATGATCTCTCACTAAATTATCAAGGTATAAGTGTTCTCTCTGAGTATGCACCGTTGTGAAAGTTCTTCATGCTGAGACATCACGTGATGATCGGGTGTGATAGGATCTACGTTCAAATACAACGGGTGCAAAACAGTTGCGCACGCGGAATACTCATGTTAAACTTGACGAGCCTAGCATATGCAGATATGGCCTCGGAACACGGAGACCGAAAGGTCGAGCGTGAATCATATAGTAGATATGATCAACATAGTGATGTTCACCATTGAAACAACTCCATCTCACGTGATGATCGGACATGGTTTAGTTGATTTGGATCACGTGATCACTTAGAGGATTAGAGGGATGTCTATCTAAGTGGGAGTTCTTAAGTAATATGATTAACTAAACTTAAATTTATCATGAACTTAGTACCTGATAGTATTTTGCTTGTCTATGTTGATTGTAGATAGATGGACCATGCTGTTGTTCCGTTGAATTTTAATGCGTTCCTTGAGAAAGCAAAGTTGAAAGATGATGGTAGCAATTACACGGACTGGGTCCGTAACTTGAGGATTATCCTCATTGCTGCACAAAAGAATTACGTCCTGGAAGCACCGCTAGGTGCCAAACCTGCTACAGGAGCAACACCAAATTTTATGAACGTCTGGCAGAGCAAAGCTGATGACTACTCAATAGTTCAGTGTGCCATGCTTTACGGCTTAGAACCGGGACTTCAACGATGTTTTGAACGTCATGGAGCATATGAGATGTTCCAGGAGTTGAAGTTAATATTTCAAGCAAATGCCCGGATTGAGAGATATGAAGTCTCCAATAAGTTCTACAGCTGTAAGATGGAGGAGAATAGTTCTGTCAGTGAGAATATAGTCAGAATGTCTGGGTATAACAATCACTTGATTCAACTGGGAGTTAATCTTCCGGATGATAGCGTCATTGATAGAATTCTTCAACCACTGCCACCAAGCTACAAGAGCTTCGCGATGAACTATAAAATGCAAGGGATAGATAAGACAATTCCCGAGCTCTTCGCAATGCTAAAGGCTGCGGAGGTAGAAATCAAAAAGGAGCATCAAGTGTTGATGGTCAATAAGACCACCAGTTTCAAGAAAAAGGGCAAAGGGAAGAAGAAGGGGAACTTCAAGAAGAACAACAAACAAGTTGTTGCTCAACGAAAGAAACCTAAGTCTGGACCTAAGCCGAGACCGAGTGCTTCTCCGCAAACAGATCGTCATCGAAGCGAAACTGCCCCAAGTATTTGGCGGATAAGAAGGATGGCAAGGTGAACAAAGGTATATGTGATATACATGTTATTGATGTGTACCTTACTAATGTGCGCAGAGCACCTGGTATTTGATACTGGTTCTGTTGCTAATATTTGCAAATCAAACAGGACTACGGATTAGCGAAGATTGGCTAAGGACGAGGTGACGATGCGTGGGAAATGGTTCCAAAGTCGATGTGATCGCAGTCGGCACGCTACCTCTACATCTACCTTCGGGATTAGTTTTAGACCTGAATAATTGTTATTTGGTGCCAGCGCTGAGCATGAACATTATATCTGGATCTTGTTTGATGCGAGACGGTTATTCATTTAAATTCGAGAATAATGGTTGTTCTATTTATATGAGTAATATCTTTTATGGTCATGCACCCTTGAAGAGTGGTCTATTTTTGTTGAATCTCGATAGTAGCGATACACATATTCATAATATTGAAGCCAAAAGATGCAGAGTTGATAATGATAGTGCAACTTATTTGTGGCACTCCCGTTTAGGTCATATTGGTGTAAAGCGCATGAAGAAACTCCATACTGATGGACTTTTGGAACCACTTGATTATGAATCACTTGGTACTTGCGAACCGTGCCTCATGGGCAAGATGACTAAAATGCCGTTCTCCGGAACTATGGAGCGAGCAACAGATTTATTGGAAATCATACATACAGATGTATGTGGTCCAATGAATGTTGAGGCTCATGGCGGTATCGTTATTTTCTCACCTTCACAGATGATTTGAGCAGATATGGGTATATCTACTTAATGAAACATAAGTCTGAAACATTTGAAAAGTTCAAAGAATTTCAGAGTGAAGTTGAAAATCATCGTAACAAGAAAATAAAGTTTCTACAATCTAATCGTGGAGGAGAATATTTGAGTTACGAGTTTGGTCTTCATTTGAAACAATGCGGAATAGTTTCGCAACTCACGCCACCCAGAACACCACAGCGTAATGGTGTGTCCGAAAGTCGTAATCGTACTTTACTAGATATGGTGCGATCTATGATGTATCTTACCAATTTACCGCTATCATTTTGGGGTTATGCTTTAGAGACGACCGCATTCCCGTTAAATAGGGCACCATCAAAATTCGTTGAGACGACGCCTTATGAACTGTGGTTTGGCAAGAAACCAAAGTTGTCGTTTCTTAAAGTTTGGGGCTGCGATGCTTATGTGAAAAAGCTTCAACCTGATAAGCTCGAACCCAAATCGGAGAAATGTGTCTTCATAGGATACCCAAAGGAAACTGTTGGGTACACCTTCTATCACAGAACTGAAGGAAAGACTTTTGTTGCTAAATTTGGATCCTTTCTAGAGAAGGAGTTTCTCTCGAAAGAAGTGAGTGGGAGGAAAGTAGAACTTGATGAGGTAATAGTACCTGCTCCCTTATTGGAAAGTAGTTCATCACAGAAACCGGTTCCTGTGACGTCTACACCAATTAGTGAGGAAGTTAATGATGATGATCATGAAACTTCAGATCAAGTTGTTACTGAACCTCGTAGGTCAACCAGAGTAAGATCCACACAAGAGTGGTACGGTAATCCTGTTCTGGAGGTTATGTTACTAGACCATGACGAACCTCCGAACAATGAAGAAGCGATGGTGAGCCCAGATTTCGCAAAATGGCTTGAGGCCATGAAATCTAAGATGGGATCCATGTATGAGAACAAAGTGTGGACTTTGGTTGACTTGCCCGATGATCGGCAAGCCATCGAGAATAAATGGATCTTCAAGAAGAAGACTGATGCTGACGGTAATGTTACTGTTTATAAAGCTCGACTTGTTGCAAAAGGTTTTCGACAAGTTCAAGGGATTGACTATGATGAGACCTTCTCACCCGTAGCGATACTTAAGTCTGTCCGAATCATGTTAGCAATTGCCGCATTTTATGATTATGAAATTTGGCAAATGGATGTCAAAACTGCATTCCTGAATGGATTTCTGGAAGAAGAGTTGTATATGATGCAACCGGAAGGTTTTGTCGATCCAAAGGAGCTAACAAAGTGTGCAAGCTCCAGCGATCCATTTATGGACTGGTGCAAGCCTCTCGAGTTGGAATAAACTCTTTGATAGTGTGATCAAAGCATTTGGTTTTATATGCACTTTTGGAGAAGCTTTGTATTTACAAGAAAGTGAGTGGGAGCTCAGAGCATTTCGATATTATATGTGGATGACATATTGCTGATTGGAAATGATATAGAATTTCTGGATAGCATAAAGGGATACTTGAATAAGAGTTTTTCAATGAAGGACCTCAGTGAAGCTGCTTACATATTGGGCATCAAGATCTATAGATATAGATCAAGACGCTTAATTGGACTTTCACAAAGCACATACCTTGACAAAGTTTTGAAGAAGTTCAAAATGTATCAAGCAAAGAAAGGGTTCTTGCCTGTGTTGCAAGGTGTGAAGTTGAGTAAGACTCAATGCCCTACCACTGCAGAAGATAGAGAGAAGATGAAAGATGTTCCCTATGCTTCAGCCATAGGCTCTATCATGTATGTAATGCTGTGTACCAGACCTGATGTGTGCCTTGCTATAAGTTTAGCAGGGAGGTACCAAAGTAATCCAAGAGTGGATCACTAGACAGCGGTCAAGAACATCCTGAAATACCTGAAAAGGACTAAGGATACGTTTCTCGTTTATGGAGGTGACAAAGAGCTCATCGTAAATGGTTACGTTGATGCAAGCTTTGACACTGATCCGGACGATTCTAAGTCGCAAACCGGATACATGTTTATATTGAACGGTGGAGCTGTCAGTTGGTGCAGTTCTAAAGAAAGCGTCGTAGCAGGATCTACATGTGAAGCGGAGTACATAGCTGCTTCGGAAGCAGCAAATGCAGGAGTCTAGATGAAGGAGTTCATTTCCGATCTAGGTGTCATACCTAGTGCATCGGTTCCAATGAAAATCTTTTGTGACAATACTGGTGCAATTGCCTTGGCAAAGGAATCAAGATTTCACAAGAGAACCAAGCACATCAAGAGATGCTTCAACTCCATCCGGGATCTAGACCAGGTGTGAGACATAGAAATTTGCAAGATATATACGGATATGAATGTTGCAGGCCCGTTGACTAAGCCTCTTCCACGAGCAAAACATGATCAACACCAAGGCTCCATGGGTGTTAGAATCATTACTGTGTAATCTAGATTATTGACTCTAGTGCAAGTGGGAGACTGAAGGAAATATGCCGTAGAGGCAATAATAAATTTATTATTTATTTCCTTATATCATGATAAATGTTTATTATTCATGCTAGAATTGTATTAACCGGAAACATAATACTTGTGTGAATACATAGACAAACAGAGTGTCACTAGTATGCCTCTACTTGACTAGCTCATTAATCAAAGATAGTTATGTTTCCTAACCATTGACATGAGTTGTCATTTGATTAACGGGATCACATCATTAGGAGAATGATGTGATTGACTTGACCCATTCCGTTAGCTTAGCACTTGATCATTTAGTTTGTTGCTATTGCTTTCTTCATGACTTATACATGTTCATATGACTATGAGATTATGCAACTCCCGTATACCGGAGGAACACTTTGTGTGCTACCAAACGTCACAACGTAACTGGGTGATTATAAAGGTGCTCTACAGGTGTCTCCGAAGGTACTTGTTGGGTTGGCGTATTTCGAGATTAGGATTTGTTACTCCGATTGTCGAAGAGGTATCTCTGGGCCCACTCGGTAATGGACATCACTTAAGCCTTGCAAGCGTTGCAACTAATGAGTTAGTTGCGGGATGATGCATTAAGGAACGAGTAAAGAGACTTGCTGGTAACGAGATTGAACTAGGTATTGAGATACCGACGATCGAATCTCGGGCAAGTAACATACCGATGACAAAGGGAACAACGTATGTTGTTATGCGGTTTGACCGATAAAGATCTTCGTAGAATATGTGGGAGCCAATATGAGCATCCAGGTTCCGCTATTGGTTATTGACTGGAGACGTGTCTCGTTCATGTCTACATAGTTCTCGAACCCGTAGGGTCGGCACGCTTAAAGTTTGATGACAATTATATTATGAGTTTATGTGTTTTGATGTACCTAAGATTGTTCGGAGTCCCGGATGTGATCACGGACATGACGAGGAGTCTCGAAATGGTCGAGACATAAAGATCGATATATTGGACGACTATGTTTAGACATCGGAAAGGTTCTGGAAGGTTTCAGATATTTTATTACCGGAACCCCCCGGGAACTAATGGGCCTTGTTGGGCCCTAGTGGAGAGAGAGAGGGGCCGACCAGGGCAAGAGGCGCGCCCCCTCCCCTTGAGTCCGAATAGGACAAGGAAGGGGGGGGGCGCCCCCCTTGCCTTTCCCCTCTCCCACTCCTTCCTTCCCCCTCCTTCTTGGACTAGGAAAGGGAGGGGAAAACCTACTTGGAGTAGGTTTCCCCCTCCTAGGGCGCGCCACCCCTTGGCCAGCCCTCTACTCCTCCCGCCCTTTATATACGGAGGAGGGGGGCACCCCATAGACACAACAATTGATCTCTTGATCTCTTAGCCGTGTGCGGTGCCCCCCTCCACCATAATAGACCTCAGTAATATCGTAGCAGTGCTTAGGCGAAGCCCTGCGGCGGTAGAACATCATCATCGTCACCACGCCGTCGTGCTGACGAAACTCTCCCTCAACACTCAGCTGGATCGGAGTTCGAGGGACGTCATCAAGTTGAACGTGTGCAGAACTCGGAGGTGCCGTGTGTTCGGTACTTGATCGGTCGGATCGTGAAGACGTACGACTACATCAACCACGTTGTGCTAACGCTTCCGCTTCCGGTCTATGAGGGTACGTGGACACACTCTCCCCTCTCGTTGCTATGCATCACCATGATCTTGCGTGTGCGTAGGATTTTTTTTGAAAATTACTACGTTCCCCAACAACTTTCAACATTGATAGGCGTACCTGAGATGTAATGCTTTATTCGTTGCCCATTGACAACCTTCGGGTTAGTACCTTCGGAGTTATTTATTTTGATGGCTCCAGACCAGTAAACCTCCTCGATGATGTATGGGCCTTCCCATTTTGGGAGGAGCTTTCCTGCAAAAAATCTAAAACGAGAGTTGTACAAAAGGACATATTCTCCAACTTTAAACTCATGCTTTTGAATTCTTTTGTCATGCCATCTTTTAACTTTTTCTTTGAATAACTTTGCATTTTCATAAGCTTGGGTTCTCCATTCATCTAAAGAGCTTATATCAAATAACCTCTTTTCACCAGCAAGTTTGAAATCATAGTTGAGTTCTTTGACTGCCCAATATGCTTTATGTTCTAACTCAAGAGGTACATGACAAGCTTTTCCATAAACCATTTTATAAGGAGACATACCCATATGATTTTATATGCTGTTCTATAAGCCCAAAGTGCATCATCTAATTTCTTAGACCAATTCTTCCTGGAACTATTAACAGTCTTTTGCAAAATTAATTTTATTTCTCTATTGCTAAGTTCAACTTGACCACTAGACTGAGGATGATAGGGTGATGCAATTCTATGGTTAACATCATACTTAGCAAGCATATTATGGAAAGCACCATGAATAAAGTGTGAACCACCATCAGTCATTAAATATCTAGGGACTCCAAACCTTGGGAAAATAACTTCCTTAAGCATTTTAATAGAGGTGTTGTGATCAACACTACTAGTTGGAATAGCTTCTACCCATTTAGTAACATAATCAACAATAACCAAGATATGTGTACTACCCATTAGAGGAAGGAAAAGGTCCCATGTAATCAAATCCCCAAACATCAAATGGTTCAACAGTAAGTGAATAATTCATAGATATTTCTTGACGCTTACCAGTATTACCTATTCTTTGACATTCATCACAAGAAGATACAAACTTACGGGCATCCTTGAAGAGAGTAGGCCAATAAAATCTAGATTGCAATACCTTGTGAGCAGTTCTATCTCCAGCATGATGCCCTCCATAAGCTTCAGAGTGACATTTCCGTAGGATTTGTCCCTGTTCATTCTTAGGTACACAACGTCTAATAATACCATCTACTCCTTCTTTATAAAGATGTGGGTCATCCCAAAAGTAATGTCTTAAATCATAGAAGATTTTTTCCTTTTGTTGGTATGTAAAGCTAGGTGTTAAATATTTAGCAACAATGTAATTAGCATAATCGGCATACCAAGGAGTACTATTAGCAACATTTATTGCAGCTAACTGCTCATCAGGAAAACTATCATCAATAGGTAGTGGGTCATCAAGCACATTTTCAAGCCTAGGCAAGGTATCAGCTATTGGGTTCTCAGCTCCTTTTCTATCAATGATATGTAAATCAAATTCTTGTAATAAGAGAACCCAACGAATAAGTCTAGGTTTAGCATCTTTATTTTCCATAATATATTTAATAGCAGCATGGTCTGTGTGAACAGTTACTTTGGAATCAACAATATAAGATCTAAATTTATCACAAGCAAACACCGCTGCTAAGAACTCTTTTTCAGTAGTAGCATAACTTCTTTGAGCACTGTCTAGAGTTTTACTAGCATAATGAATATCATTCAATTTCTTATCAACTCTTTGTCCTAGAACAACACCAATAGCATAATCGCTAGCATCACACATAATTTCAAAAGGCAAGTTCCAATCTGGTGGTTGAACAATAGGTGCAAATATTAAGGCTTTCTTGAGTGTTTCAGAGGCTTCAAGACAATCATCATCAAAAACAAAAGGAATATCCTTTTGCAAAAGATTAGTACGAGGCCTAGAAATTTTAGAAAAGTCTGTGATAAATCTCCTATAGAAACCAGCATGACCTAGGAAACTACGAATACCTTTGATGTCCTTAGGACATGGAATTTTCTCAATTGCATCAACCTTAGCTTGGTCCACTTCAATACCTCTTTCAGAAATTTTATGACCCAAGACAATGCCTTCATTAACCATAAAGTGGCACTTCTCCCAATTCAAGATAAGATTTGTTTGTTCACATATCTGCAAAACTCGCTCAAGATTGCTTAAACAATCATCAAAAGACTTCCCATAAACAGAATAGTCATCCATGAAAACCTCAACAATCTTTTCACAAAAGTCAGAGAATATAGTAGTCATACATCTTTGAAAGGTAGCAGATGCATTACATAAACCAAAAGGCATATGTCTATAAGCATAAGTTCCAAAGGGACAAGTAAAAGTGGTCTTTACTTGATCAGGTTGAGAAAGAGGTATTTGTGAAAAGCCAGAGTATCCATCTAGGAAGCAAAAGTGTGTGTGCTTAGATAATCTTTCAAGCATTTGATCAATAAATGGCAAAGGGTAATGATATTTTCTAGTTGCTTTGTTTAATTTTCTGTAATCAATTACCATTCTATAGCTTGTAAAATTCTTTGTGGAATAAGTTCATTCTTATCATTAGGAACAACAGTAATACCTCCTTTCCTAGGGACACAATGAACATGACTTACCAATCTACTGTCATCTATAGGATAGATTATACCTGCTTCCAGAAGTTTTAAGATTTCCGTTCTTACCACTTCCTTCATTTTTGGATTCAACCTACGTTGGTGATCAACAACGGGTTTAGCATCAGGTTCCATGTTAATTTTGTGCTGACATAGAGTGGGACTAATGCCCCTTAAATCATCAAGAGTATATCCAATAGCAGCCCAGTGCTTCCTTAGAACTTTCAATAATCTTTCTTCTTCATGTTCTAAAAGGTTAGCACTAATAATAACAAGATATATTTTCTTTTCATCAAGATAAGCATATTTCAAAGTGTCTGGCAATTGTTTTAATTCAAACACAGGATCACCTTTAGGTGGAGGAGGACCTCATTAGGTGGAATATCAATAGAAGCAAGACCAATTAATTCATCCTTACTAGGCAATTCTTTTTCATGATGATTTCTACTAAACTTGGAAAAATTATACTCATGAGACTCATCACCAAAGCTAACACCAACAGTTTGTTTCTTACAATCTATCTTAGCATTAACTGTATTCAAGAAAGGTCTACCAAAGATAATGTGACAAAAGTCATCTTGTGGGGAACCAAGAACAAGAAAATCAGGAGGGTATTTAATTTTCCCACACAAGACTTCAACGTCTCCAATAATCCCAATTGGTGATATGATGTCTCTATTAGCAGGTTTAATAGTAACATCTATTTCTTCTATCTCAGCAGGTGCTATGTCTTTCATGATTTCTTCATATAAAGTGTAAGGAATAGCACTCACACTAGCACCCATGTCACTTAAACCATGATAACGATGATCTCCTATTTTAACTAAAATAACAGGCATGCCAACAACAGGTCTATGTTTATCTCTTTTATCAGGTTTAGCAATTCTAGCAGCTTCTTCACAGAAGTAAATAACATGCCCATCCATATCTTCTTCCAAGAGATCTTTAACCATAGCAATACTAGGTTCTACTTTAATTTGTTCATCATGTTTAGGTGTTCTAATATAGCTTTTGTTAACCATACTTGAAACTTTAGCATGTTCCTTAATCCTAACAGGGAAAGGTGGTTTCTCAATATAAGAAGAAGGAACAACTAGATCAACATTATAAAGTATAGTTTCTTCTTTAACTGGCACTGGTTCTTTAATTTATTCTTTAATAGGTGGGTGATATTTAAACCACTTCTCCTTAGAGAGTTCAACATGAGTAGCAAATGATTCACAAAAGGAGGCTACTATCTCAGAGTCAAGTCCATATTTAGTGCTAAACTTTTGAAAAACATCAGTATCCATAAAAGATTTAACACAATCATACTTAAGTTTAATACCAGACTCTTTACCTTCGTCGAGTTCCCAATCTTCAGAGTTGCGTTTAACTCTTTCCAAAATACCCCACCGGAATTCAATAGTCTTCTTCATAAATGAACCAACACAAGAAGTATCAAGCATGGTTTCATCATTATGAGAAAGCCGAGCATAAAAATTCTGGATAATAATTTTTCTTGAGAGCTCATGATTGGGGCATGAATATAACATTGACTTAAGCCTCCTCCAAGCTAGACGATACTTTCTCCTTCACGAGGCCAAAAATTATATATATAATTCCAATCACGATGAACTAGATGCATAGGATAAATTTTTTTGGCGGAACTCCAGTTTCAAACGATTCCAATTCCATGATCCAATATCATCGCATAGCCTATACCATGCCAATGCTTTTCCCTTCAAAGATAAAGGGAAAACCTTTTTCATCACTTCATCCCTGGGTAAACCTGCAAGCTTAAACAATCCACAAATTTGTTCCACATATATCAAGTGCATATCAGGATGTTCGGTTCCATCTCCTGCATAAGGATTAGCTAGCAGTTGTTCTATCATACCCAAAGGAATTTCATATTCAATATTTTCAATAGGTGCAGTAGGTTGAGGGGTAGCTAATTGTGGTTCCGGACGAGGTGAAGATACCCCGAACAAACCCCTCAAAGGATTGTTTTCCATAGTAACAAGTGAAAATAAATTTCAGCACACTATATAAATGTTTCCTTACCAAATTCCACTTACCAAAGGCGCTTCACTCCCCGGCAACGGCGCCAGAAAATAGCCTTTATTACCCACAAGTATAGGGGATCAATTGTAGCTCTTTTTGATAAGTAAGAGTGTTGAACCCAACGAGGAGCAGAAGGAAATGACAAGTAGTTTTCAGTAAGGTAATGTCTGCAAGTGCTGCAATTGTAAGTAGCGGAGTAGTTTGATAGCGAGATAATTTGTAACAAGCAAGTAACGGTAGTAGTAAAAAAAGTGCAGAAAGGTAGACCAATCCTTTCGAGGCAAAGGACAGGCCAAAACGGTCTCTTATGATAAGCAAAGCGTTCTCGAGGGTACACGGGAATTTCATCTAGTCACTTACATCATGTTGGTTTGATTTGTGTTCGCTACTTTGATAATTTGATATGTGGGTGGACCGGTGCTTAGGTGTTGTTCTTACTTGAACAAAACTTCTACTTATGATTCACCCTCCCGTAAGCATCCGCAACTACGAGAAAAGTATTAAGAATAAATTCTAACCATAGCATTAAACTTTTGGATCCAATCGGTCCCTTACGAAATAGCGCATAAACTGGGGTTTAAGCTTCTGTCACTCTCGCAACCCACCATCTAATTGTTACTCCACAATGCATTCCCTTAGGCCCCAAATATGGTGAAGTGTCATGTAGTCGACGTTCACATGACACCACTAAGGGAATAACAACATACATACTATCAAAATATCAAACACATATCAAGTTCACATGATTACTTGCAACATGATTTCTCCCGTGACCTCTAGAACAAAAGTAACAACTCACAAATGATAAACATATTCATGATCAGAGGAGTATTAAATAGCATAATGGATCTGAACATATATTCTTCCACCAAATAAACCATATAGTAATCAACTACAAGATGTAATCAACGCTACTAGTCACCCACAAGCACCAATCTATAGTTCCTGTAACAAGATTGAATACAAGAGATGAACTAGGGTTTGAGAGGAGATGGTGATGTTGAAGATGTTGATGGAGATTGCCCTGCCCAAGATGGGAGAGTTGTCAGTGATGATAACGATGATGATTTCCCCCTCTGGGACGGAAGTTCCCCCAGCGGGATCGCTCCGCCGGAGGACAAAAGTGCTCCTGCCCCAAGTTCCGCCTCGAGACGGCGGCGCTCCGGAGGTGGCCTGGGGAGGCCACAACCCACCAGGGCGCGCCTGGGGGGCCTGGCGTGCCCAGGTGGGTTGTGCCCACCTGGTGGCCCCCCTTTGGTGTTTATTAGCTCCAATATTTCTTAAATAATCCATAAAAAATCTCCGTGAAGTTTCAACTTATTTGGAGTTGTGCAGAATAGGTGGCCTAACGTAGCTTTTCCAGGTCCAGATTTCCAGCTGCCGGAATTCTCCCTCTTGGTGTGTTCCTTTCAAATTATGAGAGAAACGACATTAGAATTACTCCAAAAAGCATTATTATGTATAAAAACATTATAAATAATAGTAAGAAAACATGATGCAAAATGGACGTATCATCAAGTCATCATAAACAGACGCTGGCAGTGTGAGGATACTCATAACATAGGTAGGGATGGCTTGCGCAACAGCTTTGATCAAAATTTCCTTGTGCCCATAGAGACAAATTGTTCACTCCAATCTATCAACCTTGCTCTCAGTCTCTCCTGAAGTGTTTCAAAATGTCCTTTATGCATTCTTCCTTCTGGCATTAGTAAGCCTAGGTATTTGGGCTCAAACACTTGGTGTCAAACTTCCAAAATGCCTTTCACCTCATCCACCACCGCCGCATTACAATTGTTAGAAAAGAGGATGGAACACTTTTCGGGGTTAATAAGTTGATCAGTGGCTGAAGTATAAGTGTTCAACAAACCTTTGACAATGCTAGCTTGCTGGCTCGAAGCCTCAAAGAGCAACATGGTATCATCCGCAAAAAGCAAGTGAGATATGACCGGAGCACCTCGACAAATGGTAACTCCCCAGAATTCACCGTTATCCACTGATTTGGTAATAAGAATAGACAGGGCGTCAGCGACAAATAGAAATAGAAACAGAGACAACGGATCGCCTTGTCATAGCCCCTGTGACGGGGAGAACACCTCAAGTAGTTTCCCATTGAACTTCTCAGAATATGTAACAGATTTCACACATGCCATGATCTAAGTGATCCACTCTGCAGAAAAGCCCCACTTGACCAAGGCCTTCTCTAGGAAATCCCAATCCACTCAGTCATACACTTTTGACAAGTCGAGCTTGCACTGGTACACATCGGTCCTAAACAAATGGTTTTTAACCCCTTTCTGCGACGACATTTGGAACCGTCGCCAAGTGAGTGTGGGCGATAGGGGTGTCCTTCCCACACGACCCAGAAACCGTCGGGGATATGCCCTCCTGGCACACACGTTCGGCAAAATGAGGTCGTAGCATCAAGTAGCCAAATACGGAAATACGTACAGTAGAGCTAAAACAATACAATTATATGGCGAAATTGTTTCCGGTCGCAAGTACATCCCACACAGTCAGTCCTTGCTAAACGTTTCTGTTCGTATGTACATCCTACATAGTCGCTCCAAGGAAAACGTTTCCGTTCACATGTATATCACACACAATTTTTCCCGTTAAATCGTTTGCGTTATTGAATGTATCACACATAGTCCATAGAAGAAACTGTGTGGCAAAGGCTGTCCATCACACACAATTTTTATGCGGTAAACGTTTGCGCAAGGTGGCCTAACGCAAACAGTTTTCAAGAGAAAGTCATGTGTGATTGTTCATTGATCCAACACGGTTTATTCCTAGAAACTGTGTGTGTTACTTGAGGTCATCGCCCACGGTATTTTTTCAACAACCGTTTGCAATAGCAAAACCCAATTAGCAGGCTAATTATCCGATTATTCATAATCCATTTATTAATCTAATTGACATTTCATATTAAGCACAAAATATATTTCATTTCTATATTAAGGAAGCATAAATTCATAATTGAAATACATCAGAGTACAACATGATATAGCTTCAACACTCAGCTACCCCATTACACAACTACACTAGCAGCAAGTTCCACATGCAACATGTAGAACCTCTTGAAATTAGCATCATAGACGGTATATAGACGGATGCATCTCATCTGGAAAACTACTGAAGCCGAAGGTGAATGTTGAGCCTTCATTCATGTTGAAGGTCTTTCCAACTTTAGGCCAGTGCCCGTGGATGATTGACCGTCCGTCCTTCGTCCTCTTCAGGAACACTTAATATTGAACCGTGGGTGTTGTATGAAAACCTTCCTCGCCTCCTGACCATAGAGGTGGTTTGAGAGGTAATCATCAGTGAACTGCTTTGGAATGGCCTGAAAACAAGGATGTGCATAAATATCTTCTCTATATTGGAAATGGGGCAAAGGAATAAAAAAGGTGCGGTATAATAGTTAGTACCATCTTGTAGTGAACTGATGTCTTCTTCATTGTGCAGACAAAGATCTTGTTGTTTTTTGTCGCTAATTTCTTTATCCTAACAATCTTTCCGAGTTTCTTGATTTGATTGATATTAATGGACAACTCATTTCCCCATATGCAAAAAGGGTCGAACAGTGGGTCAAAACTTCTGACAGCAGGACCTACATGTGCAAGACCAAAATTTTAAAAACCAAAATATTATAATGGTTCCTGCAATTGCACAATAATGTGCTATTAGACAACAGACCATGCACGTGCTAACCTCGATTGTAAACCTTAGTGCTTCCCATTGTTTCCCTACAACACATATAAGGTAGTTAGTCATCAGGTTAAGTAAGGGTTCGCATGCTATCAGTAAAATATGTTGATGAAAAATAAGCACATTGCAGATTCATCAGATTAATTCAGGCCACACGGAAAACCCATTTACCCAAACCAAGCATGATTAAGAACTAGGAAATATAGCACTTGTATATGTTTCTCATGTATTAAGTGCAGCTAAATTTGGTTTATTCCTCACATGCACAATAATACAAAATTCTACCCACGACAATTGGACATCGCATTGCAAAATTGAACCAAGCAGTTAACTAAACACCACAACAAATGGACCAAATATTAACTGAGCACCACATTGCACAATATAACATACTCCTAATAGAAGATCAGATAGTTAACCAAATAGTTAACTACAGCCAATTGTAGCAATTGTATTTGTTTCTCATGTATTTACTACAGCCAAATTCAATTTATTCCTCACATGGTATACAATAACAGAATGCACCCACAATTTTGTAAAGATAATTTCGATTTATTTCTCACATGGAAGACAATACAAAATTGCAGCCTGAAGAATTGAACAGCACATTTGCAGAATTGAACCAAACAGTTAACCGAAGAGGACAACTAATTAACAAAACAGTTAATAAGTGAGCACCACACTGCACGACATACAGAACATATACATTGGAGCAAAAGATTGCATGGTAAAATTAGATAGCACAATTCACTAGAACTTTTGAAGGAAAGGCATGACAAGCACTGTCACATCCCTAGATCTGGTTTGCACTAGGCTAGCCCTTCATGTATGCATCATGTTTAAATTTCTCAGAAACTTGAAATGGGGATGAGCAAACCCCTAGCACCAAAACAATGCAAATAGGTTCAACTCTAAAATGTTTTCAATGAACCCAAATTGGTCTGCAAAAATGTTCATAATTTATGGAAAAAGGTGAAAACCATATCCAGAGATGATGCATATTTTTCCAGGACATTTTGGTATTTGAATTAACACAATACATATTTGAATTGGAGCTATTTAAATGCTATATATAATTTAGATGCTTCAAAAATGTTGGAAATTGTTCAGGGTCATTGGAATAATCCAGATAGGACCCATGACTAATTCCAGGATTTTATGAAATGATTTGGTATTTTAATCAAATCAAAACCAGAAAGAAATTAGAAAACAGAAACTGAATTAGAAAAGAGAGGAAGAGAGTTACCTGAGCCACTTACTGAAGGAAATATGCCCTAGAGGCAATAATAAAGTTATTATTTATTTCCTTATATCATGATAAATGTTTATTATTCATGCTAGAATTGTATTAACCGGAAACATAATACATGTGTGAATACATAGACAAACAGAGTGTCACTAGTATGCCTCTGCTTGACTAGCTCGTTGATCAAGGATGGCTATGTTTCCTAGCCATAGACATGAGTTGTCATTTGATTAACGGGATCACATCATTAGGAGAATGATATGATTGACATGACCCATTCCGTTAGCTTAGCACACGATCGTTTAGTATGTTGCTATTGCTTTCTTCATGACTTATACATGTTCCTATGACTATGAGATTATGCAACTCCCGTTTATCGGAGGAACACTTTGTGTGCTACCAAACGTCACAACGTAACTGGGTGATTATAAAGGTGCTCTACAGGTGTCTCCGAAGGTAGTTGTTGGGTTGGCGTATTTCGAGATTAGGATTTGTCACTCTGATTGTCGGAGAGGTATCTCGGGCCCTCTCAAGAATACACATCACTTAAGCCTTGCAAGCATTGCAACTAATGAGTTAGTTGCGGGATGATGTATTACAGAACGAGTAAAGAGACTTGCCGGTAACAAGATTGAACTAGGTATTGAGATACCGATGATCGAATCTCGGGCAAGTAACATACCGATGACAAAGGGAACAACGTATGTTGTTATGCAGTTTGACCGATAAAGATCTTCGTAGAATATGTGGGAGACAATATGAGCATCCAGGTTCCGCTATTGGTTATTGACCGGAGACGTGTCTCGGTCATGTCTACATTGTTCTCGAACCCGTAGGGTCCGCACGCTTAAAGTTCGATGACGGTTATTGTCGGTGTTCTGGGAACGGGGGTCCCCAGACTTGCCTGCCTGCGGCCCGCGGCGTGGCTCAAGTGGGGGCCCAGCACGGCTCAGCTTCATCAGCTCAAGCTCAAGACCCTCGCGGGGGGCCAAGCCTTGCGGGGCGGACGACAGGAGCCTTCCTCAGGAGCAGCCTCGTGAGGAAGGCTCACGAGGAGGCGGAGAGATCAAGGCAGGGTACCTCAAGAGGGTGCCCCGTGACGCAAGCCATGACGATCAAGACCAGGCGGGCGCCAGCCTGCGCAGTGTCCTCGTTTCCCCTTTGGTGCAAAGGAGGCAAGCACAGGCCAAGGCATCAGGCAAAGGTTACCGCTTCGATGCAACAAGACCAAGACCAGCAGAGCGGCAGGAAGGAGGTCATCATGGAGCCCAGGACGGCGTCACCGTCAGAGCCTTTGGCAGCCGAAGACCAACTTTAGTCATGATAAGTGTACTAGATGTTCCCTTTAAAATGGCCAATTGTTGGCGCCCTTCCCGCTCATTATTTGGGAAGAGGCCCAGGGACTCCCTCTATATATAGGACTAGCCACCAAATGAAGGGAAGAAGGATGAGAACCAGGGAGAACAGAGAGAGAGAGAGAGAGAGAGAGAGAGAGAGAGAGAGAGAGAGAGAGAGAGAAGCGATCGAACTCACCCAAGTAGTTCATCGCACCAGCTCAAGAACAGCCCCTCGCGAGGCTGTTCTTCCTTTGTACTGTTCATAATCAGCCCCTGAGGCAATCCACCACACCACACACTGGAGTAGGGTATTACACCACAACGGTGGCCCGAACCAGTATAAACCATGTGTCTCTTGTGCTGTTCTTCGTTTCTAGTTTAGATCCCTTGCTAACCATTCACCCGTGAGCTGGTAGGGGAAAGATCTCCGCACGCACCCTAGTGTTCGAACCTCAAGGGTCTGCCGGAACCCGAAATCCGTCATTTGGCGCGCCAGGTAGGGGTGCGCCGGAATCTTTCTTCTGCTGGTCGCGTGTGATCTTCCGTCGTGCCCATGGCTGACGCTCGCCGAGCTCGCGCCGAGCACCGGGCTACTCGCGCCGCTCGAGTTGCCAAGACGGCTCCCTTCGGCGGACACCCCCGTCGTTCCCCGTCGCCTGCCGCCAACGCCGCCACCGGCCCGGCGGGGAACGAGCAGCAGGCCTCATCCCTGCATCCATCGGTGAGGCGAGAAGGCCGCACCGCTACTCCTTCGCTCGCCCCTGCTGGTTCTTCGTCCCGCACGCAACGCGCTCCCATGGAGGCTCGAGCCGCGCTCATCGCGGCAAACGAGCTCCTGCGCTACCGCCCTGTCGACGATGTCTACGAGGAATGACTCGACCGCGTCGCCGAGCTCGTCCGCGCCGCAGGGGGCTCCCCCATGCCGTCCCTCTCGTTGCCCCGCCCCGCACCCCGCGCGGGAGGCAGGGAGCCGGAGGTGCCCCCGCCACCTCCTCCCCAAGAAGGCGCCCTGGCTCCAAGGCGCGTGGCCCCGGGCCGAGACCCTCCACGTCCGGTGCCCGCGCAGCAAGAAAGGAGCTGCCAGGAGATCCCTCGTCCCCAAGAAGGTGCTCGCGTGCTCCCAGCACCGGAGCGCCGCGACCGCGCTCCAGCACCACCACGTCAAGACCCCGCGCTGCTCTAGGCAGCGGTGCGCGGGAATCTACAAGAGCAAGCTCCGTATCAGCAGAGAGCCCTGGTGGCCACTACAGGCTGCCGCGCCTTCACCGCCGAGCTACGCCGCGTCGCATGGCCCGACAAGTTCAAGCCAGACCTGCCTCCTCGCTACGACGGCACTGCCGACCCCACGGAGTTCCTTCAGCTCTACGAGCTAGGCATTGAAGCCGCCAACGGGGATGACAAGGTCATGGAGAATTGGTTCCCCATGGCGCTCAAGGACGGAGCCTGAACCTGGCTCCTGAACCTGGCTCCCGGCACTATCTCCTCATGGGACGAGATGCGCTACCGCTTCATCGCCAACTTCCAAGGCACTCGCGACCGGCCTCCGGCCGTGAGCGACATGCGCCGCATCAAGTAGCAGCCAGGAGAGACCCTGCAGAAGTACATCCAGCGCTTCAACAACGCCCGCCTCAAAATCCCCAAGGTGACCGAGGAGGCCATCATCTCAGCCTTCTCCGATGGTGTGCGTGACGTCAAGATGAAGGAGGAGCTAGCAATGCATGAAGACCTGTGCACATCCCTGGAGCTGTTCAACTTGGCGACCAAATGCGCCAGGGCTGAGGAAGGGCGCCTCTCCCTCCTCGAGCTTCTGGCTGCCGATCCAGAAGATAAGAAGCCCAAGGCCAAGGACGTGAAGTGCAAGGGGGCTACCGTTCTCGCGGCAGAACCAGACACCAAGCGAGGCAGGGATCAGCCCGAGTCATCCAAGGGCAGCCGGTACTGCGTATACCACGATCTCCACACCCACAACACCAACGAATGCCAGGAGCTCAGGGCCGTGCGAGAAGGGCGTATCGGCCGATGCCCCGAGCGCAATGATCGGGGCTACGACCGAGGAGGAGGAAGAGGCGCAGGACGCTGGGAAGACCGTGGCCCTCGCCAGGGATGACGTGACAGACCTCGCGAGGACCGCTGGCAGGACCAGCCTCGCGAGGGAGGTTGGAGGGACCAGCCTCGTGAGGACCGCCCTCAAGGCAACGCAGGGCTCCCACCTCTGCCACAGCCGCCAAGGAGGTACGAAGACAATCATCAGGATGAGGGGCTGGGGGCTTCCAAGAGCCACGCGCGATCGCTTGCATCCTGGGTGGCGCTCAGGCCCCAGCCTCTCAGCGCATCTTCAAGCAGTTTGCTCGCGAGGTGAATGCGTCCTCCCCAGACCAGAGGCCACACGCCCTCTCAGGTGGTCGTCGTGCGCTATCATGTTCAGCTCGGCGGATCAATTCAAGTGCGCGGCAACGGTCGGAGTCCTCCCCATGCTTTGCTCACCAGTCATCAGCAACGTGCAAGTCACCAGGACCCTCATCGACGGCGGAGCAGGACTCAACGTCCTATCCGTCGAGACATTCAATGATCTCCAAGTGCCATACGATCAGCTTCAGCCGACCAAGCCCTTCTCAGGAGTCACCGATGGCTCCACCGTCCCGATAGGGCAAGTTCGCCTTCCCGTCACCTTCGGATAGCGCAACAACTACCGCACCGAGCTCATCGACTTTGACGTCGCCCACATTCGCCCGCCATACAATGCCATCCTCAGGTACCCAGCTTTGGCCAAGTTCATGGCAGTAACTCACCACGGCTACAATGTCCTCAAGATGCCAGGAAGCGGAGGAGTCATCACAGTGCCTTGTGAGGAAAGGGATGCAGTGTGCTCTCTTGAGCGTGCCTTCCAAGCCGCAGCAATCGAAGACCCAGATCACAGGAGTGGGAGACTTCTCGAGGGGATCCCTAAGAAGAAGAAGGCTTCGCCTGGTCCAAGCCCTCGTGGGGAAGGCACCTCCGGAGGCGTGGCAACAGGACCCGCGCCCGTTCAAGGGGCGCCACCCTCTGTCGCATAGGAAGGCACGCCTGGCGCCCTCCTCAGGAAGGGCTCGGGGGCTCTTTCATGGCGAGCCACCGACCTAGCCGGGGTCACGAGGGAGGCGCTCGGGCACCACTTGGAGGCGTGCTTCAAGGGACGTTTCCCTCAGGAAGATATGAGGCAAGGAGGGCCAAACCCTCAGGAGTTCATCACGAGGAGCATCCAGGAGCTATAGGACTCAAGAGTCATGCGCGACTGTCGCCGCTTGCCCGCCGTGGCCCCGCATCCAGGCGAGGATGCCGGACTGCATATCTGCATCGACATACCAGGGCTCAACCAGGTCGCGTCTCAGGAGTGCCTCTGGCCCTCATGCATGGGGCGTTGCGAGGGTCCACCTCACAACTACGTTTGCATGCCTTTCGGCCTACCGAACGCGGTCAACGCCCATCAGCGCCTGCTGAGGTGCGCTCTGGAGGCTCAGGAGGTCAAGCAACGCGTGGTCCTGGCAGAGATGGAGATGGCTCTCGAGGAACCCCCCGTACCCCCGGAGCCTCCCGAGGCTCCAGGTCTAGAGGGCTCGTGAGGGCCGGCTTCCTCATCACGCGTCATCCGCTACCTCGACATTCCGTCATCCCCGACCATATCAGGTGACACCTTTCCAAGTTCCGCTTTCAGCTGGGAGCGCCCCTCGGGCTGCATCATTCCTAGGCCGCGTGGGTCCGTCCCCGCGGCATGTATTCGTTTTGCTTATGTTCTTTACTTACCTTGTTGGGGGCGCCCCTCGGGCTACATTATCCCCAAGCTGCTCGGGCTGGACCCGGTGGCGTATGCTTTCTCCGCACCTATCTAGATGGATTTGCTCCTTCGCGCTTAACCCGATTCACGCAATTATTGCCTATTACATGTCGCGGGCCTCTCCGCCCTAATGCAAAGCGCTTGCACGTTATAAGGGGGGTACCTGAGCATCGTGACTCATGGGCTCTTACTGGCTCTCCAGCCCTCACCCCCTGGCCTTGACCCACGGCATCGTGACCTGTCATACCAGCGGTGGCTGAGCTCGCTCGAGGGCCGGGACCTTAGGACGTAGAGCATTTGCATTCTAACCCTGCAAGAACACACCAATGATAAAGGCCCAGAGCCAGGCGCAACCCGCCTCGAGGTAGGGCCTCGTGAGTCCCGCGCTAGCTCACGGGTGCCAGATACACCTCTCCTAGCCCTACCGTGTTTACCACGTGTCGTATGGGCTGTACACGCCCGGGGCTCCTCCCAGAGGGTGCCCTCCCACGAACCAGTGGAAGCACCATGCTCGCTACTGGTGGACGACACTACCGAGGAGCGGCTATGCCCGTACACATACGGAAGCGCTATGCTCCGTGCTGGTGATAAATAACTGAGGGCGGCTCACAACCGTATCAACCTCAGGGAGCCCAGAGCTCAGTGTCTGGCGCCATCGCAACGCCTCCCCTCGGGAGTGCGCCGCGAGGGGGATGGACACGGGGGCTGCACCCGGGTCACGCCCGAGCGTACGCCACCCAGCCAGGTCCCTCGGACCTGGTCGTCGTGCGCCTCCCCGAGCGGAGCCAAGGTATGAAAATTCGTTTGAACGTCAAGGGGGACTCCTGAGCATCGCGACTCAGGAGCCTAACTGGTCACGTAGCCCCTCACTCCTTAGTCCCGTCCTGGTCTCCGGTCGGGGCTAACGGCGGCTGAGGTATGCGCGGGGCCGGGCCCTGCCGACGTAGAACGACCAATCCACTCCTATGCCTCCTGTCCCTACTTGCTGTTCGCGCGTCAAGGGGGACTCCTGAGCATCGCGACTCAGGAGCCTAACTTGCCACGTAGCCCCTCACTCCTTGGTCCCGTCCTGGTTTCCGGTCGGGGCTAACGGCGGCTGAGGTATGCGCGTGGTCGGGCCCTGCCGACGTAGAACACACGCAAGTAGGAGGGAAGAATGCGAATTCAAAGCAAATATTACAAGCCATAAGTCGTTTCACAACGCCAAACACAAGTTTAAACGCCTCCACGAGGCATGGTGCATGTTGCAGGAATTAAAACAGAGCGGAAGCTGCGAAGGGATCACTCTCCTGTGGCGCCCCCACCTCCCGAGGCCGCGGAGCTGGCGGCACCACGCCCAGGCAAGGTGCTGAAGGCGCGGAACTTCCCCAGCAGGGCCTCGGCTCGGCCTTTCACGGCCTCAGCAGCAGCAGCGGCAAGGTCGCCGCTCACAGGCTCCAGCAGGCCATCAAGTTCGACGCTGGGGTCGCGAAGGTAGATGTGGCTGAGGACGCGCGTCAGCGCTACAGAAGACAGGGCATGCGCCTCGGCCTCGGTCGTGGGGCCAAGGCCGTCCGCGACATCTTCAAGTGCTCGGACCAAGAAAGGAAGCAGCTCGGCGGGGCCGTCCTCTGCACAAGCCAACGGCTTCTCCAGGCCACCCTCGTAGAGCGTCTTCAACGCGGCGCGAGCCTTCTCCTCCAACCTGGTGAAGGCCACCCGATCCTCAGTCAGGATCTTTGCCTTCCTGTCTAGCTCGATCCTCTCCGCTTTCAGCGACTGTTCTAGCGTCTCCAACCGGCCACAGCAGCCATCAAGCTCGGCGTCCCGGTCCCTGACGGCAGCCTCCCAAGCCTCCATCTCCTTCTCCTTCTCCTGGCGGCCGCGGACCTCCTTGGCGAGCTCGTCGCGCAGGCCTTGCAGCTCGGCCTCCAGCGCCTTACAGCGGTCCCGGGCGTCCGCGGCGTCGCCCTGGGCAGCATCGCGAGCGGCCCTGGCCTAGAAGGTGGCTTGTTTCTCCCCATCGGAGGCTGATGCGGCTTGGCTCAGTGCCGCTCGTACGGAGGCAACAGAGCGGGCCCTGCCAGAAGCCAGCTCCAGGCGCCCGGCCACCAGACGGGGATCAGCATTCCGGAGATCCTCTTGCAGCTGGCTCAGTTCGCTGGCAGCCTGGTCCAGGATGGCCGAGGGATCAGAAGGGACTGGAGCCGGTGGAGCAGGTGTAGAAGACGGCAGCGTGATCACGGCTCGGAAGGAGGAGCCCCCTGGGCCTTGGGCACCTCAGCGACAACGTCAAGCGCAGGCACCTCCAGAGTCAGCGGGGCCACAGGGGCTGACTCGTCGCCAGAATGCCCCTGCTGGGCTCGCGAGGATGACCGGGCATGGGAGGCACGAGCTTCGCTGCCTCCTTTCCTCGCAGACGGAGCCGCAACCATGGCAGGCGAACCTGGCTCAAGCAGGGCCGCAGGAGCCCCCTTCGGCCTTTTCGCTGCGGGTGCCGACCTGGTCAAGAGAATACAGACGTCAAGCCCCGGCGGCAGAAGCAGAGCAAAACACGGATCGAACACTTACTGGTCGTCGTCCCCGGACCCGAGCAGCCTCCGGCCGAACTTGAAGCCTGAAAGCCTGCAGCTAGGGTCAGCCTTGGGAGGCCCGGAAGCAGTAGGCGCGTCGGGGAGGACGGAGCTGGCCTCAGACCCCCCCGGAGCCAGAGTGGACCCCGGGGGAACCAGCCCCGACCTGCCCTTCCTCGGAACCAGGGAGAATCCTCCCCTCCTCTCCTGGCACCGGCCTCGTCATCGTCCGGCATGGAGCGAAGGGCGCGGGACCTATGCCGAGGGAAGGAATCCCCCGATTCCTCGCCAGTCGCCTCGAAGTCAGACTCTTTTTCCTCCACCTCCTCTTCTTCCTCCTCACTCCTGCTGGAGTTGTTGGAGGAAACGTTCACCGTCGCCAACATCGTCAGATCCTCGGGAGACCCGGCGGGCACCAGCCCCTCACCATTGAAGGTGGGCATGGCACTCACCACTTGCTCCCAGTCGTCGCGAAGGAACAGGGGGACAGGAGCGCCCTCCGGCTTCGCCACGTCTCCCCCGACCAAGGAATGGAGAGCCGTGATACGTCTCCATCGTATCTACTTTTCCAAACACTTTTGCCCTTGTTTTGGACTCTAACTTGTATGATTTGAATGGAACTAACCCGGACTGACGCTGTTTTCAGCAGAATTGCCATGATGTTGTTTTATGTGCAGAAAACAAAAGTTCTCGGAATGACCTGAAACTCCACGGAATACCTTAGAATAAATAATAAAAAAATCCTCGCCAAAGATGAAGACCAGGGGGCCCACACCCTGTTCACAAGGGTGGCGGGCGCGCTCCCCTACCTCGTGGGCCCCCTGGACACCCTCCGATGCCAAATCCGACTCTATTTATTGGCTTTCGGGGAGAAAAAAAAAACAGGGAGAAGAAATCATCGCGTTTTATGATACGGAGCCGTCGCCAAGCCCTAATCTCTCTCGGGAGGGCTGATCTGGAGTCTGTTCGGGGCTCCGGAGAGGGGGGATTCGTCGCTATCGTCATTATCAACCATACTCCATCACCAATTTCATGATGCTCACCGCCGTGCGTGAGTAATTCCATCGTAGGCTTGCTGGACGGTGATGGGTTGGATGAGATTTATCATGTAATCGAGTTAGTTTTGTTAGGGTTTGATCCTAGTATCCACTATGTTACGAGATTGATGTTGCTATGACTTTGCTATGCTTAATGCTTGTCACTAGGGCCTGAGTAGTATCCACTATGTTCATTGATGTTGCTAGGGCCTGAGTGCCATGAATTCAGATCTGAACCTATTATGTTTTCATGAATATATGTGTGTTCTTGATCCTATCTTGCAAGTCTATAGTCACCTATTATGTGTTATGACCCGACAACCCCAAGTGACAATAATCGGGATACTTCGGTGATGACCATAGTTTGAGGAGTTCATGTATTCACTATGTGCTAATGCTTTGTTCCGGTTCTCTATTAAAAGGAGGCCTTAATATCCCTTAGTTTCCATTAGGACCCTGCTGCCACGGAGGGTAGGACAAAATATGTCATGCAAGTTCTTTGCCATAAGCACGTATGACTATATACTGGAATACATGCCTACATTACATTGATGAATTGGAGCTAGTTACGTGTCACCCTATGTTATGATCATACATGACGAACCACATCCGGCATAATTATCCATCACTAATCCGGTGCTTACGAGCTTTCCATATATTGGTTCTCGCTTATTTACTTTTCCGTTGCTACTGTTACAATCACTACAAAAATACCAAAAACATTACTTTTGCTGTCTTTACTTTTGTTACCGTTACCACCACTATCATATTACTTTGCTACTAAACACTTTGCTGCAGATACTAAGTTTCCAAGTGTCGGTGTACTAGAGTAGGGGTACCCTAGTATCCCGAACTCGTGCACGGGCAATCGCAGCACCCCGTGGCAGGGCTTGCCTGGTGACCGCCAAGGTCCTCCGTGGCTCCTTTGGGGCCATTCAAGAACAAAGTGTTTAAGCCAAGAAGACAAGGCCCCGGTAAGAGGAGCTTGCCGGGAAGGCCACTCAAGGCACCTAGAAGACAAGGCCCCGGCAAGAGGAGCTTGCCGGGAAGGCCCGGTGAGCGACAAGCTTCCGGACGCGTCGAGGCAACAACACACCAAGGCGCTTGCCATGACAGACTACTACTCCGCTCTGCGCTCCAAAGACATCCACCAACGATGTCGCCATGGGACCTTTCTAGGCGTGCGTGGCAAGAGGTCTGTGCGGCCAGCGGAGCGCGTGGCAAGCGGTGACAAGATTGCCATCATGGCAGCGGTGGCGCCCCGACGGTCCTTTTCGCACCGCTTAGTCGACTTAGACGGGCAATTAATGCCTTTGTCCCCGCCGTCGTGGTTAGGTAGGATACACTTTGTACAAGTAGCTGTACCAACCACTTACTCCTTTTATGTTTTTGCCCTTGTCTATGTTGCCACCTGTCGGAGACCCCTTGAGCATATAAAAGGAGGCCCATGCGCAACGTAGAGGAGGTTCGGTTCATTCGAAACTAGAGAACACTCACGCCAGGTCTTGTAGCTCTCAATGCTCCCTAGCAAGAACACAATACAATCAGACAAGCAGCAGTAGGAGTATTATCTCTCTGGAGAGCTCCGAAGCTGGGTAAACTGCTCGTGTACTTCGCCTCGATCTGCTCTTCGTGCGATCTCCGTCCCCGGCCGAACCGAAAGGGGCTCGGTCCGCCGGTCCCATAGGTGTTCGTGGGCACGATCAGCTTCCCCGACATCTTTGGCGAGCCAGGTAGGGGGCGTCGAGGCTGTGTGAACCTGATCCGGCGTTCACACGAGCTACATCTTCATCATCTTCATTGACATGCCACCGAAGAAGAAGGCTTCGGCGGCAGCAGAGCCGTCCACGTCGATCCCACCACCACCGGAGCAGATGGGTGGTGGGATAGACGTCGGCGGAAGAATGGGCGTCGACGAGGGAGTCCACGACGCTGCCAAGTCCAAGGACAAGGCAGCGCAGACCTCGGCGTCCGTACATGCACCGCGTCCATCTCAGGAGGCGCGGGACCGACAATGTCATGGTATTCACAGTACCATACGCTCGTTGGATCAAGATCGAGCTGGTGGATCTCGAGGCCCTCAAGACCAGCGTGCACGCCAACACGCTGGCACGAGCGAGGCACGGTCGCCTGGACGGGATACTGCTCCTTCTAACATAGTTAGAAGTCCGAGCATATCCCGCCTCGCACTGCTTCACCATCGCCGCCACCGCTCCAGCGAAGCTTTGGCGAGAGCTCAATCGCTCCTAGATTACCCTCCAACAGCCGACAAGGTCGATGAATGGAGGGCCACCATCCAGAGTCTCATCGGCTTTGCCAACGGCGACACTCCGCGGCAACCGACTACATCGCTGCCGCGGCAAGACGACAAGGCATGAGCCGGTGGCGACGAAACCTGTGGGGGTGCAACCACCATGCACTCTCCACCCCGAAGGCCACGATCACCAACTCGTCGGATCCACCTCGACAGCGACTCCACCGCGTCATTGGACCCACGAGCCCGTCGCGATCAGCGCCAAGTTCTTCACGAACGACAGCAAGAAGACGCTCAAACTCGCATTGAGCGCCGAAGAGAAGCGCGGCGTCAATCCGACCAGCGCTACCGGGCCCTCCGTCGACATGCATGCGCCTGGGGAACCAGCGACTTGCCGTCTGCTGTAGGTTGCCCTGCGTTCACTCGTGAGCTGCGGCAAGTCCATGGGCCCAGCAAGAAGAATTTCAAGCCGACGTGCGAGAAGTACGACGGCAAGACGATCCGTCGAGTTCCTCAACATCTACACCATTGCGGTGCAAGCTGCCGGGGCGAAGACGACAAGATTCTCGCCAACTACTTCCCGCCGGTACTCAAGCCCAATGTCGATCTTGGCTCATGCACTTGCCGGACAACTCCATATCCTCTTGGCAGATCTGTGCCATCAGTTTGTCGGCGCCTTCACAGCGCCACAAGCCCCATGGCTAAGAGAGCGACCTTCATCTGCTAGCCCGAAGGAAGGAGAACCCCGCGCAAGTACATTCGGAGATTCAGCCGTGTACAAAGACAACATCCTGGATGTCCACCCTGCCACAGATCAGCGCTGCTCCATCGAACGGGCGAACCGCAGGATGCGGGAGGAGATGGCGATGTGCAAGATTAGAGACGTCAGTGAGCTGTATGCCCTGGCCGACAAGTGTGCACGTGCTGAGGAAGGGAGGAGACTCCCCGGAGAGAATGCAGAAGCAGCGGGATCTGATAGTGAAGAGGCAGCCCCGGCAAAGAAAAGCCGGCGGCGGAGCAACAGGAAAAAGAAAGGCAAAGATGTGCTAGTTGTTGAGCAGTCCGGCAACGGGGGTGACGCCAAGAAAGCCAAGGTTGGTAGCTCCAGCAAGGAGGTTGCCGCGGGCACCAACTGCCAGGCTGTGGCGGTCGCCGACAAGCAGGACGGCTCCAACAAACAGTACTGCAAGATCCACCGCACCAAGGGTCATGACCTCCAGAGTTGCAAGAAGGTCGAGCAGCTTGTTGAGCAGCAGAAGGCTGAATACGACCGACGCGACAAGGAGAAAGCCCAGGAAGGTGCTGGAGGAACCAGTAAGAAACGTCTAGGCCGAGGAGGACGCCGCGGCAAGGCCAAGCAGCGGCAAGGAGACAGACCTCCCCGCGGCCGCGACAATGATGAAGATGACGACGATGACGAAGACATGGATGATGATGAAGCCGACGAGCAGGAGTTCCAGAAAGCCACAGAGGTCCTGTGCGTTGACGGTGGTGCTTCTCTGCATACTTCCCACCGCCAACTCAAGCAGTGGATGCGGGAAGTTAATGCGGCAGAACCATCCATCGAGTCACGCAAGCCTCTGAAATGGTCCAGCACGCCTATCATCTTTGATATTGAGGACCACCCTGATCGCATCACTGCGGTCGGTGCTTGCCGATGTTGGTTTCACCAACTATCCGCAACCTCAAGGTCACTAAGATGCTAGTTGACGGCGGGCCGCTTGAACCTGATCTCCTCCGCGTTACTCCGAAGCTTCAGATCCTCGATGGCGAAGCTTGAAGAGACCGCACATTCCAAGGAATCAATCCGGGAAGGAGCAAGTCAAGGAAAGATCACGCTGCGGTGACGCTTGGCAGCGAGTTGAACTTCAGGATCGAGAGGGTCACTTTTGACGTTGTTGACTTCCCATTGCCTTATAATGGGATACTTGGCCGCCCAAAGACTCGCCAAGTTTATGGCAGCATCTCATTACGCATACAAATTGCTCAAGATGCCAGGCCCGATAAGTGTCATTTCTGTCCCTGGTGACAAGAAGGATGCTCTTATCTGCGCCGACAAGATCTACCGGGAAGCAGCAGCTACAACAGATAGCAAGTCACTTGCCGTTGAAGCTCCCGGGGGGAAGAAGAAGACCAAGTCCGGCAAGAGCTCTGATGCCCACTCCGGCGAGCGCACCTCTTCGGAGTGTTGTGCTACCGTCGAGGACGCACCATCGAGCTCCACCGGCAAGTGTAAGAAGACGATGGCAGCTCCACCAGAGACCAAGAAGGTGTCCACCAAGGAGGACGGCACCGGTGGTACCTTCACCATCGCGCCACTCTCGACCCTAAATAGGAAAGCGCCGCTGTTGCTTTCCTCGGTAACGTCGCCGACGTGTTTGCATGGCAACCGTCGACATCCCCGTGTTCCCATGAAAGTAATTGAGCACCATCTTGCCGTCTGTCCTCACGCTGCGCCCGTCAAGCGAAAGTCGAAGCAAGCAAAGGGCGCCAAGAATTCATCGCAGAAGAGATCAAGAAATTGGAAGCAGCAGGCCTTGTCGAGGAGTGCTCCATCCTCGTGGTTGGCCAATCCTGTAGTCGTAGTAAGGCAAACGGAAAATGGAGGCTTTGTATCGACTTTACCGATGTTAATAAAGCTTGTCCCAAAGACCCATTTCCTTGCCGCGCATCGATCGATTGTTGACTCCACACCGGATGTGATTTGCTTTCATTTCTTGATGCGCATCAGATATATCATTAGATCTTCATGGCGAAGAAGATGAGGAGAAACCGCATTCATCACCCCATGTGGCACATAATTGCTTCATACGGATGCCTTTCGGTTTAAAGAATGCTGGTTCAACATTTGCAAGAGTAGTCCATGACGCTTTTGAGCCGCAAATGCACAGAAATGTAGAAGCCTACATGGATGACATAGTGGTCAAAAGCAAGGATAGGGCAACTCTGGTTCAAGATTTAGACGAGACCTTTGCAAATCTGCGCAAGATCAACCTCAAGCTCAACCCCGAGAAGTGTGTGTTTGGAGTCCCTTCCGGCAAGCTTCTCGGGTTCTTCGTGTCTCAGCGGGGAATTGAAGCCACTCCCGACAAGATCAAGGTCATTGAGCAGATTGAAGCACCAAAGCGCGTCAAGGATGTGCGAAGGCTTGCGGTTGCGTAGCTGCTCTCAAAGAGGTTTATTTCTAGGTTCTGTTGAAGGCCCGCCATTTTTCAAAATATTGAAAAGGCAGGTCCAATGAAATGGACTCCGGAAGCGGAGGCTGCGCTGCAGGACTTAAAGAGATACCTGTCCACCACTCCAATACTTGTCGCACCTAGGCCACAAGAGAAGTTGCTGCTATATATAGCGGCAACCAATCAAGTGGTTAGTGCTGCGTTAGTAGCGGAGAGGGAGGCGGATGATGAGCTAGCAACCAAGGCAGATGCATCCAGCGACAAGCAAGGCACTTCACCGACAAGCTCTGGTCCCGACAAGGATGGATCTGCGCAGACATGTGAGAAGATATAGAAAAGGATGGTGCAACGCCCGGTTTACTTTGTCAGTTCCCTTCTGCAGGGGGCTAGGTCAAGGTACTCTGGTGTGCATAAGTTGCTTTTCGGCCTTCTCATGGCCTCGAGAAAGCTGCGCCATTACTTTCAAGCACATGAGATCACAGTCGTCACTCGCTTTCCGCTGAAAAGGATACTGCAAAATCCAGAGGCAACAGGCAGGATTATCGAGTGGGCACTGGAACTGTCAAGCTTTGGTCTCAAGTTTGAGAGCACCTCAACTATCCAAAGCAGAGCGTTGGCGGAATTCATAGCAGAATGGACGCCAACACAGGATGAAGAAATTTCAGAAACGAGCATCCTCGTCAAGGAAGCAAGCAAAGAGTGGCTAATGTACTTCGATGGTGCCTTCTCGCTGCAAGGCGCCGGTGCTGGCGTGCTACTTGTAGCACCCACCGGAGAGCATCTCAAGTACATAGTCCAAATGCATTTTCCCAAGGAGCAAGCAACAAACAATACTGCAGAGTATGAAGGTTTGCTTGCCGGTCTCAGGATCGCAGTGGACCTTGGGATCAAGAAGCTCATTGTCAGGGGTGACTCACAGCTTGTCATCCGCCAAGTTAACAAGAATTATCAGAGTCCATTGATGGAAGCTTATGTTGATGAAGTGAGGAAGCTAGAAGAGCACTTTGACGGCCTACAGATGGAATATATTCCAAGGGCTCAGAACGACATTGCCGATGGCTTGTCAAATTGCACCGCACTCAAGTTACCTGTGGAAGCAGGGATCTTTGTGCTCAAGCTGACTCAACCATCTGTAACACCATCAACTGGACAGAACAAGAAGAGGAAGTTGATTTCTGGTGACTATTTTCCGGCAGAGCTTCCTGAAGCCGCCGCCAAGAAGGTCCCCAAGATCAACACCGATACTGCTGAGGAGCAGTCTGCTCCGACAAGCCCAAGGATTTGCTTCGTTGAAGCAGACGCTCCCGACAAGTTTTGCTCCAGCAAGCTTGCCGGGGAACGTCAAGCTCCGGCTGAGCCGCAGGTTCCTGCCGTAGAAGCGGATGTTCCCGCAGCAGCAGATATGCCTTTAGTCCTTGTTGTCGAGCCACAAGCTCCAGCATGGGCGCAGCAGATCATCCGTTTCCTTCAGACAGGGGAGCTTCCCGAAGAGCAAGAAGAAGCGGAAAGAGTAGCCCGGCAGTCAAGTATGTACCAGTTTGTCAATAACACACTGTACAGAAGAAGGCTCAACGGTGTGAAATTGAAGTGTATTCACCGGGAAGATGGACAGAGGCTGTTGGCAGAGATACATGGAGGCATATGTGGTCACCACATTGGCGCAAGAGCACTTGCCGACAAAGCTTTCCGGCAAGGTTTCTTTTGGCCGACAGCCCTCCAGATGCAATCGCACAAGTAACCAAGTGTGAAGCGTGCGGCCCATTCCAAGCAGATACACCAGCCAGCTCAAGCTCTCCAGACGATCCCTTTATCCTGGCCATTTTCGGTCTGGGGCTCGACATCCTCAGCCCTTTTCCCGAAGTTGTCGGGGCTTTGAGTACTTGTATGTTGCAATCGACAAGTTCACAAAGTGGCGGAAGTGGAAGCAGTGAGGAAGGTGACAACACAACAGCAGTCAAGTTCTTCAGTCGATTGTTTGCCGCTTCGAATCCCTAACAGATCATCACCGACAACGGCACGCAATTCACGAGCCGCACCTTCATGCAAGACGCCCAAGATCTTGGCGCCAAGGTCCGCTTCGCTTCGCTGCTCATCCAAGAAGTAACGGTCAAGCGGAGAGGGCAATGCTGAAGTGCTGCGTGGGCTCAAGACCGAACTTTCGACAGCTGCACAAGTGCGGAAGAAACTGGATTGAGGAGCTGCCGGTGGTTCTTTGGTCGATCAGACGACGCCAAATCGAGCCATCGCCGCACACCTTTCGCCTAGTCTATGGAGCAGAGGCAGTTCTCCCCACGGAACTCGTATACGGGTCACCTCGAGTGCTCGCTATGATGAGTTTGAGCAAGAGCAGTTGCAACAAGATGACGACCGCTCCTTGAGGAGGACCGTCTTCAGTCTTTAGACGAGCTGCTCGATACCAAAGAAGCTTTGCGCCGCTACCATAGCCGCAGTTAATGCCAAGTCTCGAGGAAGGCGACCTTGTTCTTCGCGCGCTCACCGCCAAGAATTCCAACAAGTTGACGCCAAGTGGGAAGGCCCTTATCGGGTGAAACGAGTCACTAGGCTGGCGCTGTCCGCTTGAGACCAAGATGGCACTCGTGAGCAACTCCTGGAATATCGAGCATCTTCGTAAGTTTTACTCAGATGCGCGGTTGCGGAACCTGTTCCGCAACCACCTTTTGTACAAGTCTTGCCGATGTTGCATGTAATCCTTTGTACAAAGCCGGGCACAGATCCCGCGCATAAGTAAAGCTCATGTGTTCCGCACAACTTGTCAATTTCATGCTTTCTTCATTTTATTGCATGCGTTATCTGACACTTTGTGCAGCACTTACACCCGGTAAGCAATAACGAGCCGCAAGGCTCCATAACTTTATTTTCTCTTCTTTCTCTTTCTCAAAGAAAGGAACTTTCCCTCGCCCACAAGTTAGCCGGGGGGGGGGGGAAGGAGAAGATAATGGTGTGGACCACCAAGCGTCGCTCGAGGAAATTTCGCCTTACCGGGAAGCAAACGACAGAAAAGCTAAGTTGTCAAAATTTGAGCAACCAGCTTTTAAATTTTTAAGTTATCTTCCTCGAACGACCGTACTTTGTATGGAAAACCCAGCGCGGAGGAACTAACTCGTGAGATAGTTGCGCCTTTACCTTGTTTCGAGTCTGCTCAACAACTTAAGTGAGCAGCAACTAGTTGCGATAAGGTTGCTTGTCGGAAGCGGCACTGCCAAAGAAGGTCCGACGTTCCGCACTCAGCAATCATGCTAAGGTGCCCAGCGCCGCAAGTTCCCTAAAAGCGTAGGGCAAAAACATACAAAGGAAGGAATCAAGTAAAGGAAATAAAATTGCAATCATTGCCCGAGATAGAGTTATATTACAAGATAGCTTGTCGCAGCTCTAATAGATTGTTCTCCTAACATGACCAGCAGCGACAAGGAAAAGATAAAATTGGCGGCCTAATCTACGCGGTCGCCATCAATCCTCTCGATCTTGCCCACCTTGTCCACAATGGGTGAGACAAGGGCCTTGAGTGCCTCCACATCAGCATCCGTCGGCAGGGACTTGAGGACGTTGGTGAGGTTGAGGCCTGGATTGCGGAAGGCCACCTTCATCAGCACCTTCTGGAGAGCTCCCGCGCAGATCTGGCGCGATTCCTCGGCCAACTGCTTTGGGATCTCTTCCCGGAGTCGCCGGAGAGCCGTCACCACGCCCTTGAAGAACAAGCTGAGCTTGGCGCTGGGTTGGAGGCGCCCGTCGGAGGAGTACCCGAGATCCACCATCCCCAGCTGCGTCAGCTCCCTGTCGATGGCGGCGGCGATATTCACAAGACCCTCGGTCCAGTGCTGTAACATCCCAAAATTCTAAATTTTGGAATGTTACATTAAATAAATAACTATGCTTGTTGTCTGATTGTTTGTCTGATTGATTGAGTGAAATTGAGTGGAATTTGAAACTTTTGAAAGTTGAATGAGAGGGAATGAAATGACTTTCCCAAACTTTCCACTTTGCCTTTTTTTGGATCTCAATGAATTCAAGTTCATTCCAACACCAAACCCTAGAGTGAAGATGACATGACTTCTTCCCTTTGGAATGAAAAGGGTTTTGAAAAAAATTTGAATTTCATTTGAGAATATTTCAAATTCAAAGCTTTATGCAACTCAATGATTTTCATGAGGGAAGATAAAATGACTTCTTCAATTATATGAAATATGAGTTGGAAGTTAAAAAGGTATCAAATTGAAAGTCATTTGAAAGTGCCATTTGGAGTTTCAGAAGATTTTGAGTTTTGGTATTTGAATTCAAATTTTGGCAAGTGGAATTCATTTCAAAACTATGCCTGACAACTACTTGAGAAAAAAGAAGTATGAGAGGAGTAACATGACACTCCAAATATGTCAGAAGAAAACAATGCCAAAAGTTTTGAATTCAAAATTGAGTTTTATTTGAATTTGAAAAGAAATGAGTTTTTATAAAGTTTGGATTTTGCCTTTGGAAAAATGTTCAAATGATAGGGAATATTCCCCTGATCATTTTGGTATATATATGTCCTATATAAATTATTTATATTTTATAAGTTATCTCTGTTTTTGTTTTATTCAAAAAAAAAAATTTAAAAAGAAAACCCCAACAGCGCCAGCCAGCCCCCAGTGCCAGCCAGCCAAGGTTACACCTGGCAGCGCCAGCCGCAGCCCAGCTGGGCCCACCAGCGCCAAATGAGCCCGCCCAAGACTGCCAAAGCACCCCTCGCCTGAACCTTCCGCTGGTCGCCTGACCGCACTGCCCCTCCCTCTCTCTCTGCAGGTGGGCCACCACCCTCCTTCAACCTCCCGCCCACGCAACGCCATTGCGTGCTCGATCGCGGATCTCATGAGATCCGGATCCGATCCCCTCCCGATCGCCTCCCTTGCCACGCCGAGGCCCCGCCTATATAAGCCCCTCCCGCACCCCATTCCCCCCTTACCCCGCCGAGCCTCTCTCTCTCTCTCACGCTGCATGAGCCGAGCCGACCGCCCGCCGCCATTTCCGTCGCCGTCCGCCCTAGACCCTCCCGACCTCCATCGACTCCACCAAGACCCTCCCCGAGCTCGTCCACACCCGCCGGAGCTCTCCGCCGACCTCCCCGACGACCGGAGAGGCCAGCGCACTCGCCACCGCCGCCGCCGCCGCCGTCTAGCTCCGGTGAGTCACCGGAACTCCACCCCGCCGTCGGATCTCAAACCTACGGTGTAGATTAGAACACCCCGAAGGGGTATTTTTTTTAATAAAAACCGGCCGGTTCGTTACGGTTTAAATTTAGTTAGGTTTTTTTTATTTAGCCCGGCCCGATTCAGTTTAACCCTAGGCCCGTTTAGTTTATATTACGCTCAGCGCGTAGTTTAGGCCCATTAGGCCATTTTTCTTTTATTTTCATTTTCTGTTTTAACAGAATAGTTCCTGTTTTGAAAAATTCATATCTTTTATTCTGTTTAATATTTTTAGGTGATTCTTTTTTTGTTGGTTTGCAAATTTTCTATAGTTTCTGTAGAAAATATATTTAGCTATGTTCAAATTAATTAAAATTGCTTTATTCTAGTTTTAGTCAGAATAGTAAATCTGTTATAACATGAGTTAGAAAAATTATTTTTGGATGATTCTTTTTGTCCCAACTTTATTTTGACATTACCTAACCATAGAAATTAATTTGGGTATTTTAGGATTAATAAAAAAATTAGTTTTAAGCAGAATCTTGTTAATCCTAATTAATTAACTAGCTACTGTTTTCCTATTATTTTAATTAGTAAAACAATTTATTTTTCACATGTGATTAATTATTCTAGGATAGTTTCTGTCACTTTATAGGATGAACTTTTATTTATATTAAATAAAACTTTTTATTTTATTTTTCTTAATATAAATTGGATTAGGCCTAATAGGAGTTTTACTATAGCTTTTAAATTGATTCTTTTTGCTCCTAATTGATTAATGCATTATTTTCTGTTAAGTTAACATAAGCCCATGGTTAGGTTATGTTGAGAAAAATTTGTTATGTAAAAACTAGTTTTATTTGTTGCTTGAAGTAGGAAAACTTTGAGTTGGATTTCTTCGAGTTTTCCCTTGGGATTTGATTCGTTTGTTTTGGTGTGTTATATTACTATGCTATTGTTTTATGTGATCATATGCTATGTGCTTATTATAGTTATTGTTTGCCTCGGTATAATTTTCCGGAGTCCGAAGCTTGCTGCTACGAATCCCTAGTTTTCGAAGATCGTCAACAAGGCAAGTTCACTTTGACCATGCTTTCTTACCTATGTTTTATTGCAATTAGTGGCACCTTTGCAACCACCCCTCAGTAGTGTTATTGAATCCTTGTAGTTGAGTAGTATGCATGAGGTAGGAACCCATCACCCTGTTACCAAGCCCGAGACGTTATTTATTTAAATGCTACGCTATAGTAGACGGGGTTGGTATGAGTACTCGGGAGTGGTGTGAGAATGGATGATTCTACGTCAATGACGACAACTCCATGATGGAATCTGCAAGGACTGCATCTTCAAGGCCTCAAGACTTCGAGACTCGAGACAGGAATTCAATACACACTCATCGGGTGAAGGACGGTTGACGGGCACCTGGAGAAACCAAGGGTTGGCCGATGCATGGAGAAGCGCCATGACATCCTCGCGGAAAGCTTCACCCAGACTCAAAGAGACGGAAGAATACTTCATGCCCTAAGCTTACCTGCAAACCGCAAGTCATTATGGGCTCGCTTGGTTGACCTTAGTTGTGACTCTGGCTGGGACGGTACTAGCAGATGTAGAGCTACGGTAGGATGGGATGAGTACCGGACAAGTGGTCGAGGAACTCTTTGGAAGACCATGTTTGGTCATCTTGTTCTCAAACACCACAAGTGCGAGAACGTAAAAAAGAGGGATCAAATCTTGCGGGTAAAGTGTACAAACCTCTGCAGAGGGTTTAAACCTAATCGATTAGCCGTGTCCCGATTCACGGACAATTTGAGCATCCGGACTTGGATCTATCTCGAACTCTCAACACCGGATTGATAACTTAATTGTGGGCAACTTATGATGATTTTGGGCTATGAAACATCGGTTGGCGGAACCATGTCATGATAGAAAATTCCATAGTACAGACTTCATTTATTCCTTTGATGTAGGGAAAATAAAACCAGCTTTTACGCAAACAAAACTCGATACTGAGCCACAAAGCCATATTGCATATAGTATAGTTTTATCATCTGTTTTTTATTGTGATCTTGCCGTACATTCAATGTACTAACCTACACGGCTGCAACGTATCATGTTGCGTATACTTTCTTCCGACGAGTAAGAATACGGTGCAGGGTTACGGTCTACACTCAACCCGCCGATGGCGTTGATGGGACTCCACACCGATTACTTGTTTCACGAGACTATTGAGGTATATATCAGTTTTACGTTATTTATACATGTGATTGCACTTTGATATATACATTGATGTACTGTGTGTGCCAAAGATACTTGATCCGTGGATGGCACGGATACACGAGGGCTTGACCGTCTCGAGGTCGGGTCGCTACAAGTGCTCCACGCCTCTCCCAAAGGTGCTCTGGCGAAGTAGCACTCGCCAACAATACTCGCCGGCCTTGATCTTCTCCAACAAGGTTACCTCTCAGTAACATCCCAATTTTTATTAAATTTGATGTTAATAGAATCATTCAATGCATATCATATTTCTTTGCATTTTGGAAATTTTTTAAAAAATATTCAAATAATATTTTTCCACTCGAGAAAAACAAATGAGAGGGGATAAGATGACTTCCTCAAAATATAAAAGAGTGGGAAATTTTATTTTGAATATTATTTGAAGTTTTGGAGTTTATTGGTATTTGGTTTATTTGCAAAAAGTGCATTAATTGCATTAGGAAAATATTTTAAAAATGTTTTGTGCTTAAGTTAATGTTCATTAGGTTCTAAATATTGTATAGTTATTTTAGAAATTATTGTGGTATTTTTATTAATTCTTTTGAATTGTTTAGGGCCCCTTTAGTCTTTGTTTTTTTTAAATGCACGCATCACACATAACTGGACCGAACTGGTTCGCCCAGAGCGCCTAACCCGCCTACTGGCCATTTCGGCCCAAGGCCGCCCGCACGCCCGAAACCTCCCGCACCGGTCGACCGCTCAGCGCCCGCCCTCGCTCGCCATCGCCGCCGCCATCGACTGGTGGCCCCGCCCACCTCATCTCCCCAACCTCCCGCTTGTTCGCTCGGATGAGTTTCGCCAAGCCTCAAGAATCACGCCGGCGAGGCCTCGCGATAAGGCTTATCCGCTGCACCGAGCCCTCCGCCCTCGCCTATATAAAGGCCAGGACCCCTCTTCCATCCTCGCCGTCCCGCTTTTCCCACGCCGCCCTACCGCCCAGCCGCCGCTTGATCTCGCCGGCGAACGGACTCGCCGAGCATTCGCTGCCAAGAAACCACCCGAGCCCTTGTTCTTCGTCAATCGTATCGACGTGATCTTGCGATCTTTTGACACCTTCTCCTCGCCTAGGTCCCGCCGGAGACGATGCCCCGACGACGCCCGACCTCGCCGGAGCCCGTGGAGCGCCGCCGCCTTCGCCTCGCCGACCCCGACGTCCCTGAGGAGCCCCGATGCCACCTTCGCGACGCCCTCGACGCCGCCGCACCTCCCCGTCTTCTTCCCGACGCCGAGGACGCCAGTAGCCGCCGCCCCCGTCACCGACGTCGCGCCGCCGTCTTCATCGCCACCGCCACCACCACCACCCACCGTGAGCCACCACCCCACCTCGCCTGCTTGATCTACCATGGACGGCCCAGATTAGATTAGGTTCGTTTTTATTTCGAAGAGGTACGCGTTAACCGTGGTTCCTTAGACCGTGCGGTTTATTTAAACCGAGCGCCGTTTTTCTTTAGTTAGCCGCCATCATTTTTTTTCTTATTTAGCGGCCGTCAGAGTAACCTCCGCAGCGGACGCTGCTCGACCAGCCACGAGCCGCCACGTGGCTGTGGACTTGGTTGCGATAGTTTTCTTCACTGCTTAGTCCCTTTATCACAGATTAGTCCCCGAGATTAGATTAGCTATAACTTTTAACCGTAGATCCAAACTCGATGAAACCAGCGGCAAATTCTCCGTATTGTTTAGATCTATCCAAGGGATCCTTTTACAAACTTTTGTTAGATTCAAATTTGAATTTAGTCAGATTCAATTCAAACTTCAAATGGCCATATCTCTCAAACCGTAGTCTCGATTAAGTTGATTCTTTTGCATTCTGTCACCGTAGCCAAACCCTATCACCGAACTTTGTCACAATAATTTTCACACACTAGAATCTGCTGTTAATATTTTACTAGTATGCATAGTATGCACTATAGTTCACATCACTTCTTGAACCATGTGCCTATGTTGTTTTGCACCTAGAAAATTTTCATGCTAGTTAAGTGTGATGTTTGTTCATTTGGTTTTTTTTCGATACTTTTGCTTTTCATGTTCTTTCTGGTTCTCTAGGATGTTTGCTTATGTTTGTTTATCTTCTTTGCGGTAGATTGCCCGGAGTGTGAAGCAGAATATTATCAGTCTTTAGAATACAACCAGCAGTACCAAGGCAAGTTGCATCTTGATCATGTTTCATTACCTATGTTTTTATTATGCACTTAGTTCTTTGCGGTAGGACTGCATGGTAGGAATTAATGCCGTATGACTATGCTTACACCAAGTAGTTCATTGAGGTAGGTCTGGACCTTATAACGTTGTCGCCATCGTTTTACATTATGTTGCTTCGCTAAGTAGACGTGGATTGGGGAGTGATCATTGTAAAATATGAGTGACAATGTAGTAAATAGGACCTAAGATAATTAATGAACTACCCGGGCGGAAACTTGTTGAATGGTGGCGAAATGCGATTAGGGGCACGCATGGGAAATCCATGGCGGTGCACCACTAGTGGACCGTCCGCCAGCTCAAAGAGATCAATCGATTCTCATGTCTAGAAGCTTACGTGTGCAGCCACAAGCCAATATGGGCTCGCTTAGTTGAGTAGTTAGTGTGACCCCTTCCGGATGGGCTAGCGATGTAGAATGATGTAGGTGTACCGCCTATCCGTGGGTTAAGGGGAACATTTTGAAAGACTATGTCTCGATCTTCCGATCATGGAGGTGGTCGAGTCTTGTGGGGAAAAGTCGCAACCTCTGCAGAGTGTTAAAACCTAATCGATTAGCCGTGTCCCGATTACGGACAAGTTGAGCATCTAGTAGTGGAAATGCCGGAGATCTCCTCACCTTTAATTAAACAGTTGGGATTTAAATGGAACTTGGGAACGGATGGAGTTGGGTTTGCCAACTCATCCTATGCAAATGTGTAGTAGCGAATAACATCTTTTCTAATAGGAAAAACTAGCTTTATGCAAAAACTAAACTTAGAGCTTTCCACCAGCCAAATTGCATGTACAAATAGGCTCTTTACACTTATGATGTGACTTGCCAAGACATTCAATGTAATCGACCTATATGGCTGCAACTTACCACGCTTGCGTATATATCCGACGAGGATTAAGGTGCGATAGGTCGATGTTCTACACTCAACCTTGCTCGTGGAGTTGGACTCATTTACTACTTTGCTTCCGCAGTATTTGTTTATTGGCTCTATGCCCTATTTTGTAATAAATGTATTGCTCCTGGATTATAGATGTAATAAAGAGATGTGTGTTATTTCTGTTATTTCATCGAGTACTGTGTGTGCTAGCAAGTCGATCCAGGGACTAGCATGGTAAGCACAGAGACTTCGACTCTTACCAAGTCGGGTCGCTACAACCTCCCGCTCCTTGGCGCCGTCCAGCGTCTGCATCAAGGTGGTCAGCTTCAGCTCAAGATCTGCCTTGGAATCCTTGGCGGCGCTGAGCTCCTTGCTCCTTTCGGCAAGACGGCCCTGCATCTCACCAAGAGTGTAGGCGTCCTTCTCGCGCTCGTGCTTGAGTGCAGCAAGCTCCTCGCCGCTCTTCTGAGGATTGGCCTCCAGCTGCATCACTTTCGTCTCCAACTCCTTCCTGGCGGCCTCGGCAGCTGCGGCAGCGTCCTTTGCTTCCTTGAGAGCCCCGCCAAATGTTTGCTCGCGGCGGCGAGCTCCTCCTCATGGCTGTCAAGATTGATCTTCCGCTGCGCCAGCTCGCCCTCCTGCGCAGACAGCTTCTCGGCAGCAAGCCGCTGCCGCTCCTCAACCTCAGCCTTCTCGAGGATGAAGGCTGTGTGCTCCTTGGCGAAGTTGCTCCCGCCCTCCGCCAAGGACCGAGAGCTTCTTGGTTGGCGCCCAGCTCCTCCGCTTCTCTATGTCTGCTCCGCCGCGACAAGCGCTTCCCGGATTCCAGCTTGGCTTGTCGGGTGCGGTAGAGCGACAGCAGCTCGCATAACAGCTCCTCCTCCTCGGACTCGCCACTGCTCGCTTGGCGCGTCGACCAGCGTCCAGCCAGCGGAGGCGAGCAGCTCTTCGTCAAAGGTCTCTCCTCGACCGGCGCCTGGAGCTCAAGCCTGGGGAGCTTGATGAAGACGCCATCGCCGGCCTTCGATAGGCGCCTGGCTGGGGCTCTTCGAGCTGGCGCTGCGGCAGCGGCGGAGGGATCGGCGGTCGGTGTAGCGCCTGGCGCTCCTGCGGCCTCAGGGCCGTCAGTGCGATCGCCGGACCCCTCGCCACCCTCTGCGGCAGCAGCCTTGGCGGCCTCTTCGCCGGCAGGCTCGTCAGCGCCAGCCTCCTCTTCAATGCCGGCGGCGTTGTCAGTGTTGCCGCGCGCGTCCTCCTCGGCGGCGGCCTCAGTCTCCATCGGCTTTGCGGCAGATGGATCTGACGACCAGAAAATGAAGAAAAGTCAAGCACATATTCAAAGAGAAAATCAGAAGAGGAATACAAGGGAAGCTTTTAGGCAAGAAGATTACCTATGCTGGGATCTACAGCCGTGGTCTCAACCACCGGAGGGTCGCTGGTGCCATCCCTTGCCGGAGAACTGACCCTTGCCGAAGATGCCTCCCTTGCCGGAGAGCACTCCCTTGCCGGGGGATCCTCCCTTGGCGGTGTAGTCGAAGCAGATGGCATGTCAGGAGCGGCTTCAGGGCACTCCTGGTGGGGCTGCTCTGCTCCTACACAAATCAACAATGATATCAAGAAATAAAGAGGGAGAGGGCCGGACGCCCGCTTTTCGAATAAAGAAACCCCCACGATCTCTCCCACGATGCCGCATTCGACGCAGGCTGTTGTGGGGGGCGTGGTGGGTCCGGAGGAGTTACGACGTAACCCAGCCGCTGCGTGCCGTGCCTGCTTTGGGCTCCGGCCCAACAGCGCCCGCACCGTGTGTGGCCCAGCCGGGGCTCCTGTCGGTGTACTAGAGTAGGGGTACCCTAGTATCCCGAACTTCGTGCACGGGCAACGATCGCAGACCCGTGGCGGGGGCTTGCCTGGTGACCGCCAAGGTCCTCCGTGGCTCCTTTGGGGCCATTCAAGAACAAAGTGTTTAAGCCAAGAAGACAAGGCCCCGACAAGAGGAGCTTGCCGGGAAGGCCACTCAAGGAACCTAGAAGACAAGGCCCCGGCAAGAGGAGCTTGCCGGAAGGCCCGTGAGCGACAAGCTTCCGGACGCTGCCGAGGCAACAACAACGGCAAAGCGCTTGCATGGCAAGGCGCTGTCATGCGCAGACTACTACTCCGTTCCTGCGCTCCAGCACATCCACCAATGTGTCGCCATGGGACCTTTCCAGGCGCGCGTGGCAAGAGGTTGTGCGGCCAGCGGAGCGCGGTGGCAAGCGGTGCTGACAAGATTGCCATCATGGCAAGCGGTGGCGTCCCTGACGGTCCCTTTCTGCACTGTTTAGTCGACTTAGACGGGCAATTAATGCCTTTGTCCCCTGCCGTCAGGGTTAGGTAGGATACACTGTACAAGTAGCTGTACCAACCATGACTCCTTTTACGTTTTTGCCCTTGTCTACGTTGCCACCTGTCGGAGACCCCTTGAGCATATAAAAGGAGGCCCATGTGCAACGTAGAGGAGGTTCGGTTCATTCGAAACTAGAGAACACTCACGCTAGGTCTTGTAGCTCTCAACGCCCCTAGCAAGAACACAATACAATCGCACAAGAAGCGGAGGAGTATTATCTCTCGGAGAGCTCGAAGCTGGGTAACTGCTCGTGTGCTTCGATCGATCGCTCTTCGTGCGATCTCCGTCCCCACCGAACCGAAAGGGGCTCGGTCCGCCGGTCCCATAGGTGTTCGTGGGCACGATCAGCTTCCCCGACACCAGGTGTGGTTGAATTGACAACTCAGCTGCTAATACTTGAGAATATTCTTTGGCTCCCCTTGTGTCGAATCAATAAATTTGGGTTGAATACTCTACCCTCGAAAACTGTTGCGATCCCCTATACTTGTGGGTTATCAAGACCTTTTTCTAGCGCCGTTGCCGGGGAGCATAGCTCTATTCTTTGAGTCACTTGGGATTTATATCTGCTGGACACTATGAAGAACTTGGAAGACGCTAAGACAAAAATTTATCCCTCAACTACGAGGGGAGGCAAGGAACTGCCATCTAGCTCTGCACTTGATTCACCTTCTGTTATGAGTAACCTAGCGACACCTAAACCTGCTTCGCTATTTCGCTCGATATGTCGCATGTTATTGATGATGCCACTTCTGCTATGCATGATACTTATGATGAAACTACTTCTATGCTTGATACTACTGTGCCCCTTGGTGAATTTCTTGATGAACAAATTTCTAGGTCTAGAGAGAGAGAAATTATTGAAACTGGTAATATTGATGAAAGTGATGATGAAGATATGCCTGCTATTCCTGAGGGTTATCTTTTTGATGCGGAATCTTCTACAGCTATTTTTGCTTGCCAGGATAGATATGAACTTAAGAGGCTGCTAGTTAAATGGAGTAAAGAATCTCTTAGAGACAGAATGAAACCTGATCCTGCTTTTGCTACTTCACCTATTTGTGTTCCCGATAAGGATTATGAATTTTCTGTTCATCCAGATATAATTACTTCGGTTGAATCTGATCCTTTCTATGGCTATGAATCTGAAACTATTGTGGCACATTTTACTAAGTTAAATGATATAGCTGCCCTGTTTACTAATGATGAGAGATCGCGCTACTTTTATATACTCAAAATATTTCCGTTCTCATTGAAGGGTGATGCTAAGATATGGTTTAATTCTCTTGATCCTGGTTGTGTGAGTAGTCCCCAGGATATGATTTATTACTTCTCTGCTAAATATTTCCTTCCTCATAAGAAACAAGCTGCTTTGAGGGAAATATACAACTTTGTGCAAATTAAAGAAGAGAGTCTCCCACAAGCTTGGGGGAGGCTTCTCAAGTTACTTAATGCTTTGCCTGATCATCCTCTTAAGAAACCTGAAATACTTGATATCTTTTATAATGGACTAACCAATGCTTCCAAAGATTACCCGGATAGTTGTGCTGGTTCTCTTTCAGGAAAGAACACGGATGAAGCTGAAATTTTATTGAATAATAAGTTGACAAATGAAAATAATTGGGCACCTCCCGAGCCAACTCCCGAGCCAGCTCTGAGCCAATTCTCGAGCCTATTCCTAAACCAACTCAAGTAGAGAGGTGTTCTATTTCTCATCCCAAGATATGCAAGAGGCAAAGAAATCTATGAAAGAAAAAGGTATTAAAGCTGAAGATGTTAAGAATTTACCTCCTATTGAAGAAATACATGGTCTTAATTTACCGCCTGTTGAAGAAGTATATGATCTTAATTCTTTATTCACTGAAGAACCTCCTGATACCGATATCCCGACACAGGTAGTAAAGGCAAATTCTCTCTACAGATATGATAAAGCTGAAGTCCCTCCTACTAAAATTGCTAGTCAGTGCTTGGATGAGTTTGATAACTTTATGTTTAAGCAAGATGACTTTAATGCTTATTTTGGTAGACAATTAAAACAAAATACCTTTATGATTAAACGCTTGGGTGATTATATGGCTAATATTAGAGCTGAACTTAAACTTGTTAGCAAACATGGTTCTATGGTTACCACTCAAGTAGAACAAATACTTAAAGCTCAGAAAGAAGTGCTTGATGAAATGAATAGTAAGAAAAATGATTATGCTGTTAGAGTGGCTACTAGAACTGGTAGAATGACTCAGGAACCTTTGTATCCTGAAGGCCACCCTAAGAGAATCGAGCAAGATTCTCAGAGAAATAATATTAATTTGCCTAGTTCTTCTAAAAGGAAGAAAAAGAAAAATGATAGGACTTTGCAAACTTCTAGTGAACCTATTGTTGAACCACCTGAGAATCCAAATGATATCTCTATGTGTGATGCTGAAACACAATCTGGTAATGAACATGAACCTAGTGAAAATGTTAATGATGATGTTCATGATGACGCTCAACCTAGTAATGATAATGATGTAGAGGTTGAACCTACTGTTGATCTTGATAACCCACAATCAAAGAATCAACGTTATGATAAAAGAGACTTCGTTGCTAGGAAACATGGTAAAGAAAGGGAACCATGGGTTCAGAAACCCATGCCTTTTCCTCCGAAATCATCCAAGAAAAAGGATGATGAGGATTTTGAGCGCTTTGCTGAAATGATTAGACCCATCTTTTTGCGTATGCGATTGACTAATGTGCTCTAAACAAATCCTTATGCTAAATATATGAAGGATATCATTACTAATAAAAGAAAGATACCGGAAGCTGAAATTTCCACCATGCTTGCTAATTATACCTTTAAGGGTGGAATACCAAAGAAACTTGGAGATCCAGGAGTACCTACTATACCATGCTCCATTAAGAGAAATTATGTTAAAACTGCTTTATGTGATCTTGGAGCCGGTGTTAGTGTTATGCCTCTCACTTTATATCGTAGACTTGACTTGAATAAGTTGGCACCTACTGAAATATCTTTGCAAATGGCTGATAAATCAACTGCTATACACATCGGTATTTGTGAGGATGTGCTGTTGTGGTTGCAAACGTTACTATTTTAACGGACTTTGTTATTCTTGATATTCCCGAGGATGATAGTATGTCTATTATTCTTGGAAGACCTTTCCTTAATACTGCAGGGGCTGTTATTGATTGCAACAAAGGCAATGTCACTTTTCATGTCAATGGTAATGAGCACACGGTACACTTTCCGAGGAAACAACCTCAAGTTTATAGTATCAACTCTATTGGAAAAATTCCATCGATTATATTTGGAGGTTTTGAATTTCCTCTCCCTACTGTCAAGAAGAAATATGATATACTTATTATTGGGGATGTCCATATCCCCGTTGAGGTAACATAGTGTTATTTGAAATTTCTCCGGTTCCATGTTAATCGGAATGAGTTTGTTAACAAGACCTGATCAACCTTGTTAGTGGATTCCTTTTGATGAGCATGAGATGGATGAAACTAGAAGCACAACCTTCTGTACCCTCTTTATATTTTCTGTTATTTAGTAGAAATAAAGTAAAATAGTAATTTTCTATCTGTCTCCCGACTTATCCGTGCAATATAAAATATCCCGAAAATAAAAGTCCTCAGAATGCCATGCCAATTTAATATGATTTTTTCAGGAATATTTGAGGATTTTAGTGCAAAATTACAGCTGGGGAGCTGCCACCAGCCACGAGGTGGAGGGCGCGCCCTACCCCGGCGCGCCCGCCTCGTGGGCCCACGGTGGCCCTCCTCCACTTATCCCTGCACCTGCCTTCTTCCTCTCGCCTCACACAAACCCAAAAACCAACTCAAGCTCGAGTTCCAGCCACTTTTGCTGTGATTTTAGATCTCCTTGCTCAAAGCACCTCTCGCAAAACTGCTTGGGGAGATTGTTCCTTGAAATAATGAAGAGACTTTTGAGGGGCTCGTCGAGCCGAAGCTCAAAGGAAAAACAAAAGGAAGAAGAGCAGAAGCCCAAATTTCATTTGCCTCGCACCGCGGAGGTCCGGCCATGTGAATGGCCTTCCAATGATTTCTTGAGGAGAGCCGGGATTTATGAGGATTTCTATTTATTAGTTGAGAATGCTGGCCTCACCGACTTCCTCTGCGACCAACGTCATCAGTATCTCTTACTCACAAATACTTTTGTGCAGAACTTCTACTTTTTCCCTAAGAAATCACCTCCAACAGTAGAGTTTCATTTATATGACGTTGTTAAGGAGATGCCATTAGCTGAATTTTGCGAGGTTTGCAAAATACCCTTTGAGGGCACCTTAGATGAACCACACCGTAATGAAGTGGAAGCTTTTATTAACAGTATCACCGTGGGAGAAACCAGGAAGGTTTCTGATGCAAGAATTACTAGCATACATTTTCCTATTTTACGCTATTTTGCCTTATTTGCTAGTCGTTGCTTGATAGGTCGCGGGAACTGTGGAAACCTTAGTGTTCCTGATATTATCATTTTGTTCCATGGTTTACACCGCAATAACTCTGTTAGTATGGGTGGAATTGTTGCTAGACGGTTAAGTCTGAACCGTACTAAGGGCCCCATCTTTGGAGGCATTTATGCTTCACGCCTAGCTGAATATTTTGAAATACCTATTAGGCATGAGGAGAAAGAAGAAACATCGTTGCCCTGTGCTTATTTAGATTATAAGAGTATGCTAGCACATGACTTTCTTGTTAAGAGTCATGAAGGGGAGCTCAAATATAAATTGTACTTTGATAAAAATCACCCTGAGACTATTACTTTGCCTGCTCCCTCTTTGTTTAACTTGTCTGCAGGTCCTCACATCGTTCCGTGGGCGACCGTTCAAGCCTATCAGAATCCTGCACTAGCCCCGGAACTGGATCCACAAGATGAGCCTCCACGACAGTCTGTTTATTCTTGGGATCCAGAGGTGGTTGCCAGCCAGTGGCAGTCAGAGTCCACTTCATCACAGTATGATCCCAACTATTCTTCCTCGCAGTATGACCTCAGCTACACCTACGGGTATCCGCCAGGCTATCCCTGGCAATAGACCAACTTAGGCCAAAAGCCTAAGCTTGGGGGAGTACGTATTTCTCACCGACATTACATTTATGTTCACACACACTCATTGCTAGATGTCGGTGCTCATACTCTTTCATTGTAACATCCATGCTAGTTTATTTTCTTTTTCCTGCTTTCTTCTTGTGTGTTTAATAAACCTTAAGAAAAACCAAAAAAAATTAGTAGTAATTTATTTTTTCCTGCTGTAGTAGTAATAATTAAAAAGAAAACCCAAAAATATTTCCTGTTCTTCTTTTGCTTGTTGGGAGCTTTCCCGTGTAAATAGTTTTTATTTCTTTTCTTTTCTTTGGGGGTCAGTAGGAGAAGACAATGATTAAATTGTTGAAGTGGCTCTTATATGCATCATTGTTGATTTAACCAAGAGCCCATATTGCCTTGTCTTCTCCTGTTTATTGAATGCTCGCAGATTCCAGCTTAGTCCAATGCACGTGTACTATTATTATTATTCACACCGTTCGGTCGTGCAAGTGAAAGGCAATTATGATGATATATGATGGATCGATCATGATGGGAAAAGCTGGTATGAACTCGACCTCTTTTGTTTTTGTAAATATGATGAGTCCATCGTTCTTGATTCAGCTTATTATGAATAAACATGTTTGCAATGACAATTAGAGATCATAGTTGCTCGTGCCATGCTTGATTAGCTATGAGTTATAATGGTTTACCTTGCGTGCCAACATGCTATTAAAATGGTTGTGATGTGGTATGATGGGGTGGTATCCTCCTTTGAATGATTTAAGTGACTTGACTTGGCACATGTTCACGCATGTCGTTGAAACAAATCAACATAGCCTTCACGATATTTATGTTCATGGTGCATTATATCCTACTCATGCTTGTATTCAATGTTTATTAATTTAAATGCATGTTCATGACTGCTGTCGCTCTCTAGTTGGTCGCTTCCTAGTCTTTTGCTAGCCTTCACTTGTACTAAGCGGAAATACTGCTTGTGCATCCAATCCCTTAAACCCCAAAGTTATTCCATATGAGTCCACCATACCCTCCTATATGCGGTATCTACCTGCCGTTCCAAGTAAATTTGTATGTGCCAAACTCTAAACCTTCAAATAAACATTCTATTTTGCATGCTCGAATAGCTCATATATAAACTAGGGCTGCCCTTATCTTCCGTGTTAGGCGGGTTATTTTCAAGAGGAGTGGACTCCGCTCCTCACTCACGAGAAAATGGCTGGTCACCGGGATGCCCAGTCCCATGCTTTATGCAAACTAAATCAAAATAATTGCAAACAAAACTCCCCCTGGGACCCGTTGAATGTTGGAGGCACTCGTTGTTTCGAGCAAGCCATGGATTGATGCTTGTGGAGGAGGGGGAGTATAAACTTTACCATTCTATTTGGGAACCGCCTATAATTTGTTTAGCATGGAAGATATCGCCATCTCTTAGTTGTTATGTTGACAATGAAAGTATGCCGCTCAAAATATTATTTATCTCTATTTCAAAACCGAGCTCTGGCACCTCTACAAATCCCTGCTTCCCTCTACGAAGGGCCTATCTATTTACTTTTATGTTGAGTCATCACCCTCTTATTAAAAAGCACTAGCTGGAGAGCACAGCTGTCATTTGCATTCATTACTGTTAATTTATACTGGGTATGACTATGATTGGATCTCGTTTACCATGAATTACAATGTCTAGTCAGTCCTTGATCTTTGAAGGTGCTCTGCATTTATGTTTTGCGGTCTCAGAAAGGGCTAGCGAGATACCATCTTGTTATATCATATTATGATTGTTTTGAGAAAGTGTTGTCATCCGAGATTTATTATTGTGGCTTGCTAGCTGATTATGTTATTGATATGAGTAAACTTGAGACCTAGGAGTTATTGCAAATGTGGTTAGTTATGATCTTTGCTGAAAACTTGAATGCTGGCTTCACATAAGTACAACAACAAGAGCAAACAGAGTTTGTAAAAGTTTTTCCTTTTCTCTTTCAGTTTGTCAACTAAATTGCTTGAGGACAAGCAAGGGTTTAAGCTTGGGGGAGTTGATACGTCTCCGTCGTATCTACTTTTCCAAACACTTTTGCCCTTGTTTTGGACTCTAACTTGTATGATTTGAATGGAACTAACCTGGACTGACGCTTTTTTCAGCAGAATTGCCATGATGTTGTTTTATGTGCAGAAAACAAAAGTTCTCGGAATGACCTGAAACTCCACAGAATACCTTAGAATAAATAATAAAAAATCCTCGCCAAAGATGAAGACCAGGGGGCCCACACCCTATTCACGAGGGTGGGGGGCGCGCCCCCTCCTGGGCGCGCCCCCCAACCTCGTGGGCCCCCTGGACACCCTCCGACGCCAACTCCAACTCTATTTATTGGCTTTCGGGGTGAAAGAAATCAGGGAGAAAAATCATCGCGTTTTATGATACGGAGCCTCCGCCAAGCCCTAATCTCTCTCGGGAGGGCTGATCTGGAGTCCGTTCGGGGCTCCGGAGAGGGGGATTCGTCGCCGTCGTCATCATCAACCATCCTCCATCACCAATTTCACGATGCTCACCGCCGTGCGTGAGTAATTCCATCGTAGGCTTGCTGGACGGTGATGGGTTGGATGAGATTTATCATGTAATCGAGTTAGTTTTGTTAGGGTTTGATCCTAGTATCCACTATGTTCGAGATTGATGTTGCTATGACTTTGCTATGCTTAATGCTTGTCACTAGGGCCCGAGTGCCATGAATTCAGATCTGAACCTATTATGTTTTCATGAATATATGTGTGTTCTTGATCCTATCTTGCAAGTCTATAGTCACCTATTATGTGTTATGATTCGACAACCCCGAAGTGACAATAATCGGGATACTTCTCGGTGATGACCATAGTTTGAGGAGTTCATGTATTCACTATGTGCTAATGCTTTGTTCGGTTCTCTATTAAAAGGAGGCCTTAATATCCCTTAGTTTCCATTAGGACCCGCTGCCACGGGAGGGTAGGACAAAAGATGTCATGCAAGTTCTTTTCCATAAGCACGTATGACTATATACGAATACATGCCCACATTACATTGATGAATTGGAGCTAGTTACATGTCACCCTATGTTATGATCATACATGAAGAACCGCATCCGCATAATTATCCATCACTAATCCGTGCTTACAAGCTTTCCATATAATCGTTCTCGCTTATTTACTTTTCCGTTACTATCATTATAATCACTACAAAATACCAAAAACATTACTTTTGCTGTCTTTACTTTTGTTACCGTTACCACCACTATCATATTACTTTGCTACTAAACACTTTGCTGCAGATACTAAGTTTCCAGGTGTGGTTGAATTGACAACTCAGCTGCTAATACTTGAGAATATTCTTTGGCTCCCCTTGTGTCGAATCAATAAATTTGGGTTGAATACTCTACCCTCGAAAACTATTGCGATCCCCTATACTTGTGGGTTATCAAGACCTTTTTCTGGCGCCGTTGCCGGGGAGCATAGCTCTATTCTTTGAGTCACTTGGGATTTATATCTGCTGGACACTATGAAGAACTTGAAAGACGCTAAGACAAAAATTTATCCCTCAACTACGAGGGGAGGTAAGGAACTGCCATCTAGCTCTGCACTTGATTCACCTTCTGTTATGAGTAAGCTAGCGACACCTAAACCTGCTTATGCTATTTGTTCTGATATGTCGCATGTTATTGATGATGCCACTTCTGCTATGCATGATACTTATGATGGAACTACTTCTATGCTTGATACTATTGTGCCCCTTGGTGAATTTCTTGATGAACAAATTTCTAGGTCTAGAGAGAGAGAGAAATTATTGAAACTGATAATATTGATGAAAGTGATGATGAAGATATGCCTGCTATTCCTGAGGGTTATCTTTTTTATGCGGAATCTTCTGCAGCTATTTTTTCTTGCCAGGATAGATTTGAACTTAAGAGGCTGCTAGTTAAATGGAGTAAAGATCTCTTAGAGACAGAATGAAACCTGATCCTGCTTTTGCTACTTCACCTATTTGTGTTCCCGATAAGGATTATGAATTTTCTGTTGATCCAGATATAATTACTTTGGTTCAGTCTGATCCTTTCTATGGCTATGAATCTGAAACTGTTGTGGCACATCTTACTAAGTTAAATGATATAGCTGCCCTGTTTACTAATGATGAGAGATCACGCTACTTTTATATACTCAAAATATTTCCGTTCTCATTGAAGGGTGATGCTAAGATATGGTTTAATTCTCTTGATCCTGGTTGTGTGAGTAGTCCCCAGGATATGATTTATTACTTCTCTGCTAAATATTTCCTTGCTCATAAGAAACAAGCTGCTTTGAGGGAAATATACAACTTTGTGCAAATTAAAGAAGAGAGTCTCCCACAAGCTTGGGGGAGGCTTCTCAAGTTACTTAATGCATTGCCTGATCATCCTCTTAAGAAACCTGAAATACTTGATATCTTTTATAATGGACTAACCAATGCTTCCAGAGATTACCTGGATAGTTGTGCTGGTTCTCTTTTCGGGGAAAGAACACCGAATGAAGCTAAAATTTTATTGAATAATATGTTGACAAATGAAAATAATTAGGCACCTCCAGAGTTAGGGCGGAGATGCAGAGCTTGCAAGTTGTATTGGCGGAGAACAGCGAAGAAGAACTCGGAAAAAGGAGGGACCAGGCCAACGATGATGGTGCTCACAAAGAGCGGGTAGAAGGTGCTCCCCTGGCCTTTAGGCTGGTCGGAGCCGGACTTGAGCATAGTCACTCCCTTGTTGCCCTGCGCCACTGTCCTCTGGCGCACGAGGAATAGATTCTTCCCCGACACAGTCGGAGGATCCAGAGCCGGAAGGTACCAGGCCTCAGGCGTGGTCTTGCGAGGCGCGATGGCTTGCAGGATGGAAGGATTGAGACAGATCTGGAGGATTTCGTAAGCAAGGAGGAGAAGGGCGAGAAAGGGGATCTGGATCAAGGCGAGCAAGAGCGAGCACCAAGTCTGGCCCGAGCCTCCTTTTTTTCAGAAGGACGGTTGCCGAGGCATCGTGGGGAAGCGGAGACGCCCACGCCCAATCAATCGCCACATGGCGCCCAAGGCCGCAGGCTGTTGGGGCCCGCGGCGCTTCGCACTTGCCCCTTCGCTTCTCTGCTAAGCCAAGTCCGGGCGCACCTTGGGCCCGGGGCTACTGTCGGCGTTCTGGGAAGGGGGGTCCCCAGACTTGCCTGCCTGCGGCCCGCGGCGTGGCTCAAGCGGGGGCCTAGCGCGGCCCAGCTTCATCAGCTCAAGCTCAAGACCCTCGCAAGGGCCCAAGCCTCGCGGGACGGACGACAGGAACCTTCCTCAGGAGCAGCCTCGTTAGGCAGGCTCACGAGGAGGCGGAGAGATCAAGGCAGGGTACCTAATGAGGGTGCCCCCTGACACAAGCCATGACGATCAAGACTAGGCGTGCGCCAGGCGGGCGCCAGCCTGCGCAGTGTCCTTGTTTCCCCTTTGGTGCAAAGGAGGCAAGCACAGGCCAAGGCATCAGGCAAAGGTTACCGCTTCAGTGCAACAAGACCAAGACCAGCAGAGTGGCAGGAAGGAGGTCATCGTGGAGCCCAGGACGGCGTCACCGTCAGAGCCTTTGGCAGCCGAAGACCAACTTTAGTCAGGATAAGTGTACTAGATGTTCCCCTTCAAAATGGCCAATTGTTGGCGCCTTTCCCGCTCATTATTTGGGAAGAGGCCCAGGGCCTCCCTCTATATATAGGTCTAGCCACCAAACGAAGGGAAGAAGGATGAGAACCAGGGAGAATAGAGAGAGAGAGAGAGAAGCAATCGAACTCACCCAAGCAGTTCATCGCACCAGCTCAAGAACAGCCCCTCGCGAGGCTGTTCCTCCTTTGTACTATTCATCATCAGCCCCTGAGGCAATCCACCACACCACACACTGGAGTAGGGTATTACACCACAACGGTGGCCCGAACCAGTATAAACCCTGTGTCTCTTGTGTTGTTCTTCGTTTCTAGTTTAGATCCCTCGCTAACCATTCACCAGTGAGCTGGTAGGGGAAAGATCTCCGTGCGCACCCCAGTGTTCGAACCTCAAGGGTCTGCCGGAACCCGAAATCCGACAGTTATATTATGAGTTTATGTGTTTTGATGTACCGAAGGAGTTCGGACTCCCGGATGAGATCAGGGAGATGACGAGGAGTCTCGAAATGGTCGAGACGTAAAGATCGATATATTGGACGACTATATTCGGACATCGGAAAGGTTTCGAGTGATTCGGGTATTTTTCGGAGTACCGGAGAGTTACGGGAATTCGTATTGGGCCTTAATGGGCCATACGGGAAATGAGAGAAAGGCCCCAAAGGGTGGCCGCACCCCTCCTCATGGACTAGTCCGAATTGGACTAGGGAGGGGGGGCCCTTCCTTCCTTCTCCTTCTCCCTTCCCTTCTCCTACTCCAACAAGGAAAGGAGGAGTCCTACTCCCGGTGGGAGTAGGACTCCCCCCTTGGCGCGCCCTCCTCCTAGGCCGGCCGCCTCCCCCCTTGCTCCTTTATATACGGGGGTAGGGGGGCACCCCAAAGACACAATAATTGATCTGTTTGATCTTTTAGCCGTGTGCGGTGCCCCCCTCCACCATAGTCCACCTCGGTAATACTGTAGCGGTACTTAGGCGAAGCCCTGCGTCGGTAGAACATCAACATCGTCACCACGCCGTCGTGCTGACGAAACTCTCCCTCAACTCTCGGCTAGATCGGAGTTCGAGGGACGTCATCGGGCTGAACGTGTGCTGAACTCGGAGGTGCCGTGCGTTCGGTACTTGATCGGTCGGATCGTGAAGACGTACGACTACATCAACCGTGTTGTGGTAACGCTTCCGCTTTCGGTCTACGAGGGTATGTGGACAACACTCTCCCCTCTCGTTGCTATGCATCACCGTGATCTTGCGTGTGTGTAGGATTTTTTTTGAAATTACTACGTTCCCCAACAGTGGCATCCGAGCCAGGTTTTATGCGTAGATGTCATATGCACGAGTGGAACACAAGTGAGTTGTGGGCGATATAAGTCATACTGCTTACCAGCATGTCATACTTTGGTTCGGCGGTATTGTTGGATGAAGCGGCCCGGACCGACATTACGCGTACGCTTACGCGAGACTGGTTCTACCGATGTGCTTTGCACACAGGTGGCTGGCGGGTGTCAGTTTCTCCAACTTTATTTGAACCGAGTGTGGCTACGCCCGGTCCTTGCAAAGGTTAAAACAGCACCAACTTGACAAACTATCGTTGTGGTTTTGATGTGTAGATAAGAACGGTTCTTGCTCAGCCCGTAGCAGCCACGTAAAACTTGCAACAACAAAGTAGAGGACGTCTAACTTGTTTTTGCAGGGCATGTTGTGATGTGATATGGTCAAGATGTGATGAGATATAAGTTGTTGTATGAGATGATCATGTTTTGTTGAAGTTATCGGCAACTGGCTGAAGCCTTATGGTTGTCTCTTTATTGCGTAAGATGCAAGCGCCAAATAATTGCTTTACTTTATCGCTACACGATAGCAATAGTTGCAAGAGCAATAGTTGGCGAGACGACCATGTGACGACACATTGATATAGATCAAGATGATGGAGATCATGGTGTCATGCCGGTGACGATGGAGATCATGACGGTACTTTGGAGATGGAGGTCAAAGGCGCAAGATGATCATGGCCATATCATGTCAAATATTTTTGATTGCATGTGATGTTTATCTTTTATACATCTTATTTTGCTTAGTTCGACGGTAGCTTTATAAGATGATCTCTCACTAAATTTCAAGATAAAAGTGTTCTCCCTGAGTATGCACCGTTGCCAAAGTTCGTCGTGACACCACGTGATGATCGGGTGTGATAAGCTCTACGTCCATCTACAACGGGTGCAAGCCAGTTTTGCACACGCAGAATACTCAGGTTAAACTTGACAAGCCTAGCATATGCATATATGGCCTCGGGACACTGAGACCAAAAGGTCGAGCGTGAATCATATAGTAGATATGATCAACATAGTGATGTTCACCATTGAAAACTACTCCATTTCACGTGATGATCGGTTATGGTTTAGTTGATATGGATCACGTGATCACTTAGAAGATTAGAGGGATGTCTATCTAAGTGGGAGTTCTTAAGTAATATGATTAATTGAACTTTAATTTGTCATGAACTTAGTCCTGGTAGTATTAGCATATCTATGTTGTAGATCAATAGCTCGCGTTTAGCTCCCCTATTTTATTTTTGATATGTTCCTAGAGAAAACTAAGTTGAAAAATGTTAGTAGCAATGATGCGGATTGGATCCGTGATCTGAGGATTATCCTCATTGCTGCACGTAAGAATTATGTCCTTGATGCACCGCTAGGTGACGACCTATTGCAGGAGCGATGCGCACGTTATGAACGCTTGGCTAGCTCAATATGATGACTACTTGATAGTTTAGTGCACCATGCTTAACGGCTTAGAATCGGGACTTCAAAGACGTTTTGAACGTCATGGACCATATGAGATGTTCCAGGAGTTGAAGTTAATATTTCAAGCAAATACTCGAGTTGAGAGATATGAAGTCTCTAACAAGTTCTATAGCTAAAAGATGGAGGAGAATAGCTCAAGCAGTGAGCATGTGCTCAGATTGTCTGGGTACTACAATCGCTTGAATCAAGTGGGAGTTAATCTTCCAGATAAAATAGTGATTGACAAAATTCTCTAGTCACCATCACCAAGTTAGTAGAACTTCGTGATGAACTATAGTATGCAAGGGATGACGAAAACAATTCCCAAGCTTTTCATGATGATGAAATCGATGAAGGTAGAAATCAAGAAAAAGCATCAAGTGTTGATGGTTGACAAGACCACTAGTTTCAAGGAAAAAGGGCAAAGGGAAGAAGGGGAACTTCAAGAAGAACAGCAAGCAAGTTGCTGCTCAAGTGAAGAAGCCCAAGTCTGGACCTAAGCCTGAGACTAAGAGCTTCTACTACAAAGGGACTGGTCACTGGAAGCGCAACTGCCCCAAGTATTTGGCGGATAAGAAGGATGGCAAAGTGAACAGAGGTGTATTTGATATACATGTTATTGATGTGTACTTTACTAGTGTTTATAGCAACCCCTCAGTATTTGATACTAGTCCACTTGCTAAGATTAGTAACTCGAAACGGGAGTTGCAGAATGAACAAAGACTAGTTAAGGGTGAAGTGACGATGTGTGTTGGAAGTGGTTACAAGATTGATATGATCATCATCGCACACTCCCTATACTTTCGGGATTAGTGTTGAACCTAAAATAAATGTTATTTAGTGTTTGCGTTGAGCATGAATATGATTGGATCATGTTTATTGCAATACGGTTATTCATGTAAGATAGAGAATAATTGTTGTTCTGTTTACATGAATAAAACCTTCTATGGTCATACACCCAATGAAAAAGGTTTGTTGGATCTCGATCGTAGTGATACACATATTCATAATATTGAAGCTAAAAGATGCAAAGTTAATAATGATAGTGCAACTTATTTGTGGCACTGCCCTTTAGGTCATATTGGTGTAAAGCGCATAAAGAAACTCCATAAAGATGGATTTTTGGAGTCACTTGGTTATGAATCATTTGATGCTTGCAAACCGTGCCTTTTGGGCAAGATGACTAAAACTCCGTTCTTCGAAACAATGGAACGAGCAACAAACTTGTTGGAAATAATACATACTGATGTATGCAGACCAATGAGTATTAAGGCTCGTGGCGGGTATCGTTATTTTCTGACCTTCACAGACGATTTGAGCAGATATGGGTATATCTACTTGATGAAACATAAGTCTGAAACAGTTGAAAGGTTCAAAGAATTTTAGAGTGAAGTGGAAAATCATCGTAATAAGAAAATAAAGTTTCTACGATCTGATCGTGGAGATGAATATTTGAGTTACGAGTTTGGCCTTCAGTTAAACCAATGTGAATAGTTTCACAAACTCATGCCACCTGGAACACCACAACGTAACGGTGTGTCCGAACGTCATAACCGCACTTTATTTGATATGGTGCGTTCAATGATGTATCTTACCGATTTACCAATATTGTTTTGGGGTTATGCATTAGAGATAGCTACATTCACTTTAAATAGAGCACCATCAAAATCCGTTGAGACGACGCCTTATGAACTGTGGTTTGGCAAGAAACCAAAGTTGTCGTTTCTTAAAATTTGGGGCTGCGATGCTTATGTGAAAAAGTTTCAACCTGATAAGCTCGAAACCAAATTGGAGAAGTGCGTCTTCATAGAATACCCAAAGGAAACTGTTGGGTACACCTTCTATCACAGATCCAAAGGTAAGCTATTCATTGCTAAGATGGATCCTTTCTAGAGAAGGAGTTTCTCTCGAAAGAAGTGAGTGGGAGGAAAGTAGAACTTGATAAGGTAATTGTACCTTCTCCCGAATTGGAAAGTAGTTCATCACAGAAATCAGTTCCAGTGATTCTTACACCAATTAGTGAGGAAGTTAATGATGATGATCATGAAACTTTAGATCAAGTTATTACAGAAACTCGTAGGTCTTCCAGAGTACGGTCCACACCAGAGTGGTATGGTGATCCTATTCTAGAAGTCATGTTACTAGACCATGATGAACCTATGAACTATGATGAAGCAATGATGAGCCCAGATTCCGTGAAATGGCTTGAGGCCATGAAATCTGAGATGAGATCCATGTATGAGAACAAAATATGGACTTTGATTGACTTGCCCAATGATTGGCGAGCCATTGAGATTAAATGGATCTTCAAGAGGAAGACGGACGCTGATAATAGTGTTACTATCTACAAAGCTAGAATTGTCGCAAAAAGGTTTTTCGACAAGTTCAAGGTGTTGACTACGATGAGAGTTTCTCACTCGTATCTATGCTTAAGTCTATCCGAATCATGTTAGCAATTGCCGCATTTATGAAATCTGGCAAATGGATAAACAAAACTGCATTCCTTAATGGATTTATTAAAGAAGAGTTGTATATGATGCAACCAGAAGGTTTTGTCAATCCTAAAGGTGCTAACAAAATATGCAAGCTCCAGCGATCCATATGTGGACTGGTGCAAGCATCTCGGAGTTGGAATATATGCTTTGATAAGTTGATCAAAGGATATAGTTTTATACAGACTTGCGGTGAAGCCTGTATTTACAAGAAAGTGAGTGGGAACACTACAACCTTTCTGATAAGTATATGTGAGTGACATATTGTTGATCGGAAATAATGTAGAATTATTCTGCAAAGCATAAAGGAGTATTTGAAAGGAGTTTTTCAAAGAAAGACCTCACTAAAGTTGCTTACATATTGAGCATAAAGATCTACAGAGATAGATCAAGACACTTGATAAGTTTTTTCAATGAGTACATACCTTGACAAGATTTTTGAAGTAGTTCAAAATAGAACAGTCAAAGAAAGAATTCTTGCCTGTGTTACAAGGTGTAAGATTGAGTAAGACTCAAAGCCCAACCACGGCAGAAGATAGAAAGAGAATGAAAGTCATTCCCTATGCCTCAACCATAGGTTCTATAAAGTATGCCATGCTGTGTACCAGATCTATTGTATACTCTACACTGATTTTGGCAAGGGAGTACAATAGTGATCTAGGAGTAGATCATTGGACAGCGGTCAAAATTATCCTTAGTGGAATAATGATATGTTTCTCGATTATGGAGGTGACAAAAAGGTTCATCATAAAGGGTTACGTCGATGCAAGTTTTAACACTGATCCAGATGACTCTAAGTCTCAATCTGGATACATATTGAAAGTGGGAGCAATAAGCTAGAGTAGCTCTGTGCAGAGCATTGTTGACATAGAAATTTGCAAAATACATATAGATCTGAATGTGGCAGACCCGTTGACTAAACTTTTTTCACAAGCAAAACATGATCACACCTTAGTACTCTTTGGGTGTTAATCACATAGCGATGTGAACTAGATTATTGACTCTAGTAAACCCTTTGGGTGTTGGTCACATGACGATGTGAACTATGGGTGTTAATCACATGGAGATGTGAACTATTGGTATTAAATCACATGGTGATGTGAACTAGATTATTGACTCTAGTGCAAGTGGGAGGCTGAAGGAAATATGCCCTAGAGGCAATAATAAAGTTATTATTTATTTCCTTATATCATGATAAATGTTTATTATTCATGCTAGAATTGTATTAACCAGAAACATAATACATGTGTGAATACATAGACAAACAGAGTGTCACTAGTATGCCTCTACTTGACTAGCTCGTTGATCAAGGATGGCTATGTTTCCTAGCCATAAACATGAGTTATCATTTGATTAACGGGATCACATCATTAGGAGAATGATGTGATTGACATGACCCATTCCGTTAGCTTAGCACACGATCGTTTAGTATGTTGCTATTGCTTTCTTCATGACTTATACATGTTCCTATGACTATGAGATTATGCAACTCCGTTTACGAAGGAACACTTTGTGTGCTACCAAACGTCACAACGAATCGGGTGATTATAAAGGTGTTCTACAGGTGTCTCCAAAGGTACTTGTTGGGTTGGCGATTTGAGATTAGGATTTGTCACTCCGATTGTCGGAGAGGTATCTCAGGCCCTCTCGGTAATACACATCACTTAAGCCTTGCAAGCATTGCAAATAATGAGTTAGTTGCGGAATGATGTATTACGAATCGAGTAAAGAGACTAACCGCAACGAGATTGAACTAGGTATTGAGATACCGACGATCGAATCTCGGGCAAGTAACATACCGATGACAAAGGGAACAACGTATGTTGTTATGCGGTTTGACCGATAAAGATCTTCGTAGAATATGTGGGAGCCAATATGAGCATCCAGGTTCCGCTATTGGTTATTGACCAGAGACGTGTCTCGGTCATGTCTACATTGTTGTCGAACCCGTAGGGTCCGCACGCTTAGAGTTTGATGACGGTTATATTATGAGTTTATGTGTTTTGATGTACCGAAAGAGTTCGGAGTCCCGGATGAGATCGGGGACATGACGAGGAGTCTCGAAATGGTCGAGACGTAAAGATCGATATATTGGAAGACTATATTCGGACATCGGAAAGGTTCCGAATGATTCGGGTATTTTTCGGAGTACCGAAGAGTTACGGGAATTCGTATTGGGCCTTAATGGGCCATACCGGAAATGAGAGAAAGGCCCCAAAGGGTGGCCGCACCCCTCCCCATGGACTAGTCCGAATTGGACTAGGGAGGGGGGGGGCGCCCCCTTCCTTCCTTCTCCTTCTCCCTTTCCTTCTCCTACTCCAACAAGGAAAGGAGGAGTCCTACTCCTGATGGGAGTAGGACCCCCCCTGGGCGCGCCCTCCTCCTAGGCCGGCTGCCTCCCCCTTGCTCCTTTGTATACGGGGGCAGGGGGACACCCCAAAGACACAACAATTGATCTGTTTGATCTTTTAGCCGTGTGCGGTGCCCCCCTCCACCATAGTCCACCTCGATAATCATCAGAACGGTGCTTAGGCGAAGCCTGCGCGCCGGTAGAACATCAACATCGCCACCATGCCGTCGTCTTGTGAAACTCTCCCTCAATACTTGGCTGGATCGGAGTTCGAGGGACGTCATCGGGCCGAACGTGTGCTGAACTCGGAGGTGCCGTGCGTTCGGTACTTGATCGGTCGGATCGTGAAGACGTACGACTACATCAACCGCGTTGTGCTAATGCTTCCGCTTTCGTCTACGAGGGTACGTGGAGAACACTCTCCCCTCTCGTTGCTATGCATCACCATGATCTTGCGTGTGCGTAGGAATTTTTTTGAAATTACTACGTTCCCCAACACTTACCTGGCCAGCCCAACCCACTGGCCTGGTGCCAGTCATCCCTAACCTCTGCCAGTAGGCAGAGGCGGGACAACCCATGCGCGCGCGAGGCGCCACGCCTCCTCCTGCTTGCCGCCGAGCCTCTAGACGCGTGGGTGAATGCCCCGGTGTCGTCCCGTTCCGCCCGACCTCTCTCACTCTCCCCCTGCTCTCTCCCTCGCTGATCCCCACCTCACCGAGCGCAGCCGACGCTGCCGTTCTCCGTAGCCGCAGCCACCGTGCTCCCCTCGCCTCACTGATGTGTCCTAGTGCTCCGTCCCATCCCCTGCTTCATCATCGTCAAGCCAAGTGACCGGGGATGCCCTGCTTCGACTTCGCGGTCGTCGTTTTCAATCGCGGACGACCGAGATCGCGGGCGACCTCCCGTCGTCACCAGCCCCTCCCCGAGCTCGCCGTTCGCTCCCCTGCACTCGCAGTGAGCCACTGACCCTTCTCCCCCTCTCCGTTCTCGCTCTCATGCACCGTACGTGCCGCCTCGAGCTCGCCCGCACGCACCGCCGCCTATGCTCGCCGCCGACGTGTCTCCGGCCATCTAATGGTCCGGCCGTCGTGCCCAACTTCCTCCCCGCGCTGCGTAGTGCATGTAGGTGCCCCGCACGAGCCACCACGGCCGTCACAGCGATGACTCTGAGCTCACCCGAGCTTCGGTAGCCGCCAAGGTCGTCGCCGGCGTCGTTTCCGGCCTCCCCGCGTCCAGCCACTAGCACCATTGGATGCGGCGCATGCCTAGCTGCACGTAGCGCATCTCCGCCGTCGATTTGGTTGACGGAGGACCAAATCCGAAGCCCGCCGCCGCATCTGGCCTCACCGACGGCTAAACGCCGGTGGGTTGACCGCTTTGACCGGCGGGGTTTGACCCTGTCTGCCCAGGGGTTTGACCCCTCTCTCTCACTGACATGCGGGCCCCGCCCGGCTAACTAAGTTAGTTAGGGCTAATCCTTTTTAGGTTAGTTAGGTTAGCCGATGACAACTGGGCCCTGGCGCCTGTTAATTAGCTAAGTGTTAAATTAACTTAAGTTTAAACCCACAGTCACTGACGTGTGGGTCCAGGGACTAATTAGCCTAGATTAACTTTTAGTTAGTGATAATTAACCCTGTTAGTTATTTGAGTCACTGACCAGTGGACCCCACTGGTCAGGTTTGACATGGACCGGCCCTGTTGACCGCTGACGTCACAGTGACGCAGTGCTGACGCAATTAATTATTTTCTGGATTTATTCTTGTTCAGGAAATTCCAGAAAATAGTGCGAACTTCTAAAAATCATAGAAATTAATCTGTGACTCCAAATGCAAAGTGCTATATATGAAAAATGATCAGAAAAATCCAATCTATACATATGTACTAGTTTCATGCATGTTTAAACAACTTAAACTTTCTGTTTAGATCAAAACATGATAATGCACTTTATAAGTTCTTAGTTTGAATTTGAATTTGAACCTTTGGTTCAAATCAACTCAAACCCTTCTGTTCTTAGCCGCATTAGCTCAAATCACGGCATAATGACATGTCATGATCATGCATCATATTGTGCGTTGCATTGATTGTGTTCTCTCTGTGTTTGCCGGTGGTTGTTCCCCCTCGATAGACGTATGTTCCGACGATGAGTTCGATGACAACGATGAAGAGCTATATCATCTTCAGAAGTGCCAGGCAAGCAAAACCCCTGTCACGACCGATTTTTCCAATAAAATGATTATTGAGAACCGATCTTTTGAGTCCAGTATGAGGAAAATCCTCCTTACTGGTAGACAAAATCTTGATACGTAAAGCCAAGAGCATTAAAACATATTACGAGGTCGAGTGAGGGTGCTCAACATTTTATTACAAGCACGCCAATAATTATACATAATGGCGGATATGACACAATGGTGGGGTGGCATACTCTTGACTCGAGAATAAAGTGGTAGTGGAATAACACGATGGAGTGGGTAATATGACTCCTAAACTGGTAGCTCATCGAAAGCCGAGGTGAGGCTCGATGGATTTATTTGGGTAGCGGAAGAGGAAAACAGTGACCAATCCAGGTCGTGACGAGATCGACCGACTCCTCCAGCGCCGGACTCGCTATCAATTCTTCATCCATGAGATCGCCTTCATCAACATCTGGCCAAATCAACAAGCCAGGTGAGTACTTTGAAAGTACTGGCAAGACAGTTCAGACATGAGATATAACAAATGCATGCATGAATGCGTTATGAGTAAAACAATAGTGCACATTCAAATAATAAATATTGCACAACATGGTATATAAAAAGGAAGTCGGGCGGTAGTCCTCCCGAAATTCCAACAAAATAAAAGAAAAACTGATCGGGTGTCTGGAGCGACGCCTCGAAGGGTAAACGAATAAATAAACATGCCGCAGTAGGGCGTCTAAGCGACACCACATAAAGGGCTTATATTGAAAATAAATAACATACATGCCACAGTCGGACGTCTGAGCGACATCGCAGAAAGGGCTTATATCGATAGTAAAATAACAAGCGTGCCACAGTCGGACGTCGGAGCGACATCGCAGAAAAGGCTTATATCGAAAGTAAATAACAAGCATGCCACAGTCGGACGTCGTAGCGACATCGCAGAAAGGGCTTATATCGAAAGTAAATAACAAGCGTGCCACAGTCGGACGTCGGAGCGACATCGCAGAAAGGGCTTATGTCGAAAGTAAATAACAAGCGTGCCACAGTCGGACGTCGGAGCGACATCGCAGAAAGGGCTTATATTCCATCATTCATGTCTGATAAATTCACAAGGATAAAATACTCATAAGAAATACAAAATAATAAACGGGTTAGTCCATCCACAGGAATAAATATTTAACCGTACTTAACACTCATGTGGTTCACCGGAGTTTTGTCGCTGAGACTGATGCTCACAAGATAAGTTGAACATAGTACTCAGACATGGATAAGATTGTTCCAAAGGATTTTGACTCTGCAGAGTTTGTACTAATTATCCACAACCAATGGATTTCCGTAGTCACGAGGACTAGTTCCGTTTACGGTATTTCGGTAGAAACACATCTAACCAGTACACACCCATCCCACCTCACGATGCCAGGAATCACCCTAGACAATGTTCAAGAAAAACTTTGAGACAGGGAGATCACAACCTCGAATAGCATGGGATCAAATTTATATACGCGCGCTCTAAGGGGTGCCCCCCCTCTCAGTCCCAACCGGAAACACCCATGCCCCCTGACCGGATGACGGGCTTTAATCCAGGGCCATGGAACCCTCAACCCGGCCTCTCTATTTGGTGTGTACCAGGAAAGCGGTTTGCAACTTACTAAGCCATATCCCTTGTGGAAAACATGTGGTAGTACGGAAAGGGAAATGGATGGAAACGTGACTTGATTCACGTTGACACTGAAGTCGAAAGGTCTGGCTTAAGACTGGCATGCTACAACACTGCCATCTTACACATTCTCATGCCATCACATGGCCGTGCAACTTAACCGACAACATATGGATTATCGAAACTCACCTGCCTCAACTTTGCATGAAATATGACATTCATCGAGATACTCATAAACATGCCATGAACTACTTAATGCAAACATGCCAAAGACACTCATCATATCAAAAGTTCAAACATGCTTGCCTGGTTCGGAGTAGTCGGAGTCTAGCTTGGCGAAGTTCGCGGTTCCGTCACCTCCTCCGGTATCTACGGTATAAGAAAATACGTACTTATCGTAAATACCGTGAGTGCACAGAAAAGTGTTCCAAATATTTTTCCAATAAATCTGATAAAAAACTAGACAAAATTTTAAAGAGGACAGAAAAAGAATCAATCAAAAATCCTTTTATGTTTAAAAGTTATAAGGGTTTGAATCCAGGGACCTTTCTGTAATGAAACAGAAACTTCTCAGGGGGCTGAACAGAAAAGACCAGAAAAACGCTCCAGAGTGAAAGCGTATTTGCCCGAATACGTTTTCAGAAAACGGTTCGTTTAAAAGAAAAGAGAGGCTGACAGGCGGGTCCCACCCGTCAGGTTTGAAATTTCAAACGGGGAAGAACAGAGCCCGCCGGCGCCCGAGAGCTGCGGTGATCGCCGGCAGCGATCCACGGCGAGGCAGGGGGATCGGGCGGTACCTATGTGTTCAGCGTGTTCTTCTGCGTCGGTGGGTGGTGGTGGTGGTCGTCGGCGAGCACCACGTCGAAGGCGACCCTTGCTCCGGCTGACGGCGGCTCGGGTGGAGCTGGATCTCGTCGGGGAGGGCTGCAAAGGTCAAATTGATGCCGGGGTTAGACCACTGGGTTCCCGAGGAGGCCACTGGCAAGATTTGGGCGGCGGGGATAGCCTCACCGGAGTGATTCGAGCTGGTGGCCGAGGCGGATCGGGGCGGCTGGAGTTGGGGGAGGAGACCTCCTCGAGGTCCTCCGAGTGGCTTGGCGGGGTGTTGGTGAGGTGCAGTGGTGGTGCGTGCTCGTGAGCGAGCTCGGGGCCTCTTTTTATAGGCGATCCGAGGCAGTGGCCGTGAACGGGGATCTCCGGCGATGGTTACAGCGGCGCAGTGCTTGGTCGGTGGTTTTAGGGAGTTGGGCGTCAACGTGGAGGTTCACCGGTTCCATTTAGGTGCTAACCAGGTTTGGATTAGGCTCCCTGGGTGGCTGCGACGGAACGGGGCGGCGCGGGCCGTCGGCGGCAGAGGGCGCGCCCTGTGCTTGCCGGGCCACGGCGACGGTGCTACGGGGGTGCGCTGGCATGCATGAGGCCACACGGAGGGCTAGGGGGCGTTGGGCGGCGCTGGACGGCGTAGCGAGCCGGCGTTGCTCCGTTGGCCGCCACGGGTGGCTCTGCCACCGCAGAGGCTGCCGGCGTTGGCGATGCTCGCCGCCACCGACACCTGCGTCCGTCCGAGAGGGCGTGCGGTGTTCTGGTCAAGGAGAAGGGGCCGTGCGGAACGCGCCAGGGCGCACGGATGATCGATGACAACTCTCTGACGAAGAAACGACACTGCAAATCTCTGAAACCCTGAATTTTCTGAAAGCGTACAGGAACAGTGCCGGCCAAGTGTTCAACGAAATGATTTTGGCATGTTGGGAATTTTCCTTGAGCTGATTTTTGGTGGGGTGGCCTCTCATTGCATCTGGGGCTGCCTGAATTTTGGTAGAATTTTGGGGAAGAGGAATATGAATTTCACCAAATTTGACAAATCTGGTCCAAACTTGCAGAGGATGAAACTTGAAAATTTTGAAAAGAGGAAGAGTGGATCTTGATGGATCTAGGTTGGGGGTGCTAAAGACTATCCAGAGGAGTTGGTTTGAGATCAAAACTCAAAGGGAATTAGGTACTTGCTTTGTAAATCACCTAGGCTTAAAATAAATGACAGAATTGTTTTGGGAAATAAAATAAATGAAATAAAAGCCAAAAATGGGTTGGATTTGTTGGAACAGAAAGTTTAGATTGCTCCAAAGAGGAAGGAGGGGTTTTGGGAGGTTTTACCACATGAGGCATGGTAAAACCATGGGTGGTTTCAAAATGAAAGAAGCCCCAAAACTCATAGGGTTTCTTTTTAAAGAAATTTTTTTTTAAAGAAAATATATTTGAGGAGGGAACAATTAGAAGGAAGGTTCTCATTAACCAAACACCAGGGTTGAAGAAGATACAAAAATAAAATCCTTGCCAAGGGAAAAAGTTTTTGAGAGAGAAGTGTTTTGGAAGAATTTAAATGACCTTCTTCAAATCCAACAAAGTTTTTGTTGAAAACCAAATAAATTTTTTTGAGTGTCACAACACCTACCCCCTTAGGAAAAATCTCGTCCCCGAGATTTAAGCTGATCCTCAAATAAGTGTGGGTGCTCTGTCCGAAGAAAATCCTCTCTTTCCCAAGTTGCTTCACTCTCGGTGTGATTGCTCCACTGAACTCTGAAAAACTTGGTGGTTTTCTGTCGGGTCCTCCTTTCAGACTCCTCCAAGATTTTTATTGGGTGCTCCCGATAGGTGAGGTCTGGCTGCACGTCAATGTTTTCATGGGATACCTGCTTCTCTGGGTTGCTTACGCACTTCCTCAACTGCGAGACGTGGAACACGTCGTGGACATCGGATAATTCTTCGGGTAAGTCTAGCTGGTAGGCTACCGTGCCTCTCCGTGCCACTATACAAAATGGTCCGATGAATCTTGGTGCTAGCTTTCCCTTAATCTTGAATCATTGCAGGCCCCTCATAGGAGATACTGCAGTACACAAACTCACCGGGCTCAAACGGACTCACGATGTTTACGATCGTAATAACTCTTACATCGGCTTTGAGCGGTCTTGAGTCGATCCTAATTACCATAACTTTATCTTCAGCCTCCTTGAGCATGTCTGGGCCAAGATATGGCTGTCTCCGGTTTCGACCAATTTAGCGGGTACGACATCTTCGCCGTCTGAGCTTCAAATGGTGCCATTTGCAGGCTGGCTTGGTAATCGTTGTTGTATGCGAACTCTGCGTATGGCAAGCTTTCTTCCCAACTGGTTCCATAGGTGAGGACACATGCTCTTAGCATGTCTTCTAGAATTTGGTTTACGCGTTCGGTTTGTCCATCGATCAGGGGTGGTATGCGGTACTAAACGCCAGCTTGAGTTCCCAAAGCTTGTTGTAAGTGATCCCAAAATCGGAGACAATTGAGTGCCTCATGCGATATTATTGTCTTTGGGACTCCATGTAAGCGCATCGATCACGGGAAAGATAAAGCCCGGCAAGCTTCGAGTGGTGTGGGTTGTCTTTACGGGATGAAGTGTGCTACCTTAGTCAGTCTATCAGTGATGACCCATATGGCATCATTCCCGTGTCATGACCGAGGTAGTCCAATAATAAAATCCATTCCAATTTCGTCCCATTTCAACTCGGGTATCTTATTTGGCTGTAAAAGTCCGGCTGGTTTCTGGTGCTTGGCCTTGATGCGTTGACAAGAGTCACAACATGCGGTGAACGTGGCTATGTCCCTTTTCATACCGTGCCACCAAATTTTTTCCTGAATATCCTTGTACATTTTTGTTCCTCCAGGATGGATTGAATACGGAGCGGTGTGGCCTTCAGCTAAGATTTTCTGTTTAAGGTCCTCGATATTTGGTACGCAAAGTCTATCTCCATACCACAATATTCCTTGATCATCCATAACGAATTCTGAGGCCTTGCGTTTTATGCCTTCAATGCTGGGGTGCCCATGCTGAGCCTCTTTAATCTTTTCTATCAGGGTAGGCTGCATTTCTAAATTTGACACACTGCCTTCAGTGACCACCAGCAAGTTGAGTTTAGCAAACTCCTGCCGAAATTCAGGTCTCAGGTTTGGTAGGTTGTCGTTGTTCGGGCTAGGGTTCCGACTTAGAGCATCTGCAACTACATTTGCTTTTCCTGGATGGTAGTGGATTCCAACATCATAATCCTTCACTAATTCCAACCAGCGTCGTTGCCGTAAATTGAGTTCCGGTTGTGTGAAAATATACTTGAGGCTTTTATGGTCCGTGTATATTTCACAACGATTTCCAAGTAAAAAGTGTCTCCATTCCTTGAGTGCATGAATGACTGCTACCAACTCTAGGTCAGGAGTAGGATAATTTTCTTCATGCTTGCGAAGTTGTCTGGAAATATACGCGACTACCTTGCCTTCTTGCATCAATACGCATCCGAGGCCTTTCCGTGATGCGTCACAATACACCTCAAAATTCTTGTGTATGTCTGGCACAATTAATACTGGTGCTGTTGTTAATTTCTTTTTTAGTTCTTGGAAACTTTTCTCGCAAGCTTCCGTCCATTCAAACCTCTTGTCCTTCTTGAGTAACTGTGTCATTGGCTTTGCTATGGTGGAGAATCCTTCAATAAATCTTCGGTAGTTTCCTGCCATTCCCAAGAAGCTTCGTACGTCTGTTACGCTGGCTGGTGGTTTCCAGCCAAGTACGGCCTTGAATTTTTCCGGTCTCACGGCAATACCTCCTTGGTCAAGATGCGGCCCGTAAAACCTACCTGTCTTAGCCAAAATTCACACTTGCTGAATTTGGCGTACAATTTATGTTTCCTGAGTTCTCCTAGTACGATTCTGAGATGTTCAACGTGCTCTTCTGGTGTCTTGGAGTATATCAGAATATCGTCGATGAATACCACCACAAACTTGTCCATAAACTTCATAAATACTTTGTTCATGAGATGAACAAAATATGCGGGGGCGTTCGTTAGTCCAAACGGCGTTACTGTGAACTCATACAGTCCGTATCTGGAGGTGAAGGCTGTCTTGGGGATATCTTCTGTTCGTACTTTTAATTGATGGTATCCCGACCTTAAGTCAATTTTTGAGAAGACCTTGGGCTGAGCGAGCTGATCAAATAAATCATTTATCCTTGGCATTGGGTATTTATTCTTGATTGTGACCATGTTAAGTGCTCGATAGTCTATACACAATCTCGATGTCCCATCCTTTTCTTGGCAAATAAAATTGGTGAACCCCAAGGTGAGGAACTGGCTCAGATATATCCTTTGTCCAGAATTCTTTTATTTGCTTCTTCAATTCCACCAACTCGGATGGTGCCATTCTGTATGGTTTCTTGTAAATGGGAGCGGTTGCGGTGCTAGCTCAATGCTGAATTCTATCTCTCGGTCCGTGGAATTCTGGTAGCTCTTCGAAATACGTCTGAAATTCACACACCATCGAACTTTGCTTAACTCGAAACATCCACCTTGTTCAACCTCGGTTGCGAGATATTTGTCTTTCTTTGGCTGAAACCTTTATTGTCTTCCCGTGATGGTGGGTGAGAATTACGGTCCGTTGAAGCAGTCAATAAAACCTTTGTTGGTGGTTAACCAATCCATCCCTAGGATGACATCCAGTCCTTTATTTTCCAATACAATAAGGTTGGCGTGGAACTTCAATCCTTCAAATTCAATAACCACACCTTGGCAGTAACTCTCAGTCACTTGCTTAATCCCAGGGGACTTGATGATCATGGGTTTTTCCAAGGGAAGCATTGAAAAATTATTTTGCAAAGCAAATCTCTTCGAAATGAATGAGTGAGAAGCTCCAGAATCAAACAAAACCGTGGCAGGTATTGTGTTGACAGGGAACGTACCGAGTACGATATCCGGGGCGTTTTGTGCTTCCTCTCTGGTCACGTGGTTCAGATGACCCTTCCTGTGATTGTTATTGGGGTTGAAATTGTTCCTCTTGGGCGCTGAATTATTGCCACCGTTGTTCGGTTTTGGGGTCGAGTTTCTTGGCTTGGGGCACTGTTTGGCATAGTGCCCTTCTTCTCCACAAGCGTAGCAAGTAACGCCTGGGCGATATGTGAACTCCTTGTCCCTCGCATGGAAATTCTTGATTGGGTGTGAAGCATTCGTCGTGGTTTTGTGTGTCCAACCTTTCTGAAAATCCGTCTTGCTCCGGTGGTTGTGAGCAAGGGTAGTCTGGTCCCTTTTTCGTTTGCGAAAATCTTCCAAGCTGCTCGCTCATTTTCCAAGGTAATAGCCTTATCCACCAGTGTTTTGAAATCTGGAAAGGTGTGCACAACCAGCTGGCATTTTAGCGCAGGTGCCAGGCCTTCCAAGAATTTTTCCATCTTCTTGCTTTCAGTCATACGCTCTTCGTTGGCGTAGCGAGGCAACAGAGTAAACTGGCTGTTGTATTCTGACACTGTCATGGTCCTTTGTTTGAGGTCATCAAATTCTCTCTTCTTGATCTTCATAACACTTTTAGGAATGTGCTCCCCACGAAAACCTTCTTTGAATTCCTCCAATGTTATTTCGTTTTCGTTGGGGTGCATGTGTAGGAAATTTTCCCACCATGATGCAGTTGCTCCAGTGAGATAGTGCGGTGCATATAGTACTTTCTCACGGTCTGAACACTGTGCAATAATTAATTTTCTTTCCATGTCTCGAAGCCAGTCGTCGGCCTCAAGAGGTTTGTCAGTATGAGAAAATGTTGGGGGACACGTCTTCTGTAGCTCAGACAACTTGGATTGCTGCTGATACTGTCCACAGTGATGTCCCATATTGATGACTTGGTTCATCATTTCCTGATGTTGTTGCCGACTCTGTTCGTAAAGGCGGCATACTTGGGTAAATGCTGTTTCACTGCCCTGTTGACTTGACTGCCCCTGTGTGAAATTGTTGTTTGGTGGTGTGCCATAATTTTCCTCTGGCTGATTTGGCATGGAGCGCGTCCAAGGACGAGACATTTTTCACTCTGGGGATATATTTTGTAAAACTCATAAGAAAAGAAATTGAGTCGCAAAAATCAATAAGTTCATAAATACAGGGAATTTTAAATGCTCCAAGATTTTTCAAGATAATAAACGATTGCGCATGGAGAAGGACTATTACATATCTTACACGCGAGCAGTAATTATACAATACATCACTCAGGATATGCGTACATATTCCTGACATGTTATTTAGGCTAGTGCACTTCTCCCAGTTCCTACATGATGCTAAACAAGCTACTTCTCACAACCTATGTACATATAAACATATCGTATAAGTCGGTACATCGCATGGCGGCTAAGCGTACTCAGTCGGAGATGGTAAGGATCTCCTTGGCCTGCCGAGGGTGAGGCGCAGTGAGGCTGGGGACTCAACCTCCTCCTCGCTAATAGGCTCCAGACGTGAAGCGCTGCGCTGAGTTGATGGAGCGGGTGCCATAGGCGGAGCCACGAATAGGAGTAGGCGCAATAGGTGGTGCAGAACGAACTGGAGTGGGCGCAATGACTTGGTTGAACTCCTCGGTGGTAGGCAGGCGACGAGCAGTGGCGAGAATGGTAGGTGAATAAGATGCCGAGGACGAGACGAAATTCAGCGGTGGTGCGGTGTGCAGGAGCTCCCTCCTGTTGGCGGCACAGCCATGGACTGAGTGGTCACTGAGCGGTGTGCAAAAATTCTGAATGGTGAGATCATAAATTTATGCTGACTGTCAGAAAATGACTACATTTGCAAAAATGTGAATAAACTCTATTATGCTAATAACCGATTAGCGACCGCACCTAGTGGCTTCCTACAGTCAGCCTGGCTCTGGTACCAAGCTTGTCACGACCGATTTTTCCAATAAAATGATTATTGAGAACCGATCTTTTGAGTCCAGTATGAGGAAAATCCTCCTTACTGGTAGACAAAATCTTGATACAGAAAGCCAGTAGCATTAAAACATATTACAGGGTCGAGATGAGGGTGCTCAACATTTTATTACGAGCACGCCAATAATTATTCATAATGGCGGATATGACACAATGGTGGGGGTGGCATACTACTGACTCGAGAATAAAGTGGTAGTGGAATAACACAGTGGAGTGGGTAATATGACTCCTAAACTGGCAGCTCATCAAGCGTCGAGGTGAGGCTCGATGGATTTATTTGGGTAGCGGAAGCGGAAAAATAGTGACCAATCCAGGGTCGCACGAGACTGACTGGGACTCCTCTAGGCGTCGGACTCGCTATCGAATTCTTCATCCATGAGATCGCCTTCATCAACATCTGGCCAAAGCAACAAGCCAGGTGAGTACTTTGAAAGTACTCGCAAGACAGTTCGGACATGAGATATAACAAATGCATGCATGAATGCGTCATGAGTAAAACAACAGTGCACATTCAAATAATAAATATTGCACAACATGGTATGTAAAAAGGAAGTCACGCGGTAGTCCTCCCGAAATTCCAACAAAATAAAAGAAAAACCAATCGGGTGTCTGGAGCGACGCCTCGAAGGGTAAACGAATAAATAAACATGCCGCAGTCGGGCGTCTAAGTGACACCACATAAAGGGCTTATATTGAAAATAAATGACATACATGCCACAGTCGGACGTCTGAGCGACATCGCAGAAAGGGCTTATATTGATAGTAACATAACAAGCGTGCCACAGTCGGACGTCGGAGCGACATCGCAGAAAGGGCTTATATCGAAATTAAATAACAAGCGTGCCACAGTCGGACGTCGGAGCGACATCGCAGAAAGGGCTTATATCGAAAGTAAATAACAAGCGTGCCATAGTCGGACGTCGGAGCGACATCGCAGAAAGGGCTTATGTCGAAAGTAAATAACAAGCGTGCCACAGTCGGACGTCGGAGCGACATCGCAGAAAGGGCTTATATTCCATCATTCATGTCTGATAAATTCACAAGGATAAAATACTCATAAGAAATACACAATAATAAACGGGTTAGTCCATCCACAGAATAAATATTTAACGGACTTAACACTCATGTGGTTCACCGGAGTTTTGTCACCGAGACCGATCTTGACAAGATAAGTTGAACATAGTACTCGAGACATGGATAAGATTGTTCCAAAGGATTTTGACTCGCAGAGTTTGTACTAATTATCCACAGCCAACGGATTTCCGCATGATCACGAGGACTAGTTCCGTTACGGTATTTCGATAGAAACACATCTAACCAAGACACACCCATCCCACCTCACGATGCCGTGAATCACCCTAGACAACGCTTAAGAAAAACTTTGAGACGGGAGATCACAACCTCGAATAGCATGGGATCAAATTTATATCTGCCGCTCTAAGGGTGCCCCCTCTCGTCCCAACCGAAACACCCATGCCCCTGACCGGATGACGGGCTTTAATCCAGGCCATTGAACCCTCATCCCGCCTCTCTATTTGGTGTGTACCAGAAAGCGGTTTGCAACTTACTAAGCCATATCCCTTGTGGAAAACATGTGGTAGTACGGAAAGGAAATGGATGGAGACGTGACTTGATTCACGTTGACACTTTGAAGTCGAAAGGTCTGGCTTAAGACGGCATGCTACAACACTGCCATCTTACCCATTCTCATGCCATCACATGGCCATGCAACTTATAACCGACAACATATGGATTATCGAAACTCACCGCCTCAACTTTGCATGAAATATGACATTCATCGAGATACTCATAAACATGCCATGAACTACTTAATGCAAACATGCCAAAGACACTCATCATATCAAAAGTTCAAACATGCTTGCCTGGTTCGAGTAGTCGGAGTCTAGCTTGGCGAAGTTCATGGTTCCGTCACCTCCTCCCAGATTCACGATATAAGAAAATACGTACTTATCGTAAATACCGTGAGTGCACAGAAAAGTGTTCCAAATATTTTTCAAATAAATCTGATAAAAAACTAGACAAAATTTTAAATAGGACAGAAAACAAATCAATCAAAAATCCTTTTCTGTTTAAAAGTTATAAGGGTTTGAATCCAGGGACCTTTCTGTAATGAAACAGAAACTTCTCAGGGGGCTGAACAGAAAAGACCAGAAAAACGCTCCAGACTAAAACCGTATTTTCCCGAATACGTTTTCAGAAAACGGTTCGTTTAAAAGAAAAGAGAGGCTGACATGCGGGTCCCACCCGTCAGGTTTGAAATTTCAAACGGGGCAGATCAGAGCCCGCCGGCGCCCGAGAGCTGCGGTGGTCGCCGGCGGCGATCCACGGCGAGGCAGGGGGATCGGGCGGTACCTACGTGTTCTTCCGCATCGGTGGGTGGTGGTGGTGGTCGTCCGCGAGCACCACGTCGACGACGACCCTTGCTCCGGCGGACGGCGGCTCGGGTGGAGTTGGATCTCGTCGGGGAGGGCTGCGAAGGTCAAATTGACGCCGGGGTTAGACCACTGGGTTCCCGAGGAGGCTACTGGCGAGATTTGGGCGGCGGGGATAGCCTCACTGGAGTGATTCGAGCTGGTGGCCGAGGCGGATCGGGGCGGCCAGAGTTGGGGGAGGAGACCTCCTCGAGGTCCTCCGAGTGGCTTGGCGGGGTGTTGGTGAGGTGCAGTGGTGGTGCGTGCTCGAGAGCGAGCTCGGGGCCCCTTTTTATAGGCGATCCGAGGCGGTGGCCGTGAACGGGGATCTCCGGCGATGATTACGGCGGCGCAGTGCTTGGTCGGGGGTTTTAGGGAGTTGGGCGTCAACGTGGAGGTTCACCGGTTCCATTTAGGTGCTAACCAGGTTTGGATTAGGCTCCCTGGGTGGCTGTGACGGAACGGGGCGGCGCGGGCCCATCGGTGGCAGAGGGCGTGCCCTGTGCTTGCCGAGCCACGGCGACGGTGCTGCGGGGTGCGCTGGCATGCATGAGGCCACACGGAGGGCTAGGGGCGTTAGGCGGCGCAGAACGGCGAGTGAGCAGCCAGCGCTCCGTTAGCCGCCACGGTGGCTCTGCCACCGCAGAGGCTGCCGGCGTTGGCAATGCTCGCCGCCACCGACACCTGCGTCCGTCCGAGAGGGCGTGCGGTGTTCTGGTCAAGGAGAAGGGGCCGTGCGCAACGCGCCAGGGCGCACGGGTGACCGATGACAACTCTCTGACGAAGAAACGACACTGCAAATCTCTGAAACTCTGAATATTCTGTAAGTGTACAGGAACAGTGCCGGCCAAGTGTTCGACGAAATGATTTTGGCATGTGGGGAATTTTCCTTGAGCTGATTTTTGGTGGGGTGGCCTCTCATTGCATCTGGGGGCTGCCTGAATTTTGGTAGAATTTTTGGGGAAGAGGAAATATGAATTTCACCAAATTTGACAAATCTGGTCCAAACTTGCAGAGGATGAAACTTGAAAATTTTGAAAAGAGGAAGAGTGGATCTTGATGGATCTAGGTTGGGGGTGCTAAAGACTATCCAGAGGAGTTGGTTTGAGATCAAAACTCAAAGGGAATTAGGTACTTGCTTTGTAAATCACCTAGGCTTAAAATAAATGACATAATTGTTTTGGGAAATAAAATAAATGAAATAAAATCCAAAAATGGGTTGGACTTGTTGGAACAGAAAGTTTAGATTGCTCCAAAGAGGAAGGAGGGGTTTTGGGAGGTTTTACCACATGAGGCATGGTAAAACCATGGGTGGTTTCAAAATAAAAGATGCCCCAAAACTCATAGGGTTTCTTTTTAAAGAAATTTTTTTCCAAGAAAATATATTTGAGGAGGGAACAATCAGAAGGAAGGTTCTCATTAACCAAACACCAGGGTTGAAGAAGGTACAAAAATAAAATCCTTGCCAAGGGAAAAAGTTTTTGAGAGAGAAGTGTTTTGGAAGAATTTAAATGACCTTCTTCAAATCCAACAAAGTTTTTGTTGAAAAAAAAATAATTTTTTTTGAGTGTCACAACCCCTTTGTTCATTCCAATACAATCCCACTCTCTCTCCTGCTCTCTTTTACTGCATTAGTACAACAACGATTCAATTGTTACATGCTGCGGTAGTTGAACCCCTTTCCTCTGCATGACCTGTCATTGCCACAATAAATAGATGAAACCCACTAGCATGAGTAGGAGTTGTTTGAGCCCTGATGTGCCTACTCATTCATGCTTGTTTGTCATGCCTTCTACTGCTTAGAGTTGAGTCAGGTCTGATTCATCGGGAATGAATTAGAATGATGATGAGGATGTCCTATTGTGTGTGAGCTAAGTGTGTGAACATGATTTGGTAAAGGTAGCGGTGAGAGGCCATGTAGGAGTACATGGTGGGTTGTCTCATTGAAACCGTCCTTAGGAACTGAGTTCTGTGTTTGTGATCCATGAATAGCTACTACCACGTGTTGGGCCCGAAACCAATGGACCCTCTCGACTTATTAACCGCCTTGATCTCTGTCCAGGAGTTGCAACTAGTTTCTGGTGTTTGTAGGATATGTGTTGGAGGCTGGGCGTAGCGCTGACCCTAGGGGTGGGCTATGATGCGGTAGATACACCATGGCCCGGTGTACCGGGCGCCCGTTTGGTGTCTCGGGAACCCGACACACATCGTTTGGGGCTGTGAGTGAAACCCCGGCCGGATGTCCTCGCGGATGGAACCTGAATAGGCGATAAACCTGGACTAGAGACTTGTGTGGTTAGTCAGGCCGTGGCCGACTCCCTCGCCAGGCTTCCACTTGAAGGTTTCCGAGATACACAACGTGTACATGGTGGTAAGTGGCGAGAGCGTGTGTGAAGAAGTACACCCCTGTAGGGTTATAAATGATCCATTCGAATAGCCGTGTCCGCGGTAAAGGACTTCTGGGTTGCCTGTACAGTTCATAGACAAGTGAAAGTGGATACTCTAAAATGCGCAAGATAAGCGTGAGTGCTATGGATGGCGTTCTGGTAGGGAGACGGGAGCGGATCCATAGTGGTGTATTGTTATGGTGAATATGTGGACTCGTGTGCGCCACTTCAAAAGAGTTACTTACAGTCGTAATTCAGGATAGCCACCGAGTCAAAGCTGGCTTGCTGCAGTTAAACCCCACCATCCCATTGTTGATAATGATGCATATGTAGTTAGTTCTGATGTAAGTCTTGCTGGGTACATTTGTACTCACGTTTGCTTAATTTATGTTTTGCAGAGAGACTTCAGTCTCGCTAGTAGTTCCGTGTGGACTTCGACGTTTAGCTTGATACCTCAGCTACGATCGTGTGCCCTCAGCAGGATCTTTTAGATAGTCAGGCTTCTCAGACAAGTTAAGCTTCCGCATGTGCTTGTTGCTTGTATGCTCTGTATGTTGGGTCATGAGACCCATGTTTGTAATACTTGGCTCCTCAGAGCCTAATGAATAAATAGTCTGAGTCATAGAGTCTTGTTGTGATGCCATGTTGTATTTGCACATATCGAGCATATTGTGTGTATGATTGAAATGCTTGGTTGTGTGGGATCCGATAACCTAGTTGTTTATCCTTGGTAGCCTCTCTTATGGGGAAATGTAGTCTGGTGCTTCCACTGAGCCTTGGTAGTCTGCTACAGCCCGGTTTACCGGAGTCCTGCTAGCCAAGTACTACTGCTCCGGAACACTTAGACTGGCCGACATGTGATTCAATTCATTCCTATGTCTGTCCCTTCGGGGAAATGTCACGCGGTGACTTCCGGAGTCCTGCTAGCCTGCTAAACCCGGCTTCCCGGAGTCCTGTTAGCCCAGTTGCTACAGCCCGGATTCACACGCTGATGACTGATACATCTCCAACATATCTATAATTTTTGATTGCTCCATGCTATATTATCTACTGTTTTGGGCAATATTGGGCTTTATTATCCACTTTTATATTATTTTTGGGACTAACCTATTAACCGGAGGCCCAGCCCAGATTTGATGTTTTATGCCTATTTTAGTATTTCAAGGAAAAGGAATATCAAACAGAGTCAAAACGGAACGAAATCAACCGGAGAAGTTATTTTTTGGAAGGAAAGCCACCCGATGGACTTGGAGTGCACGTCAGGGAAGATGGAGCATAGCCAGACTATATGATTTTGTAGGGATAACTTTCTTTGGCAATGTTACTTTGAGAAGACATGATTGCTTTGCTAGTATGCTTGAAGTATTATTATTTTTATGTCAATATGAACTTTTGTCTTGAATCTTTCGGATCTGAATATTCATATCACAAGTAAGAAGAATTACATTGAAATTATGCCAAGTAGCACTCCGCATCAAAAATTATCTGTTTTATCATTTACCTACTCGAGGACGAGCAGAATTAAGCTTGGGGATGCTTGATACGCTCCAACGTATCTACAATTTTGATTGCTCCATGCTATATTATCTACTGTTTTGGGCAATATTGGGCTTTATTATCCACTTTTATATTATTTTTGTGACTAACCTATTAACCGGAGGCCCAGCCCAGATTTGTTGTTTTATGCCTATTTCACTATTTCAAGGAAAAGGAATATCAAACAGAGTCAAAACGGAACGAAATCAACTGGAGAAGTTATTTTTGGAAGGAAAGCCACCCGATGGACTTGGAGTGCACGTCAGGGAAGAAGGGAGGTGCCCACAAGGGTGGGGGCGCCACCCCGGGCGCGCCCTGCCTCGTGGCCCCCTTCGTCCGCCGACGCACCCTATGCACCCATATATACCTCGTATCGTAAAACTTCCGTAAGAGAAGATAGATCGGGAGTTCCGCCACCACAAGCCTCTCAGAGCCACCAAAAACGCCTGGGAGCCTGCTCGGCACCGCCGGGGGGAACCCATCACCGTGGCCATCTTCATCATCCCGGCGCTCTCCATGACGAGGAGGGAGTAGTTCACCCTCGGGCTGAGGGTATGTACCAGAGCTATGTGTTTGATCTCTCTCTCTCTCTCTCTCTCTCTCTCTCTCTCTCGTGTTCTCTCTCGTGTTCCCTCTATGTCACGATCTTGATGTATCCCGAGCTTTGCTATTGTAGTTGGATCTTATGATGTTTCTCCCCTCTACTCTCTTGTGATGAATTGAGTTTGCCTTTAAAGTTATCTTATCGGATTGAGTCTTTTATGAGAACACTTGATGTATGTCTTGCCGTGCTTATCTGTGGTGACAATGGGATATCATGTGCCACTTGATGTATGTTTTGGTGACCAACTTATGGTTCCGCCATGAACCTATGCATAGGGGTTGGCACACGTTCTTGACTCTCCGGTAGTAACTTTGGGGCACTCTTTGAGGTTCTATGTGTTGGTTTGAATAGGTGAATTGAGATTGTGTGATGCATATCGTATAATCATACCCACGGATACTTGAGGTGACATTGGAGTATCTAGGTGACATTAGGGTTTTGGTTGATTTGTGTCTTAAGGTGTTATTCTAGTACGAACTCTAGGGCTGTTTGTGGCACTTATAGGAATAGCCCAACGGATTGATTGGAAAGAATAACTTTGAGGTGGTTTCGTACCCTACCATAATCTCTTCGTTTGTTCTCCGCTATTAGTGACTTTGGAGTGACTCTTTGTTGCATGTTGAGGTATAGTTATATGATCCAATTATGTTATTATTGTTGAGAGAACTTGCACTAGTGAAAGTATGAACCCTAGGCCTTGTTTCCTATCATTGCAATACCGTTTACGCTCACTTTTATCACTTGTTACCTTGCTGTTTTTATATTTTCAGTTTACAAATACCTATATCTACCATCCATATTGCACTTGTATCACCCTCTCTTCGCCGAACTAGTGCACCTATACAATTTGCCATTGTATTGGGTGTGTTGGGGACACAAGAGACTCTTTGTTATTTGGTTGCAGGGTTGTTTGAGACAGACCATATTCATCCTACGCCTCCCACGGATTGATAAACCTCAGGTCATCCACTTGAGGGAAATTTGCTACTGTCCTACAAACCTGTGCACTTGCAGGCCCAACAGCGTCTACAAGAAGAAGGTTGTGTAGTAGACATCAAGCTCTTTTCTGGCGCCATTGCCGGGGAGGCTAGGTAAGTGAAGGTATATCTTTAGATCTTGCAATCGAATCTTTTTGTTTCTTGTTTTAGCACTAGTTAGTCTATAAAAGAAAATTACAAAAAAATGGAATTGAGTTTGTCTCATACGCTTCATCTTTTTAATATCTTTCGTGAGTATGATCGGAAGGAAAATTGTGCCAAGGTGTTAGAAGAAGAATGCATTAAAATGTTTGGCACTAAATCTTTGAATGATGATCATGATTGCAATTTTGTTAGTATGAATTCCTTGAATATCCATGATGCTAATGATATGCAAAGCCACAAGCTTGGGGAAGCTATGTTTGATGAAGATGATATTTTTTGTCCCCCAAGCTTTGATGAGCAAATTTACTATGATGAAAGCATGCCTCCTATCTATGATGATTATTGTGATGACACGTATGCTTTAAAGAATAATGATAACCATGAAACTTGTCATCTTGATCTTAATTCTCAATCATATGATAGTTATTTTGTTGAGTTTGCTCTCGCTATTCCGAATGAGGAGAAATTTGCTTATGTGGAGAGTAATAAAATATCTATGCTTTTAGATCATGAAAAGAATGCTTTAGGTGCTGGTTATATTGTTGAATTCATTCATGATGCTACTGAAAATTATTATGAGATAGGAATATATGCTTTTAGGAATTGCAATAATATCAAGTTTCCTCTCTATGTGCTTAAAGTTTTGAAGTTATGCTTGTTTTACCTTCCTATGCAAGTTGATTATTGTTCCCATAAGTTGTTTGCTCACAAAATCCCTATGCATAGGAAGTGGGTTAGACTTAAGTGTGCTAGTCATATTCTTCATGATGCTCTCTTTATGTTTCAATTCTTGTTTTTTATGTGAGCAACATTGAAATCATCATGCCTAGCTAGGGGCGTTAAACGATAGCGCTTGTTGGGAGGCAACCCAATTTTATTTTAGTTTCTTGCTTTTTTGGTTCTGTTTAGGAATAAATAATCCATCTAGCCTCTGTTTAGATGTGGTTATGTGTTTTAATTAGTGTTTGTGGCAAGTAGAACCTTTGGAAAGACTTGGGTGAAGTCTTTATGATCATGCTGTAAAAAACAGAAACTTTAGTGCTCACGAGATTAGCTAGAACTTTTTACTGGAGAGTGATATTTAGTTGATTCTTTTTACAGATGATTACTAGGAAAATTCCTAAGGTCCACCAATTTATTTTAGAATTTTTGGAGTTCCAGAAGTTTGCGTTAGTTACAGATTACTACAGACTGTTCTGTTTTTGACAGATTCTGTTTTCATTGTGTTGTTTGCTTATTTTGATGAATCTATGGCTAGTAAAATAGTTTATAAACCATGGAGAAGTTGTAATACAGTAGGTTTAACACCAATATAAATAAATAATGAGTTCATTACAGTACCTTGAAGTGGGTTTTGTTTTCTTTCGCTAAGGGAGCTTACGAGTTTTCTGTTAAGTTTTGTGTTGTGAAGTTTTCAAGTTTTGGGTAAAGATTCGATGGACTATGAAATAAGGAGTGGAAAGAGCCTAAGCTTGGGGATTCCCAAGGCACCCCAAGGTAATATTCAAGGACAACCAAGAGCCTAAGCTTGAGGATGCCCCGGAAGGCATCCCCTCTTTCATCTTCGTTCATCGGTAAGTTTACTTGGAGCTATATTTTTATTCACCACATGATATGTGTTTTGCTTGGAGCGTCATTTTATTTTGTTAGTTTTTGCTTGCTGTTAGTTAGAATAATGTTTTGAATCTTTAGTTTCAATAAAAAAAGTCAAGGATAGCCTTTGCCATGCTTATTTTGCTAGTATACATGTTGCTGTTAGAAAACAGAAAGTTTACCGCTGTTGCAAAATTCTCTAGAAAAGTCAGAGAGTGGTATAATGTTGAATCTTTTTGCATATTGGGCTCTGATAAATTTATTACAGTGTTAATTTCAGTTCATAATTTTTGGAGTTAGGGAAGTATTGATACTCTAGCATTCTTTACAGACTGTACTGTTTTGACAGATTGCATATGTTTGCTTGTTTAATGATTCTATTTGAGGATAGGAGTATTAAATATGCAGAGGCATTTAGTATGAAATGTTGAATAATAATGTTAGTGATTTTTTACAGTAGAAAATGATAAGGTTTTGCATTGGTTTTGAAAGTGCGTTATATCGACTAGAGGGGGGGTGAATAGGCGATTTTCAGTTAATTTTACAAATTCTTCACTGAGGAATTTGCTGGTGAGGAAATTCCTGAGCGAAGAAATACATGCAGCGGAATAAGTACTCAGAAATAAGCATAGCAGAATACAGGCATAGTCATCATGATGAAATGAGGACAATCACAGAGTACAGAAAGCATAATCACAGGATAACACAAGATGAAGACAAACAGACTGAAGAAATTGAACTGAGGAAATTGAGAAAGTCTTCAGTCAAAGTCTTCAAACACAGATATGAACAAACACTCAAAACAGTAATGAGGAAATGAAAGGGTTGAGGAAATAGAACCAGGTAGGTTGGTGAAGACAATGATTTGGTAGACCAGTTCCAACTGCTGTCTCAGTTGTACGTCTGGTTGGAGCGGCTGAGTATTTAAACTCGAGGACACGCAGTCCCGGACACCCGATCATCGAGCACGCAGCTCAGACACCAAGTCCTCACCGATTCTCCTTGAACTAAGGTCACGCAAACCTCGCCCAATCACTCGTGGTAAGTCTTCAGCGACTTCCAAACCTTCACATACTTGGTCACTCGGCGATCCACAATTCCTCTTGATGTTCTAGACCGTGACGCCTAACCGCTTGGAAGAAGCACAGTCTTCCAAGGTAAAAGCGCCGGATCCACGCAGGATCAATTTCTTCATGATGCTCAATCACTTTGGGTTTGTAGGGGTTTGGTGTTTGGGTTTTTCCTCACTTTTGGGTTTTTCCTCACTTGATGATTTTCTCTCAAAGTCCTCAAAGGATGGGTTGCTCTCAAATGACAAGTGTCAAGTTCTCTTGGAGCAGCCAACCAACTAGTGGTTGTAGGGGCGGCTATTTATAGCCTAGGAGCAGCCCGACATGATAAGACATAAATGCCCTTCAATGATATGACCGTTAGGTGGATAAGATATTTGGGACAGTGGCGCCAAGAAGACAAGAACGGTCGGAAATTTGAACATCAAATTCTCGTGGCTATCATGTTCTCATCGTAGGCAATTCAGACCGGCGAATTCCTAACTCCTCGCCGAATAAATTCTCAACGACTGTAAGAGCTTCGTCTCACATCAAGAAATTGACTGAACTGTATGAGATTTCCAAAAGCTTCACTCAAGGGATTGGTAGGTGTAGGATTTTGAGTTGAGCATCACATGGAAATTTTTCCTTAGTATTTCCTCGACCCCTTTAACAATGACGGTGTTTCCTATGACTCAAGAAAGAGAAAATGAAACTACGAAAACAAAAGTCTTCACGCTTCATATTCCTCAAGCGAATACCAAGTCTTCGTGATCACACCAATTTCTTCACTTTCAAAGTCTTCGAAAAGTCTTCGAATATCAAAGTCTTCATTGAAGAGCTTCATTTTAGGGTCGACTTTCACCGTAAATATCAAACTCCTCATAGACTTATAGACCTGTGTACACTCACAAACGATTAGTTACTTAACCTATAAGTCTTCAATACACCAAAATCACTAAGGGCACTAGATGCACTTACAATCTCCCCTTTTGGTGATTGATGACAACATAGGTTAAGTTTTCAACGGGATAAATATATGAAGTGTAAATATCGATAATGAGGATTTTGATTGCAAGATATAGAAGAACTCCCCAAGATGTGCATAGTGAGGAATTTGCTTTTGAGGCAATGCACATTTGAAGAATTGAATCATGGAGATCTCCCCCTATATCTTGTAATTCATACACGCATTTAACATATAATATGAAGAATTTGAAATGCATGATGAAATATGGTGCTTGATGTTATGCAATGCATGCAAACTAATGCATAAAGAGTATCAGAGCTCAATGCGTATGAGGAATTTGAAACTTTTTCATGAGTATCAGAGCCCAAATCGATTTGAAGATTTTCAACGAGCTCATGAGGATCAGAGCATAACAAATATCAGAGCATATCAACACTACTGTAATCAGAGCATAGAGCAAAAGCATAATGCATCGAAAGTATCAAAGCACCATCGGGTTTAAGATTACAACTCGATCCAATAAAAGGTTTCAGAAGAACGAGAGTTGTAACTTAATAGAATACTGTATATAGATAAAACGAGACCCGCTTGAAGACTAACTCAAATTTCTCCCCCTTTGTCATCAAATGACCAAAAGGATTGAAACTGAGGACTAACGCTCTTGAAGAATTTCAAGTTGAAGACGGAGCGCCAGCATTGTCGGGGTTGTTTGTCGAAGTAGGACCAGCAGCAGTGTCTTCCAAATCTTCATTTTCATCAGTGTCGCGAGATGAAGAATAGTAGCTGGCCACCAAGGAAGGAACTTTGACTTTCTTGAATTTCTTCTGAGGAGGTGCGCATCAGTCAAATTCTTCCTTGAGTCCCATTGATTGCAGTTCTTCTTCATTGTAGACATGTGAAAGAACAGCCTGTGCACGCTTGAAGGTTTCATGAAGGTAGTAGTGGTTTTTCTTCACCGCATTGTGAGTTGAGGTCATGTTGTAAAGAAGAGTACCAAACCGACGCTTGACCCACTTATGATTGCGATCAACCTTCCGATGAAGACCGAGGAGTAATTCACGATCACCATCACCACGGGAGCAGTTCCTTGAGGATTTTGCTTGACAAAGGTATTTGCTGCAGAGTCATGTGTGCGAGTCATCATTGGTGGAGTAAGATGCTGCTTTGCTAAACTGTCCATCCAATGGACGAATGCCTTCATCGATCACAGCAGTAGCCTTTCCCTTTTCATCACCGAGGTAATTGGCCGCTTGAGGACTTCAATCGGGGCGTAGCTGCAGTGGTTCAAAGTATCGCCTTGTAATTCAGTGAAGATCTTGACCGATGAATCTCATAATCCAAGGCGATAAGGCTTCAGCTCAAAAGGTGACATGGCAATGTTAGCCGAGTCCTCATGAAGAAATCATGGAAATTGACGGAACGCCATGGATGATGTTGAAAAGCATATTCTTCATGATGCCAACGACTTCTTCATCGCTCGAGTCGTGACCTTTGATAGGACTCATAGTCTTCGCCGTAATCCGATAGACTGTTCGAGGCACATATAATAATTCCTTGACGAGGAATTTGGTCCTTGAGCTTGCCTTGGTTTCAAAGGCTTCATCAAGACTTGCATATAGTGATTTGAAAGTTCCTTTTCTTCATAGATGCGACGTGCACCATCAAGCGGGGACTGAGTGGTAGGGCACGGCAATTCACTTGCCGGAGCCTTGTAGTGAGTATTTTCGGTCATCCAATCCAAGACCCATGAATTCACATCTTCGCGTCTCCGTGATGTGCGGGTTGCATAGAATCAAGAATTAGCTCTTCGCTCCAATCACGATATCGGTCAGAAGTTTAGAAGTCCTGCGTCGTGAAGAACACCGAGCATCGCTCAAAGCCCGGCAGCGACTCCATATCCACATGAGGAATATGAGCATGATCAAGATTTTGTCCTTGTTGAAAAGCACCGAGGAATAGAAGTTTGCTTGACCGGCAGTCCGTAAGCGCCTCTTCCTAATTCGAGCGAATCATAAGGATTATATTCATGAAGAACACATGCTCGGCAAAGAAATCTTCAGCCTTGAACTTTTGCTTGGTTGAGAACGGATTCTTTTGCTTGGGCAGAGGGTGTCGTGAGTTGCATCACCACCTCAGAATCGTAAGTTCAGGTTCTTCAGTGAGGAATTTCTTGGTCCTCAACTTGTGCAGCCGAGGATTAGCAAAGCAGACATCGCTTTCATCAAAGACTAGTGGCTGGAATTTCTTCATGCACGTAACCAGCGGGTTGATTTTCTTCGAGTCTATTTGGACAGTCTGCAGGGGGAGTGAGGAACTTGTTGGAGCGGGTGAAGAGAGGAGTATTGAGATGCTGACTTTCCCAAAAGTCATCATTGATCACCGGAGTGGTGCATCCAATATCCACATCTTCATTGTCAATTTCCTCGCATCAGCTTGAGGAATTTCATGGTCTCGATGAGGAATAATCGGGTTGAAGGGATTGCTTCCACTTCAATTTCTTCATCAATTTTCTTTGACGAAGCAGAGATTGATGTTCTTCATCGATCCGTTGGGATCTCATATTCTTCTCCAAAAGGAACTACTTCCTTTGATGGTATGGAGGAAATTGGAATAGCATCAATTGGGTCTTCAATGGAGCTGGTCATTGGCTTCATTTTCTTCGCAATAAGAATCGACGCAATGATGCTTTCCTTTTCTTCACAGCAGCTCGCTCAGCAGCCTTGGTTTTCTTCACATCGAAGTGGATGGAAGAATTGGAGTTGGAGTTGGCGCAGGAGGAGCTGAGGAATTTGGTGCAGTTTCTTCAGAGCAACCGATGCGCCTCCCTGTTTTGAGTAATTTCTTCAGCGCAATCGATGCGCTTGTCCCGACTTGAGTAGTTTCTTCAGCGCACCACTAGTGGGTGCCTGGCACTTCTTCAGCGGCTGGGATGGGATCATCAGCCCGAATCAGCATTTTCTTCAAAGAGGCTGAACCGAGGCTTCAGCCTAAGGAATCTCAAGTTGCGCAGTGCAGAACACTTGTGATTTTCTTCGTCGATCGATTTAATCTGGTCTTGACTACTTGCCAATCAGCATAGTATGTGTCAAGTTCTTGCTGAGGTTTTGAATTTCAGTTTGATTTGAGGAGTTCCTCGTGTCATCTTGACAACGTTTTCTTGAGAACCTCTCCTTCCTCAGATTATGCCTTCTTGATTTCCCTCGCCTTCTCAAACTTCCATTTTTCTTCAGCGATGAAGTGAGTCAGCGCATGACTTTGACCAGGTGTCAAAGGAAGATCAGGCAGAGGGGTATTGGGATCATTGTGCCAGAGGTCAATGAAGTCGAGGACTTTCTTCGGATCCATGGCGAAGGGCAGATGTACCCTTGGCTCTAGCGGCCCTAACTTGGCGGTCTCTGATGATTTCTTCAAGTTCTTCATCAGATGCCTCATCATCAGATGGCACGTGGACTACAAGCTGTTTCTTCCTTGGGCTAGGCCGAGGACCACGCCCACTGTTGCTTTTGTCTTCAGCAGAGTCGGGCCGATGAAGAATTAGGGGCAGCCGAGGAACTTGCGAGATGCTCGAGGCAATTGAGAAACCAGCAGTCCTTTGACATGTAGCTAGGTGCACAGAACCAAGGTTTGGACGGAGCTGTTGAGGACTTTGGTGGAGCAGCAGCAGTGTGAGGAATTTGCTTGGAGGGTGCTGCTGAGGAACTTGGCCGTGAGGGCGCAGATGATGAAGTACTTGGCTTATTAGCAGACTTCTTTTGCATTGATTTCCTCGGTTTGACCGAGACCTCAGTGGCAGCAGCAGCGGTAGAATCCTCGTTGAATTTCTTCACTACTTCCTTTGCTAGCTTTGCCAATTTTGCTTCGCGTTTAGCCCATTCATCAGGAAAGTCCTCACCGCGTTTGACGCTAGTGGGATCAGCTATTTGGCCAGGTGCCAAAGGAGCTCTTGGGCATGGAGGATTCAAAGCGAATTTCTTCATGTACTTAGGAGTTACATATCGGTATTCCTTCCATTCCCGTGCCCATCTCCGCTCAATCTTCCGAATACGCACCTTGCGCTGATTTTGCTTTCCTCATCCGTGTACAGAGTCAGCATATATTTCCTCGGGATTTCAAATGCTGTCATAACCTCGTTTTCTTTCCTCCCTTCTGCGGCTTCTTGCCATCTGCCATTTTCTTCAGGTGAGGAAATTGAACAATTGAGTTCTCTGAAGAAGTGTGCAGTTTTTCTTCGAGGAACGCTGCAAATGAGTTAAGTTGATGAGAACCTAGGGATTCAGCAGCAGACATTTGTACCTGTGAATAGAGTATAGGTGCGAGGAATTTGAAGAGGTCATATGCGTTCTCAGAAGGTTTTTCAAAAAGAACAAGTTTGAGGATTTTGACCAGATGAGCCTTGAAGAATTTCAATAAGCGTTCTTTGTCTTAGGTTCCAGAGTTGTATAGAACGAAGATCCACACAATTGAGGAATCTTGAAGAAAATCATTGCTTAGAGAAACGAGTCAAGAGATTTGAGGTGTTCATATGTGTGAAGATTTGAAGAATAAACACCTTTGAAGAATTTGAAGAAAATTTGAGAATCAAAGTGAGTAATAAAAGTAAATTTTAATTTACCCGAAGTGAAGAACACGACGAACTGAGATGAACAGTTGAGAAGTTCGTCCGTTCAGATCTTCCCCGCCCTAACTTGGCAGAGGAAATCAGCTACGGCGACGGCGGAGTGAAGATTTTCCACGGTCGGCGCGAGTACGCCGGCGAAGAGGTCAAGGCAAGGAAGCTTTTCCTCACCGGCGATTTATGGAGAAGCGGCGGCGCTTAGGGTTTCGAGGAGCTCGAGCGGAGAGAGATCGAGCGGAGTAAAAGAGTGAGGAAGGGAGAGGGGTATTTATAGACACGGTGAAAAACGGATCGTCCAAGATTTAGGACTTACGTGCCTGACCGCTTCCCTTCTCACGACATGTGTCACCCACGACAGGTAGTGGAGATCGTGTACGATCGTGGGCGAATATAATAAAGCATCGTGGGATGCGGAACGGTTTGAGCGGTAAAATCAAGTTTGATAAGATTCGTTTTAAAAGTTCCGTTCGCAATTTCTTCATTGTCAAGGACACAAAGAAGAATTTGAACGAGTTTCAAAGTAGAACGCACATGAAGAATTTGTGAATGGATTTGGTTGAGTATAGCATAGAGGGGAAGGGTCCGATCACATTCACTTAGCGTAAAAAGCGACTTGAAGAATTAGCCATAAGTGAATGTCAGAGAGGACATAAATCCATATATATATATATATATATATATATATATATATATATATATATATATATATATATATATATATATATATATATATATAGCCAATGAAGAAAGACGACGAAACAAAGAAGAATTTGCAAAGTTGAAGAATTTGAAAAAGCAAGAATTTCAAAACTAAGGAAAACTCAAATTGAAGATTTTCAACTTTGGTGGTGGCGTAACCCACCGTATAAGAATGATAATTTAAGACACCGCATAATTGTCATAGGGTTCGAGAATCAAATTCTTCATTAATTTCTTCACACTTAGAGTG